>CM066328.1:111746150-112946150 GCA_033807585.1 Hydrophis major | reverse complement strand
AAAAATGAACCTGTCCTGTGGCTGCAATTAATGCTATACTTCTTCATGAGAACCCTCTCGTGCTAATCCAAGTTGAAATTACACATGCCTGTTATTTGTGATTAAATCTTGGATGAGGAAGGCTTATTGCAGGCCAACCTGGCATTCAGGAGCAACAGCTAGATACTAGGACCACTGGGGAGACAATGACTTTGTACTGAACATAAAGCATGTTCATTTTTGCAGAGGTAGAGAAGTTTTGCTAAGGCAGAAAAAAAAGCATGTATGATTTTGTAAAACTTGAAACTTGTCAATATCCGTAAAGAGAGTTATGGAGAAATGCAGAAAGTCAAAAGTTTAAAATCTAAATGCTGATTATTTCTTGAAGCAATTTTTCAGATTGTTATTTTGTTTAATTATACATAACTGGCAGCAAAAGAAGTTTATTGGTAAACAAAATATTTCCAAAATGTGAAATGGCTAATTAATATATGGATACACAAAAACCACTGTATCCACTGCTCTGGAAAAGACAGGACATAAGATAATCTAAAAGCATTTACAAGATTCTGATAATTTAAAAACATACATTTTCACCAAATACCACTGTCAGTTCTGACAAGAATGACAGACTCCTCCTCCTCCACCTTTAAAGATTTTCAACATTTAATTAGGGTTTATTTTTGAGATATGCCTAGAGAAACCAGATGCTGAAAATATTGAAAAATCAATTGAAAAAATGTTAGTCAGGACTCTGCCTACAAGAACATATGGCTTTTGTGAAATAGGTTAAGTTCAACCCACACAGTAATGCTTCCTATCCAAGTTATTTTCAGCATGATTGGAAAAATATAATCAAAGTTAGCAGCTCCATAGGACATTAGCAGGTGCACATGCAATTTATGCAAAATACACATGCAATTCCCTTTGCAGTTCTTACACAAGCCACTAAATAGAACAATCAAAAACCATTTCATCTTGGTCAACAAACTGTATTCAACCAGACTGAAATCAAATTGAAATACAACATAGGCATAGAATAATGATATTGCACAGCCATTTTCTAATCACATGTTTTACGATGAATGGATAAATCTTCCACAATACGTTTGAAACTTCTATAATAGGAATAATGTGGTACTAGCATCAATCAATCTATCAATCAATGCCAGCCATAAAAACCGCATGCTTAGTTTTGAGTATATTCCCCAATTCATGTCTTTCTTTTGTATGTTGTTTTAAAAAAATCTGTTATCTTCAATCAGATTTGAAATAAATATTCTCCACTATTAACTGTATTTATTCCCCACTATTAACACTATTTATTTATTCCCCAATTCTTTGAAATGCCACGTATAAATTTGCTATATGGTTTTATTTCTGCAAAAATAAATGTAATAATACCCATACGAGAAAAACACTTTGGGTAATCTGGCAATGAAATAGTTATGTATGTAAAACACTGATGGGCTTGTGTAAATAAATATGAAAGGATTTTATTCTTGATGATTTGTTTCTGTGCCATACATGTTACAGATGCACACAAAACAGCCCAACATCAAGAAGTAAATGGAACCTCAAGATGATTTAGGAAATCGGATTCAAATTCAAATTCACAAATTGAAGTTTGACCAAGCTAAGTGCCAGTCTGACCTAGTAAGAGAGACACTTGAGGACATATGGTGCCACTTTGGCTAGCTGATCCAGAAACTGAATTGGGTGAGATCCTGAGCCCTGCAACAAATAGCAAATTACAAAGGATAGAGCAGGAAAGTCAAGTGACCTACTTGAAAGTTAGCAGGGAGAACTATAAGAAAAGAGTATATGCCTGTCCAGCTCTTTGGAGCAAATAAAACTTCACAGCCCCATCCTAAAACTGTTCTCATGCCGTGTTGAATTACCTGATTGGACTTTGAAATAGATACCGACTGCTCTTGGACCTGTGATTTGTCTCTCTGGAAAAGTAAGCTCTTGTCGTTTTCTAGGCATTTATAGCAGAAAGTCTGCAACATGTGCCTGTGTTACTTTGTTATAAATTAAACACTCTTGAGTTTGTACCAGAAACTAATTCTGTGTGTGATTGATAGCACAGAACAAAGTGTCAAGGGTAAAGTGCTAGCACAAAGACATAATATAGTCCTGACCATCAATACATTGTTTTTCACTTGTACAATTCTATAGAAACTCAATGGCAATCATAAATCATCTATGTAACAAAACATACCCAGAATCATCAAGAAGAAATTGACTACAATTTTTTCTTATAGAGTAAAATAGAAGGAAAACTATGAATAGGATAAATACTACCTCACCACTACATGGAAATGCACAAGGATTTGTATGAAAGATTTCAAACATCTCAAATCTTTGTTTAGAATAGTTTCACCTATGTTTGTTTCCTCAGCTATGCCCATAACTTTGAAGTTGGATAGTCCTAAACTAGCTATAATTTTTTTATTTTCAGCCTGATTTCTTGTCTCATGTTATGCTAGAAATAGACTACTGTCATAGTCTGGAAAACTCTGGGCATTGTGCACAAGACAGGTTTTTTACTATCTCAAGTTAAATGCATACAATGGAGCAACATTCACCACCAAATATATCACATCTATTTCTTTTCCTTCCCTTTGCCTTCCTCTCCTAAATTAATGGCGCCAACTTGCTCACTAAAATTATTTTTATGCGGAATTCTCATGTTTTTAGAGCAGAACTTTATACATAGGAATGTCATGAACATTTTCCCATAAAATGTAATGACTTTATGTTTATTAAATATTCTTACAGAAGTTTTCCTCTATCACTTTATCTAAAGGTGTCAACACAAATACTTTCCTGCCATTTTGAAACTTTTCCTATCAGCACAAAATTCAAATATTGAGATGGAGATGAGCGGTATCTAAATTTGATAAATAAAGAAATGATGCTAAAGATTTGATCTTCCCTTCTAAACATAGGAGGTTATGCCTTCATGAGTTGGGATATAACTTGACAAATGTAGGGTTTTGTTTTTTAAAAAAAAGTATAAATAAAAGCCAACAAGAGCAATTGCTGCAATATATATTTTAATTCAAAGTGAATCTTGACAGTATTATACCATAAATTCTTATTTTGACACTCACCAAAATAGTCACCTGGAAAACCCGCTTTTTGTGACAAAGTACAGAAGGCTTGGTCACATTTAAATCGCTGAGAACTAGAGAGAAATACTATCGCAAACTGTAGGAAACATTATATCCATAAAAATTTTCCCAGTCCTCTTATTGTAATATTGCACAGTGCAATTGCTACAGGACAAACTAGTGTAGCACAGAAATCAGGAACAAAAAAGCCACAATTCTCCAAATCATTATTAAGTGATAATAGTTCAAACTTAACAACCAAACCTATATAGTCAGTCCTAAAACAAATCTATGGTTTGCAATGTGAATTTTAGTTTTAACAAAAATCAAGTTAAATTTAGCAGTTAAGTACAGAGTATTTCTTTTAAAAAAAGCAAAATAATCAGTAAATACAGTAGTATATTTGATCAATAACACACCCTGAATTAAAGTTAAAAACTGAATACAAGGAATTAATATAAAAATTACTCTCCAAATTAAAAATAGTACACAATTTATCGTGCAGTGTTTTATTTAAAAAGTATTAGCTACAGCCACCAAGTAGCCAAGCTATTCAATAGCTAACCAGAGTTGACTGCTCTGGAGTGAAATCATGGATTACGAGGGCATTACGATCCAATCCTTCTTAGCAAATCTCATTAAAGAACTGGCTGTATATTATTATTAGTGTTGGTTGTGGTAGATCCTATTTTTCACTTCTGAAAAGTTAAAAATGTATGTTTTACAGTACACAAAGTGCCACAGGATTCTTCTGGAGTATACTGATAAAATGTTAGTGTTTAACCTGGCATATTGTTTCATGTCCATGAGCTTTATATCCTGAATGCAACTGAAAAGCAAAGTAAATACTTCAGAGAAAGGAAGATGCAGTTTTTAAGGATAACTTTTTCCTCCATTCAATTGTTGTGGAAAAGTAAATTATCATGTTTTTTTGTGAGTCTTGGTGAGTCCAATGCCAGCAATGGAGACAGCACTCAAGAAACCCCATTTCCAAAACTGGGAACTTAAGACAGGAATTTACAGAACCATAAATATTAAGAAGAATGACAAATTTACGTGGTGATTTTCTGGATTTCCTCAATGTAAGTTTCAGAAAATGACCAAGTTTTCAAAGGTATCAGGTTACCCTTGTGTTAAGAGATACATACAGAAAGAGAAGTCTGTTTATACAAAATGCATACAATTATCTGTTAAGAAATCACTGAAGTTGAAATCCAGCATACTCCTTTGGGTACACTCAATGACTAATATGGGCCTACTGAATCTTTTTTTTTCTTTCAGTAGCAATTCTTTCAATTCCACAAACTGGTTTTTAATCTTTTCAGTATTTCAGAAGTGCTTTTGCTCAATAAGGCTGGTGGCAAAACTGCCTCCACTGGGCCCGCAGAGTTGTGGCTCTCTGACTGTACTTCAAGCATCATGGGAAAGAGAGAATTTATTACCATGTTAGGTCATTACAATGTACTGCTGGTCTTGTGTGTTTTTTTTAATGAACTAATACTGCTATATTTCAGATGCAGGCACATTTATTTCAATTAGACATTCATTAAATAAAACACTGCTTGTGTTAATGGAGCAAAGGAAAAAAACTCTTTCAACTGTTAGACTACTTAGGCTTCAATCTTAAGCACACTTTCCTAGAAGCAAGCCCTACTGAAGTCAGTAGGATCACTTTTAAATAAACATGCATAGGATTGTGCTTGAAAGAAACTCTTTCCACTCCTATTCCAGTCTATGCTGCAAGAACCATATTCCAGGAACTTTTATTTAAAAAGGTAAGTAAGTAGTTTAAGCGTCTGCACAATGTCAATATGAACACATAAAAATTATATTACATGAATACAGCCACTTATATGCAATGATAGTTAATAGAGATAAAATACTGATGCAAATAACACACTCAAAGTAACATATGCGAATTGTTTTCCATCATTTACAATATAGTAGTTACAACACTCCAAACATGAAAGGAAACAAAACAAAATCAACCCTCTACTTCCATTTCATGTAATTAGACATACAGAAATTAGAAGGCTAAAAACTAGTTAAATCACCTAATTTCACAGCTATTTGAAGTGGCAATCATTATATAGCAGCTTATCTATGATACATTCAAGATAAATGATGCAATTTATTATTTGCCTCACAAGCTAGATCACAGCCTCACTTCCTTTAAATCCACCATAGCACTACAGTATATTTGAGGTCTATGAAAAAAGTAGCTACCTTTTATAGAAAATAGATGATTAAGTCTTTGGTGCTGCAAAAGCAATTTCATTTGAACAAAATAAACACAGAGATTGACTACCTAGGGAAAATGCATGTCATCTGTTGTCCCTGATGGAATGTATTTAAATAAGAAAATACTCCCCAAACTCTAGAACAAATACCATAATGTAAAAAAGCTAAAACCTCTCCCATGCATAAATGAAAAATTGCACAAAAAGTACTCACATCATTTCAAGCTTCAACAGTAAATATTCTGCTACTATTTATTAAATACTGCATGGTTTGCTCAAGCTAAGATGAAACCATAGTATGAATCAACAAGCATTTTGCTTTTATTTTCTTTTGCTATCTATCCAGATAATTCCTACTATACCTTTAAACAGGTTATTAAATCCAGTTGGATATAAAACACTTTGAAAATAAACTACTTTAGATTGTATTGCAGTTCCACCAGACAGTATAAAACACCATTTTTTAAAAATTCAACAAGCTAATGAATCAACTTTCCCTAAACACTACAAAATGCTTTTCTTGAAGCTTATTTTAAAGAAAACTATCAGACAGCGGAATTCGTTTAACAGCAACACATGCTGTTTTCCAAAAAAGAAATCTCACCCAGTACTAAAATCGTATCACGCACAACAAAAAAGAAAGTAGTGAGCGTGCATTAATCTATCAAAGAATCAACAAATCTGAATGTTAAGTGCTGCAGTCTTCAACATTTATAATGCAGTGACATTAACAACCTTGAATATTTAAGGCACTATGTGGGAACCGGTTTACAATGCTGCTGAGACACCAACATTTAAAAGCAGTATTCTAGGCAACTGCATTTTTGTCCATGCAAGGGACACATGCAATGTGGAGAACATTTCAACCTTTTTAGGTATGTGATTCAACACAGAACATCAAGATACATAATACAAACAAGTTACTCATACATGATACTGATGACATGTGCATCTGTTGCTCTAAAACTGTACACTCAATGGCTTCCCAAATGTAGAAGTGCCTCGCACTAGATCAGAAGGCAATTTTATAAAAATAGTAGGAGCAAAATTGAATTTTTGCTCCCTTAAGTCACCTGTTTGGAGTTATTTTGTAAGAAGGTAACATGACTAAAGACATATTTATACCAAATGTGCAAAACACACATTAAAAGTGAGTTAAAGCTCAAGGTTATTTAAATTGCACCCAAGTCTAACATGATTTAAAAAAAAATAATTTTCTTGTGCCATGGCTAATATTTATTAAATACCATGTTTTCCTCTCAAATCACATCTCTCTCTCTCTCTCTCTCTCTCTCTCTGTGTGTGTGTATGTGTGAGTGTGTATGTATATATGACAGAATACTGTAATTTGAATCTCACATAAATGGATATTGGCTGAGTTTTGTTGGACTCAATGGAAATCCTGTGTAAGCAGGTGATGCAATATAAGAATGTGGTGGGAAAATTGGTTTATATTGAGTCTGTTGAATGTTTGGAGAAGGCAATAGTCGGGGATTTATGCCCACTGGGATCTGATGAACTATGCCACCGTGATGAGAAATACTGTAACCGGGATGATGTAATATTGGTCTTGAGGTACATGGGGATGCAAAAATGTGGGCCACAGGTGCAACAGTACTGAGGGATGCAGATGATGGGTAAGATAGAATTGCAGGCTGTCCTCCAAGATGTGTATTTCCAGCCAATTGTGCATGAACTGAAGTATGAGTGGGACTTCCATGTGGAAGAGAGAATGCATGACCAGCAACATTATTTGGGATGAATGTCTGCTGCCTCCAATGACCACAGTTTCCATTCCACTCCTGAGACCCAGATCCAAATGGCTGAACCTGTTCAAGGAAGTTGAAGAGAAATAGTAGTTAATTTTAAAAGACTAATCCTTTCTCTCTGTCCTACTAATGCAGCCTCAAATACCACAGGAAGTATGTTTCTTCCTTTTTTTTCTAATATATACCATCTCAAACAATGATGTAAAAAAAATGGTTTAATACCCATTTCAAGTTCCCAAATATAGCCACATGCAGATGCAATCCATTGGACAATAGCATTTTCCTATCTACTTTGAATGAACTGCTGGTATATTTCATTAGGTTATTCCAGTTTTGAACAAAACAAGAAAAAAAAACATTTTTCCAGCTTGCACATGCATGAGCATGCTTTCTCTCTCACACACAAAGTATCTTTTCTACAATGAGTTCATTCCATTCAAATAGTTGTGATACATCTAATTAACTGAAACAACAGCTCCTATAGAGCTAAACTGATAAATCTTCAAGGCTTGAGCACCATATATCTTGCCCTATAGATACAAATCTGTGCAACATATGTTATAAATGGTAAAAGATAAATATTCAAGAAGTAGAAGCAGTCAGAGACAATATATTGTATTGATGTTGCTCTTGGCTTGTAGGAATTTACAACAAGGAATCATTACAACAGTGGCAAAGAATTTTAGATTAAAATGAGCAGCCTGAATGAGTTAGAAAATTGTATTTGCAGTATAATATTCTCACACGTACTTGACTGAGGTTTGAATGCTGCTGATGGAATGCTGACATAAATTTTCGCTGACGATTACCCAAGCCAGAAGAATGGTTTGTTTTTACACGAGCAGATCGACGTTTTACCAGCTGTTGGCAGGTATTAACTAAGAAAATACAAATACGGTCACTTCTATAATTTTGTTTATTATTCAAGTAAAGTAAAAACTTTGTATTGCTGATATTAAACATTACCTAAAAAATTCTGTGGAGGTTTTGGGATGAAGACCTCATCAATCCTGATTATTTGGGGGATGGGGTGAGGAAGGATTATATAGACATTAATTGGCTTCATTATTATATAAAATCTGAGTGAATGGAAAGTCATGCACACAACAGGTAATCCTCAACTTTCAACCATTTAATAACTGTTCTAAGTTACATCAGCCTTGGAAAAAGAGACTTATGACCTGTACTTGCACTTACAATCATCACACCACCCCTGCAGTCATATGATCGCAATTTAGGTGCTTGCATTTAGCACCAGCTGCAGTATCCTGTGACAACATGATCATGATTTGCTACTTTTTTTTTTTTGCTATTGTCCATTGGTGAACCTGGATTTCTGTAACAATCATATGATACGTTTAATTAGCGCAATG
The DNA here is from genome assembly GCA_033807585.1 of Hydrophis major. Taxonomy (NCBI): domain Eukaryota; kingdom Metazoa; phylum Chordata; class Lepidosauria; order Squamata; family Elapidae; genus Hydrophis; species Hydrophis major. The sequence goes on along the minus strand of CM066328.1, from coordinate 112,937,670 downwards.
ATTTGCTTAATGATCACTGTAAGAATTGTCCTCAAATCTGACTTTGCCTAAGACAGCAACAACTTACAATGGAAATTCCACTCGTAAGTGTGTTTGTAAGTTGAAGCTCTAAATCCTCTCTTTTCCCTGCTGTTTTTGTTCCAGTAAAACCTCTCCAGAAGAACTGTCAATGATGAAGCAATTTGTAAAAATGGTATGTCAGGTCCATACTGCAGAAAAAATTCCCTGCGTTTTCTAACATTTTCTAGCATAAACTTATAAATGATACATGCTCCTTTGCCCGAAGACTTTCATGCAAAGCTCCTACATAGGACATCTTTGTTTTCCAGAGATACAATCTTTTAAAGGATTTGAGAGCAATTCAGGAAACGAGAATAATCAACTACCCAAGCAGTTCTTTATTCACAAACATTTGGAAGCAATCAGTGTTAAACAGGCTGACCAAGAAAACAATCCCACCCACTCCCCCCAAGTACCTGAGTTTGTCATTTGCCCGTCGACATTTAACCTGTTCTGTATCCTCATTGGTGGCACAACCACAGTGCATACAGTTGGTTTGGCTTCTAGGTTAGCAGAGGCTCTGGTTTCTGTTTTTTTATTAGAGGTTTCTGAAAAATGATTTGCTAGAAATGGGCTGTCATGGCCTGAGGAGTCAGAGCTGGGAGAACCATCCACAGTATCACAGCCACTTTCCTGTTCATCATCTGATATGCTATAATATAAAGGAAAGCACCACTAAGAATTTATCTCTTATATAACAGTATACATCCAGAGGGATACTCAAAACCTATTAAACTGAATACCAGAAATTCTTTCATGTTAAATATTTTGAAGTTTCAGAAGGGAACTGAGACCAAAATGAATCAAAACTTTCACATGTATTTTTTAAGATATTTTTTGCAGCATGAAGTACTGAGAAACATTTTTGTATCTTCAAAATCCAAAAATATTAGGCCAGTATTTAAAAAAATGTTTTCAGTCATCCAATATGAAAAAGGATAATTCTAAGCAAATTCAAAATATTAATTTTGATTTACTGAGTGCTGGTCCAATTTAGCTGGATTACCAATCCCAGCTAAAGAAAGAAAGAAAAGGGAGACTTTTTTGGGGGAAATCTTTAGCAAATCCTAGATGCATGCCATCCATCACTATTAAAGCAGTACTGTAGCAGCTTCTTTTCAGTCCTGATCAGCTAAAGCACCAGAGTCATTAACTGTTCAAAATAGCTTTTCTTCCCAGCAACTGCTAATTTCATTTACCTTAAGTGATGTTCTCATATAACCAAATCTAACTGGTTTGTTACGAGTGGGAGAAAAAAAGATGTCTTTTTTAAAAAGGGGACACGTCAACTGTAGCCATTCAATGCTTCTAAGACGATTGAAAAATATGGTGATGGTCTTTAACCTAACAATTATTAAGATTTTTCCTTTTTTTTCCCAACAAAAAATTGTCAAACATTTGCCCTCAGCTTTACTAATACCAATGTCTTTTTTTTTAAAAAAAAATAGAGAAACCTAGTTGTCATGGCAATTGTCAGAGTAGCATGATAGTTTTATGTTTGTAAATGATCAGACTTCCAACTGAACAAAACTGCTCATATTTGTCTTCTCTGTTGAACTATTCAAAATATAATCATTTATATTTTAAGAATACGTAATAAAATTGATTCACTGAATTCAAAGCCACAAGAACTTTGTTAGCTTACAGCTTTAAAAGGTGTGTGTGTGTTTGTACAATTATAACTTTGCTGAATTGCTACTTTAACATCAGGACTCTTAGATCCTACAAAAAAAAGTTGTAAGAAAGCTTTTGGGTAAGTAAAGCACAATACACAACACAACGATATACTCCAATCTTTCTTTCTTTGTAATGGGAAAACCAACAGAAGCTGTTACATAAAAAACAGAGATTATGGTTACCCATTTTCAAACAAAACTTGCCCTATTTAAAAGTATTAACTCTAGTTCCTGTTCATATGTAACAGCAAGTTAGATGTAAATTCATCTTGGTTTTAAGTTGACACACACAAAAAGAAGAAAATAATAGCAAAAAAAATATGTTTGCAAAGACACAAAACTATGCCTCCCATGCCTCATTAGCACAAATTGCAAAGTTAGTACTAGATGTGATTCACTGCTGTAATTATTTACAATTCCTACCTGTTAGATCTTTTACAAGGGGAAGGACTTGACTGTCCAGAAGAGCTTGTGCTCAAAGTACTGTCAGGACTACTTAATGAACACACACGGTCAATATTTAGTGTACTCTGGCAAGCTTCACAATCAAGACTTCCTTTGCATCTGAAAAAAAAATGAGGCACATACTCATGCCTTACCTACTAACATTCACAAATATCATTGACTGGTGCTGCCAGCATTCTAAGTATCAACCAAGTATCTTCTTAAAAAGTAATTATCATCATCATCATCCTCACCAGGATTCACAGACTAGAAGTCTAGATAAAATAGTACAAACAGTTTTCTCAATTACCATAAAGGATTTTGTGCTCGCTTGACACACCAACACAGCGACTCATCACAAGGCTTATTGACCACAGAAGCCCTTACAAAGAGAAGAACATTTACACAGACATCCCCTAAACTCCACTGAAGGTATTATCTAGTCTGGTAACGAAACGTTTGGAAACTTAACCCACAAGCCCAGAGAACCAACCTTCACCCACAAAGGACTTTTCCCCATGAAGAATCAAAGGAAATCTGAGTTGGCAAATCTAAGTTACTTTAGCAGCAAAATGTTGTAAAAATAGGTTAGAGTAGCCAGGCAGATGTATTGACCATCTCTTCCCTACTAAGTTGGACGACAGCCTAATAACACAAGAGGAAAAGAAAAGCAGCAATACTTCATCTCCTTTCTGACCACTTCCTAAGACTCAGACTTCACCTTGCCCCGGTGTTTGGTCAGATTTACTTCTGTCTTTCTCCATCAGTGTCTCAGGCTTCTTTTTTGTACTTTTATCTCCCACAAATGTTTGCAGCAGTGGGAGAAGGGTCACTTGGTAAGCCTGTGGCTATACATGCTTGGCAATGCCATGCTGTGCACATACACTGTTCATGGACTATTTTTCAATACATTATCACCGAACGTGCACACAGACATTAGCTTATTTTTGTTTGTCATATACAGTTCAGGGTCTTTCTAATTTACAAATGCAAATTTCAGTTTAAAAAGCTGTTAACAAAAGCTGAGTCAAATGACTGTATAGTATTTACCATACAGAAAAAAATCCATTTGACTCCTTTTTTTAAAAAAAAAAAATGGGAGCCCTTTATTAATGCAAGATTTATGGTCTTCACCTTATAAACACTAGCACACCCATAGATTATAAGTACAACAGGAGCACCTACTTACTCTGCAACTGAATGCCTCTGCATTGCATCATCCTCATCTGTGTCACTGCTGATGGTAATCACACTGGCTGCTGGACTTGGGGAATCTGCAATGATGATAGCCTGGCGCTGCTTGTTTGAAACAGATGGGTCAAGATCCTGCCTGACAGATGATGGCATACAATAGCTGTTTTCCTGCCTCTCTGAATTATGATTGTCCTGCGTTTCTACCAAACTTAGTTTTTCATCAGTCTTCATATTAATTATCTTTGGAGATACAAATGCCGATTGGATATTGGTGTTTTGTAATGCATTATTCCTGTGAAGAAGACATTTATTTAGATCCTTGGTGAGAATGGTTTTACAGAATAAATGCACTAACTTTATTTACCTTTACCAAATTAATTTAAGCTATGACATAAAAACTTTGAAACATCGATGAATATAAATAAATAATGTGAAACATAAAACAATGAACATACAGGTATCATGAAAAATGTAGTTTTCCAGAATAGTAATGGAAAACTTTTTGGATAACTATTGTGTATCACAAGCAGGGTTGTTCATATGCTGGAATGCAAGGTTCAGAGTTGGGTCTATCATGAGATGTAGAACAATACACTGGAAGTACTGTTTTTTTAAAAAAAGGAAAGAAGAAATGAAGAAATGCTGGCTTGAACACCATAGACATTTTTGTATCAGATTCAAAATCCACTGAAATCATCAGGAACTATATTCAATGACTTCAGTGGACACGAATCAGGGATTACTTAACACAGTTCACCACTGTAACTGTCCTTCCCGGTCTTAGGTTTCTCCATTACTGAAATGTCCCATACCTTTGTAAATAACTTCTGTAGTGATGGGGTACATTTTCTCCACAGAGCACTTACAGTGTTTCTTGCTGCCAGCAAAAGAAAGACTATTCTTAATACTATTCTAAGTCATATTATGACTATTATTATAATGCTAATTTCAATAGTTCAAACTTGATAAATCCTCATGCACATAAATTTAGGAACAACTAACTAGGTTTCTCAGTCTTTTTAAAAAAATAAAATAAAATAACGCAACCAAAGTATATTTCTGTCGTAGACACAGTTAAAGCCACTGTGATAAGGAAAGATAAAATCAGAGGACAGAAAAATTCTACATTTTTCGAGGAAGCGAGTTGGCTTGCTACCCTTGGCTTTAATCAATAGGTTCCATACAAATTTGTATTGTAATACAATATTTAATTTTTAAAGTCACCAAAGTTATAAATAAACATTTAGCTACTGTATATCAACCACTTGACAAGCATGTAATATTTCTAATACACTGCCCCCTTTTTAAAGGGATTCTGAAAATATGGCAACATCTAAATTAACCACAAATCATATTCAATACTAACCTCACTTTATTTCTCTTGGTAGGTGTGGGTTGAGGCCAAACTACATGTGCAATGCCCACACTGATTGGCTGAGGAGCAGATAAAGTTATTTGATTGGTTAAGAGTGGCTGGGTCATTATTGAGTTGTAATGGTTACCATGAGGAATCATTTTCCTGTGTTGGACAGAGAAAATAAAGCATTATTTGAGGGTGGTATCTTTACAGAAAAATTATATAAAACAAAGCATACTACTTCAACATACCCCCATTCTCCAAGCCTCTGTGGGCCAGCCACAGAATCAGAAGCAAGTGTTGTAGCAGGAGCCACAGGAGTTATGTGTTGCCACGTGGGGAACAATAGCTGCTGACTTCTATTAGACCACGTCTGTTATAAACACAAAAAAGATATAAAGTTGGATCTTAGTATCGTCAAGAGCAAAATGAAAAAAAGTTTCTAAAGTTTTCAGTAATATCAAGTTTCAGTTTTCATAACTAAATTTTTTTAAATCTGCATGCATAAAAAAAGTTTAAATTTGCATAGAACAAATGGACATGTTAACTTAAAAAAAAATGAACAACAGCATCAAGTAATATGTGCAGTTCTGAAAATGCGAAATCTGCAGTAGAATACTAATTGACATACCTGAGAGAGGACTCCTCTTATTTGAAGTAAGGTTGGCGCCTGTGTTACCAAAGGCATTGCATTATCTACTCTCACAGAGTACCCAGTGGCTTTCCCATGATTAGCAGGAATCCCTAATTCAGACAAGAATAATGCGTAATAATGATACAAAATAATAAGGAAACAAAATTAAGGATTATAGGAGATTCAAATTTAATTTACAGAGCTGCCCATTTAACATGTGATTCAGGCCCATGAACACAATGAAAAACAACAAATGGCAATTACAGAATAAAATATAATACAAAATAATAAATATGTTGTGTCAGAAGCACTTGAAGAGAAAGAATCAATCAAGATAAGGTCACAAGATCACCTGGTCCAATGCCTGGTAGGAAAAACAGGTGTTCAAAGTCTTACAAAAGGCAGGCAAGCACTTGGGGCCATCTAGATTTTGGAGTAATTGCTGTTCCACAGGGCAAACATGAGGACAGAGAAGGCACAAATCCTCAATCAGCCAAGGTGGTATTGCTTACGTGATGGGACCCAGAACATGTCAGTTCTTTCAGGACTTATATCAGATGGGGATAAGTAAATGGAGAGAAGCAGTTCTGCAAATAAACAGGTCTGGCCAGGAATGGCTTTAAAAGTAATAAACAGCACCTTGACTTGCACCTGGAAACCAAGTAGCAAACAATGCAGCTCATTACGTAGTAATAACTACCTGCAGTACTACATTCTGGACCAGCTTGGCTGCTGAGTGACCATCAAGGACAACACCATGTAAAGTTAATTGAAAGAGACCTAAGTGATTGTGAACAACACTCCCCCCCCCCCGCCACAATAAAAAAATATACAAAACTGGTTCACAAAGTGGATTTGTTGAAAGACCCTCTGAAGAGCCAAAGTTGTCTTCAGGCAGGAGTCATGAATCTAGGAGGACCTCAAATTATGCTCCTTAGTGAGGTGCAGTCCTATCCAAAATAAAGACAAAGTCTCCAGATCAGGAGTGCCTTAAGGCTCCCAAGCCATAACTTGGGTTGAACCAAACCTTTTCATCTCCATCTAGAACCCCATAGCTTACAGACATTGGGATAGAATCTCAACAGCATCACCCAGTTCACCCAGAGGTTGAAATATATACCTGGGTATCTTTAGCATTCTACTTATACTTAACTCCATGCCAACATGACATTTCCCAACAGTATTACACAGTTATTTAATAGGAGTGGCAAGAATAAAATCCTGAGGCACTTCACAGAGCAAGGATCAAGGCACAGATTTTCCCCACAGCAACACTGACTGGAATCAACTCTGAAGGAAGAACTTTTTTTCCCCTGATTCTCTCCCAAATGTAAACTATACAGGTTGCCCATGACTTATGACGACTATTGGAATCTTGGCCATTGAGCAAAGCAGTTGTTAAGTGAGATATTGTATCATCGCTTGTCTCAACAACCACAATCTCAAGACTCTTGGTTGTGGTTAAGCAATGGTTGTGGGTTGTTAAATGGTTGTGGGTTGTTAAATGGATGGGGTCCCAAGTAAGTAGCACGGGATAAATCAGTGGGGCGGGGGAGACCCTGGAAAGCCTGGAACAGGCTGTGTGAGAATGTCTCCACTCAGAGGAGTTGAAAATCCTTCCCACTGAAATCCAAGAAGGATTTTCAGCCTCTGAATGGAGAGAGACATTCACACAGAGATTTCATCAACCCAAATAAGGCCCTAAGTTGAGATTCTTCAGCAGGCAATTCTTTCAGTCAGCCCTCAGATATGACCAGGAGTTCTCTCAGCAGGTGGCACAGGCTTGCAACTTTCCCCACTAACTTTCTGAGGAAACTGACAGAAAATATTGCAAATGATGATCACATGATCACAAGGCACTTGGCAACTGGTTGTGTGAGCAGGTTACCAAGCAATCAGATTTTATGTGATCACGTGACTAGGGTATGCACCATTTTGCAACAGTCAGAAGTGTTTTACAGGCCATAAAGCACTCTTTCTGAGCACATCTTTAATTTGAACCACCATTAAGCAAGCAGCTGTTAAGTTAAGGCCTATCTGCATCTACTTTTTGAGACACATTCAAATCAGAGGCAGGTTTTCCATTCCCTTAGTTTGGCTGAGTAGTTTGAGAAAAAGAATGATAGCAGGAAACAGAAAGAAGAAAAGGGTTTTAGACCTTTACTCAGAAATTGCTTCCCAGCTTATAAAGAAATATGGGGTTGGGAGTCATGTATCCTCTGTTCTCTCAGTACATTTTATTTGGCTCCAACCTTATTACCAAATCATAATTTAGCAATCAAGAACATTCCTGCATGTCATCCATCTCTCATTTGAGGATGCTGAGCTGGCTTAACTGAACAAGGAAAATAAAAGTTTCCAGGAGGCATAGTTCCGTCAGAAAATAAGCAGCCACCAAGAGGTTATGTGTCTCTGTGTTGGTTTGAACAGATGAAGGCATCAGTAACATACACCATGGGTAAAATGCAAATTAAGTAATCCTGAAATACTAAACTGAAGTAAAGCTTAACACCTAGCACCAGAAAGAGATATAAGGCTGCAAATTATAGAACAGTGTTGGCTGTATCAAATAAACCATTTACTCATCAGTGATACCCTCTGTAGTTCTGGGATTAAGCAGCCAGCGAATAGATAGCCAAAAGTTCTAGCAGACAGCAATACTACTTAAACGTAGCAGTAATTGAATTTTCACCAAGTCCATACCACTTTAGCACCACAGTCCTGAGCATCAATGATAAAGATGCATAAGGCTGCCAGAGGAGTCAAAAAGACCAAGATTCTCATAAAATATGACCCAACAACCTCTGTCACGCACAAGCAACAAGTACCAACAGGTGCACAATTAATCTAAATTCATAAGCAAGCCACTGAGGGTCAGTCAAGACACACCCTTCATTTTCCAATAGGCAGTGGCATCATTGTACATTGTCATCATTATCATCTTGTGCATTTCTCTGGGATGGAAGAACACATTAACCAATTTCCCAAAGGGGTTCTTTCAGTAAGTTTTATAGCTCTTTTTTTTTAAAAAAAAGATATGAAATGAATTGCCAAACAAAGGGTTCAATCAACTTAGCTGAAATGGCAAGCAAGTAATGTTCAAATTTTGATTCCTCCAGGGCACATAAATATATTTAAATGACCAATAAATGCTTTGTAATTGGTATTAATGAAATCTTATTTTTAAATCTAGAAGAGGAACTTGATACAGTCAAGTCTTCTTATAACACTGATCACCAATACGCGTGCACTCTGTGTATACAGCATTAACAGAAATATTGAAATACTGAATCTGAAGCTGTTTTGAAAGAACTTCATTCCTCTCCCCCCCCCCCAAATGAAGCTAGAACCATTAAAAGAAAGCAATTAAGTGATTTCTCAGTGTTTATAATCATGGCAATCAGAGGTTTGGATTCTAAAGGCATTTTCCAGAAATGCAGGACTTGTTACATTTGCAGCAGGCAGCAGATGCAGATAAAAGGGAAGGGGGCATTTATTCCTATTCCCTCTCCTTCAGCAGGCCTTTCGCATCCCCTATTCTGGGTTACCAGTTCTACTGAACAGGCTTTTAAGGGAAGAGCTGGTGTAATTTCTGTATCAAATTCTTAGCCTGCCTTTCACCTAGGATTTCAAACCAGCATATATACTGCTCTCCCATTTTTCCTCACAACAACCACAACCTTTTGAGGTAGGTGGGGCTGAGAGGTAATGACCTCTCCAGGGTCACTTGGCTTCCAGGCCTAAAGGCAGACTAAAACCCACTCCTCCTATAAACTAGATCTTTCCACTCCAATCCATGCTTTATTGCACTGACCAGAAATATAGCCTCTCTTTCTCTACCCCCCCCCCAAAAAAAGAGCAAGATGCTCCTACTAGTGACAGCAGATGCCAATAATAGAAATTTCAATAGTGAAATTATTTAAATGATTAAAAAAAATAAACATAAAAATTAGGTCAAACCTTGGACAGCAGGGGGGCATATAATCAGTGTTTGATGAAAAGCATCACTGCAACCAAACTGAGCAGTTCCTGCCTGTAAGGGTATCCCAGGATGCATAACTGCATGGGCTGTTGCAGCTAATGTCTGAAACAATAAGTGTATTACAAATCAGCAAACAGGCTGTTACATTTTTAAGGTTAAAGTAAAATGCACAGAATTTTGCTTAAAACAAAACAAAACTCTAAGTCGTATAAATAAGTTTACGTTTGGTTTACCATGATTATTTAGGATTATATAATGTTCCTACTGACTAGTTAGTGGGAAACAAATACCATACATGAAATTCAACTTGATACTTAACACAAACCAGCAGAAACAGCATTTGACCACAGGAGGGCACTATAATAAAACATTTTAGAGTGTACAGCTTCAATTGTGTTTAGCTTGGTTTTTGTAAAATATTTTCCAAGAGAAGTTTGAGACCAGTATTGCTCTATTTGAACCCTCCCCCCACGCACACACATTCAAATGCAGCCAAGATCATTTGCAGCAATTTTTTAAGGAAAAAAATTATAGGTTGTCCTTGCTAATTGTTCACTCGTTCAGTGACAGTTCTAAGTTACAATGGTGGCAGACTTAAAATATGTCCAAGTAGTTGCAGCTCTTTCAGTGCTCTGGTGGTCACACAATCACACGATCACCATTTGTGACATTCACTACCAGTTTCCAACAAGCAAAATCAATGGGGAAGTTGGCAGGTGACTGTGGGATGCTGCAGCTTCCCTTAATGACAGCAATCAGAATTGCAGTCATGGGTTGGTGCTGTTATATGGCGCCTTGCCTTAAGACCGTGTTGCTTAGTGCCATGGTTCCTGCTCGCAATTACTATCAGTAAGTGATAACAACCTGTACACTGCTATTATTAAACATGCATTTCTTTGGTTAAAACATTAACCTTCCAGATAAATGGAAAAGATAATTTTGCATACAGAATAAACACTTTAGTTTTTATACTTCTGATAAGTGGAACAATTTTCTAGGACAGCAATTGGCAGGTTCAGTTTTGTGGACTTCAAACCATTTTAACATCTACATTTGCATAATTACATTACAACAGCGCAAGTTCCTTTTTACTGCCAATTCTCTCTTTGCAGCTTTATTTCTTAGTGGGAGAATGGAAGGGGATTTTGAATACTTTTTTATAACAAGTCTTAAAAAAGTGTGAAGAAATCTGTTCTAGAGAACAAATGAAATTACTGAGCTTAGTTGTTACTTCAGATTAGAGTTATATGAAGGCACATCAGTGCAGCCCTCCTCTTTCTTGTGTAAGGGATCAAGTAAGAAGCCAAGACAAAAGAAGGATAAATACTAAAATGTAATCCCTTGTGGATTCTCAACTGTTTATATTTTCAATCATGGAATAGTCCAAGGAACTTCAGGCATGGCAAACAATAATGTTCATGGCTACAAGCAGCATGTACAGACTTCCACATCTTCATCTAAGGGGAAACCTGCATGATTACTATGAGAACTGTCACGTACATATCTCTAGGGAGGAAATGTGAACATTCTATTTAAGGTAATACAAATAAGCGTGGGAATAATGAAGCACTTGCATTTTCTGTTTCCCTATGTATTTCAAACATACCCAATATTTCACATGTAAATGAATGAAGATATTCATCAGGGTTATGTGTCTGAAGGTAAAATAAATAATATATTTATCAAGGTTATGTGTCTGAGGGTAAGAGCTTACATCAGATGAAGCAGATCATGCTAGTGCTGATTTTTCTAACGTTTAACTTACAATTCAATTCAAAGCATAACCAAGTTAAATTGCATAAAATACCCTAGGCCTATACAATCCAATCATGCAATGAACATGCAGATTCATATTTTTCTTATTGAAAGTCTCCCTTTTTCTACTACTATGATGATTCTGTTATACACTTGCCCCATTCTAAAGTCTCACATAGAGATATGGGGAGAAAGAAAGCTTTTGTCAAATTACAAATACTTACCTGATTCTGCACTGCGCCAATCTTGGTGAAATTGGGCATCAGACCTAGTGTGTTGCTTGCAGCAACTGGTCCCAAATGTATTGTTTTATTGCAATTGCTTATCTCATATGAATTTGATCGGTACTTGCAAACATCCATGATATGAAAAGAGGATTTCACACTGTTGATGAGAGAAGGAAAAAGGAATTCTCACAAAGACTGACATACTCCATATCCTAGAGTCAAACTGAGTTTTAGAAGTAGCTAAAGTGTGTACTCACTGTGGTACTGAATATACCACAGCTATAAGATTTCATGTGCCAATGACTACTGAGGTCCTGTAGTGATGCAAACAGTGCATGTGTTAAAAAGGCATCGTGCTTTCCTGCTCTACACTGTTAGAAAATTATGATTTCTCCCTATATTAGTATGTTACTCTGTGCAACAGACGACATCTGCATTATAAATGAGCACATTATTAAGGCAACAAGGGATAAGACAGCCAATTTTGATTATGTGCAGTTTACAAAATACACAATAAAGTGAGTAAAGTTTCATTTGTATTCCTGGTGGTTTCATGGACACCACTGCCACCTTCTGGGATTGTTTTAATTTTTTTTTTACTTTTCAGCCCTAGGATTCCTTGGAGACTTCCCATCTCAGTACTAACCAGGCCCAAACAAAGCCAGCCAGGTGCTGCCTTTTGCTGAAACATGAGAAAAAAACACTTCTAATCTTCATGCACGTATCAGCCATCTGAAAGCTCTCTGTAATAGGTATGCTGCCTCAGCTACATCATCGTGAAATGAATGCTCATATACTGGAAGAGGCCATTGTCAGGAGTAGGTTTTCCAGAACCCAATACCACAGATCATGCACAACACATCATGGGACCCAGTGAAAAGGGCTCAACCAGGATCATTATAAAAAGTGTCTTATAGGACATACTGGTTGCTGTGAGGAAAATCAAGGAGGTGCTTCATGGTAACGAAAGGATGGCTCAGTGTGTCAACCGGAGTGATTCTCAAGTTAGCATCAATCAACAGCATTTTCTTTAAAAGGCTGACAAACTCTCTTCTGTCCGCTTTCTCTGCCAAAAGATCACTTCCTTCTAGATCCATCACCATGTTCACCTAGCATTAAATAATTAGATGCAACAGTTTGTTTCAGGTTGTTTTCCAAATAATAAATATGCATAAAACAGCATCTTATAATAGAACGACAACAGGGTTGTCAAACTCAATTTCATTGAGGGCTGCATCAGGGTTGTGTTTGACCTCGGGGAGGGCAGGGGGGGCATGGCCAGCATAATGTCACTCATGTTGGGGGATGCCTGTGATGGCCCGAGTGCTCTGCCAGTGAAAATGGGCTCCCCAAGCTCTATTTTCAACTGTGATGGCCTCCTGCAACCCTCTGCCAGTGAAAACGAAGCTTGCAATCTCCATTTTCGCTGACAGAGGCACCACAGGCCGGGTCTTCGCTGTTTCCAGGGCAGCCCCACCGGCCAAATCTAAGCACCCCATGGGCCGAATCCAGCCCCTGGGCCTTGAGTTTGACACCTCTGAACAACAACATCAACAATAGCAAGTTCTATAAATCTGAATTAAATCCAGAAAGATTTTATTCTACATTGTATTACAACATATATCTCACTTTTTGTCCAGATTTTCAAGTTCTCCCATTTTTAATCCCCTGAACAACACCCTGGGAAGTAAACTGGGAAGGGTGTGCAACTGGCTGAAAGACACCCATTCTGCTCTGGAGTCTTTCAGACTTCAATACAGTGAACTGGATCAAGTTCAATAATATTATATTACAGTAGGTAATATAAACTACTATTATCCAGTTATGTACTGTAATATAACCTACTGTTATTCAGAACAGTGATAAACGGCAATGGTCAAAGAAATATAGGAACTGCTAATAAGGAAATAGCTTGAAAGTATCACAGGTTTAAACAAGTACATTAAAGAAACGAGTGTACTTCAAGTGCCAGATTAAAGACCAACTCTACTTTAATGTTAGTTTACATTAGTTTAATGGTATTGTAACAGGATAATTCACACGATAAAACAAAGGACGCTAAAAATGGCAAGGAAGTAACGTTTCACATCTAGATTTTCAAAATTCTTGGAGGCATGGAATCCTTATACATTATTAACAATATGGGATGGGATTGAGGCAAGAGGCAAACTGAATTACTTAAAAAAGTGAAATTCCATTAATTTCACATGCAGTAATAGAACATGCAAATGAATACATAAATCTGGATACCATGCAATTCAAAGTGCCCCCTTTAAGCAAAGCTCCAGATAAAACAAAAGGGAGAACTCTGAAAGTGAACAGAGAACATTTACAACAAAATAAATTAGAGGCAAAAGGCTCTTAATACAAAATATTTCAAATGTATACACATGTACTCACATGCACTATATCATCCAAACAGTTGAAAATGTATTTCCGGGCTTCTTTGGATTTCATACCTGTTTCACCTTCATGTTCTTCCAATGTCTTCAGAAATGTGAAGGTAGGGGAAAGATGCATATATTATTCTTAATATACTAGCGTTCAGTGCAGAAAACTGAACAATAGAGAATACAATACTATGTTTTCTTTTTACTACTGAAAATATATGGACATTTCCAAATATAAAAAGTGTTGTGTTTAAAGTATACATTACCACACAACTTTTTTGTTTAGAAAAGCATAAAAATGATTCCTTATATCTTATCATTATTTTTTCTTGGAATTTTCAGAAACTTTCCTGGATTTTGGACAGATAATGATAACAAATTTAACCCCAATCTAAATAGTATCAGGGAAATGCAGAATTTTAGCATGTTGTATCTATGTATATAGGTAACTGCATTTGGGATATGTAATACTGCATGTTTGACATCTATGTTTGGATTTTGCTTGATGTACATATACAGATGAACTCAGCAGTTTAGTAGTACTCCTATAAAATGAGAATATAAATGATTTCCTTTCAGAGATGCTGTAAACCAAAAATTACTGAAAAATATGATAAATTAATATTCACTGCAACAAGTATTATTTTGCAGGTCATCCTCAACTTATAACTAGTCAGTTAATAACTGTTTGAAATTATGACAGGTTCAGAATAAGTGCTTTATAGCACATAAAGCATTTCTTGCCATCATAAAATGTCATGCCACAACACCCCAGGTATCCTGTAACCACATTTGGGTGCTTGGCAATGGGCTCATCTTTACGACTGGTTGCAGCATCCTGTGGTCACATAACTACAACTTGCTGCTTTTTTGCCAGTTTCTGGCAAAAAAAAATGCCCATTAAATAAATGGGTTCAGAGTTATGACCAGTTTGCTTAACAAACTCAAATTACCTAATAACTGGAATTTGCTTAATGATTGCTGCAAAAAAGTCATAAAAATAAGGTCCAATCAGGTTGATGCCTCATCACCATAACAACCTTGTGACCAGAAATATTTCCCAATTGTAGTTTTAAGTTGAGGACTGCCTCTCTTGGTAAGATCTCCTAATGTACATTAGTTATATTATTCCTGTGGATATAGGACAAAAGTTAACTTTCATAGTGTGTGTGTGTGTGTCTGTGTGTGTTTATTTATATTTTTGGGTTAGAAATGAAATACTTCTTCTTGATGGGGTTGCAATAACAAAGGTTGCTGGCCTCTATGTTCCTTCATCTGGCTTAGGGTAGAATAATAGGAAATCCTATCTCTAGAAAAGTGGAGAGGTAGGGAAAATATCCATTGTAATGCATTCCAGAGCAAGTTATAGGTAGAATTTAGTCACAGCAAATTCAAACAAGTACACAATTGGGCCTAATCTGGATCTTTTATAACTCTAGATTTATGCTAAATTTATTATAATGCACAACAGATTTTTGAACACTGCATTCTATTTTTCAGTTCAGTGTTAACTCCATAGTATGCTAATGCCTAATGTTCTTTCATAATGAGTAAATCAAAACTATCTCATAATACATGAACATATATAACACCGAAAAGGCTTTTCACAATGGAAAATTTTATTTAGAATGAAAAACTTTGTTCTGATGACTCTTCCTAAGATTCCAGAAGTTTATAAAATCTATAAAACAATTAACTACTTAAATAAATAAAATGCACAGAATTCATAATATAAAGTTAACAGTTATAACATAAAGATACAGTCACAAAATCAATAATCTACCTGGCATTCCCATTCAAATAGATACTTCAAAAAGCTCCTTCTTAACTACTCTTCTAAATCCATCCAGGTGGATGCCAACTGAACTTCCAGAGGAAAAGACATTTAATAGAGATGAAGAAGACTGAGACAAACCTTTAACATCCTGATTTTGGGGAGATGCAAATTAGACAGGTCACTTCTAACTGAAGTAGGCAATACTGGAAGCAACTGTGCTTCATAGGTTAACATTAGTGCTTTGATTTATATTTAGAAGCTTACCAGAAACCACTGCAGCAAACACAAAATTGGAGGTGTATTTTATTGGTCAATAAACAAGCCAGTACATTTTGCACCAATGTAGCTTCAGATACTCTTCAAAGGCAGCAACATGTAGAGTGCATTGTAGTAGTCAATAGAGTGAGTGCATTGTAGTAGTCAATTCTGGAGGTTAATTACTGAAGCAGAGTCCTGCTGCTTCAGAATTTAAAGGAATCCCTCTTTATACACCCATATAAGATTTACATTTTCTTGATAAACTGCTGCTTTTATAAGCCTCGAAACCTTTATGTTGTTTGAAAAATCATTTTCTTTCCAAGTACAAGTTATATTGTTATGCCGTGTCCCAGATGTTTTGAACCAAATAATGACACTAAAGCTGCATACAATCGTTATTGTAAATAAATTCAACTGAACATTATTTCTGCTTGAATCCCAATGTTCATTGTTGGGAAACAAATCAAACAATCCACAGCAAAATTGTGTTTTCCAAATCATTATCCAGAAAGGGCAGACATTTCAGACAGAATAGTGACAAAGTATCTCTTGTATGGCTAAGTAAATTATTTCCAAAATACATAGCCAAAAGCATAGAACACAGGAATTTGTCCTTATGAGGACTATCACTACCTTTAATCTCCAACCAGAATATGGTGCATCTTTTTCTCTACAGAAAAATCGTGTGGTCTTCGTTCCAAGATTCAACAATTGCTCCGCAGGTAATCCTTGTGTTTGTGAAATGTAGCGAATCTATAGAGATAAAAGTATCACAGCACTTCTTTCGCCAATACATACACATCTATCAGTTTTAGAACCTAAACAAACACTTCACTGTACTTAATATAATGATAGAATATCACAATGGCTCAAGAACATTAACAACAAACAAGGATCAAATCTAAGCTATAACAGAATATTTGAATGTTGCATTTTATTTAATCAGACCTTAATCTTCAATTTAAACAGTGGCAGTATCCAGGATTGTTTTAACTAAATACTTTCTTAACAAGCATATTTTGAAATGTCTGAAATCTGACATATTTTTCACAGGTGAGAGCCTGAACCTTGTTATCTGGGAGGAATAGGAGCCAGTTGCTCTTAAGAAAGGCAATAGGGTCCTTGGAATTGTGAGCTCAGTCACCTGTGTTCTAGATCCATGCCACACCTGACAAATGGTGTGTGGTTGAGTCCAGGCAGTGATTAATGCATCCTTACAAAAAGGGAATGATACCACCTGCCATAAAGGAGGTGGAGCTGCACCCTCTTTTTAAGAGGCCATCGATGAACCCCACAATTTTGGACAACTTCCATCCAGTCTCCAATCTTCCCTTTTTAGGGAAGATTGTTGAGAGGGTGGCTGGCACCCACTACAAAGGGCCCTGGATGAATTGGATTATCTGGATTCTTTTCAGTCTGGGTTCAGGCCAGGGCAAAGCCCTGAAATGATATTGGTTGCACTTGATGAACTTTGGAGGACTCAGGATGGAGGTGGTGTGACCATTCTAGTCCTTCTAGACCTCCCAGAGGCTTTCAATACCATTGACCATAACAGCCTTGTGGACTAGTTTCGGGAGTTGGGAATGGAAGGCACTGTGTTACAGTGGTTCTCCTCCTTCCTCCATAGCTGGTTCTAGTCAGTCCTGGTAGAGAGGAGAGGTCGAGCCATAGCTCCTTGCACTATGGGATGTCCCAGAGCTCAAGTAGTTCACCCCTTCTTTTTAACATCTACATAAAACCACTAGGGGAGCTCATCCATTGGTATGGGGTTTGGTATCATCAGTATTTATTTTATTTTATTTTATTTTATTTATTTATTTATTTATTTATTTTTGTCAATTGCTTACAAGATAATAGGTATAAGTAAAAACAGTTATGAAAACATGGATACATATAAGAAAAAATAAATGAAAGAAACAATAGGACAGGGATGGTAGGCACATTGGTGTGCTTATGCATACCCCCTACAGACCTTTTAGGAAAGGGGTGAGGTCAATAGTAGACAGTCTAAGGTTAAAGTTTTTGAGATTTGGGGAAGAAACCACAGAGTCAGGTAGAGTATTCCAGACACTGACCACTCTGTTGCTGAAGTTGCATTTCCAGCAATCAAGTTTGGTGTGATTAACCTTGAGTTTGTATCTATTGTTTGCTCTTGTGTTGTTATGATTGAAGCTGAAGTATTAATTGACAGGTAGGACATTGCAATGTATGATTTTAAATACTATACTTAGATCAAACCGAAGGCGTCGTAGTTGTAGGTTTTCTAGGTCTAGAATTTCGAGTCTAGTGGCATAAGGTATTCTGCAACGAGTAGAGGAATAGAGAACTCTTCTTGTGAAATATTTCTGGACTTTGTCAACTGTGTTAATATCAGATACGTAATGTGGGTTCCAGACTGATGAGCTGTATTCGAGTATTGATCAAGCAAATGTTTTGTATGCTCTAGTTATTAGTGTAATATTACCAGAGAAAAAGCTACATAAGATTAGGTTAACAACTCTTAACGCCTTTTTGGCTATGTAGTTACAGTGGGCTCTAGCACTTAGATCATTAGAGATGAGTACTCCAGGATCCTTGACAGAGTTTGGATCATCAACAAGGTCTTGACTATTCAGCCTGTATTTTATTTTCTGATTTTATTTTATTTTTTGCCAATATGTAGGACAGAGCAGTATGTTGATATCTCCATCGCTGGACAGACCGATGATGTTCTGGCAGTGTTAGCCAAATGCCTGCAGGCTGTAAGGGTCAGAATGGAGAAGAATAATTGGGGGGGCAGATTTTCCCATGTTATTCCTATGTTGGGTGAGTTACACCACCTTTCTTTCCAGGTGCAAATCAAAATGCTGATCCCTATTTTGCCTCTATGGAATATTCTGCTTCCTAAGTAATCTGTAAAAGCTTTGAAGACCTGGCTCTTCCCACAAGCACTGGGATGCACATTAGAAGTTTTGCTTGGTGCCAGGTTTTGGGGGTTTTAAGATTTTTTTTTTCATATGTTTAGTTTTAATATGATTTTGTTTGTTGTTTTAAATTGTGATTGAGAGCCGCCCAGTGTTAGTTATAAGATGGGTGGCTATATAAATAGTTTAAATTAAAAAAAAAGTTTGGTGTGTTTTTATATTGTGATATGATTTTAATTACTATTCTTGTAAGTTCCCCAGAGTCACTTTTTGTGAGAAAGGTGGCTATATAAATTAGCTAACTAATAATGAATACTACTACTAAAAAATACATAGCTACAGATCTTTCTATCCTTGCAAGCCTGTAATGATATGGAGATGTACAGCAGTGGTGGGATACGCATTTTTTTACTACCAGTTCTGTAGGCGTGGCTTGGTGGGCGTGGCCATGTGACTGGATGAGTGTGGCTTTTTTGCTGCCCCCACCCATTTTTGAGAGCTTCCTGGCCTCAGAGGAGCCTCTGGAGGGGGCATTTTTGCTCCCCTAAGGCTCCTCTGGGGCTCTGAAAGAAAAGAAAAAAAAGAGCATGGGAGAGGGTTGCAGCACCCCTCCAAGCTCTGTTTTGGCAGCTTCCTAGCCTCAGAGGAGCCTCTGGGGGGGGGGGGTGTTTTTGCTCCCCTAAGGCTCCTCTGGGGCTCTGGAAGGCAAAACATGGAGGGGGGGGCTGAGCTCCTCCCTCCATTTTTTGCCTTCCTGGGCCTCAGCAAGGGGAATCCCCGGCACAGCTGATTGTCGGGGGGGGGGGAGAAATACCTTAGGCGAATGTCAGGCAGGCAGGTAAGCGAGCATCGGGTGAGAGGGGATCGGATCAGGGGCACGGCCAGCCAGAACTTACTACCGGTTTGGTGACCCACACCAAATTCTTGCTACCGGTTCGCCCTATCCGGTGCGAACCGGCTGAATACCACCATTGATGTACAGTGAGTGGCATTGATATAAACTAGAGATATATTTTGTTGTCATGCATTTATATGTATAGTTATACAATAACTATTTGTTATAATTTTGCTTTTCAAGTTACATTATTCACCTGTATATTTAAACAGCTGCATCCAGAAAACTGTATAAATGAAAACTCTTTATTCAATTCAGTCTAACTCTATAGCAGTCCTAGTTGCCTCTGTTAAATGAGGGTCACATTGGTCATTAAATTCCTGCCAATTTCCCCACTGACTTAGCTTGAGTGAAGCTGGCAGGGAACATTGGAAATAAGGGACCCTGCAATTCCAACGAAATATTATAAGTACCCTCATTCAACATTGTTGTAATTTTGAATGGTCACTGAATGGTCATAACCCAAGGACTACATGTATTTGAAATTCACAGGAATAGCCTTACTATTGACTCGATGTGTATTTAACTCAAGTTACCATGATTATGTTGATCCTTCATACGCTAAAAATCGTATCATAGTAATGAAATTAAAATTCCCTACTGACCAAATTACATTTTGAAACAATTAAAATAAATATTGTTATAGCACCAATGCAGTCTCTTTTACCTGATCATATTCAAGGGCTCCTGGATATAGTGGCCATCCAAGGAATAGTTCAGCAATCACACAGCCCAATGACCACATGTCTATGGCTTCACAGAATGGCAAACCCAATATGATTTCTGGTGCTCTGAAAACAGAAGTGGCACAATGGGTCATTGGATTAGTTTTATATATAGGTAATAATGAAAACATTATTATAATGTTGAAATATCAAGCCTGCTACATAAAGAACTTTATATTCTGCCTTCCTCTTCCTTTTTCAAATTTGAATAATTTAATTCAGTTACATGGCACTGAAGTTGCCTACTGGATGTTATCTTGCTTCTTGATAAATTATTTGAGGAATTCAGTGTTTGGGCTATGCTTTTCTTAGTTTAGCATGTAAACATCTTCTCTTTTCTGTAGTAAAAACCTATGAAGAATTCAGCTTATATTTGACAGGTGTAATTTGGATTTTTATTTATCAATCTAACCCATTCATTATTTTCTCTGGACATTTATTACAATACAGTAACAATAACTGAATTTTCAAAAATGTTTGGGTGACATTCCAGTGGGATGCCATGCAAATAAAAATGACTCCTCAAAAGGTTTGCAAAGGGAATACTAAAAGCAGTTGTTAACTCATAAACTTTAACTCATGCCATCTTGAAAAATAAAGCTCCTAAATATTTAAAACTTATGTTTCACATCCCAATGTCGTATGATACTTATGGTGAAGAAATTTTCCATGAAAAGCCAAAAATGGTAGCAGCATAAGATCTTTGTTGTGGTTGATTCTTTTGCTTTGAATTTAAACAGTTTAAGTACATCTGAAATGATGGAATTGTTATTTTTAGTGTAATCTTTATGAAGGAAGAAAAAAAATATTTCTGAGGGTGACAAATACCCATATGTCATTACTCTTGAATGTTTTCAATATTTTGAGTAGGTTCATCAATTAATATAAATCATTTTATATGTTGGTTTAATATACTTCTTATAACTTCCTACTTTATTTATCTTTAAAACAAATAAACATACTTCACATTTTGTACTGGTTCATGCTTCCCACCAGTGAATAGACAGATTTATTAAAGACTGAAATCTTTCTATTGCAGTTCATCATTTGACTTACCACTTGCTGTACCTTTCTAGCTGTGTAATGTCCTTTCTGAAGTATGGTGCCCAAGATTGTGCACAATATCCCAAATATAACCATAATCAAATTACATATTCATATTTATTTTTCAACAATCTATGAAATATGTTTTTCACACAATCATATATACTATGATTAATGGAAATGTAGCAATTACAAATAACATGTTTATAGGGTCTGGATAGGCTATCTGTGACTTTCAAATGCTTATCACCAATTAATAACCTATGTACCTGCAAACTCTCAAGTGTAAATTACTTGGAAGCTATCCCCTCCTGGGAGGGATAGAGGGAAAAAGAGTATAAAGACTGAACTGGACCAGTTTGTTCTCCTTCATTCATTCATTCCATCTGCCCACCCATACTCCACTCTGCAATGCTGCCAAATGTATGTAGAGGTAGCTTTCACTTAACTCAAAGTTATGATGGTGCTGAATGACGAGACTAATAACTGCTCCTCAAAGTTCCATCTGTTACAGCACCCTACAATCAGGCACTTGGCAACAAGTTCACATTTACAATCAGTTGCAATGTCCCATGGTTGTGTGATTGCCATTTGTGACTTTCCCTGCCATCTTTCAACAAGCAGACAATGGGAAATAGCAGGGAAAGTTGTTAGGTCACTTGGTTACATCTCCCTCATGCCCTTCTGCATTCTCATATGCACTCCCTCCTTTCCTCTTTGCTTGCATACATGCACACGCCTTTCCCCCTTTGCTTATACACATGGTGCCTGCCTTCCTCCCTGAATTTGCACCCATCCACTCCCTTATTCACATGCAATCTGCACCAGGCTTTCCTGATTATTCTCCACCCTCCTGTAATATCTCTGCACTCTTTACCTGGGACTCTCTCTATTTCCTGCTTTAACAACCTGAAAGTTTCACACACGCACCCTGGGACTGCCTGAATTGCCACTACTAAGCAATGTGTCATGTGACATTCTGCTTTATGACATCACTTAGCCACAGCAATCCCAATCCCGACTGCTGTCATAACTCAAGGACTATCTGTATAAGATGCACATTATCTGTTATGTAAAGCTTCCTTTGTCTTTTCAGTCTTCCTGGAAAGAGTCAAAATCTACACTTTTTTACTCAGTTCTACTGGAAGTATTACATTTCCACAGGATTTGCATAAGGAGATATTGTGTTAAAAGAAGCAATATTCCACAAATATAATTTCTCAATAATATAAATCAATTTGTATCTCTCATTTCAGGCATCATGTTTTGTTCTCAAGTATCTATCATAAACGAGGAGCAAATTGAATGGCAGGCAGCAAAAGGACAGAATCACAAATGGACTAAAACTGAACTAACTTTCTCCAAATTGTCTAGTTGCTGTTTACAATTCTTTTGTTGAAGAGATTGATAATTATAGATGCATTATAATTAATACAATAGTTCACGTTTTATTGCTAAAGTAGCTTAACATAAACCAGCTAGTTCCAATTAGTTCAAAACATTCTTTTATATTGAGACTTAGACTAACACTTCTTTAACTTGGGGGATAAAAACAGACTTATAAAAACAGACTTACAGATAATCCTCATTTAGCTACTACAGTTGTGACTAGCAAGTCAGTCATTAAGCCAAATTGCAATTGTGCTTGCAATCTTACTTAGTTTTCCTTGCTTTATATAGACCTGCAAAGGTCACAAAGTTATTTGTTCATTACCCTTGTAACTAAATGAGAACTAGTTTTATTTCTATTCAAATGGAGGACTTGGGTGATTTTTGAATTTAACATGTATAAAACAAAAATGCTAAGGGTAAATAGGGTAAATATGAGTAGGAAAACCATTGATCTTTTGGATTTGAACTCACAGATTTTCTAATGGTAGTGGGAATGGGAAACAAAGGCAACCCTCAAGGAAATATACTCTGTAGATGGAAACAATGTATAAGAATGGCCTCTTCTGCATGCCCAATATAAATCAGGTATTTCTCCTACAGGCTCTAATTAGCATGAATGTATACTTTCCCAATAATGTTTAGATTGGCATGTTAACCATACATATGGGGTTCAGATTATATTATCAGAAGCAAATGCTTTTTGATGATCATACAGGCATAGCTCACAGAAAGTAAATAAATCTAATCACAAGGGGATTTTAGTATGACTATAAGACCATACATTTTTTAACAATTTGGGAAGTCTAATGTATAAACTAAGTGGCAACATTTTGGTGCATTCCAATTATGTATGAATAGTATCTTCTATTTTCTTAATTTTTGAAAGAAGGAAGATTAGGGCAGATTTTTTGCCATTGTTTATTAGTTCCTTGCCTACTTTACAAAGCTTCTTGGATTATGTATCTTCTTTTTTTTTTTTAACAATTTGTGGGTCAGTCTTCTATCTTGCTTTAATAAACCCATGTGTAATTATTACTTTCAATTACTAAATTTAAGGTTTATATGAGCTTTCAAGTAATGGCACCCCTCCTTATATGCTGGAAGGTAAGAATACCTGGAATTCATCCATGTAGCAAAGGGTTTTTTAAAACAGCTGAAGTTCTGCCAGGTGATATTTCAACTGATTTTAAAAATTACATTCAGATGTTGTGTTTGCAGTTGTTAGCTTCTCCTTGCAAGAGGATGCAGTATTGTATGGTATTGTATTGTACAAAAATTAGTTTGTGACTGGTTAATCAAGTCATCAGAATACATGACAAAACAACTACTATTATTTTAAATCCTAAATTAACTTATCAGAAACTTTTGTTGGCAGACTGAATAGAAGCCAACATGCTGGCCAAAAAATTGTATTGCATTCTGATATCTGTATTTCCTTAATGGAGAAAATAGAACAATACCTATTGCTATCAAGCTTTAAAATTGATAATATATAGTTCAGTAAATATATATGGCATTATTCAATAAACATTTTGATACAACTAAATGATGCTCATGTTTACATATAATTTAATAAGGGATAGTTTTACCTACACAGTATAATAATAGTCAATAATATTAGTATAATAATATTCAATTATATTCAATATTATTGTATTATTTCCCTAAGAAAGGCTTTCCCCTTTTTTGGACTAATACAAGTTGTCCTCGACTTACAAGCACAATGAAGCACAAAAGTTCTGTTAGTAAGTGAGACAGTTGTTAAATGAATTTTGCCTTATTTTATGACCTTTCTTGCCACAGTTAAGTGCGTCACTGCAGGTGTTACCTTAGTAACACGGATGTTAATTGAATCTGGCATCCCCATTAACTTTGCTTGTCAGAAGGCTGCAAAAGTAACATGACCCTGAGACACTGTCATCAATATGAACAGATGCCAAGCATCTGAATTTTGATCACATGATCATGGGGATGCTGCAAAGGTTGTAACCATGAAAAACAATCGTTAGTCACATTTTTCAGTGTCGTTGTAACCTCGAATGGTCACTAAACAAACTCTATTAAGTCAAGAACTACCTGTACACTATTGTTGGTTAAACTCCAGTGCTGAGATAATAATTAATTCTTACATGAACAAAACTATCAAGGCTTTTTTCCTATTCAATATGCGTATCTGTTCCAAACATCATGAAATTCCTCTGCTAATTCAGGCTTAAAATTGTTTCCATCAATGTTTAAGAGTCATGGAACTGAAGTTTACCTGGTAAATTGAAATCCAAATTCTTTACCAATAGTTCTAAATTATATAATTAACTGTAAATTGCCCTGAGTCATGAGGTTGACATGGCCTATAGAAATTAATTAAATATAATGCAAGAATAAAGTTTATGACCACAAAATAGTATAGTTAAATTTCAACATAAACAATGATTGCTTACATGTCATATGTGTCTAATTGCCACCACTGGTGATCATCTAAAGCCAACAAGCTATCTTAGCTTTAGATAGAAAGCTCCTTTGGGGGGGGGAGGTATTTTTCCCTATGAACCTTCCATAGATCGGAAGGCTCTACGAAGGTAATTCTTTTCTATGATAGCTTGTTTGTAGAATTTAAATCATATTTTCCTATTCTCATACACAAGATTTGGAAGGGAGAGGAGTACAAAAAGCTGATGCAACTAGTTGATGTTGGTTTATTGCTATGAAGATTTCTGAGGGTGTTTTTGCCTCTGTTGCTGATATGATCATAATTATGCTTATTTCACCTTGGCCAATATAGGGGTCCTGAGACCTCCATACTGTATAAATAATATGTGGAATTCTGGTATTCCCGAATTTTATTTTGCCACAGAAAGAGAGGGAAAAATGACTTGAATCAATGAGACATATCAGCCTTTCTAGGGTTACTATAGAGATTACCAGTTCTCGTTACAGTATGCACTCCCTCAGACCATCCCAAGAGCTGGTTGTATTACCTCGCTTTTACCAGCGAATCTCGGTTGGATATTGAATAGATCAGGCCTGCACAACTTGTGGAGGAAAAAGGGCCACACTGATATATTTAAAATAATCACAGGCCGCAAAGTAATACCTGGCATGTCGATCAGCTGTTTGGTGGCTAGTGGAGCGCTGGCAACACTGGAGCTGGTGATGTCGGTGAGGCCTGGAAGCATTGGAGGCACTTGGCAGTGTCTTATGGGCAGCAGGAGCAGATCCTTCCTGGTGGTGGCGACATCTGGTGGTGAATTTATTGAGTTTTTAAAAAACACTGGTGGGCTGCACAGGGCAGTTTGATGGGCCACATGTTGCCCAATGGGCCATATGCTGTGCAGGTCCAGAACAAATTTTGTTCAAAATCCATACCTCTAGAGGAGCTTTGTTAATTAGTTCCCACCTTGAAAATTTCTCATTTCTGGTTCACTAGTAAAAGGCTTTCTCCTTCCAATATAAATGTAAACGAAGGATAAAATACCCGTTCTTGTGTTGCTTAAATTATTTTCTTCCTTAGAGAAAGTCAACTGAAATCTTTGAAAGTAATAGATAAGGTTATCTTTGTTATCATTTTGGGCATATAATATTCCTTGCATTAAATTTTTCCTATGGGTCCACTCACATTTAAGAATACTGATCTTCTTTCAAATATCTAATGTGTGTTTTCATTTATAATTGCCACCACTGGTGATCTTCTAAAACCAACAACTTAAGCAACTTTTTTAACTTTAAAAAAGTATCTTAGCTAAATTAGCTGAGGCCACATAACTCTTTAGCATATCATTTAACAATGGCTAGGTTGATACGCTTATTTCAAAGTAATTCCACCTCTGACTTTAAATGGGCTTGTAAACTCATTTATTTAATCTAATGAACTGTGGTTTATTCTCAACAAGTATTTATAACCCAATATTGGATTAAAATTCTATATTAATATTCTAGATTCAAATATACACTTAATATTTATTATAATTTGTAATAATTTCTTTTTGAAAGAACAAGTATTTTAATACCTTGCTGAAGAAAGTGTTAATACAAAACAGAAAAGAACAACTAGCTTTTAGCTTACAGAAAGATTAATTTCTATAAAAATTATAAGAATTATAAAAGTTACTAATTGGTTAATAAAAGTCCAATGAAGTGATTTGTTGCACAAGAGATCAGCAATATTTTACATAAAATAGAAACAAACAGTATAAGCAGTAAGCTAATTCTAAATGCATTGGGCCTTAAAGGTTTAAGATACAGCTTAAATAAAAATTAGTAAACTCTCTCTCTCTCTCTCTCTCTCTCTGTGTGTGTGTGTGTGTGTGTGTGTGTGTGTGTTGTCTTCTACTACTGATAGTTCTGAAACTTGCATTTCTCAACCAGGTTGCAATAATAGCATTATATCAGTATCAGGTGTACTTCTTGGTTAACCAGATATAGCTAGGCTGCAATTTTTACCATCTTTTCTATCAACATTGATCAGGACTAAGGTACAATTACCATTTCTATTTTCCCTGCATTTCCCAAGCACAAAAAATATGCTTTGAACTCTCATTATTTGCATTTTGCAGTAGAGTATCTGTATAAAATATATACTTTTAAAAAATTCAAACTCTCTTATAAGGAATTAAGCATTTCAATAATTTGAAGCATTTAAGCATGAATCATTTGAATTTACATGTGTACATAAAAATGTTTATACGCCTATCTAAAGCCACATGAAAAATATACATATTTAAACATATTATTCCCAAGAAAAGGGGGAAGGAAAAATGGAGAAGAAATCAATGTACAAAATCTTAGCAGAGATCTGAAAATTAAAAAAGATAAATATAGAGACAGAGTGATAGCTCACGAAGAAAAACTACAGATACATAAATTGTATTTATAAAGTTGGTCTCAGAAAATCTAAAGCAAAAAACAAAGATTTTTCTTACCTATTCAAAATAAAAGCTAGATTGAAAAGTAAGTACTATCTGCTCAGTGCAAATGGGGAAAGTATAAACAATAATGAAAAAAAACAGAGCTACTCATCTCCTATTTTAGCTGAGTGTATGGGTTCCCTAAAAGTAATCATTCAAAATTAGCACACAGTTGTAAAAACAAATATTTTCAGAGTAAACAGGGGCATCAAACTCTATTTCATTGAGGGCCGCATCAGGGCTGTGTTTGACCTGGGGGGGGGCTGGGATGGGTGTGGCCAGTTCATCACTCACATCAGGGGCACCTGTGGCAGCCTGAGTCCTCTGCCAACAAAAATATGCTCCCGAGCTCTGTTTTTGAAGCCCTTGGCCAGCTCCATTTGCTGGCAGAGGCACTGTGGGCCGGTTCTTCACTGTTTCCAGCAGCCAGATCTAAGCTCTCCACAGGCCGAATTCGGCCCATGGGCCTTGAGTTTAACACCCCTACTATAGATAGATTTAAGCCTTATTAGAATTGTGGCTAAAATGTATGCAAATCATCTGTTGAGCAAAATACAAGATTGGGTAATGGAAACAAATCTCTTAGTAGAGGAACAAACTGGATTCAGACCAGAGCCCTCCACAATAGATAATTGTTCTACTTTACACCACCTCTTAACAAAACAATTAACAAATGGCAAAAACCTGTTTGCTGCATTTATAGATCTTAGTGCAGCTTGTGATTCTATAAATAGTAACATTCTGTGGGTGAAATTGGCCAGCTTAAATATGGAACCCAGAGTCTTATTCTTGGTTCAGACACTCTACTCAAATACCCATTTGAAAGTCTGTACAGGTGTAACTGTTCTCTAAGAGTATACCCATCATCATTATGCTGATTATATCAAATTACATATCTCTACCCTTGGCAATTAATTAAGCAATACAATAAATATCTTATCCTAATATCTGGAGGCTGTGACTGCCTAGATAGGGAAATTTCAGTTAAACCCAGGCCAAAATTTGGTTTTGGGGGTCCACAGGTTCCAGGACCATGCCATCTTTGGTGTTGGATAGAGCTGTACAATCCAGGGGTCCTGATAGGATCATGAGTCCTGCTAAATGAGAAGGTGGCATTTGTAGCAAAAAGTCCATTGCACAGTTTCATGTTGTACAACAATGGTGCCAGTTCTGGACTGGTAGGTCTTGCTTGCAGTCATTTATGCTCTAGTTACCTCCAAACTGGACTATGCACTCAACATAGGCCTGATCATGAAGAATATCTGGAAGCTTCATCTGGTACAGAATAAACCAACATAGGCAACTATGCACAGCTTATATTACACTTCTGCTCTGCAAACTGCACTGGTTGTGAGTTTGCTCTAGGTCCAATTCAAGGTACTAGTTTTAATCTTTAAAGCCCTTTGTGGCATAGTAGTGGGCTACCTGGGGGATGTCTCCCTTGTATAAGTTTGCCACATTAGATCTGGCAAAACAGGGCATGCTATAGGTCCCATTGGCTACAGACCTACATTTGGTGAGTCCCAGGAGACATGCCTTCTCTGCTCTGGTGCCCACCTTATGGAACATTCTTCAGCTTGAAATTAGATTAGCTCTCTTTTGATATTGCAAAAGGCTGGAAGGCCCGGGCCTAAATAACATCATCAGAGACTAAACTAAAGCAGAAAAAAAGATGCAAATGGGCCTAAATATATCTTTAAGAGAAAAAAAATCAAATCTTATCTACAGCAAGCACCAAAAAACAAGAGATGTGATGGAGCAAACTATGGGAATGCCCTATTTTTCTATTTATTACATTTTTATCTCAGTCTTCCTCCATAAGCCTTTAATGGCACATAATACTTGCTCCTTCAAATTTCCCCCACAACAACACAGTGAGGCAGATTTGACTGAAAGCGTATGGCTGATCCAAAGTCAAACAGTGAGCTTCCATGCTCAAGTGTAGACTTGAATCTAGGTTTCCTGGATTTAACCATTCTATCACGCTTTTATTATTAAAATAAAAATAAAAAAGGTAAGTTTAAATGAGCTGCTTGAGAAAACCTAAATGCCAAAACAATAAAATCTGTCAATCAGCAACATATTTAGTAACTACCATCTTCAGTTTATTTACATTTATACCAGCCAGCTGAACCAGATCATGTTTTCAACCTTGAATAAGGGAGGGTGGGGTGGAAATAGAGCTCAGGCAGATCACCTCCCCCACCCATTGTCGTCCTCCTCCAACTTCTTGTAAGATGAAGCTTTTCAATTAAATACAGCCTATCTTAACAAACTCCTTTTATACATGTAATAGCTGAGGCCTTCTTGACAGTAACTATAGTTACAAACTTAACCGCTGACTTTGAGCAGTCTGACCTTGAGCAAAATGAATACACTTGACTGCAGGTACTTCTGGCTTATTTCACTGCAGCAGTGAAGCAGCCTCACCATCTATAGTAGTCAACAGTTTCTGATTACCACCCCCTTCCTATTTTAAGCTATCCCCCACAACATTTCAGTGATGCACAGTTCAAAGTGATAGAATAACATCTGAGGCCACATTCCAGTTCAAGTTGTTTACAGAGGAATCTTGGTTCTGTTCTCATGCATTGCTTTTTTCATCAATGATTGCACTCTTGTTTTTATTTCCAAAGCTCAAATAAAGTCTTTCAGAATAACCCTTGAGCAACTAAATCAAAAGGAAATGTTCGTTTATGGAAGTTAATTGAATCATAGCAGCTCATGAAAAGATGAAAAAAAAAATAAAGATATTCTTTTCATTCATGTCATTAAATCTAAACAAATGTCCACATCTAATTTAACCTTATCTGTGGGACTAATCATAAAACATTCTCAAATTAATCTATTTAGAGTAAGTTTCCCCAAAATGGCACAACAATTCAACGGGCAAAAAATTATTGCTGGTTTATTTTAAAATTACTTTTCACCAGGTTCAGAAATGCCACTCTAATTAATAAAACTAAACAATAAACCTTCATAATACCATTTTTCATCTAATCTTGGACCAGAAAATCCTAATATTAGTTGTTGCTGTTCATTTCTTTAAAAAGAAATGTATGGAGTTTTGAATAATTTTTGCAGCCTAGATCAGCTTCTGGAAATTGTTCTCTGACTGCAAGACTCAAAGGAGATACCTAAAATATTTCCTGTTTAGTTCTCAACAGAAATCCAAGTTCATGAACTTACTCCATTTTAAACTCCCCTTCCCACGATTAATTCTTCATATACTACTTTAATAAATAAACATCAGTTCACTTCCAGTTATGGTTACAATAGTAGGTATGCTTTCATAAATTGCTTTTTCTCCTCATTTCTAGGATTTGTTCCCACAAAGCAGCAATTAAATCCACACCCAAAGAGCCCTGTAGCTTAAAAATCTAGTTCTATCATTACTATAGGTGGTTAATTTAAAGTACAAGTACTACCTTAAATTTAGAATTTAGAAATTAGTTCTAAACTAAACTATTACCGTATGATTAGTAGTCTGAAGTGAATTACAGTGGTGCTTTCTTTTTTGTATCTTAGATTCTATACTCAACTTTGGATGAAAAAATAAATAATTTTATGCCTGTAACACCAACATCTTTTACTTTTACTTTTCTTTTTTCTTTTTAATTTCAATATTTTTAAATAGTGTTGCCTGTTGAAATGCTTCATGTTATATAAATTACTGCATTTAAGTCTGCGCTGAAATAATATAATGTATTGTAGTTAATATTATAAAAAATAAAATTTTACAAACTAAAATTTGAAGAAAACTCCATGGTGTATATATAGAATACATATACACATAATACAAGCTATAGAAGTGCTTGCTGTTTTTCTATTTAATATTTAACAAAATAACATTCCAGCTAAATTATTTGCTATAAATGAGAGGTTTTCAAACTTCTTTAGTGTATGCCAAGGTTTCCCAAACTGTGAGGTGTACCTCCCTTTAGGAGAGATAGGCAGAGAAGTGAGGAAGAAATTGGGCATTTGTATAATTACCTGAGAACACCCTTTCTATCTACGCTGCAAGCGAGTCCAGTAGGGATATGACTCCTCCTTCTGATGTAATAGAGCTGAGTCTGCCACTATATAAAAAGCCTGCCCTAGCTGGCTCCCCAGCTTTTAGGCGAAGATTGACAGACATAATGTGTAACTGGAAAATAAATGGTGAACTTAATTCATCCCCTCACCCCACCAAGACCAGACGCACAAGGGTGGGGATGGACTCTCTTGCAGCGTAGATAGAAAGGGTGTTCTCAGGTAATTATACCAACGCCCATTCTCATCCACGCTGCACCAAGAGTCCAGGAATGGGACATACCAAAGCCTGCATGTCCACGAGAGGATCATCATCTGGTCCACTCACTCCGACTGTGGGACAACCTTCTAAAGTACCCTTCTTCCAAACACGGCATCAGCAAAGGCAAAGGAATCTAGGCAATAGTTCCGTATAAATGGTGAAGGAGATGCCCTGCAGATTTCCTCAAAGGTTGCCTGAGTGATTCAGGCAGCAGAAGTCACAGTACTTCTAATGGAATGTGCCATTAGGTTCCTGGGCACCGGCAGAGACAAAGTCTGGTAGGCCTTGGAGATACATGCTCTGATCCATCTACCAATGGTAGATGGTGAAGCCTTGTTCCCCAAAGAATTAGGATGAAATGATACAAACCTGGCCTCGGACTTCTGAAAAACCACAGCACATCTGATGTAGATGCGGAGAGCTCGTCTTACATCCAATGCTTGCTACTTGTGCTCCAACTCATGGTGTGGCTTGGGACAGAAATCTGGTAACACTATGTCTTGTGGCCGATGAAATCAAGAATTTACTTTAGGAACAAACGCAGGATCTAGCCTCAGAATTGTTCTCATGGAAAATGCACAGATCCTGTCTAACTGAGAGTGCCGCAAGTTCCGATACTCTCTTGGCCGAAAAGGCCACTTTGATGGTCATAAATTGAAGCAATACAGATTTGAGAGGTTCAAACGGGGGTCCCATAAGGGCCTGCAAAACTCTAGGGAGATCCCAGGTGGGATACCTGTGAACTACGGGGGGAACGGGACATAGAAAAACCTTCAAACTGAGGGATGATGAGATAGGGACAAATAATTGTCCCAGAACAACACTGATAAGACAGCCGTCACCTGACAGCAGAGGGTGTTAGGTGCCAGCCCTTGTTCTAGCCCATCTTGAAGGAATAATAATACATCTGCAACAGATGCCGAAGTGGGCTGATTTTGAACAAGTGCTAAAGACCCTCCAGGTAGCATCGTAGATGTGAGTAGTAGAAGGCCTGTGAGAAGCCTGGATGGTCTTTATCACTCTGTCAGGGAGATTAGAATCCCCCAGAAATTGCTGCTCAAGCGCCAAACAGCTAAGTAGAACCACTGAGGATCCAGATGGAGTAAGGCTCCTTGATGGAGAGAGATCCTACTGGCTGGGATCTTCTACGGCTGGGCTACAGATTCACCAGATTGGCGAACCAAGGTCTCCTGGGCCAACGGGGTGCCAAGAATATGAATTCCGTCTTTTCCTCCAACACCTTCCGCATGACTGCCGGAATGATAGGAAGAGGAGGAAAGGTGTAGAGGAGACCTGGAGGCCATTTGCTCTGAAGTGCATTGGTCCCTTCTGCCCCCTGGGTCAGAAATCTGGTGAAGAATCTGCTTACCTGTGCATTTTGAGGGGTGGCAGAGAGGTCTACTGCAGGTATTCCAAACCTGTGGGACAGATCTAGGAACAAGGATGGATGGAGACTCCACTCCCAACTGATCAACTCTGGATTGACTCAACCAGTCTACCTGGGTGTTGTCAACCCCTAAAATGTAGTCAGCTCTGATGGAAAGAAGGTGGCTCTTTGCCCCGCACCCCAGGCGTTCTGCTTCCCTTATCAAGGCCGTGGACCTGGTCCCGTCTGTTGACATGTGCCTTTGCAGCCACATTGTCCATCATGACCAACACGTGGCAACCTGCCACTCTGTTCTAGAAATGCTTCAGGGCTAGGAAAATGGTCTTGATCTCTAGCCAATTTATGGGGCAGGCCCTGTCTATCTGAGACCAACTCCCCTGGGCTATCTCGCTGGCCAGATGGGCCCCCTACCCTAAAGACTGGCATCTGTGGTGTGCAGGATTCTGTCTGTTTCCTTGAATGGATGTCCTCTACAGACTGCTGGAGATTGCCACCATCTGAAGGAGCGAAGGATCTGTGGTGGAACCTGAACCCGGACTGAAGTGTGGCTGCCCTGCCTATTGAAATGGCAGCAGGAACCATTGAAGAGCTCAAGCATGGAGCTGTGCTCACGAGACGATGCCAATGCAGGAAATCATTTTCCCAAGGAGTTTGGACAGGTAAGACAATGGGACTGTGTACTGCAGTCAAATCTGAAGGATGAACTCATTGAGGCTCTCCTTGCGATCTGGAGAGAGAAATACCTTGCAGAGACGTATCAATGATCGCACCAAGATGAAGTAGTCTGGTTGTGGGAGAGAGATGGCTTTTCTTGAAGTTGATAGAAAACCTGTGGGGTCTTGTAGGAACTGCAATGTGGTGTGGAGGTCGTGGTGGGCAGAGTGGACCGATGCTGACTGAATCAAGATGTTGTCCAGGTAACATTGGACCCTCACTGGAACAGCCCAAAGAGAAGCTGTCAGGACCTTCGTGAAGACCCTGGGTGCCGATGAGCAGCCAAATGGAAGGGCCCAGTACTGGAAATGCTTGTTCTGATAACAGAAATGAAGAAACTGGCAGTGATGGAGCCAGATGGGAATATGGAGGTATGCCTCCGTGAGGTCTATTGAAGAGAGATCGCACTCCGTAATGCTCTATAGGATTGAATGCAAAGTCTGCATCTTAAAACGGGGAAAAGAGGGGGAGGAGAAGCAGTAAGAAACAGGTACATGAAATAAAGAAATACGGAAATAGTAAAATGTTGAAAAGAAATTGTTTTTTCAGAGATAATGGTTGATGAATTAAAAAGGGGATTCTGCAGGGTGACAAAGGGTAATAAGAATATTTCTGCAATTAAAAATATTTAGAAAATAGGGTAATATAGATACTGATAACTCTGATTAAAAATCAAAGGTGGAAAATATGCTGCGGAATCCAAATGAAAAGATGTAATGATTATTATTGTAACTTCTTAAAAATAATGGTTTATTGGGAATCAAGATGAGGGAATAAAGGTATATTTTAATCATTGAGGTTGTTTTAATTATTGTCACACTCAAAACAGTAAAGGGGGAGGAGAAGGTGGAGCTTCGTTTTGGCAATACAGCTGCGATCTCGGGGCTCTGAGATTGCAGCCGATATTTTCGCCCCTGGTCGGTCCCAATGGACCTAAACCGTCCTGTAGAGACAGTGATCGTGAAGGGCATAGTCCTAGGATCCCAGGGATATCGCAAAACCCCTGGTTTGATCCGGGAGAAGCCCTTTTGCTGGCGGCGGAGAGGCAGCCTGCATAGCTGCTGAAGTCAGGACAGCTCCGGAAAGGAAGTGGCTGGAAGTGAAAGTGTGTCGGCTGGGTGAGAAACTTTTTTTTTGTTGTAAATTCGCTGAGATTTGAAAGGGCACTCTGAATAGAGAAGAAACCTGTGAGATTTTTTTTTTTTTTGACAAAAACTGTATGAGCGGCGTTTTTTAAAGTGATGTCAAATTGAGGCTTGGATTTTTTTTCTTTTTCTTACTTTTTTTTCTTGAGACTTTAGTGTGACTTTATAGGTAACCAGATTGAATTTTCTCTTACATATATTTTTATGCTCCTTTTGATTTTTTAATTTTCTTTTAGGACAGAGGCTCCCTTTGGCTATTTTTTCTTTTTATAATTTTTTTTTTCTGGCTGGGGAGGGGAAGAGTATTAAGAAATTTTGTAACACTGCCAACTAGAGCCTTGAAAATATTTTATTTGAATTGGAGAGGTGCGGGGCAAAGACTATTTCTCAAGGACATTTCAATGTGATAAGATAGAGGGAGAGCACAGCAAAATACTATTACAGGTTTTCTCCTGGACTCTTATCAATATTTTAACACTTGAGTCTTGGCTTTGAAGCTAGTGGAGGAGAGAGTCATAATAAGAGAGCCTTGGACAACTAAATAAAGTGCAGTGTGCTTTCTTTCTTTCTTTTTTACTTGTGATACTCCTACTCACCAGCCTCTTTGTAAATTTTAATTCTAGTAATATTCTTATTTTTGCTTTTTATTTCATTCATTTTATTTTATTTTTCTCCTTATCTTTACTGGGATGCTTTTGGTTTTTTTATTCATGTTTTTGGACCACTCTGTTTTTTCTTTTTGATTATTGAGACTTCCCAATTGGATTAAGGTGTGAAGAACCTGAAGGAATTTCTTCTTTTTTTCTTTATGTTTGTTCTTTTTCTTCTTAATCAATATTATTATTTTGGGGTTTGTTTTTTTCTTTCTATTTTTCATTTTTTATGGTGGACTACTTCATAATTGGATTAGGGTCTAGAAGAACCTGAAGATTTTTCTTCTTCTTTTTCTCCTTTTTCTTCTTTGGTTTTGGGCTTTTTACTATTGGGTTTTTCCATTTTGGATTATAATTGGCTATTCTACCAGTTGGATTAAAAGCTAAAAAGAATTTGAAGCTTTTGAAGCATTAAAATGAGCAGGAAACCAATATCATCTGGCATTTCTACTTCTACCTCTGCCTCCCCACCAGCTGGAGGGCAACATTTAATTCAGACAATGTTGAAGCAAGATAAAGAACAAGAAAAAGTGACTTTACAGATGATTATGCAAGGAATTCAAGATCTCAAGATAAAAACAGACACTATTGAACAAAGAATAGAGAAGACTGATGAAAAAGTGGAAAATATTAAACAAATGATGGTGAAGTATGAGGAGAGGTTCCAAAAAATTAAGGAAGAAGGTAAACAAAGAGAGGAGAAGATTGGAAATATTGACAATAGATTAACAGTGGTTGAACAAGATAAAAGTGGGATGATGAGGTGGGAGATGGAAAGAATTTTATCTCAGATTTCAAAATATAGAAGAAGAAAAAGGACAAAATTTGGCTGCGATAATGATAGAAATTTTGGCAGATGCTTTGGAAATTACAGAGGAAAAGATGATGGATGGAGTAGATGAGGTATATTGAGTTTATACAAGATATGCGATGAGAAATAAATTACCAAGGGAAGTCCATATTAGATTTACCAAAAAATCCATTAAAACACAAATACTACAAGTGGTAAGAGAGAAGACATTGAAATACAAAGGCAAAGAGATTGTGGTTTTAAAACAAATACCCAGAAGAGTGAGAGAGATGAGAAGAGAAGAGAATATCGACTTCTGACCAAAACGCTATTGGAAAATGAAGTGAATTATAGATGGCTGATTCCAGAAGGATTAATGTTTACGTGGCAAGAGCAGAGACATAGAATTGATTCAATTGAGAAAGCAGAACTTTTCCATGCAGAATTTTTTGGAAGGAGAGAAGAGGAGGCAGAGAAAGAGGTCTCATTAATTGAGTTTCAAGAGGAACAATTGGAGACTGAAAAAGAGAAAGGTGCAGTAGGTGGACAGGTGGATAGTAAAGAACAGCGTAAAGTGAGATCCATGAGAGCTGTTAGACCTAAATATAAAGCATAATCATGGAAGAAAAAAAACTGATTACAATGAATATAAATGGACTTAATTCAGCTGTTAAAAGAAGGAAAACCTTTCATAAATTAGAGAAATTAAAATTTGATATAATTTGTCTACAAGAAGTTCATATTAAAAAACAACATGAACAATTGTTAGTACAGCCAAAATTAGGGAAAATATTTACTTCTTTGACTCAATGTAAGAAAAGAGGAGTGGTTCTATACATTAAAGAGGTTATCCCAGGAAAACTGATCTACACGGATGAAGACGGAAGAGTATTAATGGTGGAAATAATGGACAATAATATAAAAATACTCTTGATTGCAATTTATGTTCCGAATGATAAACAAGAAGAGTTTTATAAAAAAACTACACATGAAAATAATTGGACTGGACTATGTTAATATAATTATGATGGGAGACTTTAATGGAATTGTGGACAATAAATTGGACTATATAGCAATAACAACAAAGCAAAATAGACTCTCCCTAAAAAATTTTTTTAAATAACAGACGAATTAACTTTAATAGATATTTGGAGAGAAAGAAATGTTAAAGCTAAACAATATACTTTTTATTCAAATAGACATTTATCATGGTCCAGATTAGATATGATTTGGATCTCAAAAGAATTAATATCTAATATTCAAGAAACAAATATTGAAACAAGTACTTGGGCAGATCACAGCCCAATGACAATTAAATGGAAGGAACAAAAAAAAAGATCGAGATGGACATTAAACAATACTACTTAAAGGAAAAAGATTTTATACAACGGATGGAGAAGGAATTGGCTTTTTTCTTTTGAGAAAATAAAAAAGAAGATACTTCAACGCAGAATGTTTGGGATACAATGAAGGCATATGCTAGAGATTTGATAATAGATTATACAAGAAAAAAGAATAGTAGGAAAAGGCAAGCTTCTAAGGTCTTGGAAGATGAGTATGAAAGACTTGAAAAAGAATTACAGAAAATGCCACAGAAAAAAGATATTAAATTGAAGCTGGATGTAATTAAACATAAAATGGAATTAATAGAGAAAGAAGAATTGGCACAGAAAATTAGAAATTCTAAACAGAATTACTTTGAAGATGCAAATAAACCAGGTAGATGGCTAGCATATAAATTGAGAAAGGAGAAGGAATAAGTGTAATATAAGCCTCTGACCATGTTTTGGGTATCATCTTCTTTGACATAACTTCATTCATAACTTCTAACAATGGGATGCTCAATGATTCTTGAAATGTTTTATAGAATTCTGCTGGAAGCCCATCTGGGCCTGGTGTTTTCCCATTATTTTGTTTCTTAAGTGCTTCATTTAATTCCATCATTGTTATATTGCTTTCTAGCATTTCTTCAGTCTCTTTAGGTATCTTCGGTAAGTTAGCATTCTGTAGATACTGTTTGACTTTTTCCTCATTCATATTCTCTTGTTTATGTAGTTGCCCATAGAAATCTCGAATAATTTCCCTTTTCTCCTTATTGCCATAACAAACTTGGCCTTGATCATCTGATAGCTTCAATATTTTTCTTGATTCCTTCTCCTTTCTCAATTTATATGCTAGCCATCTACCTGGTTTATTTGCATCTTCAAATAAGGTCATGAGGTAAAATTAAGCCCCATCCCCAAAATTTAGGCCTATTTAAACCATGCGTTTCCCCACCATTTCTCACATCGTTCGTTAGAACTACACAAGGTGAAGAGAAATGGGAAGGGAAGGGGGGGAGAAAACTTGCCTTTTGGGAGCACCATGCAGGGAGCCTAGGCTGATCTACTACCGATAGAACATCAGCCGATAGAAGCTCCCCAAAGGCAGAGTGACCAGCTGCTTCTATCGGCCGGGAGAAGCGGTTGCCGACTCTGCCTTTGGGGAGCGTCCATCGGCCGATAGAAACGGCCTCGTTTGTTGTCTTTGAATCTACCAGTGGGGGAGGAGAGAAAGCACACGTGTATCTGTGTCTGGATGAAAATTGTGAGATTGCGACAGAGGGAATGGGAGAAAACGCCTTAGCCCAAATGTATTCTTGTTTTGCTTTCTTGTCCATTTTCTGATCAATCTCTCTGGGGCAGCTTTTAGCCTAAAATCGCCCAGGTCTCCCTCAGCTAAAAGAGAAGGGAGGTCTCCAAAGACCATCCCTAACCTCCACCATTTGAGAGGACCAAACACATTGCTTCTCAAAGTTAGACCCACAAGTTTTTGAAAAGTTCTTCTGAACGCCTCCGACGTCCGATGAAATCAAGAAATGTCTCGTGATTGAACTCAATAAAAAAAAAAAGAACCTGCACCTCGTTGCCAAGTCCCTGGTTTTATGGCTCCTCTCTCGTCCCAAATTATGCCGAAATAAGGGATTCCGAGGCTGGCATTGGTTAATTGGTTCATGACAGGTGCTCTTTCAGGCGCTCAGAGAGAGAGAGAGAGAGAGAGAGAGAAGGAAGCATCGCTGAAGTTATCAGACTCCCCCCAACTGTTAGCTACGCCACCCATGAGCTGTGGCAGGATTGCCTCGGATCATGTGCAGAGTGCCTTCACCATTCAGCTCCCCCCACCACGACTCAAGGTTCATACTAAAATTAGGCCTTTCCAACCAGCCCCTGCAAATATTCGGCCCTCACTAGAGCAATAGAAAGGACAGTTTAGCTTCTCTCCTGCCCTTCTTCGCTCCAGATCTCTCCCGCCCTCCTGTGCCGCGGCAGCAACCCTTTCATTCACCCTGCTTCGCCGCCACATTCCTACAAGGACCACTCCCATGTCTCCTTTCAGGAGCCCGCCCAATCTCCCTTCTAAGGGTGGCTGAGCTCTGCTGCCTCCTCTTCCCTCCCTGGCGGCCCCCCCGCTCCCCAAACCAGTGGCGGCAGCAGGTAAAGGGAGGTCGGCTACCCTGGGACTTTGGCAGGGTGCCCAGAAAAGGTCTGGCCTGGGGAGGAGAGGGGCGGGTGGCAGTGGGACCCACAGATGCTGAGACCTTCTCTCGCCAGAAGGGCTTGGCTGACCTGGTGCAGGGATGAGGGCTACCGGGGTGGTGTGTGTGTGTGTATGTGTGTGTGTGTGTGAGAGAGAGAGAGAGAGAGAGAGAGATTCAGCTTGCTTCCCTTCTGCTAAGAAAAGTTTGCAGCCGCTCTCCCATCCACACTCCCCTTGCCACAAAGCCATTTCTATTGGCTGATGGAAGGGCTGGTGACTCTGCCTTTTGGGAGCTTCCATTGGCCGATAGAAACAGCCTCGAGGAGTGTGTGCATGGGGCGCTCTTCTCAGGAGCGCCCTGTGGGCAGCCACGCCTCATCCCAAAGCGGCTGGTGACTCTGCCTTTGGGGAGCTTCCATCAGCTGATAGAAACAGCTTCGTGGCAAGATGAGTGTGCATGGGTGCTTGCCACAAGGCCGCTTCTACCGGCCGATAGAAGCGGCTGGTGACTCTACCTTTGGGGAACTTCCAGTGGCAGCCTCATGGAGAGGTGAGTGCGCATGGGGCACTCTAGGTGGAGGTGTGCGTGGAGGAAGAAATTAAGTCACCCCCAAAAAGACGTCCTAGCCGTTTTTTCGGGGCTCAAAAAAAAAAAAAAGACCCGGCCTTGTTTTATGAGAAACACAGTAATAATAGAATTAAGTATGCATACATGAATATATAATTGCTGTCATATTTGCATGTAAAAGTGATGACCTGGAAAAAAAAAAAGATTTTTGTTTTAAATGTGAAAAACTGAATAAAATTTGTTTTAAAAAAAAAAAGCCTGCATGGGAAGAACCTGTTCAAAAACTCGATGTCGAGAATGGTTCGCCACCCTCCCAAGGCCTTTGAGATCACAAAGAGGCGAGAGTAGAAGCCTAGCCCTCGTTGATCCACTGGAACCAATTGTATAGCTCTTATGTCCACAAGGTGTTGAATGGCTGATTCCATGAGGGCCCATTTGGAGCTGTCCCTAGAAACTGGGCAGCAGACAAAAAAACTTGGGGGTGGGGAGAGGAACTCAAGCCAGAGACATGATCTCACCGTATTGAGCACCGGGTGTCCGATGTCGACTCCTCCCATCTGGAAGTGAAGAAGGCCAAATGACCTCTGATGGGTGGGAAGAAAGGGCATTCACTTAGAGCATCAGAAATAATGACCTCCTCCTTCTCCAAATGGCCATTAACATATGGTCTGTTGCTGCCTGCCTGCAGCCTCAGGTCGTTGCTCCTGATGATGAGGGAACGTTCTCTGGCCCCGAGAGAAATGAGCGGAAGACTCAGGACGGAAGGAAGAAGGTCGGTAGCACAGTGCTAGACGATGCTCTGACTTCTTTCCCGCCAAGGAGAGAACCTTTCTCTTGTCCCTGGTTTCCACCAAGTATGGCTCCAGGGCATCACCAAACAGTTTTTTGCCAGTGCATGGAGCGGAGGCCGGCTTCCATTTTCAGCAGGAATCAGACTGCCAATTTCGCAGCCAGAGGAGCCTCCTGGCCACCAGTGATGATGCCATGGCCCTGGATGCAAATCTGGCTGAATTCAGTGTAGCATCCGCCATGAATTCTGCCACCACAATGATTTTATTTAGATCTTGATGTGACCTAAAATCTGTGGTAGGAAGCCAATCTTGCAGTTGGTGCAGTCATTGCTGAGATACCCTCATAAAAAACGAGATTGCTGTGGAGGCCTGGACTGCCCAGGGCATTGCCTGGTGGGTGCGCTTGAGAGTTTGCTCTGACCTCTTGTCCTCCATCTTGAGCACATCCTCTGGCTCAGTGGGAATGCCTGATGTTAAAAATGAGGCAACCACCAGGGCAGCCATAGCTGGAATCAGGAGAGCATTGGCCAAGGAAGGGCCCACGTTGTAAAAACGGCTGTGTGAAGAAGGCTGAGGCCCTGCCCCAGGAGAGGCACATTGTTCCTTGACCAAATGCAGAAATAAGAGGGGATGGAAGAACCTCTATATGGACCACTGGCTTTGAGAAGAGAGTCCCCGTGGCTAGTAGAAGCTGCTTGAGGTTCTGGAGCCACCTCCTCCAGGCTTAATTGGGCTGTGACCAAGGCCCTGTGTAGGAGTGG
This sequence comes from Hydrophis major, assembly GCA_033807585.1. Lineage (NCBI taxonomy): Eukaryota > Metazoa > Chordata > Lepidosauria > Squamata > Elapidae > Hydrophis > Hydrophis major. The sequence goes on along the minus strand of CM066328.1, from coordinate 112,895,437 downwards.
TTTGAACAGGGAAGGCTTAAAAACCGCTGCTGATGGGTGTTGATCAAGCCCCTCTTTCTCTGATAAGTTAGGATCCCTGATCTCACCTTCCTCTTCCTCTGACATGGAAGAGTGACTGTGTTCTGAGGGATTTGTGTAATCCCTCTCCTTATACTTGCCCCAATCAGATTAGGTAGATGGACAACGGAACTGTTGTTGCCTGGAAAACCGTTATGAGATGGGGACCCTTGGGAGAAAACAGGGGCTGAGTAGCTGTTGGAATCCTTCAGCTAGGCCTTGTCTGATGGCTACAGAAACCATGTCCCTGATATTGTCCGGCCTACTGCCTATGGGAGGGTCCACTGACAGCAGGTCTGCAGCAGTGGGAGTAAAGGTCGCTTCAGGCCTCGGCCTAAGGCCACCTTGGATCATCTGACCTAGAGGGTGTGAAGAATCTGGACCACAGGTAGCCTGCCTGAAGTTGGGCCCAGACCTGTTTAAGTCTTGAGGCAGAAACTCCTCTTCCTCCCTTTCTGGGGAAGGTGGTGGGCAGAGCTAGATTCAGCCTCCCCTGCCCTGGCCATAACCTCTGGGCAAACCTGAAATTCCCGATTGGGAGGATTGCTGCATCCAACTCCTCATCTGATCCGGGGTCTTAGCAAACTGTTTTTCTAAAGCAGCATGCCTTTATTTCTCAGCCCTGAGTTCAGATTTAGAAGTCTTCTTGGGGGTCAAATAGCCTTAGCCTTGATCTTTGCTGCAGCCTCTTGTTTTGCTGAATGGCCTCTTTGTCTTCTTCTCTTCCTCACTGGGGCCTGAGAACCCTGTGCTTCTTCTAGGCCTTTGAGGTCTGACTGGGCCATTTCTCTTTCCATTTTCACCAACAAGGCAGACACAAAGGGTGCTGGGAGCTTCTCATATGAGAGTGCCACCTGTCGTGTGGGCCAGGTGAGCAAATTCAGCTGTAAGGTCCCTTTTTGGTCCTCCAACAAAATGGCCGCCCACCACCCAAAATGGCCATCTGCCATGTGCACTGGCTCTGGGAAGCTTCGTTGCTTCACTCGCTCCCTAGGCTCTCTAGCAACCCCAAGCGATCAAACAAACACTTATCTACTATCAGCTGAGAGGTGGCAAAACGAAGCTCTAAAAATCAGCTGTGGTCTTTTGTAATGCAGAGGGAACTGCGTGGGAGGCTTGCATTCCCTGGGTTCGCAGCTCCCTCAATGGCAACACCCAAGCCTTGACACTGCAGGAAAGTGGATTCCCACTCTCCTTGTGGCACAACTCAACTGGAGCCCCAGGAGCTGTGTCGAAGCTTTGAAACTGCTTCTGTACTATTTTGCTAATGATTTTTTGCTTTTAGTTCTTTCTCCTATCCAGAGACACTAGCTCTTTAGAGTAGAAGCTGAGTCAAAAGCTGGGGAGCCAGGTAGGGGCTGGCTTTTTATATAGTGGCAGACTCAGCTCTATGTCAGAGGGACGAGTCGTATCCCATCCCTGGACTCTCTGTGTAGTGTGGATGAGAATTAGTTAGTTGTCACAAGATATCCACTTTTTCAATATTATTGTTTTCACTGTTTGTATTTATTTGTCATTTGGATTATTAGGGGAGGAATATACAATAATATATACAATAAGGGAGGTGTGATGGCAACAAACTTTAGAAACAATGGAACAATAATAATAATTAATAATGCCAGAACCCCTGATCAAGTGATAGATCTCTTAATGATAAAAAATTGGCTGGATTTATCTTTTTTCCCCTGTAATTTACATTTGTCAATTGATCATTTGTATAGTGCAATCATAGAAATTATATACATTGATACAAATGACATTTCTTCAAAGCTATTTGTTACTATCTGAAGTACTGTCTGAAAACCAACAGCCTTTCCTCAGTTAAAGACATGCACTCTCACAATATAGTAAATCTACCAGTAAAGATTTCACTCAATGACCATAGATGTAGTATGGCTGCATATTATCATTTATCCTTATTAATTTTACTCCATGTATGATGATGATGATGATGATGATGATGATTCTGTTGCTTTACATGTACACTGAGAGCTTCTGCATAGGAGACAAATTCCTTGGGAATCTAATCACCTTTGGCCAAATAAAGTATTCTGATAAATACTGCAAACATGAAACAGGCAATGTGTTCAAAAAGGGGAAGTATGAGAATGTGATTCATTACATTACAAGTTTAGCAATCACACTTGTGAAAGGTATCTTGGTGGCTATGTCAAACCATGATTGTGGTTATGATTTTACTTCAGCTTTCCTTTGCTTTACAGACCTGCAAAGGTCATAAGTGTGAGGATTGGTTGTAAAGTTACTTTTTCATCACCGTCGTTAAGTGTGAATGATCACTAAGCAAGGACTATTTATATTTTTTTCTTACATTATTTTCTCTATCCAATCACTCAGAAATTATTGCAAGCCTTAGAAAAACACATTTGAGAGTCCATCCTGTCAGGTCCCTCAAAATTCCCTTAGTAAAAGAGGCAGAGTATTGATAAGTTACCAGACTTATGGAGAAGGGTTCACCATGACTGGCATCTAAAGGTATATAGTAATGTAAGAACCCAACAGTTAACTGATTCAGCTTACTTTTTTTCTCTTCATTTTCCCAAGAAAATCCAGAACTAGAAGGCTGAGAGATCAGGATGCTTGGGTTTGAAAAGAGGTTCCTCAACAGTAATGGGTCCTTACTTACAGTAACCTCTCTATCCAGTTAATCATCAGCTGCACAGTGATCCAGACTCCAAAGGAGAAAAAGTAATTCCGAGCATGTATTGATATACATACACACTTGTTGGTACTTTCTTAAATGAGAATTTTTGAAGGGAATGTCAACAGGTGCAATCAACACAGCCATACAATCTTTTAATTACTTTTTCTCTTTGGAGTTTGGATCATTGTACAGCCTTTCCAACCATTTAATGAGCAGCTGAAGCCGAAAGAGCCTGCACTTATGAACAGAAAAACCTTCAACTGCAGGATACATTAGTGCTGGAGCTATAGTTGTATCAGACTTTTTCTCTTGCTTGTTTCATTCCTGATCTTTAATTTCTGTCTGACTACACTTCTCTATGACTTGTACCATTTACAGATGAAGTTACTGCTTTCCTACTAAGTCCCATTGATTAATGCATCATAACAAGAGGATGGGTACGGGAATAAAAATCATTATAAATTTCTGCTTTTTGTATTAGGATTCCTTTAGCTCAGAAGGAATAGATGATTACAGGATAGACTTTTTTTGTCCTAGAGCGATGAAAGTTATAAGAAGGGCATGATGAACCAAACTGAGTAGGACCATGTCATACGTATAGGCATTATAGTTGGCGAATGAAGTTAGACCTCCTTTGTAAAAATTTACACTGCAGTTTTATTTTTTTTCCTGTTTGAAAATGGTGGATAACCAAGTCATTGATTTTTAATCAAAGGAACTTTGGAATTATATAAAAAGGGGTGAAGAAGTTATAGAATACCCACCTGTTAGCTTAATGAACAATGTGGAATACAAAACAAGGATGATTTATCCAAGAAAAAAAAAGGGATACATACCAGAACAAAATACCTTTGCTGGCTATATTGGAAACTTTCCCAAAATCTCAAAACAAATTAGAAACCATTCTGATATCTGTAAACAATGTGTTGATCACTTCTGAGAGTACTTCATTTCCCCAGTCAGATAACCTCAGAATACAGACTTAATTTTTTCCACTTGTACATAGCCTTTTTCACAGTGTTCATGTTGTTTATTCAATATAATGTCAAGTTTTTACATGGTGCAAAAGCAGACTCATCAAGGCTAGCTGCCAACTATCACTTCATGATCTGCCATCTCTATTATCTAAGCTGACTGGAGCTGACGGTGAAAAGAATATAAAGCATTTTTAGTTTTACAGATTTCCTTGTGGACAATACTCTCAACACTAGAAGTGAAAAAACATATTCAGAGAGTAAAAGCTAATAGTACTTTAATTATCCAGTATAATTTCTAATAATTATTCTAGTTATGTGCTTCTCAGGATCTGTATGCATAACAAAATAATAAAGTTCTACTTAATCAGTCAAATACTGCAAGAAGCTATTTCAAGAAGTATTCTTATCAAACTTTATGCATTTTGGACTGTGGAAAACAAACTAATTTAGTTAACGTAAGTCAATGTGGAAAATTCAAAATTTTCAGGTGTAAGATAGTTGGTACATACCTGTAATAGCGAGATTGCAAGTATGTTGAACAGACTGTCTTTGATACGTGACTAGCAGATCCAAAGTCAATTACCTTAATTCGGTAAGGCTGCCGTGCTGGATCCACCAACATAATATTTTCTGGTTTGAGGTCAGCATGTATTAAACCAAGACTTTTTAGTTTTTTCAGTGCAGTGGCCACCTGTTGCAGAATAGGCCGAATTACCCTTAGCTGAAGAGGGCTAAATTTGTTTTGTTTCAGAAAGTCATACAAATTCTGTTCCAACATCTCAAAAACTAAGCAAGTATGATTATGATGTTGAAAGCACTCATAGGCTTTCACAAAATTAAACTCGTCAGCATTCTCTGTACTTAATCTTCCTAATATGCTCACTTCTATTTGTCCTTGACGTGCATAAGATGGGTGATTCTTCAGGATTTTGATTGCCACTATTTCATTTGTCCCTCTTTTCCAGCACTTTACGACTTGGCCAAAAGTCCCTCGCCCAAGGAAATCAAGAACCTCATAAGTACTTTTCGCAGAACATAATACTTCATGCTGCACTAACTGATAATCTCCATCACCACTGGTACCATTTGGTTTTGAAGCTGCAGTAGTTGTCATAACTGTCACTGGGTTTCCCAAGTTTGTTTGCAACATAGCAGGCAATATAGGCAGTTCATCAACAATCTGCATTGCGCCACTCTGGTTTTCTAACTCTTCACTCTTACGCTTCAATCCACATTGCTGGGGACGGTCCAAGATGTTCAACTCACTTTCCTGTGTCCCAGGCCAAGGTGCTTCCACTTGAGGTCGCTGTGCCTGCACTGCTAAGATTTTTGTAGCACCTGCAATAGTTTTTAAACCAACAGTGCTGGTCGGCAACAAAAAAGTCTCTCTTTGAGGTCTGTCAAATATATTTGTAGCTTGCAAGAAAGCACCAACCCTACTGGGAGGCTGAGTGATTCCAAAATTGTTACCATTCAAATAGAGCTGCGGGTAGGCTCTTTCATGATATACACAACTACTTGGCTCCACTTTCAGTTTCTTCACATTAGAAAAGGCACTTGGCTGAGTTTGATAAATATATGATGGATAGACCAAGACTTGTGAGGCCATACCTGAAAAAGAGAGAACATATTAAGATACTCTGTTGCTTCCCCTCTCCCCATATATTTATCTGTAAGTCTCTAAAAATAGTTAATCAAAAAGCCATGCCATTTTGTAGATTAAATACAGAAGCTGCTACATGGTTTATACATGAGTAATGGACAAATTTTCTCTGCTTTTAAGAAAATATACAGTGTACCAAAACAGATTTTGAATGTTTACCACTCAGCTAACTTTAAGTAAAAGTAACTTTCAAAAGTTACAGCACAGTGCTAATAGCAAATAGCTACTACGAAACAACTCATAACTATAAGAGCAGAACCTATGTAAATCGATATCACAAATGTGGAGAAGATTTATTGGCAAGTTTTTGCCAATAACTTTCATTGTATACAAAAGAAACTTTGTTTTTCCGGAGTAATTCAATAAAGGAAATTAATCAGCGATAAACTACATGGCTTTATCACCACAGTAATAAATAAACTCTTTGATTCTTCCCAACTTATGATTCTATACAGATGGCCTTAAACATGCATCATCCAACCCAAACTCTTGAATTGGCCTCCTAAATCAATCCTCTTGGGCCTTCAAAATTCTTTTTCCACTAGTTTCTTACGAGAATATGTAAGAATACGTAAGAATTTAAAGGATATTCATCATTCTAATTTAAAGATAGCAGTACAAAGGAATATCTATTTGTTCCTAACACAATACAAAAAAGGTTTCAACCCAACACCTTTATATTTCTTTGTCTGTACCAATCTGTATGAATGATACAATGGTAGGTAAATAGCATATTGTATGAATTGAATGATCCTGCAAGCTTTTTTTGGGGGGGGGGGGGAGTAAAGGGATGTTTCAAAGATTATAGTTTACATTTTGGATAGTAAACTGGGAGGATTATTTCTTTTCTTTTTTTTTAAACAAGTTTTATTTTCCACATTTTAAAAACGTCTCTTTTTAGTGAACAGTGTGATTACAGGTTCATCTTTACATACAAATATGACCATAATTACATATTCAATTTTTATCTTCAACTTCTTATCCTAACAATACTTTTATACATTTTCTACTTTATTGTATTATTCCAAATGTTTGCCTCTTTAATTCACTTATATTTCACATATCTTCATAATTGTTAAACTTTTATTACTTTTAACTGTCATATTTGCATATTTCATCACATATTACATCCATTCATAAAATCTAATTTAATACAATAATTCTATAAAATTAATTTTCCTCTTAAATTACCAATTTTAAGTGTGCCACTTTAAATTTTACATATTCACTAATTATCTCCCCTTTTAATCTCAATGGATATTTAACCTTTATTACCTAGAAAATGGAACCCTTTTAAAACTACATAAACTTTTTTACTTGGAATGACAGAACCGACATGGAGCAGAAAACACCAGCATCTGATATCACACATCATTACAGCAGCAAGGATAGTGTTTGCCCAAAAAATCAACAATGGAAATCAACAATGACACCCACAGACCTGGCAATAACTAATAAAATCCACCAATGTACAGAAATGGTTAGACTAACCATGTTATTAAAAAATAAGGAAGAGGGGGAGTTTTTTACAACCTGGAATATATGGAACAAATGGCTATATAAAAAGTAGATTAAAATGTTTAGTGAAACCGATTAAACAAACAAGAGAAAATGAAAATAAGGATAAATTTATATATAGCTATGTATATATGTAAAGTAATATAATTAATTAAATATTGTATTATAATTGTAATAATAACCAAAAAAAAGTAAGGATCTAGGAAACAAGTTATACATTTACTTGTAATGAATGTCTTTAATTGACACTTAAAAATGTGCACTGCTATGAAAACGTTGCAAAAATCTGAGAACGTTTCTCATATTTTTAAAATATATATTTTTTGAAACTTTCAATAAACATATTTATAAAAAAAAATACATAGCAAATATAAATCAGATTCTGCATGTTTTTCCCCTTCTTAAATTCATAATATTTACAATTTCAATATTCATAACTTCTCCTTACCTTGCAGAATCCCCTTTTAAAATATTAATTTGCCATTGTCTTTATGCATTCTAAATAAACAATTCCTTTTCATTTTTTAAAATTCCCATATCCTTGTTTCCAAATCCTGCTTCTTATCCCATCTTTTCCCTTTCATTTCCCCCTTTTTTCTACCACTCGTTTTTATCCCCCTCCTTATTTATAGCTTCCTTCCACCCTTCAATTTTCTGCTGTTTTTGTTTACCTTTTTTAATTTTACAGATATTCCCTTTTTTATTTAATTTATGTCTCATATTTTTATTTCCCATTCTTCTCCTCCTTCTTTTCAGAGTTCTTCGTTCCCAATGATAGTTAAAAATGGCCTTTTCTATAGTCGGCTCCACCTCATCTTCTATCTTTTGTCTTTGTTGTTCATATTCTAAGATCTCGTTTTCCAAAAATTTTAAAGTATAAGCCAGTGATTCACCTTGTTCTTATAATGTTTCTTTCATGTTTCTGAGTTCCATTTTTAATTCCAGAGATATTGCCATTTTACACATTTTTGTCTAGTAATTTAATCCAAACAGTGTCTATGAGGTTAGTTTCCAACAGTCAGCTTTTGTTTTATTCCTCTCAAATTTTGAGTTCATAACTAGTCCAAATCCAAATCCAGCCAAAATCAAAAATTAATCCCAGGGCAGAATCTTTCTACTTTTCTCTTTGTTTCAAAGTTTCAATTTTTCAAAGATCCTATTATATTGTATCAATGTGCCTTAAGATTTTTTAGAAGCAAAATCTTTTAGTAACAAAACGAATTAACTTTAACCATTAGATGGCACTCTTTATCATAACAAATCTTCACCCCCTTTTTTCTCCCTCTGTTCGGGGCTTTTTAAACCACAGTTTTCAAAAAAAAAAAAAATCCAATCCAATTAATCCAAATTAGTTAAATAATTTTTTTCTTCCAGCTTCTATCTTTCCATCTTTTCCAGTTCAAAGCCCCACTGCTGTCAAAAAACAATTCACACCCTTTTTTTTCCTCCTTTCTCTTCACCACTTAAAGTCCTTTTTTAAAAAATTCTGAAAGATTAATCCTGGGGTACCTTTCATTTGATTATAATGTCCATTTCTACTGCTGTCCACGCCTTTCTCTCTCCTGCATAATCTTATTCCAGTTTACTCTTCCCCTTCAGGGTGGCCATTTTAGACCACTGCTTCAGACATCTTCAAAAGGGAACTTTGCCAAGCCAGGGAAGTGTTTTGTGACCCTCCTCTACCCAGCTGATGGTCTCCCCTTCCTCCGCAGCCCCTAGAAGGTGGCTTCTGCCACAGATCTACCCAATTGGGGCTCTCAGGTGAAGCATGAACCAAAGCCGTGGACAATCGCAGTCAGCAGTCCGTTTTCGGGGAAGTCCAAAACCGGAAACCTATTATTTTTTTTTTAAACAAATTTTATTAATTTTACAGAAAACACAATACACAAACATACAAAACACAAAACATAAACAAAACTAAAAGATCTTTTCTGAAGGTTGTCTGATCCCGGGTTAAAACTCTTCACACAGACACAAATTCAAACATCATATTCACTTTGTATATCCTTCCATATCTTATTATCATTTTCTTTTTTTATATATATATATAAACCATTTTTATCAATTTTATAAAAACAATGCACAAAGAATCAAGGCATAACAGCTTATAAATTCTTTACTAGGAAAAAATAATAATAAAAAACCAATAGAACATAACAATTCCAAATTATAGGATCAATACTTTATCTATTTAACTTCATATCTTATCCCTACTTCTCCTTTTCATCCTTTTCCGGTTTCGCGTGGCTTCGGGGCAGCAGGAATTCGCGACAGCTCGCGATTCCTGCTGTGCTAGCCGTCGAGGTACCCCCGATCCAGATGGGTCAGGGGGATATGGCTGCCCTGTAGGGACAGCTGAAGAGAGAGGGGAGTCGGATAGGGGGGTGGGGGTGTCGCAGACCCCCCCTTCTCCGGAAAAACCCCTTTTTCCCAAGGCGGTGGAGCGGCGGTCAGCAATGGCCGCCATGAAGAAGCCAGCAACCGGGTAAGATTGCGCTGGAGGAAATGTGAAGAGTGAAAGTGTTGTCTGAGCCGGGTCAAGTAACATCTTTTAAATTGCTTGGAACTGAGCTGTTTGAATTGCTGGAGGATACATTGTATCCCTAAGAAGATCAAAAGCGGCGGAGAAGCTGTTAAAGGGAACTTTTTTTTTTCTTCACTCTCCCACCCCATGGAAACAGCAGAAATGTTTGGACATATTGGACATTGAAAGTGAATTGTTTTGAGAGTTGAAGCTAAGGGACAAAAGGATTTTTGGACATTGAAAAATTTAAGAAATTGGAAAACCCTTGTTGGAGGTATGGATTTCTGATTATTTAAAATTGATATTGCAAGTGGGAAGGGAGAGGGGAAAAAAATTGGAGCAGAAGCTGAAAAAGGAGGAGATTGCCTAGAATCCCAAAGAAAGGTATATGGTAATTGGACCTCTTTGATTAAACATTAACCCCAGAAAGAGAAAGAGAAGAAGGAAGAAAAGTATTAACTTTTGGAACTTTTTTTTTGAATTGTTTTTGATTAAAAATACTTGTGGTTGTTTTGGGAAAAGTTTCTCTTTTCATAATGGCATCGCTTGTGGATGAACTAAAGACTGAATATCAAAAATATAAAAAGGAAGATACTTTGGGCGCTTTGTTTCAATTCTTAGAAATGGCGTTATGTACTTATGAAAAGTTGATTACGCAGCAGAAGGACTGGGACAAGGAAGAAGAGGAAGAAGAAGCCATCTTTGATGAACAATGGGTCCTTTCCGGAGAGGAGGAGAAAAAGGATAAGAAAAAGGGGATTTTAAGAATTATAAAAACAACCAAAGAAGAGAAAAATGAGCGAAAAGGTGGAGGCAAGGTTAGAAAGCAAAGGAAAAGGAGTAAGAAAAGGGAGGAGGAAAAACAAAGGGGTAAAAAGGGCAAGGAGAAGAATAAGCAAGAGAGAAAGGGGGGGAGGAGAAGACTCAATGGGGGGAAGCAAGATCTAAAGAAAAAAAGTTTATTTAGAGACAATGGGTGAATTTAATTTAGGATAAAAGAGGGATTCTGGAGGGTACATAAGATTGTGTTTTTATATGTGTATTTAGAGTATAAAATTCATTATGTAATTTTAGAATCTTTTAAACAGAATCCCAAGAAAAATTGTTATACGAAGTACTTTTAAGTTAGGGTAATGAGTTATAGACATTACTCCAATTGGTGGATAGGAGAAGTATAGTAAAAGAAAAAAGATGAATGGATAGTTGGAAATTGAACAGACAAAGAATGTTATTGAAAATGGTAATAAGATATGAAAGGATATATAAAGGTTTTGTTATGGTTTTTTTTTTGGATTTTGTATATTGATAAAAGGCAATAAAATTTTAATTAACACGGAAACCTATTATTTCTGACTCTTAGGTACATTGCAGATCTTGTATGTTAAATGGAGATACCAAGTGACTTCAATGCTTATGAAAGTTACACATTTTGTTCTATTACTATAAAGCATGTTGAAAGGGGGAAAGCTTTATCTTTCCGTAAGTGTATGCTGCTACTCAAGAGTGCCTTTTCAAGGGAAGAAGGAAAGGAAGATAAGTTACAAAGGTTTGGAGCAAGATGTAAAGAAACAGGACTTATTCAGAGACAATGGGTGAAAATCTAACTGAAAAAGGGATTCTGTGAAGGTACATAAGATGGTATTGTTATATTTGTAATAGAAATAATGTTAGAAAATTGGAAACAACATATGATTAAAAAGAGGAATAAAATAGTGAAATTTAGTGAAATTTTTGTGAACAAAATAAATGAAATAAAATAAATGAGAGAATTGAATTAGGAAGGAACGGGAACATTTTAATTACTCAATGTTTTATAAAATATAAGTGAAGTGGGGGGGAATTAACTATGGAAAGTTTATAAGTGTTCCCATAGAAGTATGATATTTATCTGAAAATTAATGTGTAAAATGGGCGTTGGTTCTTACCTAATACGCCCCTTCTCAGCGAGCCGCGAGGAGCATCCAGAGAGTGGGATGTGCTTCCGAGTCCTCTTCTTGCAGGCTGAGCTTTAGCTGAGGAAACGCTCCGCCCCCTCACGTGACTCCATGTAGCGTTCCCCCAGTTTTTTGTGATAACGAGAAGAAAGGTTATGAAATCCTTCTAATCAACTATTGGCTCCTTGGCTGAAACCAGAGTACCCACCAGACGGAGGAGTTAGGGTGGGGCTGGATGCTCCTTGTGGCTCGCCGAGAAGGGGCGTATCAGGTAAGAACCAACGCCCATTCTCCCTCGAGCCACTCGGAGCATCCAGAGAGTGGGACATACCAAAGCTTGGCTGTCCTACGGGTGGGACTCCGTCTGGGCCGGAAGCCCCTCCGGGTCACTGATGACCCTCTGTAGGACTCGTCGGCCAAAAGAAGACTCTGCTGAGGCGTATAAGTCTATTTTGTAATGTCTGATGAATGGGGACAGAGAGGCCCAAGTGGCTGCCCGACAAATGTCAGCAATTGGGGCTTGCGTGGCCCAAGCCGCCGAAGTAGCTGCACTCCTGGTGGAATGAGCGGTTATTCCCCCAGGAGTGGGCAGAGATTGTGATAGGTAGCACCTGGCGATAGTCGCCCTGATCCAGCGACTGATGGTTGAGGGAGAGACTTTGAGCACCAATGTCCTGGGCTGAAAGGAGAGGAAGAGGGATTCTGATCTTCTCAGGGGTTGTGTGGGCTTAATGTATATGTGCATCCAGGGTGTGCCAAAGGGTTTCCCTGTCCCTCGAGGGTCTGGGGCAAAAGTTTGGGAGGACCAGTCCCTGAGACCTGTGGAAGGGTGAGTTAACCTTGGGTAAGAAAGTGGGGTTGGGGCAAAGGACCACCCGATCAGCATGGAATACGCATAAATCGTTTCTGATTGACAATGCTGCTATTTCCGAGACTCTACGAGCAGAAGTAATGGCCACTAGAAAAACTACCTTAAACGTTAGAAATTGAAGGGAGGACTCCCTCAGAGGTTCAAACGGGTGCCTTGTAAGTGAAACGAGGACCTTGTTGAGGTCCCATGTGGGGAACCTGTGAACAGTCGGAGGGCACAAGTTGGTGGCGCCCCTGAGGAAAGCTCTAACCCGGGGGTGATGAGAGAGAGAACTGAAGTTATCACAAGAAACAACGGTTGAGAGGGCAGCGACCTGCCGTCTCAGGGTGTTGGGGGCAAGCCCTTTACCTAGGCCTTCTTGAAGGAATTCCAAGACCTGCGCAATAGAGGGAGAGAGGGGGTCAACTTGGAACCCGCTACACCACTTGCAAAAGCCCTTCCAGGTGGCATCATAAATTCGTGTGGTGGAGGGTCGCCTAGCAGCCAAAATAGTGTCAATTACTTGACTGGAGAATTTTTCTCTTGTCAAACGGTTCCGTTCAACCTCCAGACGGCTAACTGGAGCCATTGGGGCTCCGGATGCAGAAGGGGCCCCTGAGAGAGGGAGATCCTGTCCGGGGGGAATCCTCCATGGGGGCGCTACCAAAAGATTGCGGAGGTCCGCGAACCATGGTCTCCTGGGCCAAGGAGCAGGTCTGCCTTCTCGTGAATGAGTTTCTTTATGACTCTGGGAACTAGCGGCAGCGGAGGGAAGGCATATAAGAGCCCTGGGGACCATGGGCAGCATAGCGCGTTGTGGTTCTCCGACCCGTGAGACGGGTACCTGGAGAAAAACCGTGGAAGCTGTGCGTTGGACGGGGAAGCAAAGAGATCCACCCTCGGGAGGCCGAATATTCTGGACGCCTCCTTGAATAGGGATGGATGGAGGCGCCATTCTGCTTGGTCCACCGTGGCCCTGCTCAGCCAATCCGCCTGGATGTTGGAGATTCCAGAAATGTGCTTGGCTTTTAGTGAGAGGAGGTTGGATTCTGCCCAACGGCAGAGGCGCTTGGCCTCCCTCATCAACTGAATAGACTGGGTGCCTCCTTGCCTGTTGATATGGGCTTTGGCCGTGACGTTGTCTGTGAGAATAAGGACATGACGCCCGCGTACCAAGGGGAGAAATCTGCGCAGGGCCAGGTGGACGGCATGAAGCTCCAGCCAATTGATGCTGCATCTTTGCTCGATCGGCGACCACTTGCCTTGTGCCGAGAGCGAGTTGACGTGAGTGCCCCAACCGGATAGGCTGGCGTCCGTGGTGAGGGTTAGCCGCTGAGGTTCTGAGAAGAGGTGGCCCCTGTTGATGGCGGGGTTGGTCCACCAGAGGAGAGACGTGAGGACCCTCGGAGGCACCTTGACTCTGGACTTCGAGTTGCTTCTTCCGGATCTTTGGAATGGGAACAGGAACCACTGGAGGGATCTGCTGTGTAAACGGGCCTAGGGAATAATTGAGATGCATGAAACCATCTTACCCAATAATTTAGAAAGGTCAAGTAACGCCACCCTCCTTGATCGCCTAATCTGTTTGACCAGAGTTTGAATGCTGAGGAACCTCTCCAAAGAGAGGAAGACCCTTTCTGTAACCGAATCAATTATGGCTCCCAAGTGGGTGATTTGGGTGGATGGGGTCAGTTGACTCTTTTGCCAATTGATGAGGAACCCGTGTGCCAGGAGAGCGGAGAGGGTGGCTCTGGTGTCCTGACTGCCTGGGTCTTGGACGGGGAGAGAATAAGGATATCATCCAAATAGCAGTGAAGGCGGACGGGAACGCTCCTGAGGTGAGCCGCCAGGACCTTGGTGAAGGTCCTGGGGGCCGAGGCCAGACCAAAGGGGAGGGCCACGTATTGATAGTGAAGGTTATTATAACAGAACCTAAGGAATTTGTGGTGAGAGGGTCGGATTGGAATGTGTAGGTATGTCTCCGAGAGATCTATGGAGGATAACCAGTCACCCTGCCTGGTACCCAAGAGAATCGATTGCAAGGTGTGCATTTTGAATTTGCGCTGGATAAGGTGGTGGTTCAGCCGTTTTAAATCTAATATAGCTCTGCATCCCCCAGAATGCTTGGGCACCACAAAGAGGTGGGAGTAGAATCCTCGTCCCCTCTGGGCCAGTGGAACGGGTTGAATGGCCTGAATGTCAAGCAGGTGTTGGATGGCTGCATCCATTAGTGCACATTTGGTGGGATCTCTTGAGGTGGGGGATGTCATAAAGAAATCAGCGGGGGCGGACCGGAACTCAAGGGCGAGACCAAACCTGACAGTGTCCCTAACCCATGCATCGGATGTGGATTGGTCTCATTGAGCGGCAAAGTGTCTAAGGCGGCCGTCGATGGGGAGGGAGGAAGAAAATCTATCTGGGTCGGCAGTAGGGCCTCCCCCCTGATACCCTAAAGGGCCTCATATAGTTGCTGCCCCATCTGTTTCTGTTGCCTGAGTCCGAGCGGTCCTGAGACCGGAAGGAAGGGGGTCTCGGGTATCTGGGCGGAAAGGGGAGTTGGTAGGAGGGGCGGGGGAAGCCCCTCCGAAAGGGCTGAGGGCCTCCTGTCTCTGGTCTCCAAAAAAGGGAGGGCAGGTACTTCCTCTTGCTGCGGCCCTCGACCAGCAGGGGTTCCAATGAGGGTTCCAAGGCCGGGCCGAACAGTTTGTCTCCCTTGACGGGAGCAGTGGCCAGCTTAACCTTATTTTTAACATCCGCCTGCCAGTGCTTGAGCCACAGTAGGCAGCGAGCTGTGACATAGGATGTTATCGCTCTGGAAGAGAACTTTACCGATTGGTAAGTGGCGCCAGCTGAAAACTCGGCTGCGGCCACCAGTTTCGCTATGTCTTGGTGCGCCCTCACATCGGACGCGGGGAGGTGTTCTCTCAGCTGCCGGAGCCAGCGGATAGAGGACCTTGTAAAGAATGAAGCGGCCGTAGACGATTTAATGGCCCAAGTGTCGGATAGATGGGCCCAGCGCAACGCCAGTTCCGTCCGCTTGTCCTCAGGTTTCAAGGCCTCTAAGGCCTCACTGGGGGTAGAGGAGGAAGCAAGGCCCACAATGGAATCGTCGACCTCCGGGATGTTTAGAAGAGTAGACATTGCCGAATCGAGATTAAAGAATCTCTTGTCTTGGTTAGAGGGTGTAGGGGGGTGCTCCTGTGGAAGCGAGTTGCTTCGTCACTAGGTCTACGGAGATGGGCAGGGTTGGGATGACCTCGGCTTCCACCACTGGTTGTGTGAAAATGGAGCCCTCTGGTCTCTCTGAGGCAGGGGGGAAGTCAGAGGGAGACTGGGGAAGAAGACCAGAGACATTCTTGGCTTTAAAGAGGAAGGATTCAAACAAGTGTGGCTTGAACAGCCCCCGAATACGGGTTGGTCGGGAGAAGCCCCCTCGTCCTCCAACATCTCCCCCTCCTTGAGGTCTGCCTCTAAGAGGGGCTCACTATAATGGGAGGATCCCATCCGGGAGTCCTCTTCCTCTTCCCTGAAGTCACCAAAGTCCCCTTCCTCCTCCTCCTCCTGGGCCACTACGGGAGGAGTGCTGTCCCTCTGAGAGAGTACCTGACCAACCGGGGGATCCGGCTGTGGAAGGGATCTGATGGATAAAGATTCGTGGTCGGGAGCCCGTGGAGAGAAGCCTGATCTGGACATGTGCTGCAGGCCTTCCGCAATGCCTTGGCAGATAGCCGATTCCATCCAGCCTTGATGTGGGCTGGAACCTCAGATGTAGAGAGTTCTTGCTGACGCAGACCAGCGGCCATAGGTGTAAAGGTAGCTTCAGGGGTCAGTCTGGTCGGTGGTCCCGGGGTCAAGTGACCCTGAAGTGGCTGCGCCTAGGTAGGGAGGACGGGTCTGGAGGGGGAAGAGGTTGAGTAGAGGTAGAGGAGGTGGGAGAAGGAAGGGCTGGAGGCCCAGAGCGGGACTCCCTTGATCGCCTATCAAACTCCTTTTCCAACGCCTTATGGCGCCTTAAGGCGTCTCGTTGGGAGGCCTTGGAAGGTTCCTTGTCCTGCCTGTGCAAGTAGTGGGACTTTGCCTTAGCCTTCAAGGAAGGTCGTTTAGAGAGATTGCCATCTGCCATTTTAATAATTATAATAACAGTAATAATAATAGTAATAATAGCAAAGGGCGGTTGGCTCGCCTGGAATTGGCCTGAGTGGGGCCGAGTGAGGTTTGAGCTGGCCCACTCCCCCTTTTGGAATTTAATATGTACACTGGTAACACTTAGTAAGGTATAAATAAATATATGTATATATATATAATATGTACAGATATATAATCCTCTGATTTTTATTTTTATATTTTTTATGCTATCTGCATGGAAAGGTTATCTATGTATATATGTATAAAAATGTATAATTTCGTCTGTAAATTTTTCTCTCTTTCTTTTCTTTTCTTTTTTTTTTATATAAACAATAGCAGGAAAGGAACCAAAGAGGTACCACAGTACAGGCCGGATTTACCAAATAAACGCCTGAGGCCTAGAAGGAGAGAGGCCTCTGGCAGCAGGCCTCCAGACAACAAGCCGGAGGCGGGGAGTGCTGCAACTTCGCCCCGATAGAGGCTGCGGGAGGCCAACAGAAACAATGAAAGCGAGCCCGGAGGAACGCTAAAAACAACTAACTCTTGACCCAAGGGGTCTTGAACTTTACTTCCACCGCAGCAAGAATCAGAAATAAAAATGGCGCCCGACCACGATGCGGCACCAAGATGGCGGCCGCAAGCTGAGCTATGTCGGGCGCCTTCGGGATGGCAAGGAGGGCTTGTCCGGTTAGCTCAGCATGCCTGGTGCTCTTAAGGATCCAGCAAAAGTTGCACGCCACAAGGCAGTGCGGAGGCAGCGATGCGATCTAATAATGGGGGGGTCGTGCGAAGCACTGCGAACCCGCCCGCTTGGCCCCTAGGGGCGAGGGGAGACTTCCCCTAAGTCCCAACCTTTTGCGCAGGAGGAAGGAAAGATCAGACCTGAAAATGAGGAAAATAGCCAGAATAATATGCTTAGTATGAATCAGCCAAGGAACTCTTTCTAACAACAGCCTGACTCTTCGAGGCTGAGCAAAACACTGGGAGAGCGCTACGTGGAGTCACGTGAGGGGGCGGAGCGTTTCTTCAGCTAAAGCTCAGCCTGCAAGAAGAGGACTCGGAAGCACATCCCACTCTCTGGATGCTCTGAGCGGCTCGAGGGAGAATGTTAAGATTTAAACACTAATATTAATGATAGAATTGAATTGGTATGGATTGTTGTTCTAATTATATTATACATTTATGTTTTTTTCTTTTTATAAAATTACAGTGTGTAGTTTTAGAAAGTACCAAGCAGAATCCGAACAGAAGTTATGTATTATATTAAGTGTTATAATTTTAGGGGAAAGATATCAAGGCGTCATACTCCAATCAGTGATTACAGGAGAAATTTTGTTTAATGAGAAAAGGTAGTAAACAGTTGAAACAGGACAAAGAATATAAATATAATGATTTGAATTGAGATGAAATAAATAAAACAAAATTAAGAAAGTTAAAAGAGGGGAGAAGCTATATCAAAAATGTAGAATAGTAACAAGATATGGAATGGAATATAAAAATGAGCATGAACTTGAATTTGTGTCTGTATGAAGAGATGTAACCCGGGATCAAGCTGCTTTCAAAAAAGATGTTTTATGTTTTTAGGTTTTATGTTTTGTTTGTTTATGTTTGTTTTCAAAAATCAATAAAATTTTCAAAAAAAAAAGTGCCTTTTCAGAGGATAGGCTTTGTAAAGATACAGAGAAAGGGAAGAATGAAGACAAATGAGGCTAAGTTGCTGTTTTATTGCAAAAGTTTAAGAGATCTGAAAGTCAACTGTGCATGGATACAAACACTTGCATTTATTCCTAGTTCTGCAGTTTCAAACTTCTGGGAAAAAGACAGAACAAGATTACACTTTTAAATAACTACTACCTGCACAAAAAATAACAATGAAATGATTTTACAATCAAATTCTTTTTCCAAATAGCTCTGGATTTTCTTTCAAAATTAGCCAGTTTGCTTCTGAATAAAATTCAAAGGCCTGGTTGTCACCTATAAAATCCTACATGGCCGAGGGCCTGGCGACTTGAGGGACCACATGTCTCCCATACTACCACTCTGATTTTGCAAGGTTGGGTTCCTGTGATTACAATACCATATTTCAGGACATCACATCTATATAGAAGTGCCTGCCTCCCAGAATGAGGTCCTCGCATGTCCTGGCTCTGCTGTTGTTCAGAAGAGCAACGAAGTCATGGTTCTTCACCCAAGCCTTTAGCAATGGAAATTGAGAACCCTTGCTTCATTCCATCTTCTTTTGCACTATCCATCTTTTTTAAAAAATAATTTGATTTACTGTAATTTCTTCAATTATTGTGAGCTGCCTAAAATAACTGGGAGTCAGGTGGTATACAAATGTAATAAATAATCTTTATTATTTCAATATTTTTATTGTCAATATTTATTCTGAAAACAGTCACAATGTTGAATAAATTCATTGTTCACAGTTTGTGAATCTGTGATAGGGAATCCAGCAATCTAACTGATATATCATTTTCTTTGTTTTTACTTTGTTAATTGAGTGGACGTGCTTTTGAATTAATAAAAAAAGAACTGCTTTGTTAACAATAAGCAAGCAGGTTAAATAATTTAAAAAATAATAATAAAGAGATCCTTTATCAATATAGGAGACAATTCATTATGGTGAACAGACTATCCACCTACTCATATGACATTTTAAGAAAATGAATTTTGCCAAAGAGAAAAAAGAGATCTGAAGGAATAACAACAAATTATTTGTAAAAATGGTTAATATAAATTATATACCTATCTTCTGATCTCATGAGTAATAACAAATCCAATGTAGTTTGCCAAAAGTTCTCAAATGTAATTAAAATGATCTTAAAGCAGCATTTCTCAACCTTAAAAACTTTAGGTTGTGTGGACTTCAACTCCCAGAATTCCCTAGCCAGCATGTCCACACAACTTAAGGTTCCCAAGACTGAGAAACACTGCCAATTTCAAGCTCTGTTGAAATTGATGGAGGAATGGGAGTCAATTAATTAAATTTCTGAGTTATTTCTTTAATGCCCCACATTGACTTGAATCAAACCTAAATTAAATTTCTGAATATGGAATATCGATTTCTAATACTAGCACAACAATATAGAAACCATATTCAACTACAAAGCAAGACCTGTTCCTCAAAAAATGTTACTACTATAGGCAAAAGACAGCCTGGTACAACCACCTCATATACAAAAGCTGAAATTTATGTTATCATATTAAGTTTTTACCATCATGGCTGAAAATAGAATATTAGCTTATGAGAGGTAGAATAGCTCATGCAGCATACATAGCTCAGAGTAATGATCATCTTACTATTCCTATGACTATAAATGGACATATAAAGTATTTACTCATAATTCCATATCCTCCACCTAATGTTTGTTCAACATATTAAGCTATTTTCCTAACCAATCATAGCCAAATGTGGTTCAAACATGAAACTGATGACCACCTTAACCGCTTCTCAGTCTATAAGGGCAAGTGATGCAGTCATATTAACAATTAACCAGGAGTACCTGGCCTGGTTCAACTAGAGATAAATGGAGCTGGATATCAGGCATTTTCTGCTTAAATAAATCACAACTGATAATCTGAACTATTACAAGAAAATTAGAAAATGTAGCCAACAATATAAATATACCAAACACAGTTATAGAATGTAAATATAGTTGCAATCGTTAGAAATCTCAGCCTATAAACTATATCTTGGAAATTCTCCTTGCTTACTCTCTAGCTGCTAAATACTGATTTAAAATTGTTTTAACTTTTGCATTGTTAACTTTAGACTGCCAATTTATAAATTTTAGTTAAATTCTCAAATGAAGACAGAAGTTCCTACATGTTATAGTGAACAAGTGTGAGGGTTAAATGAAAAGTAATGTATCTACCTCAATAACTTTGGTTTAAATAGGAATAGTTTAATTAAATGAAACAGGAAAATAATCCTTGAAATGAGCATCCCCCATTCCTTATATGATCACCACCATTTGCTATCTATGCATATTATATCAAAAATAAATAAGTGTCTTAAAATCATCACAAAAGAACTCTATATTTACTTGTTCAACCATGTCCTGATATGTTTTGCACCTATGCCACATTGAAAGAATTAAGCAGAATACAGAAGCACAAGAATGAATTGTTGACTGCAACTTGAGAATGCTAGATTCACACCTCATAAACCACCAAAAATACAATTGTGAATGTGGATCACGCCATCTTATTTCATCTGCCATGCAATCCAGACTTGGTGCCATGTACTTTTACTTTTTCCCCAGCCTGAAGGAATACCTTTGTGGACATCTCTGTCTCAAAGGAAGATGGAGAGGACTGTCAAGACCTGAATGAAGAGAGAGGATGGAGTTCTTTCATG
The DNA here is from genome assembly GCA_033807585.1 of Hydrophis major. Classification (NCBI taxonomy): domain Eukaryota; kingdom Metazoa; phylum Chordata; class Lepidosauria; order Squamata; family Elapidae; genus Hydrophis; species Hydrophis major. The sequence continues at coordinate 112,874,764 of CM066328.1, read as the reverse complement.
ACAACTTATAAGAAATTTGTCCATCCTTAGCAAAAAATTGAATGGTGATGATAATGTGGAGAAATGGGTGTTTGCATAATTATCTGAGAATGTCCTTTCTATCTACATTGCAAGAGAGTCCAGGATGGGTTAGACTCCTCCCTGTGATGTCATAGAGCTGAATCTGCCTCTACATAAAAAGTCAGCCCCAGCTGGATTCCCAACTTTGGCAGAGATACTTGACAGACTTTAGTGTGTTTCTCTGGAAGCTAAAAAACAGAACAATCATACCTTACCAGAACCGGATGCAATAAGAGTGTGGCTGGACTCTCTTGCAGCATAGATAGAAAGGACAATTATACCAATGCCCATTCTCATCTACCCTGCATCGGGAGTCCAGGATGGGACATACCAAAACCTACATGTCCACAGGAGGGTCACCATCTGGTCTGCTTACTCCAATTGTGGGACCACCCTCTGGAGCACCTGTCTGCCAAAAACTACATTAGCAGAGGCAAGAGTCCAGTTGATAGTGTCTGATGAAGGGCGACGGAGATGCCCATGTAGCCAGCCATTCTGCAAATTTCTTCAAGAGACGCCTGAGTAGCCCAGGAAGCAGAATTCACGGCGCTTCTGGTGGAGTGAGCCGTCAAGTTTTTGGGCATTGAGAGAACCAAAGTCTTGGAGGCATTGGAAATACACCCCTTAATCCATCTACTCAAAGTGGGGGAAGAGGCCTTGTTCCCCAAGGAAGATGGAGTAAAGGACACAAACATAACTTCAGTTTTTCTAAATGTTGCAGTACATTTCATGTATATTTGAAGTGCTCTCCTGACATCTAACATGTGCCACTTGCACTCCAACTCGTGGCATGGCTGGGAGCAGAAATCTGGCAACACAATGTCCTTTGACCGATGGAACCAGGTATTAATTTTTGAGATAAATTAGGGATCTAAATGAAGAACAACCCTGTTCTCATGAAAGGTACAGAGATCCTGTCTGACTGAGAGGGCCGCCAGTTCAGACACCCTCCTGGCTGAAGTAATTGTCATGATAAAAACCACCTTAAGGGTCAAAAATTGAAGTAACACTGACCTGAGGGGTTCAAATGGAGGCTCCATCAGAGCCTGAAGCACCTTCAGAAGGTCCCACAAGGGGTACCTGTAGACCATATGGGAATGGAGGTTCAAAGCCTCTTTTAAAAGCCTACGGACCGATGGAAGATAAGACAGGCAAGGATATGTAACCCAGGACAAAACTGATAAAAGGGCTGCTTCCTGGCAGCGCAGGGTATTAGGTGCAAGCCCCTTTTCTACCCTATCTTAAAGGGAGAGCAACACCTCTGCTACAGAAGCTGAGGTGGGATTAAGGTTATCCCTCAAGCACAAGGTACAGAACACTTTCCAGGTGGCATCATAGATGCACATTGTAGAGGGTTTATGAGAAGCCTGGGTAGTGTGGATAACCTTATCAGGAAGGTTGGCCTCCCTGAGATGTTGCCGCTCAAGTGCCACATGGTCAATCTGAACCACTGAGGGTCCGGATGGAGTAGGGCTCCCTGATGCAGGGAGATTCTGTTGGCTGGGATCCTCCACAGTGTGACTACAGACAAGTTCACCAGATCCACAAACCAGGGTCTCCTAGGCCAATAAGAGGTCAAGAGAATTAGCTCCACCTGTTCCTCCAACATCTTCCAAATGACTGCTGGAATGATGGGAAGAGGGGAAAAGGCATAGAGGAAAACTAGGGGCCATCTGCTCCAAAGCACATTGGTCCCCTCCACTCCCTGAAAAGGAAATCTGGTGAAAAACCTGTTTACCTGAGTGTTTTGGGAATGGCAAAAAGATCTACTGCTGGAACCCCAAAGAAGAGAGAAAGATCCCTGAATAGGGAAGGGTGGAGGCTCCACTCTGCATGGTCAAACTTGCTCCGACTCAGCCAGTAGGCTTGGGAGTTGCCAACCCCAGAGATGTAGTCCACTCTGATGGAGAACAGGTGCCTCTCCACCTACCGTCCCAGATGTTCTGCTTCCCTCATCAGGGCCCTGGACCTTGTCCCCCCTTGTTGGTTGACATGTGCCTTTGCAGCCACATTGTCCATCATCATCAACATGTGTGACCCTGCCACCAAGGTCCTGAAATGTTTCAGTGCCAGAAAGATGGCTCTGAGCTCCAGCCAATTTATGGGGCAGATCCTGTCCACCCAAGACCAACTCTCTCGGGCTATATTGCTGACTAGATGGGCTCCCCAACCCTGGAGTCTGGCATCTGTGGTGAGCAGAATTCTCTCCGGTTCCTTGAACGGATGGCACTTCCTAATTGCCGGAGATTGCCACCACTTGAAAGAGCGAAGGATCTGTGATGGAACCCAGACCCTGGAAGAGGTGGCTGGTTCCTGCAGGAACCATTGAAGAGATCGAGAATGGAGTCATGCCCATAGGACAGTGCCAATGCAGGAGATCATCTTCCCCAGTAGTTTGGACAGCAGAGACAAGGAGACAATGTGTTGTTGTTGAATCTGACTGATGGTCTTGTTGAGGCTTTCCCCACGATCTGGAGACAGAAAGACTTGGCACAGGGACCTATTGATGACTGTGCCCAGGTGGAGTAACTGGGTCGTGGGAGAGAGATGGCTTTTCTTGAAGTTGATAGAAAAACCGCGGTCTTATAGGCACTGTAGTATAGTTAGGAGGTCTCGATATGTGGAGTGAAAGACGTTGACTGGATCAAGATGTCGCCCAGGTAACATTGGATTCTCACTGGAACAGCCCGAAGTGAAGATATTAATGCCGCCAGAACCTTGGTGAAGATCCTTGGAGCCGACGAGAGCCCAAAAGGAAGGGCTCAGTACTGGAAGTAGACATTCGGATAACAGAAATGAAGAAACTGGCAGTGATGGGGCCAGATGGGGATATGGATGTAAGCCTCTGTGAAGTTAATGGAGAGGAGGTTGCCCTCCCAAATGCTCTCTAGGATCGAGTGCAGGGTCTACATTTTAAACCGCTTGTATGGGATAAACTCGTTCAAAAACTTGAGGTCGAGAATGGGCCTCCATCCCCCTGATGCTTTGGGACCACGAAGAGCCAAGAATAAAGGCCAAGCCCTCATTGATCCACTGGAACCAGTTGAATGTCCCTTATGTCCACCAGGTGTTGGATGGCCTATTCCATAAGGGCCCATTTCAAACTATCCCGAGAAACAGGACAGTTCACAAAAAAATTTGGGGGTGGCAAGAGGAACTCCAGCTGCAACCCGACTTCACCATACTGCATCCCCAGGCATCCAAAGTTGACTCCTCCCATCTGGAGGTGAAGAAGGCCAAATGACCTCTGAGGGGGGGAGAACAGGGCATTACTTAGAGCATCGGAATGAACGACCTCCTCCACGAAAGGACCATTTACCCATATTCTGTTGTCTGCCAGATGCCTCTGGACCTTGCTCTTGGTGAGGCCCTCTGGGGTCAGGAAAAACAAGAAGTAGGCTCAGCCCGGAAAGAAGATGGATGGAAGTATGGAGCTGGGCGGTAGTCTGCTCTCTTTCCCATTGAAGAATCTTCCTCTTGTCCCTGGTTTTGACGAAATAGGGTTCTATAGCATCACCAAAGAACTTTTCACCTGCACAGGGAGCCTAAGCCAGCTTTCACTTTCGGCAAGAGTCAAACTGCCAATCTCACAGTCAAAGGAGCCGTCTCACTGCCACCGAGGAGGCCATGGCCCTGGAAGTGAACTTGGCCAAGTTGAGGGTGGCATCTGCTGTCAATTCTGCTGCTGCAATAATCTTGTTCAGATCCTGGTGTGATCTGAAATCTGTAGGTGGTAGCCGATCTTGCAGTTGATGCAGCCAGCAGAGCGAAACCCTTGTGAAGAATGATGCTGCAGTCGAGGCCCGGACAGCCCAAGCTGAAGCCTGGTGGTTGCGCTTGAGCATCTGCTCAGATCGTTTGTCTCGGCTTTGAGCATGTCCTCTGGTTCTGTAGGGGTGCCCGACGAGAAGAACAAGGCTACGACTGGAGCATCAACAGAAGGCACTACAAGAGCGCTTGTCAAAGAGGGGCCGCATCGTAGAATCGCCTATCATTAGACGAGGGATGAGGCCCTGCAGCAGGAGAGGCACACTGCTCTTTAACCAGGTTGAGAAACAACAGAGAGGGGAGAACCTCTGTATGGATGACTGGCTTAGAGAAGAGGTAGTCCCGTGGCCAGATGAATCCCCTTGTGGTTCAGGTGCCACTTCCTCAGGGGTCCACTGGGCTGTGACCAGTGCCTTGTGAAGGAGAGGTTTAATTAAGGCAGGTTTAAAGACCACAGCTGAGGGGGGTTGTTCAGGCCAAAGTTCCTCCTCATCTGATAAATTTGGGTCCCTGATCTCTCCTTCCTCTTGCTCAGACCCTGAGGAGTGACAGAAGGGTTGGTATAATCCCTCTCTTCATAATCTCTCCACTCTGAGTGGGTAGAAGGAACATTATACTCCTGATGTCTAAGGTACCCCCTTTGCTGTGGTGGAATCACCTGTGAGTAGGCAGGGAATAGGGCCTGTCCGCCCCCAAAGCGTGAAGCAGCTGTTTCAACCCTTCTGCTAGGCCTTGCCTGATGGCTACAGAGACATCTCGAATCTCATTGAGTCTGCTGCTTGTGAGTGGGTCAGCTGGGCGAAGGCCTGCAGCAGTGGGGGTAAAGGTAACTTCAGGCCTAGGCCACAAGAAACCCTGGATGATCTGACCCTGAGGGAGACTCCAAGGGGCCTGTTTAAAATTGGGCCCAGATCTACTTAAGTCTTGGGGGACAAGATTGGAGGTGGCTGGTAGAGGGAGCTACTTCCCCCCTCCCTCAAGATACCCTCTGAGCAAACCTGTAATTTCCCAGAATGGGAAGCTTGTTACAATTTCCCTCTCATTTGCTCCAGGGTCTTGTCAAACTGCCTCTCCAAGGCAGCATGCCTCCTCTTTTCGGCCCCGAGTTCAGCCTTGGAGATTTTCTTGGGCACCAGGACCTTGGCCCTGATTTGGCAGCAGCCTCTCTCTGCACAGATTGAGTTTGTTGCCTCTTTCTCTTGGAGGCCTGAGGGCCATGGTCTTCTAGACCCGAAAGTTCTGCCTGGGCCCTGTCTTCTTCCATGGTGGAAATAGGCAAAGCACAAGAGGTGCTGGAAGCAACCCTTGTATATGTGCTGTCTATTGGAAGGCCTTGATTCGGAGCAAACAAAAGGCTTAATGCTGAGTTGGTGCTCCTGTGGTTGGGCCAATTAAAAATGGCCACCCGCCACATGTGTTATGGCCAATGACTCATAAAATGGCCGCTTGCACATGCGTAGGTCTTAAAGAGACTGGGCCCAAGCTCTTTAGGTCAAAAAAATGAGCCCTGAGCAACGAAATCCAGTGAAAAAACGGCCGCAATAAACTAGCCCAGCTGGGAGTTGCTTAATCAGCTGCTCTGATCTCGGCGATTTTGCTGTGGGGAGCTGCAAAGGAAGCTTGCCAGACGCTCCCCATACTTACAGCCTCCCTAGAGCTCGTGGGCAGCATCAAATCCTCGGCGCTGCAGGAGAGTGAGTCCCCGCTCTCCTGGAGGCACAGCTCCTCTGATCTCTGGGAGCTGTGCAATAAGACTGATCTTCTTTTGGTCCCTAGCTGCTGGTACTAAGAACTCTCTGACTGCTTCCAAAGACACAAGCTCAATTAACAAAAGGAGCTGAGTCAAAGCTGGGGATCCAGCTAGGGGCTGGCTTTAATATAGAGGCAGACTCACCTCTATGACATCACAGGGAGGAGTCTAACCCCTCCTGGACTCTCGGCACAGCATGGATGATGAGCTCATTTCAGAGATTATTTTCTTGTTTCATTCACTAAAATATTCCTATTTAAATTAAAGTTATGGTCTTGGATCCATTACCTTTAGTTCAAAATAAATGGAATGGTAAACTCAATACTATTGCAACTCATTAAGAAGTCATGTTTGTTTCCAAGACTGCATGGCTACTGTGGAAGTCTACTCCTTCATATTAAGCAAACTATATTAAAAAACACTGTCCTATCATTTGGACCTGGGAAAGTGTTTTGCTGGTTTCTATCTAGTGATTTGTATTATCTGTATAAATAGATTAACCATAATGTTGTTGGCTAGGTTTAGAGTATTGTAAACCAGCGCTTATTCAATACGTTAAAATGGCTAGATTTATACAACAGACTAAAATCAATTACTCAAAACAATATTCTAGGCCATTAAGCAAGAATTAATCTTGCTCCTTTTTAATCCCCCAAGATTCTAAAAAGCCAACTCCACAGGGGGGGAAAAACGCATTGATGTTTAAATAATATTACTTATCTTCATGTTAAATAGCCACAGCAAGTTTACACACTAATTTATAAGTTTTATCCTTCTTGTAGTTGCTTAATCTTAGATATATGAGCTCAAAATTCATGCCTCAGAAGTTCCCAGAGTATTTTTTTTCTCTTTAAGCAGAACAGTGATACTAATTTGACTCCTGCCGACTGATTCCCACTCATAAATATAATACATTACTTTCCTTAAAGGTTAATAAGTTTTCTCTTTTTCCAAAAATAATAGTTGATTATAACCACTTGAGACATAAAGCTGTTCTGAACTAATGCAATTTAGAGAAAATTACTAAAGTAATGTTGCTTCACTACTGGTATTTAAAAGCTGACTGAAGCTTCGTATCTTTTTATAATGATTTATTTACAATAAAGAGAGGAACTCAACTAGCAATGTGAAGGGCCAAATAATTAAAATATAAAAAATTGGAGGAATGTGTTTGAATGTTACTGGGAGGAGGGAATCCCAAGAATACTGTTCTCCCAATCTTGGTATCTTTAATATATAGTTTTTAAGTGAGCATAAATCATATATGCACTACTCAACAGAATTGCCTGCAACAAATTTTTCAAGTACACAAAGTATCCTGTACCCATCAGCCATATTTATTGGCCGTACAATACAAAACATAATAGAGTACAGATATTCAGGGCAAGATAAATAAAAATATTTAGTCTAATACAAGCTGCTGTTTTTTTAAGATATACACCTAGAGGCGTAAAATAGATCTTTTATTATGTTCTAAAGATCAAGGAATGAGCAACTTTATGCAATCAAAAGCCATACATTGTGGGGGAAACATCCTTTGAGGAACATTCTTGGTTTGGAAGGAACTAAAATGAACCTTTCGAGAAGGGTCTTTGGGAATTCTGGGAATACAAAATAGAGAAATAATAAGACTAGCAGCTTTTATTTTCATTGTTACTTTCATTAAAGCACAGTGAAAATCACAGAGAAAAATTGTGTTTTACTACGTATTATTACTTATTTTGATCTTGAGTGACTACAGTGTAATGGCAAAGATTTAGTGCCGTGATGGCGAATCTATGGCACACGTACCAAAGGTGGCATGCAGAGCCATTTGTGCAGGCACATGAGCCCCAGCCAAACTTACCTGCACTGCGCATTCATGCATCTCCCAGCTAATTATTGGCCCATTTGAGGCCATTTTCGACCTCCCGGAGGGAAGCCTCTGCCACCTGGGAAGCCAAAAAATGGGCCTTCCAGAAATACTGGAAGTGTCTGTTTTCAGCCTCCAAATAGCCCCTGGAGCTCGGAGGAGGTCGTTTTTGCCCTACTGGAAGGCTCAAGAAAAGCCTCTGTAGCCTCGGGAGGCTTAAAAATGGGCCTTCCAGAAATACCAGTGCTGAAACGGACCCATTTTTTGGCCTCCAAAGGCTACAGAGGCTTCTCTTGAACCTCCAGGGGGGGGCGAAAACAGGCTCCCCCGGGCTCCAGAGGCCCTCTGGAGGCTGAAAATGGGCACTTCCAGTATTTCCGGAAGGCCCGTTTTTTGGCCTCCCGGGGCTACAGAGACCCTTGAGCCTCCAGAAGGCAAAAACGGCCGCAAACGGGCTAAAAATCAGCTGGAAAGCACACGCATGTGCAATGCAGGTAAGGATGCAGGGGCGGGGTGTTGTGCACCTATGTACGGGGGGGCAGGGCTCATTGCATTGTGAGTGCCTGCACGCGCGCACTTTCAGCACACCATAACAAAAAGGTTCACCATCACTGATTTAGGGGCTGCCTAATGCACTAGTCTTCTTTCTAGTTAACTTTTTTTTACTTCTAAAGATAGTATAACAACTAGAGAAATTAACATTTGGAAATATGTTAAATATAGCAGCTATTATATAAAGCTGTTATAGACAATAAATCTAGCTAGAGATATAAAATACCTTTGAGAGAAACAGAAAAAAAAATGGAGGGAACTAAAAAAAGCTTTTAAAAGCATTTTCCTATTTCATTACTTTTCTAAATCACATCTTCAATGAAGTTTTGAAACTTAATCTCTGCTAAGTTCACATAGCAAAGTCTAGTATAACAAATTACATAAGCTAATTGTGTGACATGGGAAGAAATACTTCCTTTTTTAATTAACTTCATTACATAACTCTACAAAAATCTTTCACATCCCCACACTATAATTCATTTTCTACATCTGTCATTCCCCTCCCTATTTTTTGCAAAGTGGAATGTTTTAGTCTTTTTAACTTTATAAAATGTTGTGGGGTTGTTGAAAAACTATTAAGTATTTTAAATTCAGACACATCATATACACACAGAAGGCAATTACTATACCAGCCGCTTGACTTAAGTCTTTTTAAATCAACTTTGGCATTTCCAATACTTTTAATTACAGCAGCCAATATTATAACATGGTACCTTGCAGAAAGCACCTGAAAAGTATAGCATCGTGAAGGAGGAAAATGTTTAGGAAAAATGGAAAATTCTGAAAAATGGGATACTTAAAGCCTGAGCACAAAAAAATACAGAAAACAAAATAAAATGTGATGTATCCAATGAAACTATTAAGATTACAGATAAACATAGAAGATAAACTGATAAACTGGGAAAGAAAAAGTATCAAAAAAACAGTCTGAATCTCTAAGGATTGCACCAGAAAAACTAAAAATCAAAATAATCAGAGGCTAGAAATGAATTCCAGATGTAACAAATAAAAGAAACAGGAAGCAGTCAGGTCACTGATTGGATAAGGTGATCATTTGCTATCAGGCAACAAGAGGCTAAACTGCTTATTTTCTATTTTGTATGCCTTTTCACAAAAGAAAAAAATGATCATATAAATTAAGTAAAGCCAATAACTGGGGAAAAATGATCTAATCTGTAAAAGCATTACTATGGGGAGAGAGGAGGTGTATAAGAGAAATACAGATTAAAAGAGGTAAGGAACTGGTACGAGATTTCCTAACTGCCTTGAATACATTTGCTCAAGTGGGCCCAAATGGATTGTATCCCAGAGTGCTAAAAGGACTGGCAGGTGTGATTTCAGAAACATTGTCCAAATTTTTTAAGGACTCATGAAGTACAAAGAAAGTGCCAGAAAACTGATGAAGAGCTAATGTTGTTCTTAAATCTTTAAAAACAGGATTAAAAAAACAAAGACAGAAAAAGCCAGACCAGTCATCCTGACATCATACGTAAGGGAATTGTAGAAAATATCAACATGCAGTTCGTTTGAAAGACTCAGAAAGGAAAAACAGATTACTAGAAGCCAGGATGAATTTGATAGAAACACTGGTGCCAGACAAATCTTTTTTTTTTTTTTTTTTTTTACAAAACAACTTAGGAAACGGTGTACTATGCTCAGACCTCAGTAAGTTGTTTAACGAGATTGACCGTAACCTTCTTGATAACATGGAACAAAATTATATCGATGGTCCCACTTACAGATGGATTGGTAGATGGTTGAGCAAATTTAGCTAGCTAGTACTCAGTCCTTAATGCGTTTATGTCAACATGGAGGAATCTATGTGCTGGATTACCTCGGGGTCTGTCCAGTGCTCTTTCCCACTTTTATAGTGACTTAGAGGAGGGGATAGAAGGAAGGTTCATCAAATTTGCAGACAACCAAATGCTGGGGGATAGAGGAATTGTAACACCTCAGAACACAGGTTCAAAATTCAAAACAATAGGCAAACTTGAACATAGGGCCTTATCCAATGAAATGCAGTTCAGTAACAAGCAATGTAGGGTTCTGCATTTAGGGAGGAAAAAACAGATGTGTAGGTACAAGACAGGTGGTAGATGTCCGATTAAGCATCAGTCAGTACTGGCCAGGCAGGATGGGAATGCTTCAAGTCCTGTTAGTTAAGGAATGTCAACTGATGGAGCCCCAAAGTTGTGTCTTTTCTGCCATAGTACCCATCCTATAGAACATTCCCCCTCTGGAGGATGGCCCTGACCCTTCTGGCCTTTCACAAGTTTCTAAAGATCTGATTGCATCCCAGGTTTGGGGCTCACAGTGTGTAATAGGACCAAAGGTGGGGTTCAAAAATCCTAGCAACCAGTTTGCTGCCCAGTTGCTGGATGGGTGTGGTCATGGTGGGCATGGCCTACCAGAACTTCCAGGAGGGCCGTTTTTCACCTTCTCAAGGGTCCGGAGGCTTCCCTCGGGCCTCTTGAGAGGGAGAAAATAACCTCCCTCAGGCTGTGGAAGCCGGAAACAGGCCAATTTTGTGACTTCCAGTACTTCTGGTAGGGCCATTTTTTGCCTTCCCAAGGGTCCAGAGGCTTCCCTTGGGCCTCTGGGAAGGCGAAAACAACCTCCCCTGGGCTCTGGAGGCCATTCAGAAGCCAGAAAGGGGCATTGGTCCTACCTGAATGCTTCTCAGGGAGCCAAAGGGAGAATCCAGGATTCTCTAGTCTCTAGTCTGCAGACTGAGCTCTGCAGACTGAGTTGAAAAACTGAGGACACACCCCCTGGTAAAGGTCCCCAGTTCTGAACAACGTCAAAGTGAATCCAGCTGCTCCTCGTCCTCTAACAGCCTATTTGATACTGGGAGAAAAAAATATTTCCTCCCTACTCCGACCAGAAGAATACAGAGTGGGACTGGATTCTCCCTTCAACTCCCCGAGAAGAAGCGTTCAGGTAGGACCAAGGCCCCTTCTCCACTGAGCCAAAGGGAGAATCCAGGATGGGACATACCAAAACTGGCTGATGGCTGTCCTACGGGAGGGAACTGGATTGGTCAGAGGTCCCCACTTCTACATGAATGTCCTGCAGGACTCATCTTCCAAAGGACGCCTCTGCTGAGGCAAAAGAGTCAATTTTCTAATGTCTTATGAATGGGGTCACAGATGACCAAGTTGCAGCTTTACAAAATTCCAGAACCAAAGCCTGCAATGCCCGGGCTGCAGTGGTCGCTGCACTCCTGGTTCATTGTGCAGTGATTCTCCTGGGTACAGGAAGAGCCAGTAACTCATAGACCTTTGCAATACAGGGTCTAAGCCAGCAGCCCACAGTAGGTGTCACCCTGCAACCCAAAGTTGATGGCTGAAAGGAAACGAACAGGGCTTCAGTCCTCCTAAAAGAGGAGGTCCTTTTGATGTATATAAGGAGGGCCCTCCTAACATCCAAGGTGTGGCATTTTCTCTCCAGTGAATGGGTAGGCCCTGGAAAGAAGTCAGGCAAAATCAACTACTGTGAGCGATGGAATAAGGAATTCACCCTGGGCAGAAGGTAGGGTCCAACTGCAGAACCACCCTGTCTGCATGGAAAACGCAGGTTCTTTCTGATGGATAAGGCCGCCAACTCCAAGATACGCCTGTCTGAAATAAGGCCACTAAGAATGACACCTTGCACGTGAATAGGCGAAGGCTGACTTCATGCAAGGGTTCAAATGGGGGAGAAGTCAGTGCCTGCAGGACTCTAGGCAAATCCCAGGTGGGGTAACGGTGGACCACTGGTGGCTTCAAATTAGTGGCTCCCCTAAGGAAGGCTTTCACCCTGGGGTGTTGGGCCAGAGTGGATGAGTCATTGACCAGAAAAACCGAGCCAAAGCAGGCACCTGTCTCTTCAAGGTACTGAGGGCGAGACCTCTGTCCAACCCATACTGCAGGAACTCTAACATATTTGTCACAAACACAGCAGTAGGTTCCAATAGGTGATTGGAACACCAGCCGCAAAAAATCCTGCATGATGTGTCGTATATCCTGGTCATGGAATGTCTTCTGGCCGCCTGGATGGTCTGAATGACCCTTCTGGAAAACTTCTGTTTCAGGAGCACCTGGTCAAGCACCAGACGGACAACCAAAATCAGGCTGGATCTGGGTGCTTGATCAGGCCCTGGCTGAAGGAGAACCTATGCGGGGGAATTCTCCAGGGTCTGGCGACTGACAGGCCCACCAGGTCGGCAAACCATGGGCGCCTGGGCCAGAAAGGGCCTACCAACAGAACCTCTGCCCTCTCTGTCAGTACCTTTCTGATTGTCCCCAGAATTGAACGGCTGAACCATTCCGTAATCTCCTGGAACAGACTGGGATCCAGTCGCCATTCCGACTGGTCAACTGTGGCCCTGCTCAACCAATCTGCTTGCACATTGGAAACTCCCAAGATGTTTTCTGCTCGCAGGGACAACAGGTGTCTCTCCGCCCACCTGCACAATTGAGTCTCCTCCTACATTAGAGATCTGGAGCGAGTACCCCCCTGCCGGTTTATGCAGGCCTTGGTGGCCACATTGTCTGTGAGGAGAAGAACCTGCTTTCCCATCACCTTCTGCCTAAGATCCTTGAGAATTAAGCGGGTAGCCCTGAGCTCAAGCCAATTTATGTTGTGGGCAAGCTCCTCCTGTGACCACCTAACCTGGAGTCCCAGGTGGGCTCCCCACAACCATACAAACTGGCGTTGGTGGTGATGGTAATCCTCTGGGGCTCCTTGTACAAGTGACCCTGATCCAGGGCTCAGGAATGCCACCAATGGAGAGAAGAAAGAACCAGCAAGGGGATGCAAACCCTCCTTGGTGAGTCACCCCTGCCCACTTTCTGGTAGGGGAGCAGGAACCACTGCAGGGTTAGGGCACGTAAGCGGGCCCATGGGACGATCCCGATGCATGATATCATCTTGCCAAGACGTTGAGACAGCAAGATGATAGGTGCCTCTCTGGCAGACAGGATCTGTGATGTGACGTCCCTTATTCTGTCTCAATGCTCCTGTGGGAGAAAGACTTGGGCAGTTAAGGTGTCTATGATAGTCCCCAAATGCAAGAGACGGGTCAATGATACTAGGTGGCATTTTTCCAGGTTTATCGAGAACCATAGTCTCGAAGGATCTGATTGTTGACATCATATCCTCCTCCGCCTGGGATCTGGAAGAAGATGCAATCAGGATGTCATCCAAATAGCATTGGATCCTTATGGGTAAGGATCTGGGGTACGCCACTACAGCCACCAGGAGCTTGGTAAAAGTCTGTGGGGCTGATAACAGGCAGAACGGGAGAGCCCTGTATTGAAAATGGTGGCCGCCATAGCAAAACCTCTCAGGAACTGACGGTGGGGTCTATGGACATATGGAAGCAGGCCTCTGTCAGGTCTACCAAAACCAAAAAAATCTCCCTCCCGCAGGCCCTGTAGAATAGAGTGGAGGGAGTGCACCTTGAATCTTCGGTAAATTAGATGCCTGTTGAGCCCTTTCAAGTTGAGGATTGCTCGCCACCCCCACGCCCCAAGGCCTTTGGAATCACAAACCAAATTGAATAGAACTCCCGTCTCTCCTGGGTCTCCAGGAACCAGCTGGATGGCTCGAATGTCCAGCAGATGGTGGATCACCAATTCCATGAGATCCCTCCTTGAGGGGTCCCTTTAGATGGGGCAGCACACAAAGGCACTGGGGGAGAGGAAAGAAACTCCCGAGAGAGACCTGACCATAAAATTGTCAGGATCCAAGTGTCCGTCATGATCTGTTCCCAGCTCTGCCAGAACAGTCCCAGACAGCCCCCTATGGGAGAGGAGGCTTGGGTGTCACTTGTTGCATCTGAAAGGTCTGTTGAAACCCCGAAAAGACCTACTGTCATCTTGCCTCTGATGCCCTCTAGCAGCAAAGGCTAGTCTATCGCCTGAGATGAGGAATTTGACGGGGAAAGCTTGCCCCAGCTTCCCGTTTAAAGGAGGGCTTTCTGTAGTAGGGTGGAGACCTATAATCAAAACACCTCTCCTGGGAGGGCAGAATCTTTCGCTTGTCCTTGGTTTCCATCAAAAAAAGGGATCCAAGGCCTTCCCAAAAGGCCTCTCTCCCTTGAAGGGAGAAAACACCAGCTTCCATTTGTTTCTGGCATCCATCTGCCAATTTCTTAGCCAGGTGAGCCTACGTGCTGTTACAGATGAGGCCATGCTCTGGAAGAAATTTTGGCTGATGTGAGGGTGGCATTAGCTGTCGATTGAGCTGTGGCTATTGTCTTACTTAAGTCCTGATGCACCCTGAGGTCATCAGGCGGGATTCTACCCTGCAGCTGCCGCAGCCACCCATTAAATCAGGTAGACTCAGACCCACTGTGGCGAGTATATCCGCCAGGGGACTCCCACTGCTTTTTAATCACATTCATAATGTCTGGGGCACAGGAACAGCATCCACCACAGATGTTTTCTCAGTGAATAGGTAATCTTCCTGATCCTCCCCCTCTGGGGGAAGATCCCGGGTGACCTTGTCCCTGTTTAAGATGAGCCGTACTCTTAGCCTTAACCAGCAGAGCCTTGAAGAGAGCCAGCTGGAAAAGGTCCTTAAAGGAGGGCGGACCTGTTACCTCTGACTCCTATCCGAAAAGCCCTCTCTAGAAGGAGGTCCCTCTCGGAAACATAAGACTGGCTTCTTTCCGAAGGGGACGCAGAATGATTTCTGAAGTAGATCAGCTGTTCTGCATAAGCCTGCCCCAAGGAATGCCTCTGTTGGTATCCAAACCAAGCAGCCAGTGCAGCTGGTTGACTTCAGCCTGAAATTCTTGTCTAAGTGTTTGGGAGATCCAGGCTCTCATGAAGGATGGCATTTCTTGCCTGTGGGTCTCCTCAGGCTGCAACCCAGCCACTGTAGGGAAAAAGGTGGCTTCAGACATAGGTCTGGTTCTGCTGGAGGCTTGGCTTCTAAGTGCAGCAATCAAAAATCCTTGTGGTGGCTTTTTATTTATGATTATTATTTTACAATTATTATGAGTGGCTTTTGCCTTGATTTGGAGGTTTCCCTGCAAATCCCGAGTACTTGAGCCACCAGGAGATCAGGCAGTCAAATATTGTCTATCTGCCAATTGGCTTTGCTGCCAGCCATCTTGTGGGAGCAGAGGAGAGATGGCTCTGTTTTCAGCCATCTTGGAGTCTCTCACTACCTTATCAAACTCCTTGTCTAGGGCTTTTTGTCCATGCCTGGCCTGTCTATCCTCTGCCCTAGAGAGTCTTTTAGGGGCTAGGGTCCTAGCTGCTCCCTTCATCCCAGCAGACCTGGACCCAGTTAACAGATAACAGATAAACAGAGTTGGAACGGACCTTGTAGGTCATCTAGTCCAACCCCCCCAAGCGGGAGACCCTATACCATTTCTGACAAATGGCAGTCCAATCTCTTCTTGAAAGTCTCAAGTGATGGCGCTGCCACAGTTGATCCCCTTGCAGCTCTTTCCCTACTCTGCTGAGAAGCTGATAATTCTTAACCAGCTCCCCTGGCGGCCATTTTGAGCCCGCCAAAAATAATTGTCACTGACAGGGAGAGAGAAAAGGAAAAAAGGGGGCAAAAGAAAAATAAAAACAAAATTTATTTGATCTAAAGCTGTCTGCTTTGGTCACAGCAGCTGTCCACCACTTCAGGAGGCTAGTGTGACCCAGAAGTGGTGAGCTCAGCACAGTTCCGCAATTTAAGGCAAGAGTCAAAGCAAAAAGGGAAAAAAATGGCTGACTCTTTAAAATTGCTACAAGCCCTGACAGATCAGAGGCTTGCAAGCCAGTGCTGGCTGTACCACAATCAATTTGGCAGTCTCAAGCGTCTCACAGCTGCCACGGTGCTCTGGTGACTGGAGAGGGGGTCAGGATTCAATCCAGATGGCCAGTACCACCCCCAAGGGACAATCCTGGAGACGAACTGCAGAATTGTCCCGAAATGTCTGAAATGGCCAACGCTGAAAAGGTGCAGAAGTGCCTCATAGTTTTCGCAGCTAGCACAGATCAATATGAACAGACCGGGAGAAAGTGAGTTGAATAAGACACTGACTCCCGCCACCCCAGCCCGGGCCACACGGGCTTTCAGGGGTACCTCCAACCAAATTTACAATCACAATTCCAAAAAAAAAAACAGTCCACCAGCCAAGAAATTTTTTAAAAGGCAGTAAAAAAAACCCGCAAAAAACAAAAGCAAGAAATTTTTTTAAAGGCAGTAAAAAAAACCCGCAAAAAAAGAAAGTGTTAACCAGTAAGCCAGTTAGCTGTCAAACCTGTTCTAAGCCTCTTGAAGAGAAAAAACTCAATCCAGGGGGTGATTCTTCTACAATCTTAACTATTCGGAGCCCTTAAAGGGTGGTCTGAACATGCCGAGACCGAGTGAAGAACTGGGGACTTTTACCGGGGGGGGGGGTGTCCTCAGTTTTTCAATTCGGTCTGCAGAGCTATGAGACTAGAGATTATCCATCCTGGATTCTCCCTTCGGCTCAGTGGAGAACATTTCCAGACTTCTGGAAGGCCCATTTTTCCCCCTCCCAGAGTCTCTCTGCAGACCCTGCACTTACCTGCATCAAAAATGGACCGGGTGGAGACTTCTGGGAAAGGCGGGGTTGGCAGGGCCAGCCGGTCAGTTCAAATACCGGTTCAATGCAAATTTAACATCCATTTCACTCGAACCAGTAGAATCCCACCCCTGGACCCATTTTTTGGTTATGGAGAATGATTGTGGAGAATAATACTTTCTTATCTGTTGTTTAAATAAGTAAGTCAAAAATAAAATATTATCACAGTTAAGTACTAATGGGTAGAAGAAGGTTTATAGAAAGAAATCCAAAAACAAAATAAGGAACAATTTTCTGACCATGAGAGCTATTAAGTCAATGGTTCTTATGCTATTTCACCCATTCCTTCTTTTCCCCATCTCAAATAAAAACACTGTACACGATAGTTTTGACAGCAACAGTCCAAACTGGATCCTTCACTTATAAACAGTAACAAATTGCTCCATTATCCCCAGGATATGTCCAAATTATTCCCTTGGGGCTAATTAACCAATTTTTGTACCATTGTTTTAAACATTTGTTGTATCTCTTGTAATTTTGGGTGCTCCATCACTGGAAATTTCCCCCTTTGCTAAAGTCAGGAATGGTATTAGGATTCCTGCCCTAAGTAGCAAGTTGGTTTAGTGGAACTGAATTTATAAGGCAGATGATTCTCAAAAGCAACAAAAAAGCCATTACATGACACAAATTTCATTTTTACATTAAAAAACCCCTCATATTACACAGGACAATTCAAATTTGTGTTTGGAATGGAATAGACTTATTGTTTCCTAGGAGCATATTTATAAATATCCAGTGAAAAGAACACATAGTAAAGAATGATGTTAGTCTGTTTTAAACCAAGATATATTTATTTTCATATATTAAATGTATATGCTTCCCACCTGTTGTGCAACTTTGAGTGCTGTATAAATTGATAAAGTATCTCAATATCTTAAATTGAAGAGCTAGGGAAGAGTAGTTTTTGTTTCAAATAGTGAAGAACCACTATTACTTGAGTCAACAAGGGAAATCTAAATAAACAGCCTGCCTTTGTATAAGGTAATCTTAGAGACCACTTATTTTTATACTCAAATATCTTTGCCTAATAATTGTTATTTTAAGTTTCTTTCTTCCAGTCAAATTCAAATACATATTCTCTGGTCTGCAAGTTTTTGACATGATTCAATTTAAACCAAGCAAAACTGATACACAAACTGAAACTATGCATGACAACAGCATGTCCAAGTTTAAATCCAGACAACCTCAATCACTTATTAAGGCAATGGGAGGTCAGAAGAAAAGTGCCTAGTGGCAGTAGAATGTACTAGAGCTTCTTCTTACCAACAGCTAAGAAATTATCCACAACCAGATTCAGATACAGGTAAACTTAAACTGGGAGAAATCGATGCAGTTTGCAAGAAGTTGCAAGGAGGAGAATAACAGGGACCAGAGGCTTCAATTCCTTTGTCACCACACAGGCAATCTTTCTACTCTTATAAACAGATCCCCACTGCCACATAATTTATCATGTGATTTCAGGACATATAAGGATCTAGTAAAGCTGTATATTATAGTACATTTCAATAGATGCATTTTCATTCAGAGTATTTCAAATGTTCCACATCCTGCTGGCTTAAAAACTGTTAGCAAGAAATGCAAGTACTAACAGAGAGATGTTTGCCTCTTTCTGTCTTTTCCCTAAGAGAGGTTTTATTTTCCTTTAATTTCTTCCACCTAATTATGAGCAATAAGAGGACATATATATTGTAGAAGTAATGGAAAGGAATAGAATAAGAACAGCTCTAATCTAGGAAGAATACCTAGTTGTGTGGACCTGTTCAATATTATTTAATCTTCATCAATATTCATTTTAGTTTGTCCCCTTTTAACATAAAAAGCTAGCAGGATAAGCCAACGTTAGATTTCTCCCCTCTTTAAGATCAAATCTTGCCCACTGGGAAAGTCAACCAATCCTATGCCTACCCACCGTCTCAAATGGGAGGGGAAAGAGCAGAAAACTAGAGAACAGGAACAGCAGTGTTCCTAGACAGCAAAGGCCAAAGCCATAACATCACGGCTATAGATCCACCCATGTTGATGTAAGTGCATCCATGGCAACTTTCAATAAAAAAAAAAAAAAATCCCACCTACATTGGCTGTACTACCAGTAGGTTGCTATGTTTTAGTTTCCAGGCACCTTTTCCCCTTCCCTTCCCAAGGCCTAAGTAGATATTACATGGGAGCTGAGTCTACGTGTGTGCCCAGATGGAATTAAAAGAAAAGCAGCCACAAAAGACCAGCAGCAGAAACAGGAAAATAGTACAAGTTGAGAAGTTGCTTAATTCTTGTCTGTTTCTTCTGTTAGATATTTCCCCACTGTTTACCCAATAAAGAGAACTTGGAGGAACAATTCTAAATGTAAACACAACTGAAGAAAAAAGGTTTAAATGGTCCTGCAATTTTTTTTTATTTCCAATGGCAATGTGTCTATATATTGTTCGGATACTGTTAGATATGCCTCTGGTATAATCCTTAGTTTGGCTTTTATAGAATTCCCCAACCCAGAGAAGGATTTTGAGAAGCAAAGCAAAACAGGGACCCATGTTCTGCTTAAACATAGCAAAAGCTGTCTACAAAACAACCAAACCAAACTTATTGCATCCTCAACAGAGTCAGGGAGAAACTTTTTAAGAGTTTATATACATAGATAAAAGCTATTATCAGGCTCTTAAAATATATTCAGCTTTCTTAAATAAACCTAATTTGGGGATGATTCAAACATAGTCTCACCTCACTTTTTTCCGCTGCAATATCCTGAAAACTTCATTAATGTGTCATTGAAATTACCAAATGGTGGTGGCAGTATAATTTCTTACTGATTTTCATTTTAAAATCATGGGAAAACTGCATGCAAGCCTTCATTATTTTTTTTAAAAATGTGCATATTACTCAAAGTAAAAGAAAACTTAAACCGACATTCAAACGTTCTTAAAATCTTATTTGTCTTATATGTCTTATTTCCACATTATGACATCATCACTATGATCCCAGCCATTCTTATTCCCTCCCCCACAAGAATGTTAAAGTTGATGTTTCCAACTCCTTAACAGTTGCCTATTCTGTTTTAATCCATTAAAAAGACGTATTTGGAGCAAAGCAAAAACTGTAGCTTATTAACAATTTTTCCCCCTACAGATGAGTAAGAAAAACAAGATTCTTTAGAAACAACTCCAGTCTAGGCGTGCTATCCAAGCTTCCACTTTTGCTTCAGGGAAAGTAGTTCAAGGCATGCTAAAGCACATAAATTGCAACCAATTCATGCAGAACAACATGTCACCAACTCATATACCAATATACCAAAATGTCTACTACATTGGGCAAGCCAACAATCAGAAGGAAGGTATTCACGTAAATGTCTTTTGTAGATTTATGAAAATAAACTAGAATTGGCATGTCTAAACTATCTGCTATAAGCACAATATTCTACTAATAATACAACTGTTTAAAGCATATATTCAGGATTAAACTAAATTGGATCAGATACTAATCTTTCTTCTGGGATGATCCAATTTTTAAAATTACCTTTTAAAAAGTTTAGCCATTCTTCTATCAGATATCTGATTTTTTGAAACATATTTCAACATTTGTATCTGCATCTTTGGCACAGAACCTACACTTCTAGCAGTTCAAAACACATCTGCATAATTTTTTTCTATTTTATCTTGCCCAAAGGCATATATTAAGTAGGTTAAATAATCAGAACAAACGGTACTAGTAGGAGAGCATTTTACAGTGCTTCTGAAGATGGAAAAACAAATCAAAATGATCAGCACAACACAACACAGCCAAACTATATTCCCACATTAACTGCAACATATTGTAGAAGCATTGAAACACATGTGGTATTTAGAGCAAAACATGTGATCCTTTGTCAAAAGGCCTATTTTCAATGCTGATACAATGCTGTCAAGCCACAGTAAAAATGTCTCTTCCATTAACTACTTACTGACTCAATGCTAATATGACAGGGTCTCAACGATATATTTTCTCTTCCACAAACAACTCAATCTTCAACCTTTTGACAGCTTTGAACTAAAAATTGATTTGGTAATTTTCATTATGAAGACAAAAATCTTATTTCAGTTTGGCAGATTCGACGGTAAAGGGCTACAAATCAGTGCAATTTTCAAGAAGCTCAATAACTAAAGTAAAAAGACTATACATTTGCCTGTGATACTCTACTTATATCAATTCTAATACAAAGTTAGGAAATATTTTGTGTTCAATTCAAGATCAGACTCCCTTAATGCAGCTAGTTTTATAATTATTTTGATTGTGGAAAAAATATACAATTGCAATTATGCAAACTACTGCCAACCAAAATACCATTTCATTCCCAAAAATATAAATTTATCCTTTTAACACAATACTCTTTAAATATAGAATCTATAAAATAAAAAAACAGATTGTATAATTGTTACAGAAAATATAAGAGTATTTACAATAAAAAATAATTCTAATTCTAAAACCCAATGCACGAATTCTCCCCAAGTTCTAAAAACCAATTATTTACAAAACCAATTATTTAGAAAACTAAGCTAAATACATGATGGTTACATCAACAAGAATCACAATGTCAACTTATTACTTGAAGAATAACAACACTTGGGAAAACTATTTTAAAAAAATTTACATGATTTCTAAACTGATCCTATCATACTACTCTGGGTAGTTTGCCTAAATTAAAAAATAAAACTATTACAATAAAAGAATATTAATAAATTCAGCCAGTAAAAGTAGCAATATCCATATGTTAATATGCAAACGCCACTGCCTGGATTGTATCCTAATATCAGGAATCATCCTTACTTTAGGAGGTACCCTGTTTCTCCAACAATATGGCCTCCCCCAATAGGAAGTCCCAGCATGTTTCATAGGCATGAAATGAAATTAAGCCCCTCCCCCCCAAATTAAGACCTATATTAAAACATGAAAAATGGGGGGGAATGGGGGGGTTGCCATTAGGAAGTACTTTTGTTGCACACCCGGATATGGTGCTGCCTGCATTGACCCCAATATGAAGTGCCCCACCAACGCCGAGGTCAACATCCAAGCCATCGCTGCCCACCCACTCGCCCAAAGATGCAAGGGGGGGGATTAAGTCACCCCCGAAAAGATGGCCTAGCCATTTTTTCGGGGCTCAAAAAAAAAATAAGACCCGGCCTTATTATATGAGAAACACTGTAGGTATCCACCTTTCAGAAAAAAGGAAAATGTACATTTGTGTGTGTGTGTGTTTTAAAGCAACATAGAACAAGCATAGTGACTACAGCATGAATATACACTCTGTATTGGGTTTTGTAATATAAATCATAATAGATTGAACCCATAGAGTACACTAAGCCAAAATATTTTTCTAAGTAAGGCATGAAAGGCAGCTGGGTGACTTTGGGCCACTCTCTCCGCCCAATCCACCTCAGTGGGTTGTTGTAGAAAATTAGCAGGAGAAAGTATTGCGTACGTTTACTGTCTAATAAAAATAATAAAAGTAGGATAAAAATGATAAAAAAAATAATTTCTGGCAAACTGTTTTGGCCATCTTGACAGATAAATCCATGGTTATGAGAATGTAATACATTTTTGTATGTCTTTAACAAGGCATAAATAGGGAATTTTACTATACCTACATGGGCTAGCCAGCAGGCTAATACATTTGGCTGTTTTGTATACAATGCAGATTTAACAGAATAGGAAAGGACCTTGGAAATCTTCTAGTCCAACCTTCTGCTCAAGCAGGAAATCCTATACTAGGAGTGTTAAACTCGCGGCCCACAGGCTGGATGTGTCATGCACTGGCCATACCCACCCCCGCTTTAGCAAAGGGAAAAAAGGCATAATATGTCACATAACGACATGACACCATGAATTTGACCCCCTTGCCCCATACCATTTCAGACAACTGGTTGTCCAATCCTTTCTTTAAAATGTCTATAGTGTTGGAGCAACCACAACTTCTGGACGCAAGTTGTTTCATTATTCTGTCAGGAAACTTCTCTGTAGTTCTAGGTTGCTTCTCTCCTTGATTTGTTTCCATTCATTGCTTCTTGTCCTGCCTTCAGATGCTTTGGATAATAGGCTGACCCTCTCTTGATTTGCAAAGATTTCATAAGAAGTATCGCACACTGTAATGTCCTGGATATGAAATATTAGATAATATAGATAATTTAGAGTCTTTGGTCAACAGCTACATTTTGAGAAAGGAAGTTTTTTTGAGAAAACACAAGGATAAAAGGTCCCTAAATTACAAATCTGAACCTAACTCATGAAAGGACCATTAAAAAAAGAGAATTTTAAGTACTGGACTACACAACCATTCCAATCCTTTCTCTTTCTTCAGACTAATTGGTTTTTAAGAAATCACAAAGGAAAGATATATGCTATAATTTTATTTTACCCCTCTAAGTGTCAGTTCTCACTTCTCTAACATGTTGATCAGATATATAATCTCATTCTGTTGTAAAGAAACTACTAGACTTAAACTTTTTTTTTTTTTGTGCTGCTATATATAGATTCAAGCTTTTCCACAAAAACATGTGATTTTCCTCACTAGATACGTGGAATAATGTAAAAAATTGAAAGTGAATGATTGCATAGTTTTGCTCTGCTTGTGCATTCTTTTAAAATGCAAGTAAAGCAAAATACTGTTTATATTTTAACTAAAATCTATATTTTTTGTGCCAAAATGCTCACCAAATAAACATGTTGTAATCTCTATTTTTATATGTGTTAGCAGCCTTTCAAAAATATTGATGTATATGAATGCTTCAGATTTTCCTTGCTTACATGAGCATTGTTGTTTCATGTCAATTGCTATCAATGTGCTGGAGGATATATTTCATGACATAAAGTCCTTAAAATACTAAAAGTATATGTGTTTTTCTCTAGAAATAATTCCTTATCTTAATAAGCTTTAAAAATAAAAACTAGCTGCAATTAATTATCCATTACTTGTAAATAAGCTCCATTAAACTCAATGGAACTTCTGATAAGATTACATTAACAATTATCCTAAAATTATCCTATGCCATCTGGCTAAGACAAAACTTGCCAGATTATAACTGGTTTCTAACAGCCATAATATAAATTGTATGCTTTGACATTATCTGTGCAACTAGCCATTTAGTTTGTACTATATAGTTTAATGCAACATGTAGACCACTTATTTGGCTTAAACAAGTCATAACTGAAATGACTGATGATTTAACACAAAAGCTATGTTTCTTATCTGTAATATAGATTATGGACAAATGCATATATACTTATATTACAAAACCTTATATCAAAGGCAAAAGTTTAATTAAAGGAATATTTTCTCCGGTAGAATTCTTTATTCAAGAATCAAGCTAATTCACAAATCAATTCTTCACAGCATTCTGCTTAGGCTTTAGGAAAATTGTGAAGGCCTACTTGTTCTGTCTTGCATAAGAGGAAGTGGGGTTGTAATTGAAGGTGTGGTTCACAGTCACATGGTGTTTGTGTTTTTTGTTTTAATTTCAGTCCTTTTTATTTTTATATGCATTTGGAAAGGCTGAATCATTATTTTCATTTTTCTGTAAATTGACTTTATTAGCCACTCAGAGCCTTCAGGAATGGGCAGCAAAATGAGTGAATGAATAAATAAACAAAGCCCTGACCTGTTTACATGCTACTTAACCTATGTGCTTGATGACACATTTATTAAAATTAACCTCTTGGCAATTCTATAGTGATATCACTTAATTCTTCTTTAATACTATTCAATTGTAAAATGTTTCCAAGTTTTTAAATTTAGCATTAAAATGTACATGATACAAAAACCACCATGGCAACCTTTAGAGCTAGTAAACTGTAGTAAACTATAGGTATATTCAGTTTCCTAGTTGCTATCCATGGAGAAAACCAAGCAACAGTGTTTTGTAAATTGCCTTCTAAGGTGAGAATATAAAAAGAGTAAGATTTAATTTATCTTTCAAATACAGTGTACCAACAGACTACCTAAGTCACATTTTTTAAAAAGCCAATAAAGGAGAAAAACCCAAACAAGACAGCTAAAATTACTAACCTTTGTTGCTTTTTAAAAATAAATATGTTAATGCCACAGAACAAAGAGTCAATGATTTCAAGTACCCTTTATATAGCACTTAGTGCGTAGTCATGGCTTAATATAAGTGCATTTACAAAATTAGCTACATGCATAGCCAAGTATCTGGTTTCACAAGGCACATGCGAATAAGACACCAATACTGCTGGCCAAGAGAATTCAATGTTTAGCATATATGACAGAGAAAAAAACCTGCCTAAATTAAATTCAGATAAGTATATCTTGAGATGAAAAATAACTTTAATTACCTCAGTATAATACTGTTCCTAAAAATAATGTTACAAATCATCAGTTAGGATGGTAACTGCTTTAAAATAAAGTTGCTATATTATAAGCACTTTCTGACTCCGAAAATTGTAAAATAAAACGCCTGTTTTATAAACATAACACAAATAAGACTTCTTGTTTGCAGCCAGCTATTATTACTGCAAACTTGATTACAATAAAGCCTAGGACTCTAAATATTTAAACAATTCTTACAGGGTGGGGTTACGGTGAAAAAGATCTATAAAGCACAACGCAGTCTCGAAAATTCAACGTTTAAAAAAGATCCCTGTTAAGGTCTAAAAGGTAATAATCAAATTTAACACCGATCCTAAAGCCCAACTATCTTTGAGCGATTGCCAGCATGACGTGATCACAAGTACTCCACATACCATTCTGAGACAGACTGATCCCCCGGCATGAAAATAGTCATTACTTTCCCCAAACCATTGTTGCTAGTTACCTCCGAGTCCCGAAGCGAGGCAATAATTCCTGGGAACCAGAGAAGGCGGCGACCACGCCTTCCCGCTGCTCTAACAAGTTGCAAGAGGAGCAGCCGTGTCACATTTCTTCTTTCATACACACCAGCGATCCTAAAGATTAGCCCGCTCGGCCAGCGTAAAAAACTAAGCGAGCAAAACGGCACGAAAGGGTGAGGGCGGGGGCAGAGACCCCGCACGAAAGGGAAATTTCTAGTTCCCAAATTAAAAAAAAAAAAAAAGGGGGGGGGGGAGCCCGCATAGAAAGCGAGAACGGAAGCAAAGCGAGAAACGAGCCAAACTATTTATATACTAAATTTGGGCGGGGGGGGGGGGTTCTCATGTACGCCCGGCGGCAAGAAAGCTACTTTATACTTCAGTCTGTAAATAATGCTAACCAAAGAAGAAGAGGGAAGGGGGGATTTAGTAGTCTTTTGCCCAACTGTGCCGGCCCCCCCCCCCAAAAAAATCCCTTTGTTCAGACATCGGTTGTATCAGAAAGAATGGAAAATTTGCAACCAAACTCTGCCAAGGCAAAGTTTTTCAAACCACCGTTGCAACCAAGCCCTCTGGGATCCAGCATCGAGGCACGGAGCTTAGTTGGGACCCGTGCTCCAATCTCTCTCTCTCTCTCCTAGGCTAAACCCCAGCCGCGATGAAGATCCGAGCAATCCTCCTGGCGGGTTTTGTTCCCCCTTCCACACCCACCTGCTTAAAGGCTGATTTTGTTCTCCTTCTGGTAAACGCCAAAAGCCTGATTCCCCGACTTTTCTCAAACCGACTCGCCTCTGCCGAACAGCTTCATTTGGAGCGCGCTGGGCCGCGCAAAGGAGGCAAAGCCAAACCACAGGAAGAGCTATAAGTTGAAGGGGGGGAGCGAATGGCCTCAGCATCCCTGCCCAACCCCACACTTTTCCACCCCAAAGATTAGCGGTGGGTAAGGATAAGCCCAGAGGCTTTGCCCTTCCCGCCCCCCTGGGGAAGAAAAAGCAGTCTGGATCGCTCGCTCCCTTTCCCCAAGCTCTTACCTTCACAGATCGGGCAGCGCTGGACTCCCCGCAGCCGCCGCCAGCACCGCCGCCGCCTCCGCCCTCGGCATGACCGGAGAGCTACTACAAGGAGGCGCCTCCCAGGCCCGACTCAACCCCGGGCTGCTGTTGCTTCTGCTGCTGCCGCCGCCTCCTCAGCCGCTGCCATCTTGTCCTGGCGGCTGTGAGGAAAGCGCCCCACCTCAGCCCGCTCAGCTCCCCGGGCCTCTGCCTCATCTTCCCGGGGAGGGATCCAGCCTGCCGCCGCCAAAGCCACTTCCTTTGCTGCCACCGCCCACTCCGGCGGCTGTTCTCTTTCTACTTCTTTGATGGCGGGGCTTGCGGGAATGAACGCAGTTAGCTCCTCCGTCGTAGCCCTGAGCCGCCCACTCCGCTCCCGGGGCTGCGAAGCCGAGGCAGCTTCCTCAACGCTGCTCCGACATGTCTCAGTTCCGTTTCCAGCCTGCGGGGTTCTCCTGGCGAGCGCAAGCGGCCCGCCCTTATCCACAGCTGTAGCGCCCCCGGCTGGTTACCGGCCGCCGCCTCCTAACTGGATTTCGCCATTCGACGCCCCCCGCCTCCTTCTCAGGGTGAGCATGTTTAGCCCTCGCTTGTACGTACCGTACAACTGGCAGAAGAGCCCAATAAACGGGTGGTCAAGGGAATTGCCGTTCCTTTCAGAGCAACCGAAGGGCCCCTCTGCCTTTAAAGGGGATTTAGGATGGCAGCCAAAAGCCAAGTCCACTTAATGGCTACGCGGATTTGCAATTACATCTCTGAAAGAACGCTGTTTACATTTCAATCCGCTTGTAATAAGTATCCGGCTTTTCATTTGCTTGAGAAACATTTTAAATGATTAAACTTTAATAAACAGCATGTTTCGCAACTAGAATTTCCTCTCCTTTGCACCGGGAGTACCCACATGAAAATAAGCTCTATGTTTATTTCAGGCCATGACTACCAGCTGACCATAAGTATTGGATAATGATGATCCAAAACAAGTACAATGATGTTCTGTTCTTTTCATAAGTTGTATGTGCGCAATATGTCAAACTAAAAAACTAACACACACCCCCCAAAAAAAAGAGGGAGAGTTACTTTCATGTACAACACTTATTTTTTGTAGACTCTGCCTCTCACAGACCATAGCTAAATTAGATGTTTACCTCTTCAATGCTTCCATTAATAATAATTATCGGGGGGGGGGGAGGAGAATCACACATTGGGCAGAAACAAAAAAAAAAGCATGATTTAATAGCTACCATTTTTATTTCTCCAGAAAGCTACCATCAGTAGTTGCCTAGATTATCACTTGATCCTAGTTTTGAACTGGAGACTCATCATCCTGTTTGTTATTAATTTCTCATAAGCCTATGTTACATGCAGATTTATCTTTATGAAATATAGATGCAAAAGATGGTCAATGACTTACAGCTCTAAGGGCCTCTTCCCAGGGATAGGGTAGCAACAAAGGACTCAGAGTGTTAAGATTTGTTTTTTTACACTGTTCTGTCCTTAATTTACATACTCGAAATCCCCGCGCTTTGATTGGCTAAAGCGCGGGGATTTCTGATTGGCCAGGCGAGCCGCGCCGATTGGCCCGTTTTAGGTCTCCCGCGATTGGCTCACTCCAAGAGCGGGAGACTTGAATCGCTGCTATTGGCCGCGGCCGCCACAGCGAAAAGGATAAAAGCCGCGGGCTTTTTCCTTTTCGCCGGTTCGGTTCACAACTGTTAAATAAAGAGCTTGAAACGTAGTCACCGACTCCTGGCGTCTTTTTGCGGACACGACACTGGCGACGAGGATGGGATCTCGACCTTGAACCGAACCCCGTGTCCAACAAGAGCCAGTTTCAGCACCGAAATGGCGAAAATAGCACCGCCCGCCCCCTTCAACCCCGCCACCGAGGACTGGGAATCGTTCTCAGACCGTTTCCGCATGTACCTCGAGTGCACCGGAATGAAGGACGCCCCGGGCCCGCTCAAACGCGCCGTTTTCCTCACCCATTGCGGAACCGAGGTTTTCCAGATGGCCAAAGCATTGGCCAAGCCAGCCGACGCAACCGCCATGGACTGGGACGTCCTTGAACCTATCCTACGGCGCCATTACGCCCCCGAGGTCCCCATCCTGATCGGCGCAACGAATTTTACCGGCGCGACCAGAAACCGGGCGAAAAACTGAGCGATTTCGTCGCCGAGCTGCGGCGCCTAGGAGGACTCTGCGAATTTGAAGGTCTGAACAGCCTCCTAAGAGACCGATTCGTACTCGGCCTATGGGACCCTGCACTCCAGAGCCGGCTTATGGCATCAGCCTAGCAGACGCCCTCACCGCAGCCGCAGCCGCAGAAGCAACCCGCACTTCCGCTGACAGCATGCGAAAATCAGACGCGAAGGGCGGAAACAACAACCCGGCAAGGTCGGCCGACTCAAAAAACGAATCAACCGCACACTACGGAGAATTCCAGTCTGCATCCAGCACGTCAGAAGACGAGGAGGACATACATCGCGTGCAGACGGGGCACGGCGACCAACAGAACCGAAGAGGTCGTAGGTCGAGGACCAACTGTGCCGGATGCGGTGGCGACCACCCCAGATCAGAATGCTGATTTTTTGACTCTATCTGTAGGCATTGTGAAAAAAGGGGACACATCGCTCGGGTTTGCCGCCAAAAGAAGACTCGCAGCCCACCCAGATGGGACCAACACGATCGTAAGAGGGAAAGCCCACCGCCCAGGACCAGAGATCGCCAACCGGACGGCCGGTGGGACCGAATCCAGCGACCCTCAAGAGGCGGCGACAGTCTGCGCAAGGAAGAAACCCACCAGACGGTAACCATCGGCCACGCCATCTCCGACGGCGCCAGAAAGGTACACGTAGAAGTCCACATTGAAGGCCAACCATGCAAGATGGAGGTGGACTCCGGATCCTACCTCTCCATGATTGCATGGCACGAGATAAAACGGTTAGTGCCCACCCTCCATAAGAGGAACATAAACGCCCAAAGACTTATTATAAAAGACTACCAGGGAAACCGCGTCCCGGTAGTGGGCACCAAGAACTTTAATGTAACTTACAAGGGCCGCACCGAACAACTCCCACTCACAATCGTCGATCGCGACCGCCCAAGCCTGCTGGGCTTACAATGGTTCGCCCCGCTCGATATCGCGCTAACAGGAGTCAACCACGTCGCCGACGACGGCTGGGAACAGCGGCTAGCCCAGGAGTTCCGGGAGGTCTTCGACGGAAGCCTGGGCAAGTACCAGGGGCCCCTTATCTCTTTTGATCTAGACCCTAGCGTCCCCCCCAAGCGACTAAAACCTAGGCGGGTGCTATTCGCCCTAAAACCTAAGATTGACAAGCAGATTGACAAGCTCGTCAAACAGGGGGTGCTGCAGCCGATAGACCATGCCCGATGGGAGACCCCTATAGTGACCCCAGTCAAACCAGACGGGTCCGTGAGAATTTGTGGGGACTATAAGGCCACCCTAAATGGCGCGTTGCAACAAAGCGCCTACCCTGTCCCAATCGTGCAACATCTACTGCACTCACTGGGAGGGGGCAGGGTCTTTGCCAAGCTCGATCTCGCCCAAGCATATCAACAGTTGCCGGTCGACGAAAAAACGGCGGAAGCCCAGACCATCGTTACCCATCGGGGGGCCTTCAAGTGCAACCGACTCCAGTTCGGAGTCAGCGTGGCACCAGGCATCTTTCAGAGCCTGATGGAACGTTTACTGCAGGGCATCAAGGGGGTGGTGCCCTATTTTGATGACGTATTAGTGGCGGCGCCAAACGAAGCCGAATTAGAAAACCGACTCAGGGAGGTCTTAACAAAATTTAAAGTAACGGGACTTAAAGTAAAATGGGAAAAATGCCAACTATGCACAGAGCGAGTGGAATTCTTGGGCTACCTTCTAGACCGGCATGGCATTCACCCTACAATTAAAAAAGTGAAAGCTATCAAAGAGGCCCCCACCCCTAGGTCTAAGACGGAACTACAGGCTTTCTTGGGGTTGCTGAATTTTTATAATGTTTTCCTACCCCAAAAGGCTACGGCGGCGGAGCCTTTGCATAGGCTCCTGGATAAGGCGGCAACCTGGACTTGGGGGAGACGGGAGCAAGCCGCCTTCCAAAAAACCAAAGACCTCCTCACCTCCGACGCCGTCCTGATCCAATTCAGCGAAACCTTGCCCTTGGCCGTCACTTGCGACGCATCACCTTTCGGCGTCGGCGCTGTCCTCAGCCATACCCTCCCTGACAAAAGAGAAGCACCCATCGCTTTCTTTTCCAGGACTCTAACTAAACCGGAGCGGAACTATAGCCAGCTGGACAAAGAAGCATTGGCTATAGTTGCCGCCGTTAAGCGATTCCACGAATACCTTTACGGCCGCCCCTTTACCATTGTGACAGACCATAAGCCGTTGCTGGGCATCCTTGCAGGAAATCGAGCCACCCCGAACATTTTATCACCACGGATGACAAGGTGGTCCGAGTTCCTGGCAGCCTACAGCTACGAACTGCTACACAAGCCGGGTAAGAAAATTTCGCACGCGGACGCTTTAAGCCGCTCGCCTTTACCAGACTCTGATCCTGACCCAGCACCAACGACAAACACCCTTAACATCGAGAACCTGCCCAACCTACCCATTACCGCGTCAGACATTGCCCGGGAAACTATTAAGGACAGGCGTCTGGCGCGAATTTTACATTGGGTGGAAAAAGGTTGGCCTGAAAGGGACAAGGACGAATCCGTTAAGACATTCAGAAACCGCCAGACTGAACTCTCGCTGCTTAAGGGGTGTATTTTATGGGGTGACAGGGTGGTCATCCCGGACAGGTTGCAAGGGAAGGTCTTAGAGATGTTGCATGAGGGGCATCCTGGCATCGTCAGAACTAAAGCCCTGGCCAGGAGTTACGCTTGGTGGCCAGGGATGGACAAGCAGATAGAGGCATGGGTAGCTAGGTGCCAACGATGCCAGGAGACCAGACCAAGCCCACCCGCAGCACCCATCCTGGAGTGGGAAACACCAAGGGGGCCCTGGTCCAGAATCCATTTAGACTTTGCCGGTCCCACGAATGGGCATACCTTTCTAATAACAGTTGACGCTTACTCCAACTGGTTGGAGGTAAGCGACATGAAATCTACTACCACGGAGGCCGTCATCAAAGAACTTTGCAAACTCTTTGCAACACACGGCCTCCCAGACGTCGTCGTCTCCGACAACGGGCCCCAATTTACCTCCCTCGACTTCGAGAGATTCCTGGCGGAGAGGGGCATCCGCCACGCATTAACAGCACCGGCGCATCCGGCGGCGAACGGTAGGGCGGAACGGATGGTTCAATTTACCAAAAAAACCATCCGGAAAATGGACCACGGGGAGATCAACGACAAAATAAATAAACTCCTCTTTATACAACACATTACCCCGAACACCACTACCAACAAAAGCCCAGCCGAGTTACTAATGGGTAGGAAGCTGAGGTCCCCACTCGACAGGTTACACCCAACATATAACCCAGAGCGGCCCCCAGACTCAAGTACAAAATACCGAACATTCGCACCCGGCGACTTAGTGTACGCGAAAAACCTGACGGGGGACCCCCTATGGATCCCAGCCGTCATCACCCAGATCACAGGCCCACGATCATACCGGCTCCAAACCACAGATGGGCGAGCCTGGAAACGGCACATTGACCAGCTCAGGTCACGAGCAGCAACAGAACTCAACCCCCAAAACACGAACCAAGGGGGGAGGGAATACCCGAATAAGCAAACGCAAGAAAAAATAAACCAGCAGTACTTACCGGAGCGCAGCCATCGCGATCCCCCACCAGAGAAGAACCACCTAGCCAGCTCAACCAACTCGGAGAAACCAAGCGGGAGCGGCGAAACCCGTAGCTCAACCAACCCGGAAGGCCCAGGTGGGAGCCACGGAGAAGGAACCGGCCCGATCATCCAACCGGTTCGCACAGAAGAGGGAGCAGCCAAAAACATGACCGCTCCGGACGAAATCCAGCTTGCAACTGAGTTGCGCAGGTCAAGTAGGACTAGACGGAGCCCCGCCTACCTACGTGACTACGCAACATAAGGACTATACCAAGAGGGGAGGGGTGTTCTGTCCTTAATTTACATACTCGAAATCCCCGCGCTTTGATTGGCTAAAGCGCGGGGATTTCTGATTGGCCAGGCGAGCCGCGCCGATTGGCCCGTTTTAGGTCTCCCGCGATTGGCTCACTCCAAGAGCGGGAGACTTGAATCGCTGCCATTGGCCGCGGCCGCCGCAGCGAAAAGGATAAAAGCCGCGGGCTTTTTCCTTTTCGCCGGTTCGGTTCACAACTGTTAAATAAAGAGCTTGAAACGTAGTCACCGACTCCTGGCGTCTTTTTGCGGACACGACATACACAAATAATGAAAAATTTTTCTCAGAGATTATAACAGTTTAATCTAAACATGAGCCTTAAGAATATAGTGTAGACCTCCCTAGAAGCAGCCTTTTAATTTTATGTACTTGAACTCTGATTTTATCATGAAGCCATACATGCTAGGAGGGTCATAGTTGCTACATATAATTGATATAAATAAAATCTCTCTCATACCTCCTACTTGACAATAGATGGGGGGGGAATTAAGCCCCTCCTAATAGCAAAACACACACACTGCCAAAGAAGCTTAGTAACAACTGAAAATATAAGGAAAAGCAAATAGATTTAGCTATTTTCTGGAGATCAGTTGTACCACCTTTGAACACTGTGCTGCCTACTAATGAACGACACTTCCCAGCAGCCTTTTAGGAGGCCTATTTACCTAAGCTATGTATGAGTGAAAGGATGAGGGCATGGGCAATTTGGTAAAGGCCAAATTAATCAACTTTAACTGGATATCACAACTTTAACTGGATTAATCAACTTTAACTGGATATCACAAGAGGGCATAACATACTTTTGTATTTGTTCAAAAATCATGCTGTTTGTTGGGCCCAAGTGCTGACTCACTGCTTGTTTATATTGACGAGTCAATTGAAATCCCTAAATATTGGTTTAAGGCCATTATTATTTCCATCTACAAATAACATAAATATCTCCCAGCAAATGATCAACTACTAAGCTCCTAATTATAATTGACAACATCTATGCCAAAAATATACTTTGACAGTGTAAAATTGGCCGGGAACAACATTTATCAGACAAATAGACTGACTTCATATCAGGGGCCTGGTTTTGTATATCCTGATGGAAGTGTGTGCCTAGTCCCAAAAATTTCTAATTGCAGTATTTGTAAACTTTAAATAGACTTTTGACTCCAGTTCCTGGGAAATACTATGTCAGAAGTTAAAGGTCGCCTTAATTAATCAATGCTTGTTCACTTTCACAATTTTATGTAAATGCCAGTCTGAAAATGTAGTAAGCATGATATTTTATTCAGTGTAACAAGATTTTTAATGAGGACCATTGTTCACTTTTTAGAAAACTGAAACTATAAACTTTGCAACCCCCGCTCCAAAAAAACCCCTCAAGAAATATTCTTAGAATATCAAAGGACTCGCCACCCAGTCTAAATTCATAAGGTAATTGTCTGTGGCAGTCTGATTGTCCTAACCTTGGTATTTTGCACTGAAGCTTTTGAAAACAAAGTGAAGACTAGAGCCTGATTATTATCTTTTACTATTAAGTACAATAGGCTTCCAGTCAGTCACAAGATTTGGCTCTTCAGTTGAACAATTGGACAATCTTCTTAGGTAAAGAACATCAAAATTAAACTATTAGTATGGATTCTCTTCTCCATTATTATTAGCTTTTAGTTACCAGGCCAGAGTTCAGATCAAGGATGATAAACATGAATGCAACAGCTTCTTTACTCTTATTTCACCAGGAATATTAACAAATGCTTTAAAAACCACCAAGTTCTGTATTTAGATCAACTTCAGATCTCCAAATTCTACAAATCTTTATGCTCTCATTTTGATGTTTTATCCTTAGCCATCCTAGAAGGCAGCCTTATAAACTAAAGTCCTGCTCTCTCTAAAGCTGAAGTAATGGAACTTTATCCTCATATATGGCCTTTTTTATATCTAAGACAAATTGATACAGCTTCATACTCCAATATCCATGGATAGACTAATTCATTCTAGGTTCAAGATTGCATCAGCAAATGTAGCCACATTTCAAGTAGTGGCCTGAAAAATATGGCATCAATTAAGAATCATCTCACTTCAATTGGAGATTTATGTTATTATTATTGGAACAGATGGGCTTTGCTAGAAAATTTATTCAAGCAATAGAAGCCATATATTATAAGCAAACGGCAAAAGTAATGATAGATGGAGAATTCACAGACTCTATTAATATTTAAAAAGGTACAAGAAAAGGATGTTCATTATCTCCTTTGTTATTTGTATTAACTTTGGAAGTGTTAAATAGAAATATTAGAGAGGATACAAATATAAAATGAATGAAAGTTAAAAAGGAGGAATTCAAATTGCAAGCCTTTGCAGACGACCTGGTCTTTATTTTGGAAGATCCTTTAGAGACAGCTTTAAAACTATTGGGAAAGATAGAGATGTACGGTGAGATGGCTGGCGTGAAAATAAATAAAGACAAAACAAAGATTTTGACAAAGAACATGCTATTAAGACAAAGAAAAGAGCTGACAGACCTATTGAAAATTCAAGTTACGAATAAAGTTAAATATTTGGGGATATATTTGACGTCAAGATGTGCTGCACTGAAAGAGAATAACTATATTAAACTTAAACAGCAGATAGCATCTGACCTGAAAAAATGGGAAAATTTACAATTGTCATTGATAGGCAGAATTTCAACAATTAAGATGAATATTTTACCTAGAATTTTATATTTGTTTCAAACAATACCAATTAGGTTAGGTAAGGACTATTTTGAAGAATTAAATAAAATTGTGTTGAAGTATATATGGCAAGGTAAGAAGGCGAGAATAAAATTAAAACTCTTACAGGATGCTAGAATTAGAGGAGGATTTGGCCTTCCTAATTGGGAGTTGTATTATCAAGCTGCAAATTTAATGTGGGCTAAAGAATGGATAACGTTAAGAAAGACCAGATTGTTGGCATTAGAAGGACATGATTTATTATTGGGTTGGCATGCTTTTTTATGGTATAAGGGAACTAAATCACAGGGTTATTTTAGAAGGCACAAAATACGGGAATCGTTATGGTTGAATTGGGAGAAAATTAAGAAACAATATTATTTGAAAATCCCAGTTTGGTTATCAACTATTGAAGCCTTTTCTTATCCTATAACCTATAAGAAGGA
This sequence comes from Hydrophis major, assembly GCA_033807585.1. Lineage (NCBI taxonomy): Eukaryota > Metazoa > Chordata > Lepidosauria > Squamata > Elapidae > Hydrophis > Hydrophis major. Next base: position 112,839,066 of record CM066328.1, on the reverse strand, counting down.
ACAAACAGTTAGATATGGGGAATTACTAGATGAAAAGGGTGAACTTAAAACGATGCAAAATTTAGAAGAACAAGGTATAAAGATGAATTGGTTTTCATATGCGCAAATACATTCAAGGTATCTAAAAGATTCTAAAATGGAAGGATTCTATGATAAATTGACCGACTTAGATAGGATATTGACAGGTACTGATGAAAAAGTGATCAAAAAATTTTATAATTATTTGTTGGAAATTAAATTGGAGGAAGAACAAGTTAAAGAAACAATGATTGCTTGGGGGAAGAATTTTGGATATGGGATTGATTTAGAGAAATGGAAAAAGTTGTGGTCTCAAAATTATAAAATGACAATGTCAACAGCATATAAAGAAAATTTGTATAAGATGTTTTATAGGTGGCACTTTCCCCCGACAAGAATTGCAAGAATGTTTAAGAACAAATCTGAAAAATGCTGGAAATGTCATCAGATTCCTGGTACATATTACCATATGTGGTGGACTTGTGAGGAGGCCAGGAAATACTGGACTAGAATTCGCATATGGTTGGAAAAAATGACAAAGAAACATATAGATTTGAAACTGGAGATTTTTTTATTGGGAATCTTACCTGATATATATAATAAAAATTTAAAATATTTGATTGTAAATGTATTAACAGCGGCTAGGATTGTATTTGCTAAAAATTGGAAAAGTGAGAGAATACCATTAGAGGAAGAAATCATTAAGAAAATATTGGAGTGTGCTGAAATGAGCAGATTGACATTTGAAATTAGAGAACAAGAAGATAAACAATTTTATGAAGGTTGGGATCTTTTTTATCAATGGTTAGATAATACAGTATAATAATAAAATATTTAGAAACCTAGGATATAACAAATATGCATTTTTTTTCTTTTTGGTTTTGATAATATTTTAAGAATATTTTATTAAGATAGATTTGGTATGATTTTATGATCTGTTATAAAATAAATTAATTAAACTATAGTTATCTCGCTTAAGTATGAATTAGTTAAATTACAGTCAAATGATTGTTCAATGGTGATATTGGGATATATGGTTGTTGATTGATGATATGAGTTATTATGCAACATAATTATTATGATGACTATGAAATGGATGCACAAAAAGGAGTGGAAAACCAACCGATACACTGCTTGTAAATTTATGAAGAATGATGATGTTTTTATGTTATGTTCTATGTTTTATGTGTTTGTGTTTGTTGTAAAAAATTAATAAAACTTGTATTAAAAAAAAAAAAGAATCATCTCACTTCCTTCCATTTATAGGAGAATTCAATTGTATAATAAGGAGCAAAGTGCTTTTCTTAGATAACAGTGTAGGAGTGGTCAGTTGTCTTTACGCTACATTGAACAGCCACAGATAATTACTACAGATTCTGCTAATAAGAATAAAGACTCTGCCAACATATTAATCACTATATCAACCACTATACTTATTATCAAATAAAATATTGCATTTCATCCAGTTTGAGGATTCCTATGCATTAAAAAGGCACAATAATTCATATTATACATTTCTGTTTCAATCTTCTAGATTTAATAGATGAATACCAATCAAACTCTTATAACTAAGAAACTACAAAATAGGTATGCAAGAGACCTTTAAAAATTGCATTTGGATTGATTCTGCTGAAGTCAGGTTAAGAAAATAACATACAAAGTTTTCCTGCGTGAAATAAAAAAACCTTATAGTCCAGTATTCTTTTCTTTTCGTTGTGGCTAACATAGTACCCTAACTCCCATCATTAATGTTCATCAGTCAAATGCAAATATTATAATTTACAAAACAATTCACACATCCATTTTGTCAGTCACTTCTATTATTACCTTTATTGTCAGAGCACAATATGTGTACAATGAGATTGGCTTCTTACTTTACCAAATTTGGAGCACACAATCCATTTCTGTGTTGAAATTCCTCTAAGTTATATTGCTTATTACCAGGGGTGGGATTCTACCGGTTCGGCCAATTCTATAGAATCGGTAGCTCCGAAGAGCAGCTGACACTGAACTGATTCGCTGTGACGATCATCTGGTCATCTGTTTCGCCCGCCCTCCCGGGCTCTGGGCTATCTTTTAGTCTCTCCATTTTCCTCCTCAGCTGCTTTGTGCCGCTTGTCAACTGGAGCAGGTGAATGCTTGCCAGACTCAGTAATTTGTAAGTAGTGTGTATGCGCGCATTTGGCACACACACACACAAAGCAAACCGGTTGTTATGCTGGTAGAATCCCATCCCTGCTTAATGACAGTCATGTATGCATGCATATTGCCTCATATTTTCTGCTTTAAAACCTCCCCTTCTGTGCTATTGTATAATACACACTGATGGGATTTTAAAATAAACAGTTACTTCTCTACTCTTTCAATGGCTTCTTACAAATTAAGAGACTGTAAACTACATTAGTTATAATAATGACACAAAAATATGTGACATCTTTCCTTCTAGAAGTATGCAAAGACAATTTGCTAATCATGCTGTCTATTCTAGAATAGCAGATTTGCTAAGCTTTTAAGGGGCCCCAAGTGGAGAAAATATAAAACAGAAAAGGTAGATCACCTTTAAGCATACCAGAAAGGATTGTGCCAACTGCACTCCTTTAAATTGTACAGTACTCCAGAAGCATGAATCCTTTGTGGAGGAAAGAGTCCATTAACTGCTGTTGAAAGCAGGGCATTGCACTAACCTGCTTCTGTTATCCAAAACCACTTCCTAGGACAGCTGTATCTTCTTAAAAAGCACACATACATTTTTATTCCATGGACCTTAATCTTGCCAAGCTGTTGCCCAGAAGAGAGAGATATTCCAGTAAACAAGTTAACCACTATACAAATTCACATCAACTCAGACAGTTCTGAAAAACAAAAACAGTTTTAAGCTGTAAAGATCTCTTTGTTGTCCGCATTCAGTTAAAACTACATACGTAACCAGTTTACTACATACGTAACCAGTTTTCTACATGATTATTATACCTTACTTTCTCAAGAAAGCTAATGAGTAACCAAGTTCATGTTTGTACATTTATAGGCTGGCAGAAAGCTTGGTAAATATTCACTAAGTCAGAAAATAGCTCCAGAGGTATGTTTTTCATCCATTAGAACTGAAAATAAGTCACTGGGAACAATTTGTTTCTTTATTTTTAAAACAAAAACAATGGGAAAAAAACAAACAGTCGTAATATAACATCTATTGCTTCACAAGAAATTTCAAACTTCTTGAATTAACTTTTTAAAAATTTATTTCTTTTCAGAGAGGAAAATAAAAGTTGAGTGGATACCATACCCTAGTCTAGTGCTTACACTATTGGTATTATTATAGCCAGGCCTCTGTAATGTAAGCCAGCCAGCAATTACAAATACCATTGTTAATGACTCCTTTTTGAGAGGGTAAAACTGACAAATTAATCATGAAATTATAAAACATCACTCCCCATTTATGCTCAATATATAAATCAATAAATAAAACTCAGACAGAAAGATTTCTTGATCCCTTGGGAAAGGAGAAAAGAATCAAGTATTTTCCAGCAATTCATATCTTCGTTATTACATTCATCTTTAGCAGGTAGGAGCAGAAACAGACAACTGTTCAGTGTTCACATAGAAGAAATATAATGTATCAACCTTAAATTTAACAATAAAACTTAGCTAGGATTTATATAGAACTCTAATCCATTGCTGAAATACTGAATAAATAATGATGTAACTTAAAATAATGTAACTTAAAATGATTCCCATAACACATTAAATTGCTTTAAAAAAAAAACAAGTCACAAGAATAATTTTGGAATAAAAACAGAAATGCAGTCTGCTAGATAATATTGACTTATGACGCAAAGTGAGTAACTATTACCAAAAAGGACCCATACAATTTAGGTGGCGCTAACTCACCACTACAGACTTCAAGAGAATAACAAGCATTGCTAGGCAGAAGTGCTAGTTTGCTTAAAGAACTAGCATAACACAATTCATTAGCACAATACAAATGTGCAATTTACAGATCTCCAGTATAGATGTGTCACTAATTTCACAATGTCAGAATAAGTTATTAGTCCTTTCAGAAGAAAGCATTGGTAATCTGTGTGTGGTAAAGCAGAGTTAGAAGAACAGTGAATTAAGTAGGGCCACTGTTATTTTTCACAGGGAAAATTGCTTTAGTTCTTTAATCTTGACTCTGGTATAATGGAGCCATAATTATAGAAGTAAATAAATTAATAGCCAACTGCAAACGGGAAATTAGTGAAGCTTAAAGGCTATTATTTCCCACTTAGAAGCCCTCCAAAGTGTTAATTGTCGGTGAAGAAAGTATGACAGTCAAGATGGAAAAGTGTGGAAACAGCAATTAATATGTGAAAATGAAGAAATGGCTTTTTGCTCTCCTCCTGTATTTTCCCCTTGAACATTCTATAATAAGAACACAAAACACCTGATCTAACAGGCTGCCGGTCTTTGTTTTGCATTTTAATTTTTTATCCTATCAAAATTCAGACTCTAACCACTGTATCTAGTAATCTGATACAGCAAGAACAGATGGAAGATTCTTCTCAATCTATAAAGTATCTCACATTTGTAGTCTCCTGACTTTTCCCCTTCTCTCCCCACCTGCTTATCTTTTTCAAGTCTCAGTATATAGACTGGAGTTTACTGAATAAAGAAAAGTGAAAAAATATCTGCCTTTTTTAGTGTACAGTTGATAGAATGCCTCACTGTAGGGCGTACTTCCAGATAAATATACAAAGTATTGTAGATATACTACGATACAGTCCTGCATACCGTATGTTCACCAATATAAGTACATTTCAATAAATAAAGCTTACTTCGTAGTAAATGTATTAAGAACTGCACTCCTAATCTTATCTGTGTTGTTTGTTACATGGATGAATGAACCAAGGTTTGTTTATGGTGAGCCATCAAGTCATTTTTGACTCCGAGCAACCACATAGATTTTCTCCATGACAACCTATCCCGAAACTTTTCTTTCAAGTCTCCCAATGGCACACAAACCTGCTTCTTTAAAGTTTAACTTCTTCTTCTATAGAGTGCCACGAGGAGTATCATAGCTTCCATAATTCTGATCTTTGTAAGTATGGAGACATCATAGCATCTGATGTCTCTTCTAAGGCCTCCAGGGCTGCTCTACCAAGTACTAGTCTGTGATGTGTTTCTTGATTGTTTGATCCTTTTAGTTGATCCTAAAAGGCAGAAACTATTAACTTTTCTATTTTGATTGTCAGTGCTAGGGCTGGTTGTTCTACCTATTGTCATTAGTTTGGTCTTCCTTCTATTTAATTTTAGTCCAATATTTTCACTGTGCTCTTTGACTTTTTGTATCAGGCTTTCAGATTCTTTGCATTTTCAGTTATCAAAATAGTTAGCATACCACAGGTTATTGGTGTTTCTTCCTCCTGTTTCTTCCAATGCAGCTTTCCTTAATATGTATTCCACATGTACGCTGAATAAATAAGAGAGTACACAGCCTTGTCACATTCCTTTGCCAACCTGAAGCCAATTTTTTTGTTTGTTATAGAATTTATATGGTTGCCCACTCACTTTCATGACTATAGGTAGCTTGCAAATAATAAAAAATGTAAAAAGAGTAAAAACAGTTTGTTTCACCATGTTCTGTCCTATATGGTAAGAACTCTAATTCATAATACACCTAATCATTATTTATACATTATTTATACATTATTTAATACTGGTCCAAAGAGAGAGAAGAAGCCAGGGGATTGCCTGTGTCATAGGAGGACTCATCAGTGCAGTACATGGGAAAGCAGGAAACATGAGCTCTTCTAATTTGGGCAACACGACACCCTGTCTTGTTGCTGAACTGACCCAAACTTGAGTTAGTGGATGGCAATGTTGTCTCTGTCCTATGACCAGACCTGAATCCAGAAGGTACAAATAAAAAAGTCCACATAAATAGAGCCCTGGTGGCAGAATGGTTAAGTGCACTATTGCAGGCAAATTCTGCCCTTAATAACCTGAAGTTCAATCCTGATGAGACTCAAGGTTGACTCAGCCTTACATCCTTCCAAGGTTGGTAAAATGAGGACCCAGATTAATGGGGGAAATATGCAAATAATACTTCTACATTATAAGCCACACAGGAAGTGCTGAAAAACACTGCAGGGTGGTATGTAAGCCTAAATGTTGCCATAATCTGCTTCCTCTAGGTATTTGCATCTGAAACTCTACTTTATGCCTTAACACCCCTTCCCACAAAGAAAGATTGAAACTGAACAATAGTTATCAAAAAGAGCTGTATCTAGAGCAAGGCTGTCAAACTGGCGGCCCATAGGCCGGATGCATCATGCTCAGGCCACGCCCACTCCAGCTCCGCAAAGGAGAAAAACGTTGTGATGTCATGTGATGGCAATGTGACGCTGTGAGTTTGATACCCGTGATCTAGAGCCTTTTGCAGAAGTAGCCTGCAAACCTGCCAGCATCCCACAAACCAAATGAACACTGTTGTAACTATGTATCATTGCAACTATGTATCATTGCAACTATGTATCATTCATGTGTTTGCAACATTGTATCATTCACGTGTAATCATTAACTTCTGTCTCTTCAGTGACCTTTGCAAGGCACGTACAAGGGACAAGGAGCTAGACGGTTGTTAATAAGCTTATCCACATTGTAAATAATCTGTCCGGTATGCAGCTTTGTAAACATGCACATCCTGATGAGATTACCATGTTTGACTTGAGCTTTGATTAAATCATTTTCTTGTAAAAAAGCACAATAAAAGAGCGTGTGCCAAGACATTCGGGGCGCGCTCATCAAGAGGAAACCTCGCTTCCTGTCGTTTCTCTTCCCTTCGCTCCCTTTCATGAGCCGCCCATCAGATGCGGGATGGCAGATACCGCAAACACCTTCTAGGTTCAATTGATCACACATACTTCAACCACAAAAAAATCAAGAGAGGTTTAAATCAAGCCCACAAATGGCAGAAGTCTTGAGACAGAGTAGCACCCTTATTTCCTTAAAACATAGTAGCTGAAAGGAGTTGCAGTTAACACAACAAGACTTTGCCCTAATCACCACATCAGAATCTTCCTAGGAAGAGCCAAGACCTTCTCAAACCTGAATGGCCTGACCAGTCCAATGCAAAATGGACACAGTAATGACAGTTCACTGATGCAATAAGGGAGAAGTACTGACACATTGCTTCCCTTATTGCTACAAGGTCAACTCAAACATGAGCTTGTACTTGTAGGCAATCCAAAGGCATCTGCAGATTCCAAGATCTTCAATGCAATACTGAAATGTAAACTGTGATGTGCTGATGGAAATTATACATAATATGTACTTGTGAGTGATATCACAATACATCTACAAAAGGAACAAGTATTATCGCAGTGTCATGATGCATTTTTTTCCTATCTTCTTTGCCTCTTTCTCCCACACCAGCCCAGACACCTCTGATTTGAAAAAGTTCCCCCCCCCCTTACTTCTTCCACTAATGTTTTAGGTGTCATTTCTGCGTCTTCAATTTCTGGAGCTCTTCACTAAAGTGACTAATGTGCATAAAGTGGTTGCTTCGGAACAATCTTGTCAAAGTCTGGATCTCCTCCTTTTGTCAGAGGTTAAATATGCAATTTACAGAACTGGTGACAGACCACACTGACATATTTGGAATGACCTTGTGATCACTTAACACAGGGATACGATGACAGCCAGAGCTCCGAGGATTGGTCATAAATCCTCCTTGTTTAGAGCCATTGTAATTTTGAAGATTGCTGAATCAGTTGTTATAATCTGAGGACTGCCTCTAACAAGTTTGGGATAATAAGTCTGTTAGGGATAACATTGTTTTACCCTAACTGGTTTAGGTAAATAATAATATGTAATCATAGTTTGTAAGTTAAAGTGTCTGCAACTTTAACTGTGGGATAGTAATTAAGGGAGTGGTTGTGAAAGCACTTTAAAAGAAGCAAGACGGCAGCTTGCTATCTCTCTGGCTTTGAAGTTCCTGATTACTGCAAGGACACAAGACTGCATTCCTCGAACGGGAGAGAAAAACAAAGGACTGGCTTGTAAGTGTATTGACATAGGGTATTCAACACGGACTTTGCTAACTGAATATCCCTGAATGGACTGACTAAATGATACATGACTATTGGACTGTTATTTTGACTATGCTATGAACTCATAATGGAATAAACTATATATTTGATAGCACAAGCGTATCTGTCATTTTTACTGTATGTTAATAAACATACAAGCTTAGCTCACTCATTTATCTGTGTGCCTATCTGACTAAGCTGCACATTCTGTTTAGCTTGTCTCCCTAACCCTGGTTGGGGAAACCAGGCTTAACACTGGTTATGGGCCCAGAGGCTGCAAAGTCAGTTTAACTAGGATAAAACAGATTTATGTAAAAGTGAGAGTTTGTGTTGTTATACATTACAGTAAACAGACAGCTGTGTTTTATTAATTATATTTTTATATCCATATAAGAAAACATGGCACAAGTCAATTTACAAAGTTTGTCCCTTATATCCAAGCTGGATGGAACAAACTATGTATCATGGTCTATGAAATGTAGTCTGCTTCTACGAAGTGAAGGTTTGTGGAACATAATTGAAAATCCACCAAACGTAGAAGAATGGGATCCAGAGGATGAGGAAGATAAATTAAAGATAGAAGAATTTATGCATAAAAATGAACAAGCAATTTGCATTATTGCTTTAACCTTAACTGATAACCAGCTTGTTTATATCCACGGAGAGAATACAGCTGTTGGGTGTTGGCAGAAGCTGAAGAGGATTTATGTTCGAGATAATGTTGGTGCTCACATAAATCTAACACGGAAACTTTTCAGTACACATCTCCATAAGAATGGTGATATGCTGAGTCATTTAAAAACTATGCAAAGCATTTTTCAAGAACTGCACGAGAAAGAGCTTATTTTCTCTGAACTACACCAAGTCTATATAATTCTATCTTCCCTCGATGAGAGCTATGACAACTATGTAACTTCACTTGAAATATTGCCAAAGGAAAGCCTAACTTTAACTGATATAACTGGCAGATTGATTGAAGAGGCCAGAAGAAGGCTTGAAAGAGACGAATTAAGGAGGCAGCAACCTCAAAAAGAAGATAATGAAACTCCTACTGCATACGCAATTAAAAAGTGCTTTAATTGTGGAGGAAGAGGACATTTGGCAAGATTTTGTAAAAAGGCAAAGAGCCAGAACGCTGGCCAGAATACAAAAAGTCATCAAAAGATAAATAAAAATCCAGAGTTAGCCATGTATACTAACGGAGCTGTAAAAAATAATTTATGGGTGGTTGACAGTGGAGCATCACATTGTATAACAAATGATAAGAAACATTTTATTAAAATGTCCAAGAGTACACAGCAGATATCGTTAGCCAATGGCTGGAAACTGAAAGCTAAAGGTCAAGGTATAGCATATTGTTCTTTTATAAAAGAGAATGTAAAAATGTTATATGTACCACAAATTAAGTTTAATTTAATTTCAGTTAGAATTTTGGTTAAACTAGGATATGTAGTTACATTTAGGGGAGATAACTGCATAATTGAGAAAGAAGATAAGAAAATTACTGCAACTTTAAGAGGTGAATTATATGTGTTAAATGATGATGGTTTAAAGGTGGCTAACACAATTTATGAAAATAAGAAACCTCATGATGAATGTATTCACTTGTTACATCGAAGGCTAGGGCATTTAAATTTTAAAATGCTTAAGAAAACTGTTGAATTATCTAAGGGAATAAGTTTAAAATCTTGTAATAAGTATTTGCAATGTAATGCCTGCAATCAAAGTAAGGCCAGGGTCACACCGGCTAATAGAGTTGATGGATTTACTACCAAAGAGCCTTTAGAGGTAGTATTTGCAGATTTAATAGGTCCTAAAAAACCAAGTGTAGGAGGAGCTTGTTACATACTAAGTATAATGGACCACTATTCTAGATATGGGTTTTGCTATTTAATGAAGAGCAAAACTGAAACGTATCAAAATCTCTTTAATTGGATAAAATTTGCAGAAAGGAAAACTAAAAAGAAATTAGTAACTCTTATAACAGATAATGGTATGGAATTTACAAATAATAAATTCCAGAATAGACTAAGAATGTTAGGTATTCAACATAAAATGTCTGCACCATATAGGCCACAACATAATGCCTTTATAGAGAGAAGAGGCCAAACATTACAATCAATGGCACGAACTATGATGTCTGATTCAGGATTACCTGACAATTTATGGGGAGAAGCAATAATGTGTGGTAATCATATATTAAATAATGTTGTTAATTCAACAACAGGTGAATTACCATTCACACTGTGGCATGGTACAAAACCTGATTTAAGTTACATGCACACATTTGGAGCACCAGCATAGGTGCATATCCCTTCACAACTTAGATACAAAAGACAACATAGAGCTAAAAGATTATATTTTGTAGGATATACATCTAATCATAGATCTTATAGATTCTGGGAACCAGGTACATCTAGAGTTTACACTAGTGCTAGTGCAAAATTCCTAGAACATGTAGGATGGAATAGATTAGAGCAAGATTTAAATAATGAAGTAATTATTGAACCCTACAAAAGGCAGAAAGATCAGACTAGTTATAAGAAGAGTCCAATTAAAGAAGAAGTCCAAGAAGAGCAAATAGGACCAGAACAAGAGGAAACAGTTGATCAGGAAGAGTTAGATAATCAAGAAGAGTTAATAAATGAAAGTCCACCTGTAAGTCCTGTAATACCTAGACGTACTACACGTGTAACTAGACCACCTGATAGATATCAAGCAAGTATAGTTTGCCAAGTAACTAAAGTTCCAAGTAGTGTAGATGAAATTAGGATGTATCCTGCTAAGGATCAGGAGAATTGGCAAAAGGCAATGGAAAAAGAACTAAATTCATTAAAGGTAATGAAAGTTTATGAAGATGCTAAATTACCTCCAGGAGAAAAATCCATTGGGTGCAAATGGATATTTAAAGTAAAAACTGGAAATGATGGGACTGTTACCCATAAAGCTAGGTTAGTAGCTCAAGGATTTAATCAAACTGCATCTGATTACGATGAAGTTTTTGCACCAAGTCTTAAAGCAACATCTTTAAGAGAAGCATTAGTGTGGGCAGCTAAGAAAAACTATGTCATTAACCATTTAGATGTAGAAACTGCTTATCTACATGCACCATTGCAGCACACTATATATTTAAGAAAACCAGTAGGTATAAAAGACAATAAAGTAAATAGTAATGATTGTTGGAAACTCAAAAAGAGTCTTTACGGGTTGAAACAATCTGGGTTTGAGTGGAACCAATATATTGTGAAAGAGTTAAACAATATAGGTTTTAAATCTGGTTTAGCAGATCCATGTGTGTTTAAAAGAGAAAATAATGGAACGGTGTCATTATTGTTATTATTTACAGATGATATTGCTTTGATAACTAAGACTAATAATGAAGCTAATGAGATTATATCATTATTAGCCAAAAAGATAAAATTAAAGCATTTAGGTGAAATTAAAAGGTATCTAGGATTGACAATTAACAAAACAAAAAATGGTTTTAAGATATCTCAAGAAGATAAAATTTGCCAATTAATTAAAACGTTTAAAATGGAACTTTGTAAACCGGCAAAGACTCCAATGAGTCAGGAAGTTTGCCAAACTGATGATCAAAGTCCCAAATTTGATAAGTCCATATATCAATCTTTGATTGGTAGCTTATCATATATAAGCAATTGGTCTAGGCCAGATATAGCTTATAGTGTAAATCAGCTGGCACGTTTTAATTCAGATCCACAACAATGTCATTGGCAATCATTAAAGAGAATTTTAAGATATCTTAAAGGAACACTGAACCATGCATTGTATATAGAACCAAAGGGTGATTTGATTCTTAGTGCCTATGCAGATGCAAGTTTTGCAACTGATATAAACACTAGAAAATCAACATCTGGGATGGCTATATTATTTGGTAAGACACTAATAGGGTGGAGGTCAATCAGACAACAGCATATCAGCTTGTCCACGATGGAAGCGGAATTTTCATGTCTGTCATTACTATGCACTGACTTAATTTTGTACAAACAGTTATTATTAGACATGGGTGTAACTGTAAAAGATTCCATTATTGTGTACGAGGATAATCAAGCAGCTATAAAGTTAGCTACTAGTATTGCTGTAAAAACTAGATCAAAGCATACTGATTTAAGATACTTAAATGTTAGAAAATCTGTAAAGAATGGGCTAATTAAATTGGAATACTGCATGACGGAAGAAAACATTGCAGACCAATTTACAAAAGCTCAAGGAGTAATTAAGTTTGAAGAAAGTTGTAACAAATATGATTTAAAGATGTAAATAGTTATATTATTATTTCCTAAAAGGGGAGAATGTTAGGGATAACATTGTTTTACCCTAACTGGTTTAGGTAAATAATAATATGTAATCATAGTTTGTAAGTTAAAGTGTCTGCAACTTTAACTGTGGGATAGTAATTAAGGGAGTGGTTGTGAAAGCACTTTAAAAGAAGCAAGACGGCAGCTTGCTATCTCTCTGGCTTTGAAGTTCCTGATTACTGCAAGGACACAAGACTGCATTCCTCGAACGGGAGAGAAAAACAAAGGACTGGCTTGTAAGTGTATTGACATAGGGTATTCAACACGGACTTTGCTAACTGAATATCCCTGAATGGACTGACTAAATGATACATGACTATTGGACTGTTATTTTGACTATGCTATGAACTCATAATGGAATAAACTATATATTTGATAGCACAAGCGTATCTGTCATTTTTACTGTATGTTAATAAACATACAAGCTTAGCTCACTCATTTATCTGTGTGCCTATCTGACTAAGCTGCACATTCTGTTTAGCTTGTCTCCCTAACCCTGGTTGGGGAAACCAGGCTTAACAAAGTCTATTTAAAACTATAGTTAATATGCAGCCCAATTATGTATGTCTATTTAGAAGTAAATGTTATTATGCTCATTGTGGTCTCAAATAAGTATGCATAGCATGTTTTAATCATGATTTTAGAAACAAGGAAATTGTTAAGTCTGGAGCATGGGTGCGAATAATGGAGACGAGCCGGTAGAAACAGTGAACTTCAAACTCTTTATTTACATAGTGTGACAGCTCAAACTGGAGGGCTGCTATAGCCTTCCTTATATAGGCAACTTATTAACTATTCAACCAATAGCAATCCTGGTTAGCTCCATTAACCAATGAGAATGGCCTGTTAATGGCCAATCAGATGCTCCTGAATGGACCAATCCGATCCTGCCATTAACAGTCAATCAGAAGTGCAGGGCCAGAACCCTGCACTTGACTTCAAGCTCAAGATAACTTTATTTGGCATTATTCATTCACAACAGAAATTACTCAGTAAATACCTCAAAGAAAAACATTCCTTTTTAAAAGCATAATAAATATCTTCTTGTAGTTTTTATTCTGAGTACTAAGTACTTTTAAACAAAATATTATGAAATAATCCCCATTTTATGAATTTGATTACATTCACTAGTAATTATGCCTGTATTATAAACCTAAATTATCTAAATATTATTATAAGGGTAAACAAAACAGCAGATTAATATTTTTCAAAAAATAAAAAATACTACCTCCATTGTTATGAGTGATCTTATTAGAATAGAAGTACATTAGTTGAATGGTAGACAAGTGCTTGATAATTTGTATGCAGTCTTGTGTTGAATATCAGAGATTTTGATACACATTTTAGCTAATTTAAATGTGTAAATTATATTTGTATATAAGTGTGTGCACAGTCTACTATAATGGTTTTTAAAATAAAAATATTCATATAATTAATTGGAGATAAGAGTTATTTTATTTAACCTTAATACAGTAATTATTAAAATATTTGTAATTTCAAAAAGTATCATGATCAAAAATTCTAAGTAATTGTCCTTATTGTAATTATTATGCTTATTTTGGAAGAGTTGCACTTTTCAGAAGTATTTTATCATTATTCAAAATCTGGGGTCAGGTCAAATTGAGCATCAAAGCAAACAGTGTTAAAATACAAATTTTCACTTAATATCCAGACTTTTTTAAAAAAAAGTTGGACTTTTAAAACATCAGTTGAACTTTAAAAATAAATTGCCAGAAGTGAAATACAGCATATTATAACTAATTGGAAGATGATTCAGTATTGTGGCACATCTAAAAATTGCTTTTTTGATCCAATTATTTATTCCTTAAAAAAGGGCGTTACTTAGCCAACCTTGACTGATCTGGGAAAATGAATCAGAGTCTGACATGGTTAGCACTTAAATATGAGACCAATAGGAGGTCTTGGTTGTAGCAGAGACTGATTATTATTCAAAGCAGCACATAATTTTCTTACAAAATAATAAGAAAACCATTTTAAATAAAATTACCAATACTCCTAAAGGCCACTAAAATGCAAATATGATATTTAAATATGATTTATTTTATCTCTGTTAAATAGAGATTTTGTTTTGAAATATTCATAGTAATATTTATCTTTTTATTGCATTACTAAAAACATAGTAACATAAAATGGTCCCGCTGCTTACAAAAATGTCCATGCATTTTCACCAATAGAAATTGATGTTCATCAATTTCAAGATCTTACTTATGGTTATAAATATTCCTAAATTACTTTTTTAACTTAGTTTTATTATTTTGATAACACTAAGCATAAACATAAATTAATTTCTGAATCTGAACCTCCTGCTGCTATTCTGCCTGGCCCCAAGACTGTAACACCTAGAAGTACATTTAGATCCACTGGCATGAGAGGCATATAAAATATTGGGATCAAAGCCAACAATCCAAACAAGTTCTGATAGAATTTTAATTTATCTACCACAAGATCCTAAAATCATGGCATTTGAGTACCAAGTTCTAGAAAATTGGAAATTATGTAGAGAATATGTCTAATGCAATGCATCTTGCAAAGTCTCCTCCCTGATATTGCACAGGAAAAAATATTTTGCACTTTATTGCAGATTTATGCAATACAAATATTTTGTAAGTAAGGTCTGAAATGGAGGAAGAGAATGAAAAGCAGAGCAGCCTGGGCAGAAATAAACACATTCTGAGAACATGTCCTGGCTACGCAGGCCTTTATCAGAAGATTAATATTTTAACAATAGAATTTAGTGCTGAAGTATCATGTGGTTTTCATCATGGCCAACAATGTTATAATGTCAGACATAACAAAAATTGTTTTTGTTTCCAAAGGTATTTTAATCTAAACTAAGTCTACATTGTTGTCATTTCTTTTGGAATCATTGATATAGAATGAGAAACAAAAAAACGAATATTAAACAGAGATGGTTTGAAACTGATGTCTGTATAAATGTGAGTGTGTGTGTGTAGGGAGAATGGAAAAACAAAGTTTGACTGATTTCATAACCATCTTAATATTTCAGGCTGTGTATTTTAAATGTTAGAATGACAGTAATTTTCTCTCATAGCAAAATTTTCCATAACATGAGCTACCACAGAAAGAATGTGACCCTTCGGAAACAACTGTTTTCACTATACAACTGTGCCACAGTTTAAAAAAAGATGCCAACAAGAAGTAACCACCCAGACCAAATTAGGGAACTCAACTGAGAAATAAATGTATTAAGTATGCTTTTAAATGAATTTTCTCCAAACAGTTCCCAAGAGAAAGGGTATGGCTAGATCTTAGTTTGGCAATTAAATAAGGGATTGCATTTCACTAATATTTTATTGATTAAATTTTTCCAAGAAATCCAACCATACTTCAGTCCAGGAATGAGGAAATTCAAATGATCATCTTACATGTTTAGAGAACATATGTGAGAGTTATGATGTTACATTATATAACCTTGTCACTGATGCATGCTTTGGCTATTCACTTACTCCCTCAGGAGCCATATAGAGGCAAAAGAAGCATTTCTGTCCAGATTTTGTCCTCATGCAGAAATTTTGTCAGCACGTGATCCTTCACAAAGGTATGAACTAAGTTTAGGACCAGTTCAATTGTTCTCCTTAGAGCTGCTCGGATCATCCAGAGAGTGGGTGGTGCTTCAGTCTCTGCTGTTGTAGGCTGAGCTAATTATTGAGGAACGCTCCTCCTTCCGTCATGTGACTCCATTCCAGTGTTCCCCAGTTTATGCTCAGCCTCTCGCAGAATAGGCAGTGTTTTCGAGTACTCTTGGCTGTCTCAGCAAAGCCTTATTTTGACTTGTTACCTTTCTTCTTATCAGGTTGTATTTGGTTTAATTTTCTCTTTTAGCCCTGTGCAGTAGTTGGGTTCTAAATTCCCCTGGGAAGCCTTCCCTAGCCCCAGGGAGTACAAGGGGGAAGGCTAGCAAACTTTCCAAGCTACCCGCCCCCCCTTATTGCCTTCTGCCGTTTTTTCCTTTAGTTTTGCCATTGATTTAAATGCTCTCTAGAGGAAAATAAGAGACAGATTTGCTCCATTCCCCCCCCCACCAAACGCTGCTGTTCGAAGGTTGTTTGCCTCTTCCTTCCTTGTCCTCCCCCTGGGGACCTTAGATTGCCCCTGGGGAGTTTTTCTTGCCGCTGCTGAGGAGCCCTGTAAGCCCACGTCGCAGGCGGCTGCCATTTTAAGTGCCGCCTCGTGGCCGGGAGCCATTTTGTTTTTCTCCACCTTATCTCTCCGATCGCTGCAGCGTACCCGTATTCAAGCAGCAGGACCCGTAGGCCTGCTCATAGTCAATTAAAGTTGTGAACTTTGCCTTTTTCACTGTGGAGGCTAGTTCTCTGCCTCTGTTGATGGCTTCTTCCGCAGTCTGCCTTAGCTGGCGCGGTTTACCTTACACCACTTCCGCCCAGTCCTGCCTGGGAAGGCAGTCTGGCATAGGCCTAGCCTTCGCCTTAAGGCCTCTGGTGTTCCTAGATCGATTGGACCAGCCTTTAAGACTAGAGGATAATAAGAAACAAAGAAAGAAGTTCTCACTTCAATAAATTAAAAAAAACCATAATAATAATAAAATGAAATGAAATGAATGAAATGAAATGAAATGAATAAGAAAGGGGGGGTGTAAAAATATTTCCCAGGGCCCCCGGCCTTGCTGTAGGTCGACCCCTGGCGTGTCAACCGGCTCATATTGATCCTTATCATCTTAAAGAGCAATAATATGGAAGAAGTATAAAGGGGGGGGGCGTACAAGAATTCTCCAGGGCTCCCGGCCTTGTTGTAAGTCAACCCCTAGGCATGCCAACCGCCTCATATTGATCCTTATTTTACTCAATTATCTTAAAATGGCAGAAGGCAATCCTTCCAGAGGCCCTCTGGAAGGCCCTCCCTTGAAGGCCAAATCTAAACCCACCACCTTTGCAAGCAGGCTAGGAATACCTCCAAAACCTCCCAGAGGGACACCTTAAGATGCCACAAGGCGCTGTAAAAGGAAACCGATAAATGCAAAGAGAACCAGTTGGTCTAGCAGTTAAGGCATCACTCTAGAAACCAGGAGACCTTGAGTTCCAGTCCTGCCCCCAGGCAGGCAGGCTCAGTGCCTCCCGTATTACCACCTTCTACTCCTTCTACCTCTACTAACTAAACAACCCTCCTTTAGTCCATTCCTCCCTATCCAGGTGCAGCTCGCCCTCTCAGGGTCACCAGGCTCCTGGAACACTAGCCAGATGAACACCAGAGGCTACCTTCGCAGCTGCCGGCCTACGCCAAGAAGAACACTCATACAGGAGGTTTCAGAGCAACTAAGATCCCGGATGGAGGTGGCTATCCACCAAGGAATCATGGAGGGACTACAGCAGATAGTTAGGCCAGGCCTACATCTGCTGGCCACCGAATCTGAGCCTCATTCCGTAAGGTCACTCCCACTCAGGTCGGAACCACTTCAGGATCAGGAACACCCTCAGGGGGAGGTTTCCCATTCAGTAGGGAGGAGGAGGAGGAGTCTTGACTTGGGGTCCTTGCATTGCAAGGAACCTTTTTCCCGACATGGACCCTTCGGAGATGCAGAATCAGAGGATGAAGGTCTCATCCAACCAACCCCCCCTTATACGACTATTCAAGCCCCACTTATTTAAATCCCTCCTGTTCAAAGTCAGGAATTCTTGGGGTTAAAGAATCAAAAACCCCTCTGATTCCTCCCTCCCCCCCTGCTGCGGAAGGTACGGAGGACTCCATTTTAAACAGCCAGTGGTGGAAGCCGAGGTCATCCCAACTCCTCTCATCTTCCTTGACCTGGGGTCCAAACATGGCCTCCTCGGTAGCACCCCCTGCCCCTTCGGCCCATGATAGAAAAATATTCAATCTAGTTCAAGCTCTCCTCCTCTCTTTGGGCACTCCGGAGGTTGAGGAGCCTATCATAGGTCTGGCCATTTCCTCCACCCTCAGTGACCCCTTAGAGGCCCTGAGATCGGAGGACAAATGAGCTGAACTGGCCTTTTGGCCGAGTTCACCAGTCAGATGCTTGGGGCTATAAGCTCGGCCACGGCCGCCTCCTTCCTTACCAGGTCATCCATTCGCTCACTTCTCCAACTAAGCAGCTTGCCCCAGCCTCCAATGTCCGAGCTGATCTGGACATAGCCAGATTAAGGCCGCAGTTGAGTTCTCGGCCGATGCTGTCTCCCACTTGGTCAAGTTTCCCGCCCGGGCTTTTTCCTCCCATTCTCTGCCTGCCGTCTGCTCTGGCTAAGGCATTGTCAGGTAGACCCCAAAAGTAAAGTAGATTTGGCTTCCGTTCCCCTCAGGGAAATAAATAGGTTGGCCCATTCTCAAATCCCCTTCTAGTCGAAAGGAGAAAAAGAAAAAAATTCCTTCCTTCCCTCTCCCGAAAACCAGAACTGAGATCCCCACAGCTCTTTCGGAGAGCTCCCTTCGCCCCCTTTTTTCCAGGCTTCCTTTTCCAGGTACCTAAGGCCAGCCTGGGTCGGGCCAGCCTCAGGACAGGTCTGAAACCTCTGATTGAAACAAAGGGACGGCAGCTCATAAGGCCTTTTCGTGGCTCTGGCAGCAGGCCAGCCAGGCGCTCCAGATAGGCCACCTGGCTCCTTTACTTCTGACGCCTGGCCTAGGGACACCACCAGGTTTGGCCTTGCCCTCGAATTCCTATCTACTCCCCCCCACTTCTTCATGCTATACTCACTCTCCAGAACCACACTAAGCGCAGCCTCATGAATTCAGCATTTCGGCACCTACTTGACATATAGTTCATCCAGCCCGTCCCTCAGTCTCAAGAAAGACAGGGACCCTAGGGGGGATGGAGTGCGATTCTGGATTTAAAGAGGCAGTTTAATCGCAAATTCAAAATGAACAAGTTGCTATCCATCCTATTGGGAGTTAGACAGGGAGACTGGTTGTCATCCATTGACCTCTCAGAGGCATACCTACACTTCCAATCTGCCCTTATCATTACAAATAGCTGCGTATTTGTTACAATAACTTCCACTTTCAATTTGTGGCTCTCCCATTTTGGTTGGATTCTGCCCCAGAACTAGGGATCAGCAGTGAGGGATACTAAAATTACACGAACCTCTACCCAGGAACAGGGTCCCTTACCAATTGGAAGAAAAGCCAATTATCCCCCTCCACCAGGATAGCTCACCTAGGGACGGTAATCGACACTGTGAAGGGGAAGGTGTCCCTATTTCCGGAGAAAATCCTCAGCATCAAAATTCTGTCAGAAGCATCAGACGCCTTAAGAGGGTTTCCTTTCTAGAACTATCTCAGTTTCTGGGTGAAATTATATCTTAAATTCCATTATTCCCTGGGCCTGTTTACACTCCAGATCCCCCTAGTAGCTCCTGCTCCTGTATCAAAGAACCGGGTCAGCAACTCAAAACGCAGGTCAGGGCTCCACCAAGGGTGCTCACATCCCTCCTCGGGTGGAGCAACTTTTCCATTAACAAGGGCTGCTTCCTCAAGGAACCCCCAAGTCTTAGCGTCACCACAGACACCAGTCTGTCTGGAGAGGGCGCTCACCTTCAGTCCCTTACAACTCAGGGCAGATGGTCAGCGACAGAGAACCTGCGCAACATAAACTGGGAGGAGCTTCACGCCGTCCACCTGGCACTCCGCAGCTTCCTTCCCCAAGTACACAGCCACCACATCCTCATCCTCACCAACAACATCCCAACCAAAGCCCACATCAACAAAAGGGGGCACACAATCTTCACCCTAAGGAGGGAGGCCGAGCGCCCCTGTCGGAGGGCGGAGTCTCTCCCCTTTCCCTCAGGACAGATCACACCGCAGGTGTCCCCAACACCCGAGCAGACTGGGTGAGTAGGGCCACCATAGTCCAGTCGGAGTGGCGTCTCCTCCCTTATCTGTTCACGGAGGCGGCATCCATTTCGGTCCACCTGTAGTGGACCTATTTGCCTCCCACCTCAATTCTCAACTCCCAAGGTTTGTTGCAACATCCCCATCCCCAGGGGCAGAAAACCACAACACCCTACGGTATCCAGGCCCACGGGTCCTCTTTACGCATTTCATACTCTGGCACTGGTGCCCATAGTCCTCACAAGGTACTTCAAGAGAAAACGGAACTGCTCCTGGTAGCAGCCCCGTAGTTCTTGGTTTGTGGACCTCCGCAGCCTATCAGTGGCCCCTCCCCGGAGTAGCCCAGCAGACAGAATCTCCCTGTCTCAAGGTCCTCTTCTCCACCCGAACTCCCAATGGCTCCAACTAGCCGTCTGGAGGTTGAGCGGGAACGTTTGAAGAGGGAAAACTTCTCCAACAGGGTCATTGATACCAAGTACTTGACTTTCTCCAGGTGGGTCTCAGCAAGGGGCTGTCCCCCTGCACATTAGTACGCCAGGCAGCAGCCTTAGCTACAGTCATCTCCTGTAAAGAGGCTAGTTTCCTCCTTCTCCATCCCCGTATTCGGGCTCTTTGAAAGGGGCCTCACATTTACGTCCTCCATCCCCCCACCAGTACCCAACCTGGGACCTCAACAGGATCCTTACCTCCCTCATAAAACCACCCTTCGAACCCTTAAGAGAGTTTCTCTTCAGTTTCTATCATGCAAGGTAGTTCCTCGTAGCGATCACATTACCCCTTAGGAGGTCAGAGATCGCTGCGCTGTCCATTAGGAAGGACCTGTGTGTATTCCTTCCTGACCGGGTGGCCCTCCGGCTTGACCCTTCATTCTTGCCCAAGATCAATTCGGTTTTTCACAGGGCTCGGGAACTTATCCTCCCTCTCCTTTGCCCCAGGCCAACGCAGGAAAGGGAGAGACTATGCTACTTTCGGGTCATCAGACGTGACTGGTGGACTTGCATTAAATGCACTGAGGCCTTTTGTAAGCCCAAGGCCCTGTCTCTATCCTTCCAACCTAAATCACAAGGGCTCAAGGTTCCTCCAACCACCATAGGCCATTGGATAAGGATGACCATTGCCAAAGTCGTACCAGGCTCAGGCCCTTCAGGTGCCCAGGGGTATCACGGCTCACTCCACTAGGAGTAGGGCAACCTCAGCTGCCTGGACTACGCAGGCTCCAATATTCGACATTTGCCGGGCAGCAACCTGGGCCTCCCCGTCTCCCTTCATTAGACATTACAAGATTTTCAGCTTTGCCTCAGATGAGGCTCTTTTGGTAGGAGGGTTCTTCAAAGGGTTCTTAGGGAACCCAAGGGGACTACAGACCAGACGGTGCCCCTCCCGTAGGACAGGCCCAGCTTTGGTATGTCCCACTCTCTGGATGATCCGAGCCACTCTAAAGAGAATGGGCGTTGGTTCTTACCTGACACGCCATTTCTCTTTGAGCTGCGAGGATCATCCAGCCCCACCCTTATCTTTCACCGTCTGATGGGGTACCTTTCTTTCGGCCAATGAACCTTTAGGTTTAGTAAGATAAGAGCACGAATTTCTGTTTCCTCTCACCTTCGTATAAACTGGGGAACACTGGAACGGAGTCACATGATGGAAGGAGGAGCGTTCCTCAATAATTAGCTCAGCCTACAACAGCAGAGACTGAAGCACCACCCACTCTCTGGATGATTCTTGCAGCTCAAAGAGAAATGGTGTGTCAGGTAAGAACCAACGCCCAATCTATGTATTTTAAATGTCTTATGCTGTCTATCAGATACTTGAAAATGCTGTGTTTTCACAACACAATTGCATCATAGGGAGGTAGGATTGATTAAGAATGATGAGACAACATCCAAATCTATCCAATTAATACAAAGATGTTTTTTTTTACATTTAATCACAGATCCAGTCTTATCTGAACTAAATTGATTCTCCCCAGTCAATTAACTATTCTTATGCCATCCAAGCACTCTGATCTTTGCTTTTTTCATTTTTCCCCTATGACCACATGAGAGGATGTAAAGAAGCAGGAACAGATGGGAATGGGCTCAGCATCCTCAGCCATGTATGTCCATAGTTTTGCTGACCTAAATAATGCCACTATGAATTTTCACTCTTTCAGACACAATATTAGGCAGGAAAATGACATCTTTTTAACTATCTTTTCAGTGACTGGAAGGATTAAAGATGTATCTGTCAGTTAATCAATTTTGAATCAAATGCTCAGAAAGGAACGATCACTAGATTTGCTATGTCATAGATACAGGCTCAGAAAACAGTTTAAAATGTACATCAAAAGCATATATATATAAATAAAATACTCTACAGTCATTACCAAATTTTATTTGCTTTCCTTTACCTAAGAGATAGGTAACAAACAACTCTATTAACATCAAGTGTTCTGACCAAGGCTTCCTGAGACAGTAACAATCACACGCTTGGTCACAAAACCCCTCTTTTTATTTCAACGGCTGTGAATTATATTCATTCATAGCCCATAATGAGTCCCAAACAATTTGTGAATAGTCCAACAGAAGTCTGCCACAGTCTTTTCGGGATAAGGCTGATAAGCACCCACCTTTATCTCCCTTGAAATGCTGCCAATGACTAGATTGCCAATTAACTGTATAAGGCCAAACAGAGCACAAAGTCAACATGGAGTTTCAGAGTTTAAACCAATCAGAATGAACAAAGTTGCTTCCTGCAAAGGCTCATCTCAAAGGCTTATGGGAGGGGCCAATCATCTCCAAGCCTTATACCTGAGTCACCCCTTTTGTCTGAACTGTTCTTGCCTTCTGGAAGCTCTACACAAGCATGCACTGGGAACAAGCTCCCCCTGTTCCTCTGCCTCACTGATGTCAAATTCTGCAGGCTCCAGAGTCAGCACATAACTCTCAGATGGCCCTGGTCCATCTCTGTATTGGATGCAAATCCCTCATCTGAGTCCTCCCCAGAATCCAGGACTAGCCCATGTTCCTCCCCACTGTCCGGCTCTGCTGCCAGTTCTGCAAGCCACCAGCGGACCACAACATCATGGTTATATCGAGATCAAGGTCTTTTTTTTCAGTTAAAGCAAGTCCTCTTTACGCATTTCATACTCTGCCCATAGTCCTCAGAAGGTACTTCAAGAGAAAGCGGAACTGCTTCTGGTAGCAGCCCCGTAGTTCTTGGTTTGTGGACCTCCACAGCCTATCAGTGGCCCCTCCCCGGAGTAGCTTGCTAAAATGATGATGCTGGACTGACAGTATTAATGAATAATCCCCCTGCATAATTCACATTGTATTGTTTGCCATTATGAGAGGTTTAAAACATTAAGAATCGGTACATGGACACTTACTTTGTTTTTCTTTTTTGTTTCTTTTTCCCATCCACTTTCCTTTTGGTTGCATTATTTGGATTGCAGGCCTGAAAGCAGCGATAGTCTAGTTTTTAATTTTCCATTAAAATGTCAAGAAATCGTCCAGGCTGAAAAATAGGGTATAAATGCTTATAAATGATAACTCTCTTCAATAGTAGAAATTGCTGCTTTTAATATCTTGAATCTAAGTATGTATGACACACAAAGTGACACACATCTACACCCAGTTTGTAAATTCAGTTGCTGATCCATAAATAGTGTCCACATCTTGGCTCAAGTATAGATAAGCTTTGCTGCTTTAAGAGGTGAACATTTATTTCAAATGCTTCTCATAGCAAGCAGAAAATAAATAGTTAAGAAAATACAAAAGATTTTTCCCATGAATGGGGAACAATTATAACAAAACCAAGATGAGCACTATTATAGCAGTTTCCATTAATATTTTACAGGAAAGTCAGTATATTAAATAAATTGAATTCCCATAGATATGTTTTGAGTTTCTTTGAGATACAATTGAGAACTGCTGACCATTTCCCACTTAAGTAAGCTGGAAATAAGACAGAGGGAGCATCAGAACTCAAGGGTAGTGTACATGCAGAAGGCCCCAGATTCAATTCCTAGCCACTTGACATAATTTTTTTTTAAAAAAAATATAACCTTGCCTGAATCCTAGAAGACAATTAGCAACTAATACTGTATTTAGAATGTTTCTCAATCTTGGCAATTTGAAAAGGTGTGGACTTCAACCCCGAGAATTCCCCAGGCAGCAAAGCTTTTTTCTGACTTATGATAATTTATATGTATAGTTTATAAGACTAGTTTTGCATAGTATATACTTTTGAACTCCCTTATACAGTCACACTGGAACAAATGAACCAAAGTCCATCCTATTTTCTTCTTCTTTTTGTTAGTTGCAAAGTTGTGTCCCACCCATCGCGACCACATGGACAATGTTCCTCCTGGCCTTCCTGGCCTCTACCATCCTCTGGAGTCCATTTAAGCTCAAGCCTACTGCTTCAGTGACTCCATCCAGCCACCTTATTCCGTCATCCCCTTCTTCTTTTGTCCCCAATCATTCCCAGCATTAGCCTCTTCTCCAGTGAATCCTTCCTTGTCATTAGGTGGCCAAAGTATTTGAGTTTCATCTTTAGGATCTGGCCTTCTAAAGAGCAATCAGGGTTGATCTGACCAGTTTGATCGCCTTGCAATCTATCTTTGTGACACTAAATCATGATATTCACCTCAATCCTTGAATATTTGAAACTGTATTTATATAGAGGAATGCCATAGATTATAGTGCTCTTTTCCAAATTGACTTTCTATCCTCCTAAGCATACAATAACAGAATATGTCAATAAATCTCCTTCAATTTAAGGAACAATAGGCTAAAAAGCAAGTTAGAAACTTGTCGATCATCACAAATATTTGTGACTTAAGCAAGAAACAATGCAAGGAAGAAGGAGAAGGAAAAGAAACATAGATTAGAATCACAGGAAGTTGAAAATGAAGTAATTGAGCATGAGAATTAAGAGAAAGTAAAGATTCCTGGCTAATGAGCCATCAAACGTACTATACATTCACATATTTAAGCAGCTAAGTGAGGAGAATTCAATGTGGTGATAAGAACAGTGCCTATATCTTTCTCAAAAAGTCTGTCATATATGCAAATTATTATGTAATATTTCCTTTAACTATTTAACATACAAAATATACTTACAAATGCGGTTACAGAATAGCTTGGCAAATCTGAAAAATGCATTGTTAGCTCTAGCTATAAATAATGCATAACAAATTTATTATATAGAAAAGATCTGTTAAATAGATTCTGCCTCTCTCTACCAGACAATCTGATACTATATATGAATATAGGTAATCCTCAGCAACCACAATTGGGACCTGCAACCTAAGTAAACTGGCCACTAAGTGAAACTGCAACTTTGGTTATAATCTTAGCTCAGATTTCCTTTGCTTTACAGTTCTGAGAAGTCATAAAGGCAAGGGTTGGTTGTAAATTTATTTTCTGTCATTATCATGGCTGCAAAAAAATCACTGAATGAGGTAGTTCCTAAATGAGGACTTCCTATAATGACACAGAGGAGCCCTCAGTTTTGAGGGATGCAGACTTCTGACAAATGAAGCAAATTATCATTGTAAATAAACAATGGAATATAGGCTGCCTTTTGCATCCTAGGTTTGCATCCTATAATTCTAGTGTGTTGTATTTAGAAGCAAGCTTTTAAATATTTGTATGGATCTGCTGTTAAGTCTGGATCATGGGTGCGAATAATGGAGACGAGTCGGTAGAAACAGTGAACTTCAAACTCTTTATTTACATGGTGTGACAGCTCAAACTGGATGGCTGCTATAACCTTCCTTATATAGGCAACTTATTAACTATTCAACCAATAGCAATCCGGGAGCGCTAGCTCCGTTAACCAATGAGAATGGCCTGTTAATGGCCAATCAGATTCTCCTGAACGGACCAATCCGATCTTGTCATTAACAGCCAATCAGAACTTCAAGCTTGACTTCAAGCTCAAGATAACTTTATTTAACATTTATTCATTCACAACACCCCTTCCCCCTGGCTTCTGTTTACGGGGTGCGGTCACGTAGTCCTTGAGGTAGGAAAGTTGTTTTATTAGTCTTTTTGATTTTTGCTGTGCGCCTGGCATTTGGCTGCACTCTTATTGAGGTAGAGCGTTGTTTGGCGAAAGGGGTGCCTCTGGTTCAGAGTTCGCGTTTTCGTTGTCACCAATATCTTCGGCAACTCCCTGAGGTGAACTTACTCCTGTCCCTGGTTCCTGTTCCTGCATTTCTGTTCCGCTATCGTTCCCTTCAAAAAGATTTTCCTCTAGTTGAAATTTGTCTTCCTCTGTATCTCCTCCCCCCCTCAGTTTGGTTATAAGGGAGTTCGGAATTGCCTGACTGCAGCCGTGATCGTAGTTGATCAATATGGCGCTTCCAAAGTCTATCGTCAGGGCATTGTACAAGGTATGATCTTGGGCCAGTTACATGGATTACCATCGCTTTTACCCACAGTGGATCGCCCGATAAGTTTTTAGCGAAGACTAAATCGCCTACCTGGAAGGTACGGCAACGGCTGCTGGATCCGAGTGGTTTCTGCGGTTCGTAAGCTGGGTGTAACCGGTCGAGATGGGAGCAGAGCTTCCGTCCCATTAGCAGCTCAGCAGGAGTTTTGTTGGTGACACTGTGAGATGTGATGTGCTGTAGAAAAAGGATTCGGTTGATTTTCTCGTCGATGTTGTCGTAGTCTATTTTTTGTAGCGTTTTCTTGATGAATTGTACCATGCGCTCAGCCCGACCATTGGCCCAGGGTGCACAGGCAAAGTGAGCGCATGTCGGATACTGTGGTCAGCCAAAGGACAGCACGGTAAATTGGGGCCCGTTGTTGGATACCAGAACGTCTGGTAATCCGTGGGTTGCAAACAGTCTTTTGATGACCGCTTCGGTGGTCGTGTTCCTCATACGGTGGATCTTGAGCCAATTTGAGTAGGCGTCTAGGGGTTAACAAGAATGTGTGGCCTTTGGTCGGCCCAGCAAAATCTAGATGGATATGGGATCATGGTCCCCACGGCGTCTCCCATTCGGTTGGGGTTGCCTTTGGTGGAGCGTTGCTTACTTCTTGGTATCTCTGGCAAGTTTTGACCCACGATTCAATTTGTCTTTCGATGCCTGGCCACCATGCGTAGCTTCGTGCGAGGGCCTTCATGCGCACGATGCCAGGGTGGCCATCGTGCAAGGTTCTTAGCAGTGCCTGTTGGAGTCGTTCTGGGATAACGACTCTATCGCCCCAGATGATACAGCCCTTTTGAGAAAACAACTCTGTTTGACGACTTTTGAATGGTGCGAAGTCGTCTGGTACTTGGTCCAATGGCCATCCGCGTTCTACCCATGTGAGGACTCGTGCTAAGATGGGGTCACATTTTGTTTCTCTCGCGATATCACGGGCAGTTAATGGCAGCGTACGAAGCGTCTCAATCTGCAACGTTGTCATCGTTGGCGCGGGATCGTTGATGGTTTCTGGAAGCGGTGCACGGCTCAACGCGTCGGCGTGGGGAATAGCTTTACCGGGGTGGTATTGGATCTGATAATTATAGGCAACCAAGAATTCTGACCAGCGGGCCATCCTGGGAGATAGTATATAGGGGGTTGGCTTATCCCCAGCGATTATCCCCAGCAAAGCTTTGTGATCAGTCACTATAGTAAAGGCCCGGCCGTACACGTACTCATGGAATCTTTTAACGGCCGATACAATTGCCAGGGCTTCTTTATCAATCTGGCTATAATTTCGCTCGGTTTTCGAGAGTGCTTTTGAAAAATAAGCAACAGTGGCTTCGCTACCGTTAGGCAATACATGGCTCAAAATGGCGCCCACTCCGAAAGGCGATGCATCACATGTGATATTTAACGGTAAGGTTTCATTGTACTGCATTAGTACAGCGTCAGAAGTCAGTAGCTTTTTTACATTACGGAACGCCTGCTCTTCTCTATGACCCCATACCCAATAGGCTTTTTTGTCTAGTAGGCGATGTAAAGGTTCAGCAACAGTTGCCTTGTGCGGCAAGAATACGTTATAGAAATTGATGAGGCCTAAAAATGCCTGGAGGTCGGCCTTGTTCCGGGGTCTGGGAGCGTTTTTTATTGCTCTCAATTTGCTATCAGTAGGGTGAATACCCTGACTGTCAATTAAGTACCCTAAGAATTCAACACGATCTGTACACAGCTTGCACTTATTTTTCTTCACCTTAAGGCCTGCTTCTTGGAATTTTTGTAGAACCAGTCTTAAACGATCCTGTAAAATTTTTGGAGTGGGGGCAGCAATTAGCATATCGTCAAAGAAGGGGACAACGCCTTTGATCCCCTGCAAGAGTCTCTCTATTAGGCTCTGAAAGATCCCCGGGGCTACACTGACTCCAAATTGGAGCCGTGTACACTTAAAGGCACCTCGGTGCATTACAATTGTCTGTGCCTGTGCCATTTTTTCATCAACTGGCAGTTGCTGATAAGCCTGAGCTAAGTCCAGTTTAGCGAAGACTTTTCCGCCCCACAGGGAATGGAGGAGGTGTTGCACCACTGGCACCGGATATGGATATTGTTGCAGGGCATGGTTTAGGGTGGCTCGGTAGTCCCCACAAATTCTAATTGAGCCATCCGGCTTAATTGGTGTCACGATTGGGGTTTCCCAGGGAGAGTGATCGGTTGACTTTAACACTCCCTGGGCTATCAACTTATCAAGCTGTTCGTCGATTTTCGGCTGTAGGGCGAACGGAACTCGACGAGGCTTAAGGCGGATGGGATCTATTTTTGGATTAAGGCTAAAGGACATCGGGTCCCCTTGTACTCGCCTAGCTTTTCCGCGAAGACGTCCTTGAATTCGTGGGCGAGGTCCTCCTCCCAGTCACTGCCGCCGATTCGGTTAATGCCTGCCACTTCAATGCCAAGTGGTGCGAACCATTGCAGGCCTAACAGGCTAGGCCGGTCCTTGTCGATCACCATCAGGGGTAAGTACACTGTGTAGTTCTTGAACGAAACCCGGACTCAACTGGATCCTATGACTGGAATCCGGTTCCCCTGGTAGTCTTTTAGCACGAGCCTTTGGAATTGAAGGTCTTGGCGCCGGATAGTAGGGATGAGTTGCTTGAGGGTCTTCCAGGAGACCATTGAAAGAGACAACCCCGAGTAAACTTCCATTTGGCAAAGCTGATTTTTTATGTCCACTTTAACTCAAATTTTCTTGGCATCCAATGAAGAGGCGTGGCCGATAGTGAGTGTTTGGTGAGCCTCTTCTCGCCTCATTAGGCGATTCACAGGTCGGTTTCTGTAGGAGTGGGTTGCTGGTTCTCGCCTGACAGGACGGTTTCCTGTCGACTGGTGAAAATTGGCCCCCTTCGAGCTCTGGCTGGGTCCGAGGAGACTTCTGCAGACCCGTCCAATATGGCCTCATTTCCCGCACTCGTGGCAGAGCGCGTCGCGGAATTTGCAATCAGAGCAGTAATGGTTGGCCCCGCAGCCAGCGCACGGTTGCTGGGACTTCGGGTAACGGTCCCGATTGGACCGCAGTCGATGGACCTCTTCTTCGTCACTGTCTGACGACGAAGAGAGGTCCTCATGGTGGGCCGTTGAAAGCTGTCCTTCCAACTTAGGTGAAAGTTCGCCGGCTGGTTGGTGCATCGGAGTGCGATTTTGGCGTAGTTGGGGAGCCGACTTCTTGGTCGCTTCCGCTGCCGTAGCCTCAGCGATGGCATTGGCAAGGCTAATGTCGCCCTTAGCCATTATTTTACTCTGCACGTTTAGAGCATCTAATCCTAGAACTACTTGGTCTCTCAAAGCCTCTTCTAGGTTGGCGAAATTGCATAGGCCTTCCAAGTTTCGGAGGTCCGCAACGAAATCGGCAACGCTTTCTCCTTTCCGCTGGTTTCTTTGGTAGAACTCATGCCGTCTTACGAGCGTTGGAACGCTCGGTGCATAGTGGGCCCTTAGTAGCGGTTCGAGGACGTCCCAGTCCATGGCCTTCACTTCAGCTGGTTTTGCTAGCGCCTTGGCCATCTTGAATATGGTCAGCCCGCAATGCGTCAGGAATACCGCCCATTTCTTCCCAGTTGTGGCATCCTTCATATTATTAGTTTCCAAGAACATTTGGAAACGGTCCATGTAGGACTCCCAGTCCTCTTGCGCTGGGTCGAACGGAGCGGGTGGTACTACACCACAGGACATGGTTCTGCCGTTGTGCATTTCAGCCACGTGCTCGGTTGTCTTCTTCGTTGTTTAGTCAGTTCTGACGTCTCCACATCCCATCCTCGTCGCCAGTGTTAAGTCTGGAGCATGGGTGCGAATAATGGAGACGAGTCGGTAGAAACAGTGAACTTCAAACTCTTTATTTACATTATGTGACAGCTCAAACTGGAGGGTTGCTATAACCTTCCTTATATAGGCAACTTATTAACTATTCAACCAATAGCAATCCGGGAGCGCTAGCTCTGTTAACCAATGAGACTGGCCTGTTAATGGCCAATCAGATGCTCCTGAACGGACCAATCCGATCTTGCCATTAACAGCCAATCAGAAGTGCAGGGCCAGAACCCTGCACTTGGCTTCAAGCTCAAGATAACTTTATTTAACATTTATTCATTCACAACATCTGCTGACTTTATTTTCAGGTTATAGTTAAATTACAGCTAAATAGATACTTTTTTTATCACAGTATCAATGCATGTCATTGTGTTTACTTATGTCTTTATCAGCAACTGTCTGGTTTCCTCACCTTTCTCATTTTTTTTTTTTAGGCACCTGGGTCTGCTGCAAAGCAAAGTACCAGCTTCTAACACATGTTTAATTACAAGTCTATTTCTGGAAGTCCACAAATGTATGGGCTAGTTTCTGTAGCTTAGCTTTGCTAAGAAGGAAGGAAGGAAAATATGAAATAGAAAATAAGAAACTCAGTTTGTTATTTGATAAACTAGTATTTTGTGACTGGTGTTGCTCAAGTTATTCTGAGAACCAGAAAGCCCCCCACCTCACCTGACAGCCATTTTGAGGCAGCACCTGCAATGCACCTCACTATTCCCTGTGTGGCCACTCAACCCAAAGGTTTACCTGTTCTTATTTCAGAGGTGATTAATTAGTTATTATTTCTTAAGTTTAAATGTTTATGAACCAGTAAAGAACTGTTCCATTTTTTTTAAACAAATACCACCCTGTGAAGTTCTAACAGAATGTGTAGATTACTTTGGGGAAAGAGAGGAAGAGATGCTGCCTAGGAAACAATCAATGGCTTAAAGAAACTTCGGAAGGACTCACCCTCATGTTAAAAGTAGCAGCAGGAAGTTTGTGCCTTCAGACTTGCAAGATTCTGTTAAGGTAGACTTACAATAAAGTGGAGTTAGTTCACTACACCTATTTCTTGTCTTATTTACCTGGGAGGTCTGACAAAAGCAGAGTGGGCTGGAAGTGACAGCTTGGTTGAAAGGAGACCCAAACTGCAGTTTCCATTTCTCATCATCCAACATGTCACATGGATAAATGCTAGGCATTTTACCTAGTTCCTTTACAAGAATATATTGAAACAGTATTTTCTGCAAAGGAATAAATTCAAATATTTCTTATTTTAATAAACTATTCCAGTATTTGAGTTTGTTGTCTATTTTTCAAAAGTAGCTGTGTTCTAGAAATGATAACACAAAAGTGTACAGTCTAGATTTCATTATAGGATTAAGGACTTTTATATCATTAGTTTTACATCATTATATTGATTATTAGTTTTACATCATTATATTGATTATTATATGGATCTTATTTCCCTTAATTACATTTAATTTAGTCATTTTTAGTTTATTCTGATCATTATAACATGCCTATATTTCTTTCTTTAAAATTATTATTAATCTTTTTCCAATGACAATGATTTTTCCACAATTTAAAAATACAATAAGCTGCCCAGAGTTAACTTGAGGTAAAGTGGCCTATAAATTTTATAAATAAAAGTAAGTAAAAGTACAAGATGTGACATCTATTTTTTTTCTGTTTCTTAAAGAGTACAAACTGTCTAATTTATACTGTGTCTACAAGTGTCCACCAGCCAAAAATGAATATTTGTTTATAGAGAGTCAAATGTTTAAAAAAATGTAAAAAGAAATGTGTTTTAACTTGAAGCAACTTGTTAAAGCAGCCATATGTTAATGCAGCTCATTAAAGCAGCTATTTTTCAAGATGGCTGCCCACATAGATGCTGTGGCTGGCCTCTCCTTCTTTCAATAGTTAACTTCATTGATCAGAAGATCATTGGTTGCCCTCTCCCCTCTTTGGAAGAGCTTTATAGCTCCCGCTGCCTTAAGAAAGTTCAAAACATTCTCAAAGATCCATCTCATCCTGGGCATCCTTTTTTTTAACTATTACCATCTGGCAGATGGTACAGAATAATAAAAACAAGCAGAAATCTGGGTTTGGATTGATGCTGTCTGTATTATTCTGTGCTCTAAAATACGTGTTCCAAATAATGTTCAAAGCATGTTCAACCAGAGCCCTGTTTATTGTAGTAAATTATTCTTTCACCCCAAACCCGGAAACAGATATACTGTATCTCAGGGGTGTCAAACTCCATTTCATTGAGGGCTGCATCAGGATTATATTTGACCTCGGGTGGCCAGGATGGGCATGGCCAAGGTGGCCCCGTTTTCAGTTGCGATGGCCTCCTACAGCCCTCCTGCAAGCTCCATTTTCATTGGCAGAGGCACTGTGAGCCGGTTCTTAGCTATTTCCAGGGTGGCCCCGCAGACCAGATCTAAGCACCCCATCCGGCCGCAGGCCTTGAGTTTGACACCCCTGCTGTATCTCATACAAAGTCAAATTTTAATTAAACTTATTTGTTTGCCTAAATAGAAGAGCCTGCATTGCTACTGCAATAATGTTACAAGAGTAAAATAAAGTTTTCCATAAGCACATCTAGACTATACAGTGTAATATATTTATTTTTGTACTCTTTGCTCTTTTTTCAGCAACACTACCAAATGTCAGCACCTCTAAGTGGAAAAGTGATGAAAGCAATGCACTGGGAAAACATTCCCAAGATCTTGCTTTGTAAAAAATATATTTAGATGGCTTCTAAAAGCAATTACTCTATTTTATTTTTATTCTAAAAAGAAGTAGAGAAGATCATTGTTTAAGGAATCTATATTTCAAGTATCCACAAAGAAAAGCAGCAGCAGCTGACAGTTGCATATAGTTTTACAGTCTAAGTAAAGCCAACCTGAGTTTGTTTGTTTTTAAATAGATTAAGTATTTTACAAGCTATTGCTTGCCTACGCTGGCCAGCTGAAGGCTTTAAATAATTTAATCCCTAGAGCAACTGCCAGCCCCAACTGGAATATTGAAAGAAGGACCGAATTCAGTTAGGATCCAAACAGGTGCTGCCTCTCAATGGTTCCTTAATCTAGACACTGAGAGGATTCTTATGATAGCCTTTTCCAGCTCAGTGCCTTCCTCTAACTCTGATAATTCCCATCCAGAGTCCATGAAATGAATGAGAAGGAAAATACAACTGATGCATTTTCAAATCAACAAGGAACAAATCCAAATACCAGATTAGGATAGAATAATAAGAGTTGGAAGGGACCTTGTAGGTCATCTAAGCAGAAGACCCTATACCATTTTTGACAGATGGCTGTCCAGTCTCTTCTTGAAAGCTTCCAGTGATGAAGCACCCACAACTTCTGAAGGTAACCTACTCCATTGGTTGATTATTCTCACTGTCAGAAAATTTTGCCTTATTTCTAAATTGAATCTCCATCAGTTTCCATCCATTATTCCTTGTCTGGCCTTCAGGTGCTCTGGAAAATAGATTGACCCCCTTCTCTCTGTGATAACCCCTCCAATATTGGAAAACTACTATCATGTCACCCCTGGTACTTCTCTTTACTAAACTAGCATGCCCAGTTCTTGCAATCGTTCTTCATATGTTTAACTTCCAGTTCCTTAATCATCCTTGTTGTTCTTCTCTACACTGTTTCTAGAGTCTCAACATCTTTTTTATAGTATGGTGACAAAAACTGGATGCAGTATTCTAGATGTGTAGTAAGGCACAAGGCTAGAAACTAGGAGGTGTGAGTTCTAGTCCCACTCTAGGCATGAAAACTGACTAGGTGACTTTAGCCCAATCACTCTTAGCCCAACTCACCTCACATGGTTATTATTGTGGGATAAAAGGAGGAAGGTGTATTGAGTATGTTCACCACTTTGATTTATTTACAAAAATAATAAAGGCAGAATTTTAAAAAATCTAAAAAAAAATGTGTACATCTGAGCATGTAAAAAATGCCTTCCATAATCTGAATACTCCTCTTTCCATCTTCCCTCTATTCTTCCCCTTCTCTCTTTCTCTGTCTACATACTGTTCTCAAATTTCTCACTAACTGTCTGGATTAGAAGTGGCTAATTCCAAGAACAACTGATCACTGATTAGGTTTATTATGAAGTCAGTTAAAGCAGCAACAAAAAAAATGTAATGCCAATTCTATTTTTAAAATGAGAAGAAAGAGAGAGAGAAAGAAAAAGACTTTGTCTATAAATGAGAAGATTTTTGTATTTTTTTGACAAGATTAACTTGCTTGTATCTGAAAACTGTTTATAAATAACTATTAGCCCTGTGATGGTGAACCTATGGCACCCGTGCCACAGGTGGCCTGCAGAGCCATTTGTGCTGGCGTGCAAGCTTCAGGCAAACTTACCTCACTGCTCATGCATGCACCTCACAGCTGATTTTCGACTGGTTTGAGGCCTTTTCCAACCTCCGAAAGACTTGAGGAAGGCTTCTGCAGGCTTTGCAGGCTTTGCAGGCTGAAAACTAGCCCCATTTCATCACTTCATTTTTCCAAAAATACTGGAAGTGATGAAACAGGCCTAGTTTTCGGACTGCAAAGCCTGCAGAAGCCTTCCCTAAGCCTCTGGGAGGCCAAAAAAGGCCTCAAACTGGCCAAAAATCAGATGTGAGGCACAGTACAGGTAAGGCTGGGGCGGGGGGGTGCATGCATGCGTGCATGCATAGGGGGCATGGGGGCACATGCATTGCCTTCTGGGTGCTGGCACGCGAACACAAGCGTGCAAGTACATGCACAATTTTTGACACAGGAACCCAAAAAGATTAGCCACCACTGTATTAGCCTCTTTGTCAATATGACAACCAGCTTTTACAATGATGCTGCTATAATTTGAAGACAGCCTCTTATTTTCCTTCTGGGCAACTCCTCCCTATTGAAACAACCAAAATAATGTTTTAATAACGAGGTTTTGATCAGCAAAGGTATTTTTTAGGATTGGCACGAGCTTCTCAAAAATGGTGAATATCCTCTAGGGGACCAAACTTACCACAAGAATTTGGAATGCTTATAAAACTTCTCACAAGCTCACACGGTGCTGATTTAACTAAGCAATTTTTTTTCTCGTTTAATTTTCATTTCTCTTAATGCAGAGAGTAAGGAAGATAACATTGACAGATCATCAAAAACACTTACTGAGGCAAAAGGAATGGTCTATTTTTAAGGCCTTCAGTAAGATAAAATTCGGAGGCAGATACCTCTCTAATTCATTGAAATATGAGGATGGGCTACACAATCAGATCTGCAAGGTTCTATGATTATACCCAATTTCAATAAAAGTAGTTTTACCCTTCACATGAGGTTGCTTTCCTGATCTAGTCTGCCTAGTGGGACTAACATTTATCTTGGTAAATCACAAAATAAGGAGATAGATGTTTTATATTGTTAGTCAAAATATTTTCAATGTCCTTGCTCCAATCACTATTCTGCACGAGGAAATATTTACCTTGATTCCTAGTCTCTTCCCCTAAATACTACCATCTGATGGATGCCTTCTCCATGAAAACCCCTACTCTATGGAACACTCTGCCCCAATGTTCAGCAGGCCTTCACACTATTAGCTTTCCATAAGTCTTTGAAGACTTGGCTTTTCCCGCAAGCACTGGAGAAGACCAACACTTTAGAACTTTGATGTGGCAGCATTTTTTTCTTGTTTTAATTAGTTTGGTTTTATAGTTTTAATGAGATTTTACAGGTTTAGGTCTTTAGGAGCCACCCAGAGTTGGTTGAAAGATGGGCATCTACAAAAATGTTTTAAATAAAATAATTAAATCCCACCTTCCATAACTGACAGCCCTAGGGGCTAGAAAGGAATTTATGCTCAGCAACAGCAGAACCCATACGTCTGGGTTTAGATGAACAACCCTCAATGAACTTTCTCCTTCCCTTTCTTCTGGAATAGGGAAAACTGTATCCACAGCCACCAGTTATATGTCCTTTCTTGCTTAGGAGAAAAAGCGTTGCAGTTCTGCCATAACATGGAGCCATCAACTAGACATGCTGGTATACTTAAAATGACTTATTTCATCCACCTAAGCCACTTTGGATGGTTTTTCATAAGAGCAGATGTCAGATCTAAGGCTTTTTTCATGGCAACATTTGTCACTGTGCCAAGCCTTCAGACCACCAACCATCTGTTCCCTCCTCTCCAGTACCCAAAGAGGCTTTTGGATACAGTATCGTTGGGCTTTAAACAGGACTGCCCTGTATTAAAGACTTGAATTCTTCCATTCTGTAAAAGTTGATTTCTTCTCTAAAATGGGTCTTTTCATTCGTTCTTGTGCTGCTCTCTTCTCTCCCCCAGAACAGCTTTTTTAAATTTCTGACAAGAGGCCAACAATTCATAGTATATTTTGAGGAAGCTCAGTTTCAACTGTGGGATATAAACCTCCATCTATCATCTGCTTACTTTCCACAGTCAGATAGAAATGAAGAAGAGAAATGTCACCATGAAGCAATAAGTTACATAACTTATAGCAATAAGACACATAACCTAGTTTCTTTTTTAATTTTTATTGGTTTTTAAGATGAACATAGATAAACAAAACATAAAAACATCAAGCCATCTTCCATATATATATATACAGTGTGCCGGTTGGTTTACAAATTGTTTTGTGCTTCCATTTCATAGTTTTCAATTACAATTACATTGAATATATTCTCATATTTTCAATCAAGTATTAAATATGTCTATATCATTGTTAATCAATCATTTCACTATACTTTTATTCATTCATGTTTTATGAAATAATCATATTTTACTTAAATTGTTTTGTGACAGTTCATATTATCATCTCAAATCTATCCTACAATCATTTTGTAGATGTGATAAGAATACATCTTTATATATTTATTATTTTCTAAGAATCTACATATTTCATTACCATGTTTTATTTCCCAATAAAAATATCTCTGGTTTCAAATCTATGTGCTTTTTTGTCATTTTTTCCAACCACGTGTGGATTTTAGTCCAATATTTTTTAGCATCTGCACAAGTCCACCACATATGGTAATATGAGCCAAGTGTCTGATGACATTTCCAATATTTTTCTGATTTGTTCTTAAACATTCTTGCTATTCTTGTCAGGGTAAAATGCCACCTGTAAAACATCTCATACAAATATTCTTTATATGCTGTTGACATTGTCATTTTATAATTTTGAAACCACATTTTTTGCCATTTCTCTAGATCAATCCCATATCCAAAATTCTTCCCCCAAGCAATCATTGTTTCTTTAACTTGTCCTTCTTCTAGTTTAATTTCTAATAAATATTCATACAATTTTTTAATCACCTTTTCATCAGTACCTGTCAAAATCTTATCTAAATCAGTCAGCTTATCATAGAAACCTTCTTTTTTAAAGTCTTTATCATACCTTGAATGTATTTGCGCAAATGAAAACCAATTCATCTTTATACCTTCCTTGTTCCTCTAATTTTTGTACAGATTTAAGTTCACCCTTTTCATTCAATATTTCACCATATCTAACTGTTTGTTCCTTTTTATATATTATAGGATAAGAAAATGCTTCAATAATTGATAGCCAGACTGGAATTTTCAAATTGCATTGTCTTTTAGTCTTCTCCCAGTTTAACCACAGAGATTCCCGTATGTAATGTCTTCTAAAATACCCCTGTTATTTAGTTCCTTTATACCACAAAAAAGCATGCCACCCCAACAACAGATCATGTCCTTCTAATGTCAACAATTTAGTGTTTCTTAATGTTATCCATTCCTTAACCCACATTAAATTTATAGCTTGGTAATACATCTCCTAATTAGGCAAACCAAATCTTCCTCTTATTCTAGCATCTTGAAAAAGCTTTAGCTTTATTCTCGCTTTCTTTCCTTGCCATATATATTTCAACACAATTTTATTTAAATCTTCAAAGTAATCTTTTCCAAGCCTAATTGGAATTGTTTGGAACAAATATAAAATTCTGGATAGTATATTCATCTTGATTGTTGATATTCTCTCTATTAATGAGTTCTAAATTTTCCCTTTTCGCCAAATCTAATGCTATCTGCTGCTTAAGTTTGATATAATTATTCTCTTTTAGTGTACTGCATCTTGCTGTCAAATGTATCCCCAAATACTTAATCTTATTCATGACCTGAATTTTCAATAGATCTGCCAGTTCTTCCTTTTGTCTTGATAGCATATTCTTTGTCAAGATCTTTGTCTTATCTTTGTTTATTTTCAAACCAGCCACTTTTCCATATGCCTCTATCTTTTCTATCAATTTTGATGCTGTTTCTAGTGGGTCTTCTAAAATGAAAACCAGATCATCTGCAAATGCTTGCAACTTAAATTCTTCCTGTTTAATTTTCATCCCTTTTATATCCTTTTCTTCTCTAATATTTCTGTTTAGCACTTCCAAGGTTAACACAAACAACAGAGGTGATAGTGGGCACCCTTGTCTTGTTCCTTTTCTTAATATCAGTAAAGTCTGTCAGTTCTCCCTCTACCTTTGCCATTTGCTTATGATATATACCTTCTATTGCTTGAATAATTTTTTTAGCAAAGCCCATCTGTTCCAGTTGTAATAACATGAATCGCCAATTCATATTATCAAATGCCTTCTGTGCATCTAGAAATATCAACGCCATTTGTTTTTCAGGGTGTGCCTCATAGTATTCCAAAGTGTCCAAGATTACTCTCATATTATCTTTAATTTGTCTCTTTGGCAAAAATCCATTTTGATCAGGATGGATAAAATTGTTTAAGTATTTTTTAATACTTAAATACTTTTTAATACTTAAATACTGCCAATATTGAAGCAAAAATTTTATAATCTGCGTTTAGTAAGGAAATAGGTCTACAGTTCTTGATTTGTAATGGATCGGCCTCCTCTTTTGGGACAAGTGTAATATAAGCTTCTGACCATGATTTAGGTATTCTCTTCTTTAACATAACTTCATTCATAACTTTTAGCAATGGAAGGTTCAACGATTCTTATAGTGTTTTATAAAATTCTGCCGGAAGTCCACCTGGGCCTGGTGCCTTTCCATTATTTTGCTTCTTGAGTGCTTCAGTTAACTCCATCATTGTTATATTGCTTTTTAACATTGTTTCAATCTCTTTAGGTATCTGGGGTAAATTAGCATTCTGCAAATACCGTTTAACTATTTCCTCATCAATATTCTCTTGTGTGTATAGTTTCCCATAATAGTCTCGTATGATTTCCTTCTTCTCTTTACTACCATAGCAAACTTGGCCTTGGTCATCTATTAATTGCAATATTTTCCTTGATTCTTTCTCCTTTCTCAATTTATATGCTAACCATCTACCTGGTTTATTTGCATCTTCAAAATAGTTCTGTTTAGCACCTCTGATTTTCTGTGCTAATTCTTCTTTTTCTATTAGACCCATTTTATGTTTGATTATATCCATTTTTAATTTAACGTCCTTTTTCTGTGGTATTTTCTGTAGCTCTTTTTCAAGTCCTTTATACTCATCCTCTAATGCCCTAGAGGCTAGTCTTTCCATGGTATTTCTTTTCCTTGTATAGTCTATTATCAAGCCCCTGGCATATGCCTTCATTGTATCCCATACATTCTAGATTGATGTATCTTCTTTTTTGTTTTCTCTAAAGAAGAAAGCCAGTTCTTTCTCCATCCACTGTGTGAAGTCTTTTTCCTTTAATATAGTATTATTTAACATCCATCTAGATCTTCTTCTTTGTCCTTTCCATTTAACTGTCATTGGATTGTGATCTGCCCAAGTACTCATTTCAATATTTATTTCTTGAATATTAGCTAACAATTCTGTTGACATCCATATCATATCTATTCTGGACCATGGTAAATGTCCAGAAATGACCATGATAAATTTGAGTAGAAGGTATATTGTTTAGTTTTAGCATTTCTTTCTCTCCATGTATCTTTTAAATTTATTTCATCTACCATTTTAAAAAAAGATTTAGGGAGAGTCTTTCTGTTTTGCTTTGTTGTTTCTGTGTTGTACAGTCCAGTTTATTATCTACAATTCCATTAAAATCTCCAATCATAACTATATTAGCATAGTCCAGTTCAATTATTTTCATATGTAATTTTTTATAAAATTCTTGATTGTCATTTGAGGCATACATTGCAATCAGGAGTGTTTTCATATTATTGTCCATTATTTCCACCACTAGTGTTCTTCCATCGTCATCAGTATAGATCAATTTCGCTGGGATAATATCTTTAATGTATAAAACCACTCCTCTTTTCTTGAATTGTGTTAAAGAAGTAAATATTTTCCCTAATTTTGGCTGTATCAACAGTTGTTCATGTTGCTTTTTGATATGTACTTCTTGTAGGCAGATTATATCAAATTTTAATGTCTCTAGCTTATGGAAAGTTTTCCTTCTTTTAACAGCTGAGTTAAGTCCATTTATATTAATTGTAATCAGTTTTGTCTCTTCCATGATTATATTTTGTAGTTAGGTTTAGCAGCTCTCGTGATCTTGGTTCACGTTGTTCTTTGGGTTCCACCTTTCCACCTACTGCACCTTCTTCTTTTTCAGTCACCATTTGGCAGTCCTCTTGGAATTCAATTAGTGAGATTTCTTTTTCTGCCTCTTTCTCTTTCCCTCCAAAAAATTCTGTGTAAAATAATTCAGCTTTCTCAATTGAGTCAATTCTGTGTCTCTGTTCTTGCCATGTGAACATTAAACCTTCTGGAATCAGCCATCTATAATTCACCTCTTTTTTAAGTAGCATTTTGGTCAAAAATCAGTATTCTCTTCTCGTCTCTCTCACTCTTCTGGGTACTTGTTTCAGGACCACAATCTCCTTGTCTTTATATTTCAGTGTTTTCTCTCTTGCCACTTGCAATATTCGTGTTTTAATGGCTTTCTTTGTAAATCTGATGTGAACTTCTCTTGGTAAGCTATTTCTCATTGCATATCTTGGAAAGACTTGATAAACCTCATCTATTCCATCCATCATCTTCTCTTTAGTTATTTCCAAAGCTTCAGCCAAAATTTCTATCATTATCTCAGCTAGGTTTTGTCCCTTTTCTTCCTCTGTTTTGGAATCTGAGATAGAATTCTGATCTGTCCCTCTCCCATCTCAGCATCCCACTTTTATCTTGTTCAACCAGAGTTAATCTGCTATCAATGTCTCCAATCTTCTTATCTGTTTATCTTCTTCAATTTTTTGGAATCTCTCATCATACTTCATCATCATTTGTTGAATGTTCACCTTTTCATCAGTTTTCCCTCTTCTTTGTTCAATATTCTCTGTTCTCTTTTCAATATTCTCTGTTCTTATTTGAATATTTTGAATTCCTTGCATAATCATCTGCAGGGTCACTTTTTCCTGTTCCTTTTCTTGCTGTAACATTGTCTGTATTGAACATTGTCTTCCAGATGCTGAAGAGGAAAGAGTAGAAGTTGAGGAACTTCTTAACTTGAGCTGTTAGTTTCCTACTCATTTCAAACAATTCAAAATCTTCAGGTTCTTCTAGACCTTAATCCAATTGTGAAATAACCAATTGCAATTCCAAATAAAAATAGTAGGAAAAAAGAAACCAAATAGTAGCAATAATAATAATAAAAAAAAAATCTTCAGGTTCTTGTGTACCTTAATCCAATCGATTGGCTAGATAGCAGTAAAAACTCAAAAATGGAAGAAAAAAGCATAAACATACCCAAAAAAGAAAACATTGTTAAATCCTGAAAAAGCCAGAAAAGCAAAAGGTAAAAAACTAAAAAGGAGGAAAAAAAAGTTCTTCAGGTTCTTCAACACCTTAATCCAATTAAGAGGTCTCAGGTATAAAAGGATGCATAAGAAAAAAAAGAAAGCCACAAAAATTAAAAAACAACAACAACCCAATATGTAAGGTAAATAGAGAAAAAAAATACAGGGGAGGGTGAGAGAAAAAAGAAAGGCTCCTCCTTTAAAAATTAAGGAAAGAAATCATTAATACTAAAGCTTTTCCTTTAAAATAAAATGTAAACATAAAAATTTGACTTCAAAAGACAAAAAGAAAGACAAAAATCAAGCTCCAAAGGGCCAAAAATCCAAATAGCTATTATGAAAAGTAAACTAATAAGGAGGTAGTTTGTTAAAGTAGAAAATAGCGCAGCTTAAAAAAAAAAAAAAGAGCACACTGCACCTTGTTTGATTGTCCAAGGCTTTTGTTAAAATTTATAACTCTGTTCTCCAAAGTCTTATCACCTTTTTTTTCCTATAAGCTTCAACACCAGACTGCAGCTATTGATAGAAACCCAGAAGAGCACTTGCAATAATACTCTCCCATGCTCTTCCCTCTATCTTATCAAACAGGCAATGTCCTTGAAAAGAAGTCTCAGTTCTTTCTCAGCTTTGTCTAGTCAAGAAAAAAAATATTTCCAAGCCTCTAGTTGGCAGTGTTACAAAGTTTCTTTTGCTTTCACTTTCCCCCTCCTTTTCCAAACAAAATATAATGAAAATTAATTAAAAAGGGAAAAAGATATTAAAAAAGATGACTAAAAGGAAGTCTCTAGCCTTAAATATTATAAAGTCAAAAAGGAGAGAAAGAATAGGTGGAAGAAGAAAAAACCAGTCCAGTTTCAAAATATAAAATCATGTATAGAAAATCCAGCAATGAGAAAAAAAATATTACTTTTACATTCCTGTTTAAAATCACCGCTTAATCTCTTCTGTCAACTTTTACAGATTCTTTCTTTTCCTTAGGGTGTCCTTTCAAATCTTAAAATAAAGAAAATGTTTTCTCCAAACCGGCACACTTTGTCTTTCCATTCTCTTTTGTTTCGGAGCTGTCCCAACTTCAGCAGCTTTAATGGCTGCCTCTTTGCCGCTGGCAAAAAGAGCTTCTCCTGG
This sequence comes from Hydrophis major, assembly GCA_033807585.1. Taxonomy (NCBI): domain Eukaryota; kingdom Metazoa; phylum Chordata; class Lepidosauria; order Squamata; family Elapidae; genus Hydrophis; species Hydrophis major. The sequence continues at coordinate 112,795,732 of CM066328.1, read as the reverse complement.
ATCTAGCAGGGACTTTGAGGTATCCCTGGGATCGACAGGATGCACTCTTTACATTCACTGTCTCTTCGGGACGGTTTAGATCTGATTAGATCATCCAGGAACAAAGATATCGGTAGCGATGTGAGATCTCCGAGATCGCATGCCATATCGTCGCAATGCCAGCTCCGCCCTCCCCCATCGAAATTGTTGAATAGCACATAACTTGGTTTCTGACAATGACTGAATTTTCTTATAAGATCATGTCTCAAGTCAGGTATCATCATTTCAGGCCATCATCACCACCACTCATGCCCACTGACAGTTTTTCAGTATTTCCCTTTTCCACAGACCTCCAGATATTCCAAGATATTATATTGTCTCTTCTCAAGGATCAAACAGGATTGTACAATGACTTCCTACAAACACACTGCTACAAACTGTATATCTATATAAGGATTGTACCATGGCCTCCTACAACCACACTGCTGACCATGCTTATGATGTTGGAGTTCATTCATGGCTCCCTACTAACATATTTGGACCACTTTGTTATGTGGGAATAGAGAGGTTTATTGTGTGTCTCAATTGCTAAATGTCACTATATGATCCTTCCAATTATTAATTAATTCAGAAGAGTAGGAGAAGCAGCCTAGAATCCTAATTTCCACTTCAGCAGGTTGAGAGAGGAACTATGGAGTAAATTTATGGAGACCTGTAATTTATTCCCAAGCCTGTATATAAATTTTGACATAATTGTACTCTCAGTTTATTTTTTATGAACAACAAAGATTTTCAAACACACAATCTTACAATATTTACAAAATAATACAGAAGGAAATTAAAGCTTGATCTGTGCTAGGACTTATTTCCAGACTCTTTAGTTAACAATACAACTGTATCTTATAATTTATTGAACACCACAATTTATGTACAGAATAAATACTTTTTTTTTAATCACTGAGGCTTAAATCCTAACCCTAATCCTTTTAGCTCCTTGAATGAACACTAATTGGAAATACCTGGGCAATTCCAATAAGCTCTGAATGTTTTTCTCTGACATAGTGCTCTTTAGGTTTCTTTTTATACAGATAGTTTCCATGAACACCATCTTTGAATGGACGTGCAATGTCATGTTTTACTTTAGATTACTGATAAAACTTCATTATTATTTTCCAATCTGATCCTTTGGTCCTTCATTATTGATAGCAACCTGGTCCAATTAATAAAAGCTTCAATCCCACTTTCCCAGGTATGGAAAAGTGAGAAATCAATTTCAACTACTGGAAAATGCCATTGTCTAACATCCATACTTAATACTTGCTATTCTTTCTAAGACCATGGTTTCTTCTGCTATGTGCTAATTACCTAAAATATTTTGGTCTACTGGTTATCTATAAAGGTGGTCTGTTGACCTATTGTACTATAAATGACTCTTTTATTTCTTTTCAAATCAGGATTTCTCTACTTAAGAAATATTTTAGAATGTCCACTTCTGCTTTACCAGTCCTGGCAACTACACCTACATAGTTAATAAGCTTTATCAATATAAAGTAATCCACCAATCTGTTTTCCAATTGACATAAGAGAAGGAGAAAGTCTACTGCATTTGATATAGGGGTCAGCTTCAAAAATTTTAGCAACGGGTTCTCTGCCCGGTTGCTGGGTGAGCATGGCCATGATGGGCGTGGCCTAGTCAGCCTCCTGCACCATGGCCGGGGGCATTTTTATCTTCCCTGGGGTCTGGAGGCTTTCCTTGAACCTCCAGGAGGGTGAAAATGGCCTCCCCATGCTCCGGAGGATCTCTGGAAGCTAGAAATAGGTCCGTTTCCAGCCTTCCTGAACTTCTGGGAGATCTGTTTTTCACCCTCCCTGAGCCTCCATACGCGCCCTGCACTTACCTGTATCCAAAATGGGCTGCATGGGGATGAGGGGGATGAAGGGGGGAAGGGCCAGCCAGGAGTGGGATTTTGGAGTTCTCCAAACTGTGTAGAATCTTAGCTAGAGAGTCTCCCAATCCCCTGTGAACCCCCAGTAATCCATCCCTGATTTGACAGCAATGAGAAGCATAAGATGTGCAAGGTTCTCACACTGCACTAGACCAATTTAGTACAATATATTTCATCACAAAGCTGTAGGTCTGCCAATTGCATAATTTACTTCTGCCCTATCTCAGACTCTCAGTTCAGCAACTGAATAAATATGACTTTGGGAATGGATGACCTACTACAGAAAAGCAGGGTCAGTAACAAGATAACACATAATACACACTTGTGGGCATTACTCATCCCATTCTGGGGCTATTGGGAATGAGTTCTATTTAGTATGAGGTTGGCCTCATTTTTCCATTAGGTGCTTCATGTTACACATTTCATAATCTTTGCTAAAAGCCATGTCTTCTGGCTTTATCATTTGGAAAGCATTCTCCAAGCGCTCACAGATCTAGGTGCTGTAGGAATGAATTATTAGAGTACAAAGTGTAATCTGGAAAGAATCCAAGATTGGTGATGTAGTTTTGCAGGCTTGTTTACAAAAACCAAGGCTCAGGTTTGAGGATTCCGAACAGACATAAAAGTTATTTGAGTACTGAATTTGAAACCCAAAGAATGTGGGCCATTTTTGGCAGCAGGAAACAAGTAGGCCAGAGGCTCCAACACTGACAAGTATGCTGAACAGGAAAGGACATATAAAAATAAATAAATGTTTTCATTGCTAGGAAGGAAAGAGACTGGGAAAACTGGACAAGAGAACACATAAACTGAAACCAAACATTTTCCACTGGGAAAGAAGTCCCTGGGTGCAGTATTAAAACAGTTTTTCTTTGAAAAAGTTATTACTGCCAGGGTGATGGCAGTTTGTTTATTAATCACATTTGTGAGAGCACTGCGATCCCAAAAAACTGTCAATGGTTCACAAGATTAAATCTTGTAATGGGGCTGGGATGTTCGAGGTTCCAACTCTCAAATGGTATCAACTGGATCCAGGAGATGCGTTTTCTCTGTTGCCATACCTGCTGTATGAAATCCATCCCCTAGGTCTCATTAGATTCCCAGGTAGAACAAATATGAAGTCATGTAAGCTAGGTAGTCCTTCTGCATAGTTCTAAAGGATGTTCACTTTAAGAACAAGTTTCCTCCCTCTCCTTCCCTCCCCAATCAAGCAAGTAAAAACAAGCAGATTTACCTAAGAGTTTTCTTTGTACTGGCAGATCCACAAAGATCACAGTCTAATCATGTCTTTTAGTGCGAGCAATTTCTTCCTTTTTCTGTCCCACAGCCATCTCAGTGTGAGCCTATTCCAGCATTGCCAACACATATCTCTTCTCTACAAGGTAATTATGTTAAACATTAAAACCCAGTTCATTTTTCTTCTAAAAAGCCTTTGGAACAGCCTCTTAGTACTAGACCCTAACTAGACTGAAGATGGTGTTATCTAAGGTAATTACGTATTTTTCCATTATTCCTACTTCTATTCCCCTCCTTTTCATCAACTTTCCTTGCAGGTATTTTTAGACTGCAAGTCTCTTGAATAAGGACCTATCAAGCCTGTTATTTGGAAAGTAAAGCATACAGATGAAGAATAAAGTACATAGTTGGTGCTTGAATGCACACTCCTTACCTTGATGCCTCTACAGCCAGCCTCACCTCCCCTACTTTGTTGAAATGGGACAACCCTGACCTTCAGTTATCTTAACTGCAATTTTGGAAAGGCAATTAACACAAAACAATATAATGCCTGCAAGGAATAGGTCCGCTGAGATACTGCTATACCCAAATAAAAGCAAATTTGTTTGGCAAATTACACCCAAAATCTAAGCATATAGCCTTCCCCCAAATATATCCCTATAGCTACTAGGAGCGAAGATTAACTCTAATATGCCTTTCTTACCACATTATAAATATACAACTCACAGTAAAACCATAGTTCTTGCCTGAGTGTCTGAAACAAATGTGCACGATATATGAAGGTAGAAAATCTACGAAAATGACTTGATAGAAAACCACTGTTCTCACCTGGAAATCTGAATTGAAGGTCAAAGTAATACCTACAGTAGAACTTTTTAACTTGAAAGTTATTGTTGAAGAAGCTACAGTATTAATATTTTCCTTCCTGATCTATTGTAAGTCATACTTACCTACCCAATGTGTTCTTCACATTGCAAATATGTATTTTATTTTTGTTCATAAAAAAAGAGAACAAGAAAGAAAGAAATTAAGTCTAAAAGTAGCTTTGCTTCCCATCATTGTTTTTTTGCAATTTTCCTCAAACTATCTTTAGACATGTTAGACTGGCTATTGATATTCTAGCCAACTACTTTTTAGCTTGGTATGTTTTGCAAGCCCAACCAGTATGATTTGTTCATTGTTCAATGAGTGTATGAAGTTTTGTGCTAAAGAAAAAAAATTCAAAATTGGATGTAATGGGCACACAGGTTCAAAGAAACTTTTTCATACTTACCAAACAAACAGGTATTATACCATGGTATTTCCCACAGTCATTATTTTTGTCTCTTTCTGTGTGTGTCTCTTTGAAGTAGAAGAAGGATGTGAACAAATAAGGCTTCCAGAGTTTGCAGTTGCTTCCAAAGTTGTTACTTAGACAAATCTTCCATGTACAGCACACTGAATGAATGCCTGGTGTTTGTTGCCTATTAAGATACTCACTAAACTGGTAGCTTCTCAATCTAGCAACCTTATTAATCTTTTTCCAGGCTTGTTATAAAATTAGCAAAGACACATTTTTGAATTAGCCTTCCAACTTGAGTGTTAGCTCCAATGACTCATTTGAAAATACTATAAGTAGGACAAAAGGAATCTTAGGCACTTCACTGTAAATAGTAATTTTGGAGATTACAAAAAATATCCTGTCTCGTTTCAGCAGCAAAGAAAGACACCTCTGTGTACATGTTCAGTTTTAAAAATAAAAAGGCACAAGACTCCAGCCAGAGTGACTGGGATGTCCATTTTCATTTCAAAGGAAGCCAGTTATGTTTCATATTATGTATCAGCAATCAGGACTGACAGACAGCTGATTATACTTCTACTCTCTGACCAAGCTTGTGGGAAATATATTTACACACACACACACACACACACACACACCTCCACTCAGTTTCTGGGAAGCTTGAAATTCCTTTAAAATCCTTGTCTGGGAAACTAACATATTGACTTTCCATTAGGTATTGAAATAAACTGGTCTGCTCATACCTTTCAGGATAAAGCATTTTACGAGTCAGTATCAATTCCTGTTACTTTCTTGGCAACTATATGGAAGTGGCTTGCCACTGCTTTGTTCCAGGATATTTTTTTCAATTTCTCATTCTATTTGATAGTTTAATTGATGTCCTGGTCTCTCCTCTACATATTAATCAGGATCTACATTTCTTGACTTCTTTCAAATCAGCCAAAGCCACTTAAGTGAGGATACATGCCATAACTAAGGAACATTATATATTTGAATGTAAAATAAGAGTGGGAAAACTTGCTGTCTCACAGCTTGCATGCTGTTTCCCCTGACTTCAAAAGCTTTCTGGAAGACACGTTGGCTGAGCTACTGCCAATTGCAATCTATTTTTCCCTTTGTATCTTTAGGGTCAAGAGGGAAAAACAGAAAAAAGTTAATAAAAAGGGAGGTAAAAGGATGACTGTTCCTTGGGTAGCAACTCTACTCCTTTATTGCTTGGGCAATAAATATAAATAAATATAGGTTTTTTAATAGAAAGATTGTCCCAACAAAGGCCAATTCAAAATGCAGAAAACACACACAAATGCAAAACTGTAAAGTGTGCAGAATCCATGGTGCTCAGGAGGCTAGACCTTGAGGTTGTGCAAAACATTACAAGTTCAGAATAGATTGCTTTAAGTTCGAATTTTTTCTGGAATAGTCAGAAATCAAAATGAATCTTTCGAACTGTTTTCAGTTATATTTCTAGCCATGGATAATTTGGAGTGGTCAGAAGTTGGAAGAGCATTTTGTGGCAGCTTGGGTTACATCAATGAGTCATCTTTCCATACAAACATTGGCTCCTTTTAGGCTATAAATGTAAAGTACTTTACTGAACACATGCAGACTAAAATTCTTTTCAAGAATGAAAAGAAACTTCTGGAATTACTCAAAGCACTTAAAAGGCCAAGCTTATGTGATTAGATATTTTGGATAATCTCACTCTGTTAATAAAAATAAGATGACATTTTAAAAACAGACTGGTTTTTGATAAGTAAAACTCAGATTCAGAGCCAGACTTTTATATTTTCACAAACATGCCATACAAGCTTTCTTAAAATAACAGGACACACCCTTCTATATTTCATGGCACACATCACAATATATAGCATTTCTGAAAAGTGCCTAAATATAAAGAAAAGTAAAAGAAAATTAGCTAAGATTTAAATAGCAGCTGTTTTTATACAAATGTAAGTAGGCATCTTTTAAGAATCAACTCAAGGCACTTACAAAAGTTTCAATAGCTTGAAATATTTGCACATCCAATGGTTGAATCACTTGACTTGGACCAAGGATTGGCAATTAGTATCATTCAGATGTTTTAAATTACAACTCTATAATTCCTTTCTACTGACTATGAGATTTGAGTTGGTGGAAGCTGAAGCCAGAACAACTGGATAGCAACACATTGTCTAACACTGCTCTAGTTCATGGAGGATATATGAATGAAATATAGTAAATAGCTACCAATATCTTATTTGAATACATCAACTATGCCAGAAGCAGCAGCACAGACAGCTAAGAAGTCTCTGATCATGTCAAGATTGTCACTGAATCAACCTTTTCAGCCCAACAAAGGTAGCTCTGAAGCCACATGTACATTACCCCCAAGTATGCTAATTTACGAAGTATACATATTAGCTCTGTTATTTTTGTTATGTCCATCATCTCCCATATCTTTTCATTTTGAAATGAGGGTTTCTTGCCTGCAACTATTATGCATGCCTTTACCTTGAAACAAACTCTGAGAAAAAGCAAACTTTGCTGTTGACCAAACTTGCATAGTATTATCTGTTGGAAGTGGAGATGATTATTTTGTTTGTTGTACAAGATAAATGAAAAATTTGATCACTGACATATAAAAATTTGTTGTTGTTAATTCCGAAGCCATGTCTAATCCATTGTGACCCCATGAACAACATTCCTCCAGGTCTTCCTATCCTCTACCATCCTCTAAAGTCCATTTAAGCTATCTAAAAATTAAAATACCTAAATTAATTTTTTGAGTCCACAGGTATAGTTGTTAACCTATGGCTTCATAAATGTACGCTGAAGTTAAAAACTGCACATTTTTCAGTGATGACAAGAAATCAAATTACATATTCACAGAAGTCCTCTGTTTTTGCTTCTTCTTTTTTTTTACTATTTACATTTATATAATCACACACTAATATGGGGGCTTATGCTTGGAATCTTTTAAGTGCCCGATATTTCTGTCTCAAATACTGACAGGTGTGGAGCAAACCCTTGTGTTAAGGATGGTATACATAGGGAGGGGAAAAGGCCCCTAAGGATTCCAATTTATTTAAATAAAAATGTAAATTGCAATATTAGAAAACTTAAGAATTGATAGAAAAAAGAACTTGATTTCTTCCCATATGCTGTCTATAGAAGTATCCTGAATCTGGGTCAATCTGCCATCTAGTGGTACAGCTACCATACAAGGTCTTAACTAAATAAGTTACACTATGTTCCAAAAGTCAGTAAGAACTTTTGTTTTATGTTTTAGCAATCCCTACATTTTATCAGTTTCAATAGCAATTGTTTTAATTGTTACTTGATACAACAGTTGGCATACACTTTTTATGTAAGGAAATCATTACTTGTGCAGACAAAGTCATAATGACTTTGGCAGCCTTGATTCCTAATTACTTTACATAACTTAGGACTTCTTAGTATGATGAAAAGAACGATGTGGGTGGGTGAGCATAAATTACTCTATTACCAGTGACCTATAATTACATAGGCTGCCACCAAAAAGACTTTTTGGCAGACAGATTTTAAAAACTAACATGAAGCAACCCCTGTTGTGGCACAATTAAGCATGAAATCTATAGGAATCTTTAGCCTACTTTCCTTACCTCCAAGAATAGAGTAAACCTCAATTTAGGAGTAGTCACTTAGAAACCGTTTGAAGTTAGGATGTGCTTATCTGCGGGCTACTTATGACCCAGATTTGGAATTTCAATGGATGCATGACCAAATAAATACAATTGGGGCCAGTTTACTTCCAGTTTTCAGCAAAACCATGCCCATAGTAAACTCAATGACTGCAACACTCGCTTAATGACTACTTCAAAAAGGTCATAAAATTGAGTTGATCACATGACTTACATGACTTACAAACCTGATAGGTAGCCTCCATTATGGTCATAAGCCAAGGACCACCCGTATAATGTTCAAAAATTTAATACCAAACGTTAATTATTTAAGCAACATTCATTCCATCCTTCAGTAACATTCTCAGAGTATACAAGTTAAGAGGAAATGAGAAACTAACTAGTTTTCAACTTACAACAACAACTTAACAAAATGTAATATACAGGTGAAACTCGAAAAATTAGAATATCGTGTAAAAGTTTATTTATTTCAGTAATGCAACTTAAAAGGTGAACTTAATGAGATAGACTCATTACACGCAAAGCAAGATAGTTCAAGCCATGATGTGTCATAATTGAGATGATTACGGCTTACAGCTCATGAAAACCCCAAATCCACAATCTCAGAAAATTAGAATATTGTGAAAAGGTTCAATATTCTAGGCTCAGTGTCTCACTCTAATCAGCTAATTAAGCCATAATACCTGCAAAGGATTCCTGAGCCTTTGAATGGTCTCTCAGTCTGGTTCAGTAGGAATCACAATCATGGGAAAGACTGCTGACCTGACAGTTGTGCAGAAAACCATCATTGACACCTTCCAAAAGGAGGGAAAGCCTCAAAAGGTAATTGCAAAAGAAGTTGGATGTTCCCAAAGTGCTGTATCAAAGCACATTAATAGAAAGTTATGTGGAAGGGAAAAGTGTGGAAGAAAAAGATGCCCAAGCAGCAGGGATGACCACAGCCTGGAGAGAATTGTCAGGAAAAGGCCATTCAAAAGTGTTGGGGACTTCCATAAGGAGTGGACTGAGGCTGGAGTCAGTGCATGAAGAGCCACCACACACAGATGGATCCTGGACATGGGCTTCAAATGTTGTATTCCTCTTTTCAAGCCGCTCCTGAACAACAAATGTCAGAAGCATCTTACCTGGGCTAAAGAAAAACAGACCTGTCCTCTTTTCTGATGAGAGCAACTTTTGCATCTCCTTTGGAAACCAAGGACCCAGAGTCTGGAGGAAGAATGGAGAGGCACACACTGCAAGATGCTTGAAGTCCAGTGTGAAGTTTCCACAGTCTGTGTTGCTTTGGGGAGCCATGTCATCTGCTCATGTTGGTCCACTGTGCTTCATTAAGTCCAGGGTCAACACAGCCGTCTAGCAGGAGATTTTGGAGTACTTCATGCTTCCTTCCGCAGATGAGCCTTATGTGGATGCTGACTTCATTTTCCAGTAGGACTTGGCACCTGCCTATACTGCCAAAAGCACCAAAACCTGGTTCAATGACGGTGGGATTACTATGCTTGATTGGCCAGCAAACACACCTGACCTGAACCCTATAGAGAATCTATGGGGCATTGCCAAGAAAAAGATGAGACATGAGACTGAACAATGCAGAAGAGCTGAAGGCCACTGTCTTCCATAACACCTCAGCAGTGCCACAGGTTGATAGCTTCCATGTCACGCTGCATTGAAGCAGTAATTGCTGCAAAAGGGGCCCAAATTAAGTACTGAGTACATATGCATGCTTATAATTTTCAGAGGTCCGATATTGTTCTATGTACAATCCTTGTTTTATCGATTGCATGTAATATTCTAATTTTCTGAGATTGTGGATTTGGGATTTTCATGAGCTGTAAGTCATCACAATTACGACAAATCACGGCTTGAACTATTTTGCTTTGCATGTAATGAGTCTATCTCATATATTAGTTTCACCTTTTACATTGCATTCCTGAAATAAATGAACTTTTGCACGATATTCTAATTTTTCGAGTTTCACGTGTATGTATGCATTGCCTTTTTGAAAGATAGAATGGAAAACCCATTGACTGTTTATATTGAAAGTTCTTCCTAGTTCATTCCCCAGATTAAATAGGAATTAAATCCAGAACTTAAAATCTATATTTCATGTATGTTTTGTGTATTTGTATATCTATCTCACTTAATAGCAGGGATTAGGTAGATCGGAAGGAATAATATATACAGTATATAGGATGCAATAAATTCATTAAAAAAAAGGAAATTGTGAGCTGCAGAGAGCACACACATAGGGAAACAATAGGCTTGCATCAGAGGTGGTATTCAGCAGGTTCTGACCAATTCTGGAGAACTGGTAGCGGAAATTTTCAAATTTTGAGTAGTTTGGAGAACTGACTGCAGATTTCACAGTATCCTTCCCCCGTCACACCCACCAAGCCACATCCACAGAACCAGTAGTAAAAAAAATTGAATCCTACCTCTGGCTTGGATACTGTCATGTCATTTCAGAATACCTCCCAATATAAGAAAGCTAACCCAGGAAGTTCAGTCCTCATATTTTTGCTTTTTCCAAATATGCCTCCCTTGCAACCACAGCAATGAAATAGTCTCTTAGCAAAGTTGCATAAGAACAAATTGCACAAGGCTCAAACTTCCATGAAAGATACAAGGTTCTACAATTTCTGTTCCCCGTCTGCTTGCCCCAGAAGCCTATATGTGCCTTCAGTTATGAAACAAAATTTATCTGGGTCTTCACTCTGCTCAGCTGAAATGCTATCTGCCTATCTTCAAGTCAACAGAAAACTACACAAGCATATTTCTTACTTCCCCCACTGATTTCTATCTCTACTATCTCTGTTTGGAGTCACTAACTGGTCTCCAAGGTAACAGGTGACAAAGCCCAACAGAATGTATACACTTTGAAGCTGCCTTGAATGGTGTAAAAAAAAGGGGGAAATACAATTTTAACACTGATACAGATAAGGATGACTTAAGGTTGATTCAGTCATGGGCTGGGGACAAGAAGTCCCTGAGGATTTTACTTCACTAGTTGTTTCTGACATAGGGGGAAGTTTCATCTTCATTTCAAGGCCATTGAGCCAGCAGTCTGAAAGCATTTCTGCAGTCATGTGGCCAGCATGATATCACAGAAGGCTGTTACTTTCACACCGAAATTAATAAACTTCATATCTACTTGCATTTGCATGTTTTTGAACTGCTAGGTTGGCAGCAACTGGGGTGAGGACAGGAGACTTAGCTATTGCTGAGTGGCATGCATGATGGTTGCAATGCCCCAGGGCAATGTGATCAGCTTTTGTGATCTTCTGACAAAGCCAACAGGAAGCCAGATTCTCTTAACAACCATGCCACTAACAACTATGCCACACTGTCTATCGTGCACTTCACTCCATTCCTAAGAGGTCTGTAAAGGGGCGTGCATAAGCACACCAGCATGCCTACTGTCCCTGTCCTACTGCTCCCATTTATTCATATTCATTTATTATGCATATACTTATACCTGTTTATACTTATATGTTTACGCTTGAAAATGTTTCCAAAAGCATGTATTTTGTAACTTCTCAGAGAAAGCCGAACCGAGTACGTGTCACCAGACACGAATCCAAATGATAAATGTATTCTATTGGCTTAGAGTATTTTGGTGAATACCTCCTTGAATGTAACGTATAAAAGCTTGTGTAAAAATATGCAAAGGGTTCCATCCTGCTGCCTCGGATGTGAACCCGCTTCTGCAGAACCGCAATAAATCAAAGAAAAACTCAGATCCGTGTCGTGTCAGTCTCTCGTGCGAATGCAATCTCACAATTTGGCGAGCCAGGCAGGAGATTCCACGGCAATCCTCGGTGTTCTGGGGACTGGTGAGTAGTGGCCACTCCATCTCGTTTGGAGACATTCCCACTCCCCATTGATCGAGAGGTCCCAGGAATCTCCGATCCCAAGACGAAGTCTCGGAGAAATCCAGAGAGATCGAACGGACTGAGTGAAGGTACCTTGTGAATGGTGATCGGGGATCACGAGAAAACCTGAGTCGGGGACGCCCGCACATCCGCATACCTGAGCAGACGACAGGTCCCAGAGTGATCAGGTAAATTTGTTCCTTTTTCAAGAGAACAGGGTTTTGTTGATAGGAAGGTGTCCTTAAATTTTCTCAGGGAGAAAGTCCAGCGCCTGCTGGAGGACAGGTCTGGTGACGAGAATGGGGAAAGGACAAAGTAAGAGGTTATTAGAAACCTCGGACATAGAGAAGGGAGAAGAGAAAGAAGGCAGAAAACCTATTCCGGTAGATTCGCCTTTGGGACAACTACTACACCAGTGGTTCTCCCCGAATCTAAAGCATTATACCCGGAATCTGGAGAAAAAGCACATGATTTACTTGTGCAAATACAGGTGGCCTAAAAATCCTCTTGTGAATCCAAAATTTCCCTACCATTGGGCACCGGAGGGAGAAACCAGTACATACTGGATGAATCAATTGAAGGATTATTTATTAGCTCGTAAATTAACTGCTGAGATACCGTATTTGGAAGTATGGTATCACGTTGAATTTGAAGGACCCAGCCCGCCACCGGCTGATCAATTTGTGTCAAAAATTAAAAATCCGGAGTCTGACGATGAGTTTTATGGTCCTCCACCGAGATATGTTCCTCCGCCCAATCCACAAGAAGCATTGGGGGCAGCGGCAACGGCTCCACCACCTCCCTCCCCGCTGCCGGCACCTCCTGCGCGTTTGCAGAGAGAACTAAGAGATTTAGAGCAAAACGTTCAGAACTTGTCTTTTCCACCGGCACAGCCGGCACATGCTTATCCCTTGCGTGAAGTGGCGAATGGTCTGAACGCTCAGGGCCAGCCCGTGGCTATGTATGCTATTCAACCCATGAGACCCGGGGAACTGAGAGAATTGAAACAATCACTTCCCCGTCTTCATGAGGACCCACAGAAAGTAAGCTCAGAATTAGAACTGTTCTTGGGGCCGAATGATTACACTTATGAAGAACTGATGTACATTTTGGGGCACCTATTTAGCAGAGAAGAAAGAGATCTGATGAGACAGGGAGCAATAGAATATTGGCGAGTATTACAATTGGGAAATTACCAAGCAGTTGGTGGGGATGTTAAGTTTCCCTTGGCCCCTCCCGATTGGAATATCCAAAATGCAGATCATAGACGAAACATGAAAGATCTGAAGACAATGATAACTGAGGGAATTAAAATTGCAGTACCACAGGGACGAAACTTAACAAAGGCTTTCGAGATAAGTCAGGGAAAAGATGAGTCCCCAGGAGATTATTGTGCTAGGTTAAGAGAGAGCTTGGAGAAATGTTCAGGGGTAAGACCAGACACACCTGCGTTTGAGTCTATGTTGAAAATGCAGTTTGTGGCGGGAGCTTGGCCTGATATTCAAAAGAAGATTCAGAAAATAAACAATTGGGGGGCACAGGGGATTACTGAGTTGATTCGAAATGTGAATAGGGATGTGATTAAAACCAGGCAGAAATCTCAAATGATGTTGGCGGCAGTACAAACCGCTGCTAAAAATGAAGTGAGAAAACCAGAAGCAAAAGATCAACCGAGAAAAGAGGTGTTTAAAGGAAGAGGTAGAGGATTCCCTCCCAGAGGAAGACCTTTGAGAGGGAGAGGGATGAGCACTGGTAGAGTAGGTATGGACCGTAACTGTTTCAAGTGTGGCAAGTATGGTCACGTTGCGCGCGAGTGCCAGAACAGTCACCCTGAAAGAAGTTACGCTCTATATGAAGATTAGGGAATTTCTGGCTCCTTTAAGAGGACCTACGGGGAGCCACTGGTAAATATAAAAGTGGGTCCAGACCGTCAGGAACTAACCTTCCTGATAGACACAGGGGCAAGTCGTACCTCGGTATGCGAGCCCATAAATGAAAAAATGAAAGGAAAAGAAACTATTTTGGTAACTGGAGTGAGTAAGAAGCAAAATAGAGTGAGAATTTTGGAAGAGGTAGAAATGAGTATGGATGGGATAGAAGTTTGTAGTAAGGTGTTGTATATACCAGATTCAGGAGTGAATCTGTTAGGGAGAGATCTCATGCCAGCGTTTGGATTCCAGTTGAGAGATAATAGTGGAATAAGAATGTGTGTTTTGAAGGAAGAGGATGTAGAACGAATTCATAATGATGTTTGGGCAGATGGACAAAATGTGGGGAAGATGGAAATAAAACCTATCGAGATTAAGGTGCAGCCCAGGATTGTTAAAAGTTGGACGCCTCAATACCCAATGAGCAAGAAGGGTAGAGAAGGATTGAAGCCTGTAATTGATCAATTGTTACGGCAAGGATTATTGGAACCAACCATGTCCCCTTTTAACTCTCCTATCTTGGCTGTACTAAAGAAGGACGGAAAGCATAGGCTAGTGGTGGATCTGAGGGGGGTCAATAGGATTGTAATACCACGTTTCCCGGTGGTACCGGATCCCTATACCATTTTGGGTCAGATACCTCCTAAGGATGGGTGGTTTACAGTTGTTGATTTGAAGGATGCTTTTTGGGCATGTCCGCTTGAAGAAGGGAGTAGAGATTTGTTTGCCTTTGAATGGAATGATCCTGAAAGTGGGAGGAAACAACAATTGAGATGGACAGTATTGCCTCAAGGGTATATGGAAAGTCCTTTGTTGTTTGGTCAGGCTTTGGAGGAGAAGTTACAGACCTTTCCAAAAGAGCCAGGGGTAAGTTTGATTCAGTATGTGGATGATTTGCTGTTGTCAGGAGAGAAAGAAGTAAAAGTTAGGGAGAGTTCAGTGGCTTTGTTGAACTGGTTGAAGGAGCAAGGATTGAAGGTGTCAAAGGAAAAGATTCAATTTGTAGAGAGAAAAGTGAAGTATTTAGGACATTATATCATGCAAGGAGTCAGGAGTTTGGATCCTGAGAGAGTGAAAGGATTGATGAGTTTAGCTCCACCTAGGAACAAGACTGAGGTTAGAAAAGCCTTAGGATTAGTTGGATACTTCAGAGCTTGGATAGATCAGTATGCAGTGTTGGTTCAGTTCCTAAATCAGAAGTTGCACGGAAGAGGAGAGATCATTGAATGGTTAGAGGAGGATGAAGCGAAGTGGGAAGAAATCAAGAGGGCATTAGCCACCGCACCGGTGTTGGCTCTGCCTAACTTGAAAATCCCATTCCATCTGTATGTATCAGCCAGGTCTGGGATGGCAGTGGGAGTGCTTGCTCAGAAGAGGGGGGTGCGGTTTCAGCCCGTTGCTTTTCTGAGTAAGACATTAGAGCCTGTGGTAAGAGGTTGGCCTATCTGCGTGCAGGCGGTAGCCGCCACAGCTGTTCTGGTGATAGAAAGCAGGAAGTTGACTTTTGGGGGAGCTATAGTGGTACACTCCCCACATCAAGTAACCTCAGTATTAAGTCAGTTGGCTTCCACTTGGATGACCGAAGGAAGGATTTTGAAATATGAAACTATTTTAAGGACAAGTCCAGATATCATTATCGGGACTGATAAGAATTTGAATCCAGCAGAATTTTTGGAAGGAACCAGAAGAGAATGGGAGGCTGAGGATCATGATTGTTTGTTGGAAGTTGAGATTATGACTAAAGTGAGAAAAGATTTAGAGGAAGTTCCGCTGGAGGAAGGTGAAAAGTGGTTTGTGGATGGTTCAAGCAGAGTTAAGGATGGCATAAAGAAAGCAGGATATGCGGTAGTAACTCAGAATGGGGAGGTAATTGAGAAAGGATCATTACAAGCAGGATGGTCGGCTCAGAAGTGCGAATTATATGCTCTCAAAAGGGCTTTGGAATTAGCTGAGGGAATTGATGTGACAATATGGACTGATTCCAAGTACGCTTGGGGTGTGGTTCATACTTTTGGGAAGATCTGGCAAGAAAGAGGGTTTATAAAATCAGATGGGAAACAGATAGAGCAACTACAGCTAGTAGAAGTGTTAGAGGCCTTACAATTACCACAGCAGGTGGCCATTGTTCATGTAAATGCACATCAAAAGGGGAATGGCCTGGAAGTTGTTGGAAATAGATGGGCAGATAGGTGGGCAAAGGAGGCAGCTGGGGAGGTAATTCTACAAATGGTATTAGTACCCATGTTGCCTGAAGAGCCCGAAGACAAATGGGAACCAGATGGAACTGCAATAGAGAAATTAGAAAAGGAAGGGTGCAGAAAAACAGAGAAAGGGTGGATGACTAAAAATGAAGAAAAAGTTTTGTCAGAAACACAAATGAGAAATGTAATGCAGTATTTACATGAAGGGAGTCATTGGGGAACTGAAGCGTTAGTACAAGCTGTCAAGCCGGTGTATTGGAGTCTGAACATGTGGACAATTGCTCATTCCATTTTCTGGAAATGTTTGATATGTTTAAAAGTTAATAAAAAGTGCCTCCAGAAAAACAGAGAAAGGAGGACGGCCTCTAGCAGCTTGGCCGTTCCAGAAGATACAGATCGATTACACGGAATTGCCACCCAGTGGTGGATGGAAATATCTGTTGGTGATCAAAGATCACTTAACAGGGTGGATAGAAGCCTTTCCCACCAGACAGGCTACCGCTTCCATGGTGACAAATACTCTGCTAGAACAGATAATACCTAGATATGGCATGTTTGAAGTAATAGACTCCGATAGGGGCACACATTTTACACAGAAAAATCTTCAAGAGGTAATGAGGGCTATAGGGGTGAGATGGGACTTACACACCCCTTGGCATCCTCAGTCTTCAGGGAAGGTTGAAAGGGGAAACTCAGAAATTAAGAAACACCTGACAAAATTGCAGTTGGAAAATGGGTTACCTTGGACCAAGAACTTACCCCTAGCTCTGTTGAGAATTAGGACTTGGGGGTTTCACCTTTTGAAATGTTAATGGGTCACCCTTACTTGACAACTTTCGGGGGACCTATACCTGAATTCAGGGATATGTTCGTGAGAAAATATTTGCAGACACTGTCCAGGTCTTTATTATCTCTTCGTAAACAGGGACTTTTAGCACAACGACCACCACTAGTAGGAAGTCAACATCCTTATGAAGTTGGTGATTGGGTGCTTGTGAAGACCTGGAGAACTGAGAAATTGCAACCTAGCTGGGAAGGACCATACCAA
Organism: Hydrophis major; assembly: GCA_033807585.1. Lineage (NCBI taxonomy): Eukaryota > Metazoa > Chordata > Lepidosauria > Squamata > Elapidae > Hydrophis > Hydrophis major. The sequence goes on along the minus strand of CM066328.1, from coordinate 112,778,587 downwards.
GTGCTTCTGACGACCGAGTCTGCTGTCCGAACAAAAGAAAGCGGGTGGACTCATCATAGTCGTGTGAAAACAACTCCAGAACCTGAGAAGCCCTGGAAAAGTCACCCAGTGGAAGGACAACCCTTGAAACTGACTCTTAAAAGATAAAATCATGCGTCTGTTTTTGTGTACTTCAACTGTACTTGTGAGCATTTTTGTCTTACAACAGGTTAAAGAAGCAGAAACTGGACAATCTCGGCATGTTCAGAGAGCAGGGGATCTTGGAGAAGATCTCTGGGCAGACAATTGCTACATTGAAGATATAAGAACAACGGCTAAAGGTTTAAATATTACTAATTGTTGGTTATGTATGCATTTGCCTGGGAAAGCTGAAAAAGGGGTCATTCTGCATGGAGTACCTTTAACAAAACAAATGATGGCAAATGGAGGGGAACATAAAATGGAGTTTGGAAGAAATATGACTAGGAAAATATTCCTTCACTTACGAGAGACAGCTCATGTTTGTTTTAAAAGAAATATTACTGGGGGAGTCTTCCTGGGAAATTGGGAAAGGTGTAATAAAACGTTTACAATGCCCACAACATGTTTCAATACAAGTAAAACAAAATCCTATGACTGTACAAATGACCTTAAACCACTACAAACATATTATTGTCAAATGTGTATGTATTTTGAGGACATGATCAATTGGACAAGGATTTCTAATGCTACTTGGGCCATGGACGATAGCAGGTGGATGTTATGTGGGAAACATGCCTATAGGGAAGTACCAAAATTGTGGTCAGGAAGTTGTACCATGGGGTTTGTGTTACCAGTAATATATAAATTAGATGAACTACCCAACACCCGAATCAGAAATAAAAGAGAGTTAGATTCCGGAGTAAATCCGGGATCCTGGGGGGGTGGTATGGGAAGAGCTCTAATTGCACCTTTAGGCATTGGGTTAAATTACCGAGACATTAAACGACTGAATAACTTTACCATTGCAATGTTTAATGACACCATAAAGAGTATAAAAATGATTGAAGAATTGTCCGAGGTTAGACAAGTTGCGTTGCAAAATCGCTATGCTTTAGATATAGTGCTTGCTGCGAAAGGGGGTGTTTGTGTCCTAATACATTCTCACTGCTGCACTTATATACACAATTATGAACCAAACATAACTAAGACTGTGCATGATATGGAGACCAGGATAAATGAATATCAGAAACAGTGGGATGGTGATTCAGGATCATTGTGGGAAATGCTATGGTCTTGGCTTCCGGATGGATCATGGTGGAAATCTATAATAACCACTCTAACAACTATAGTAGTAATTTTGGCTAGCTTATGCTGTTGTATCCAATGCATTCCAAGCTTAATAAACATGTGTATGCAATCTTTCAGGAAAATCAGGTTCACAAAAGAAGAGAAAGAACACCTTCTATTCAGTCAAACAGAAGAAATATTGTTGCAAGTTAGTAAAGATCTCTGTGCTTTTGAAACAGAATGTAACCAGAAGAGGGGGGATATTGTAAGAAGCGAACCAATGTAACAAAAAGCCATCTCGCTTCTGTAAATCTGCTTACGCTTGAAAATGTTTCCAAAAGCATGTATTTTGTAACTTCTCAGAGAAAGCCGAACTGAGTACGTGTCACCAGACACGAATCCAAATGATAAATGTATTCTATTGGCTTAGAGTATTTTGGTGAATACCTCCTTGAATGTAACGTATAAAAGCTTGTGTAAAAATATGCAAAGGGTTCCATCCTGCTGCCTCGGATGTGAACCCGCTTCTGCAGAACCGCAATAAATCAAAGAAAAACTCAGATCCGTGTCGTGTCAGTCTCTCGTGCGAATGCAATCTCACACACTTGTTTTCTCATACATGTTTGACAAACTAAAATAAATAAAAAATAAATTTAACAAGTGCAGCAATCTACTTAGCAACTGTGGGAAGAAAGGTAGTAAAATGGAACAAAAAAAATTTGTTGCTTAACCATGGAAATTTTAGGCTCAATTGTGGTCATAAGTCAAGGACTATCTATATATACCACTTTATCTACATATTTCATTTGATAACTGAATTCACCCAGGCCTTTAGAGAAGATCACCAATCCTCTTTTCTATTCTATGGTGTTTTTGTAATGTTTCAACAACTGTAAATTAACCAGAACTGCTGGGAGTTGGATTGCATATATATTTCATAAATTATTATTATTCATAGGTAACTATATCAAGAACAATTCTATAGACTGACTGAGGTACCAAGAGTTCTCACTCAAGACACAAATGTCCAGACTCAAATTATCTCAATTCAGACACCTTTAAGTGAAGGCCCAGCTTTCCGGAAAATGCTCTAATGCTGGGAAAGGTGGACGGACTCTTTTTATGACGAGGACGAAAGACATGAAAGGAAAGGTTAGGCAGGGTAAATTATTATGGAAAAAAAAAAATCTATCTGTGGTCTCTGGAAGTCGAAAACGACTCGTTGTCCCACCTTTCCAGGAACAGCTGCAGGAGGTGCCGGAGCCATAACCGCCCCGGTTATCCTAATCCGATTTACACAATAAGCAAGAAAATCAGAAGCTTCTTTAGGCGTCTGGGAGCAAACCAGCTGATTATTGGCCAAGCATAATGGAGCATCTCATTCTGGGCGTTGTCACCCCACTGTTTCATATGAATAATAGACAAGAGATGAAACTCTGATGGGGATTGTCGAGATCGCCTTACGTTACATTGGCGACGAGCCCAGAGCGCACAAACGCATAAGAAATTCTGGAGCAGAGAGGGGAGAAAAAAGGAAACAGAGATCAATTAATAATCCCATTATACAGAAGCGTCTGTTGTCTCACGGGCACGTGATTTATCCACGTGCCTCAGCAAACAGTCTCCTCGTTTAAACCTTTCCGACAGAGTATTTAACCGCCAAATCAAAATGCGCCCGGTTTGCTTTTCTTTCCACGCATGCGCACGCGCGTAAGGCTTTGTTAGTCTCCTTCGTTCCCGGCATTCTCCTCAGCTGCTACTATCTCTGTTCCAGCTCGCCTTCTGTTTGCTTAACCCCACGCGCGCCGCTCCCTGGTTCGACCTTCCATTTTTTCCCCCACTATTCCTTGCGCGCTCTCACTTTCACGTTCAGCCCCGCCCCCTTCCTTTACTGAGGAAGGCGAGAGTTGGGGGCAGTTGGGTCGCCATTTTGTTCCTCGGGCAAGTGGAAGGCGTGCGCAGGGTCGACTAGTTCACTTAGACGCTGCCCGGGGGACTTTGCGAGGGAAGAGAACGGGGGTGGGTAGGAGGGTTAAGAAATAGGCATATCTACATATCGGACCCTGCTTCCTCGCTCCCCCCGCTACTTCCGGGGACCGTTTTAACCCGCCATGTCCGGAGAAGCTCCCGCCGGCGACCAGGTGAGCGACCACAGGGCCTTCCGAGCTCCATGAAGCAATTGGCGGGGAATGGCTTCTAGCGAAGGGGTGTAAATGGACTCGGCTGACGGGCGTGTGAGGCTTTGGGGATGAAAATGGCGGTTTCTAGAATAACGAGGAATAGGCCGTATAAACGTGCGCGTCTTTGTGTTGAGGAAGGTCTGTACCGTCTTCCGTTTTCGCCCCTGCTCATCTCAATTCATAAATGTGGACCTGCTATGTGCGCTTTACCTTCTGTTCCACAATCCCGGTTGCTGTAAGTATTTCCAATTGGTATAGTCTTCAAAGACTTAACACCGCCCCGCTGACTTTTCTCTCCTGCAAATTGTTCTTGGTAACTCCACAGTCACTTCAATTAAATTCAAGGAAGTTTACCAAAAATACCTATAAAACCATACTTTTATAACATGCACTCCTAGTGACTTGGTTTAATTGGAGCCTGAAGTAAAACGTCTCTTTTTAAATATTGTTAAGAAACAAGGGAAACAAATAGTGCTTGATTCAAAAATAAAGCAACCTTTCGGCGTTATGTTTTTGTAAAAATATAGTAAAAGATTTGAAAAACGTTTCAAAACGTAAATTCTGAGCCCTGTACTAAATTTTGTATAATAAAATTGAGGTGGATATATTTAGAAATCTGAATTAAACTGATGTTACTAATACATGCATTAATGTTACATAAATAATATGTCTTTTTTGAAAGTATGTTCTGTGTAGGGATGTACATCTGAGGATGTGCATGAAAAGGCTTCAAACTCATTCCCTCAGTTACTTTCAAAGCTATCTGTTAAAAATGTACAGTTTAAGCTGTTCTGTTGAAATATTGTTACTTAATTGTAGGCAGATTAGATGTATAAATTTTAAATATCACTCCTTTAAACATTAAGAAATAAACATTTTACATTACCACTACCAAAGCAACAACCCAACTTCCCACAAAAGAAGCTGTGTAAGGACTTCATTTAAACAATCCCAAACACACAGCAGAATGGCAGGAAAAGAAAAAGGAGCACCTATACAACAAATTGGATATTTATCAAAAAGTCCCTCACCATCAACCCAACACAACATAATCAACACAAACTCTAAAAATAATTAAACTGCCATACATCAAGAATATGTCAGAAACCTAGCAGACTACAACAACCACATGGAATCATCGTATCACACAAGCCAGCTAAAGCTCTTCAAAACATCCTAAGCAAACTAAAAGACCCAGCACCCCCAGAAGAAAAAACAGGAGTTATCTAAAACATACAATGTAAGAACCGCAACAACCACTGTGTAGGAAAAAAAGGCAGAAGACTGGCAGAACACATCCATGAATACCAACTGGCAATCAGAAGATGTGGCAAAAAAATTGTAATTTTACAACATACAGGCAAATTTCACCATAGTTTCAATTGAAAGAATGACAATCCTAGACCAGACAAAGTCCAACAATGCCAGAGAATTTCTAGAAGCCTGGCACTTTTGACAAATCAGCCATCAATAGATACATTGATATTAACAGCATCTATAGACTATGCAAAAGAGACAATCAATCAGCCCAAAAGAGAACAAAAAGACTACAGCACCTCTCCCATCAGTAATTGGCATCCAGATCAGATGGATTAACTTCAAGGTTAACTTCAGACCAACAGTCAAGTAAATCAGACCTCAATCAAGAAACTGCCAAAGAGCCATCAGTAAACATCCCAACCAGAGAATCTAAGACCCCCCCAGACAGGCAAGTCACCAGAATATAAACTGACATCAAATTGTTCTTACTAGGTAACACTGATGGTGTTACCTAGTAAGGGTAATGAAATGTCTTCAAGAAAACAAGCAAACTCGGAGAGGACCAAGGACCCCTCATTTCAAGTTTTGAAAGATTGAATATTTAAAGACATTGCAAAAGCAAATTTGCTTTTTGGGTTCTCACATCTGAATATTATATATCTTTGTTTTGTTCATTTTAGGAAAAATAGAGTGGGGGAGGGCATACTCTACCACACATATCAACCAACATACAACCTGACTTCTGATTTCTTTTTATGGGAAGTTAGATTCTTTGATCTATATGCAAAAAAGAGTACTAGATGCAGTATGTTTTATTTCACTTTTGGGGGTAGATCCTCTGGGTGGCAGACTTGCGCTGTATTCTAAAAACAATATTCATCTAGTTCTAGTCCAACTGCTTGTTACCTACTGGACCAGTTAGATGTCTCCAGAAGTTCACAGCAAAGCCTAAATAAAGTTCTGTTCTAGCAACTGATATTTATTGATATTCTTCCTCACTTTTACTAGTTACTGAAACATCAGAATTGAGAATAGGGCAGGAAATTATTTTAGGGTACTGTTTTTTTCATCTAGTTTGAAACTATTAAGCTACTGTCTGCTGCCCTTCTTGCTGTAGTATATATTGTATGTAAGTTTTGGCCTGATTTTTCCAGCAACACAACAATTTTGAGATGTCTTGTTATGCAGACAATTTTTAAGCTGCAGTTGCTTGATACATTGTGCACTGAAGAAGACCTAAACATCTAAGGAACAAAGGACTCAACAATTGGGTCTAATAATGCTTTGAGTACTTTCCTAACAAGTACATATGGTTGGATATACAGAAACATATTGCTTAGCCTTATGCATTTATTTCAGTTTAGGGATGGAATTATCAAAACCAGGAGGTATTTTTTAATATTCTGAAAAAAATCCATTTTATAATTCATTTGAGTTCTTTTCTCCTGAGAGAGGTACTTCTCCATTATACAGATGTGTGTGCATCCATTTGTAGGATGGGCACAAAATAGTGAAAGGAGAAAGCTAAAGTAATGTTTCTCAATGTTGGCCACTTTAAGATGCTGGCTGGAGAATTCTGTGAATTGTTCACGCTTCTGCTATGGTTGAGAAACACTTTTAGAGTAATTAATGGATAAAAAGGAAGTCTTAACAGTCTCGATGACTTCTGTATTCATGAATATGGAAACAACATTACAGACATCATCTTCATATTTAATTCTGTCCTGTCTTTTTAAGAAAGTCAAGTATTTAAATGTATTTTGAACAAAACAACCATTCACTGACTACATCTATATATTTTCTGCTGGAGAAATATTAGCATTGTATTCCTGGGTTTACGTAGTGTGTGATTGAATGCGGTTATGAAGATGTAAATAACTGAAAAACATGGAAATGAAATATCTACTTAAATTAGTTTAATTGTTTGATGATTTCAAACTTTTTTAATATATGTATTTGTTTATTACCTCCCATGGTAAGTTTAATGGCTCAACCCAATTTTATGAAATTACATATATGTTTATAAAACATAAAATGTGTAGTGCAAACTTGGAGTAGTCGCCATTTCTTGTTAGCATAAATCAATGCATTTAAAACCATGCAGAAATGATAGTTGTTTCAGATTTTTAAAGGAGACAGATTGCTCCATGGTACACTTCTTTAAACTATTCAGAATGGTTTAGTGCATTTTTTTAAAAACTATTTCTACTCTTGAGAATAGTGTAGAAAATATTGGAATTGGTTCAAAGATCCAAGAGAAAGTCTTTAACATTTTTGGTTCTATTGCAAAAGAAATTCTTCAAAGGGGAATATTTGTAACTCTGGGTTGAAATAAGGAGTCCTTGGTGTTTTCTGAGCTTAATTGTTTTGTTGTAGACATTTTATTACGCAAACTAGGTAACATCATCAGTGTTAATTAGGACTGGGATTTGCTCTTAGTGTATATTCTAGTGGCTTTTCCTGTCAAAATTGATAGGAGTGATTTTGAAGGTTCTTTTGTTGGTCTATTGTTACAGTAGTTGTTTGGCATTCCTTGATTGGGGAATAGCAGAAATGGCAAACTAGAAATACAAATGTACCAAAAACCACCCATGCCAATCAAAAGCTCCACTACCAAAACAATAACCCAATCTCATGCAAGAGAAGCTGCTTAAGAATGTTACTTAGAAGAGTACTTCTGTAAGCCTGAAAAGCAGAAAAAGGAAACAGCATCTATACAATACCTTTCAACAAAATGAATATCCACACTTCATCAAAAAGTATCTGACTACTCAACCCAATATAGTAGAACAACGGTTTCATAATTTCAATTGGAAACTGATCATTCTAGACCAAGCCAAGTCCAAAAATGCTAAGGTATTCATAGAAGACTAGCATTCTGACAAATTAGCCATCAATGGACAAATGTATATAAACAATATCTACATAAAAGTAGTCCTTGGTTTACAATCACAATTGAGTCAAGAATTAATGTTGCTAAGTGAGATTTGGCCCACTTTATGACTTAACATATTTGTTAAGTGATCAGTGCAGTTGTTAAGTTAGTTACGCGTTTGTTAAGTGAATCTGGCTTTCCCGTTGACTCTGCTTGCCAGAAGGTCTCAAAATCATGATCACATGACCTTGGGACACTGCAACCATCTATGATCAGTTTCCAAGTGTCTGAATTTTGAATTCCTGACAGTGGCAATGATCATAAGTGTGAAAATGGTCATAAGTCACTTTTCAGTGCCATTGTAACTTCAAACAGTCCCAAAATGAACTGTTGTAAGTTGAGCACTACCTATACTATGTAAAAGAAATAATGAACAAGCCAAAAGGAAAACAAAAGGACCAAAACATCTTCCCACCAGCAATTAGCACCCAGATGAGCATAGATTAGCTCCCAAGATTAACATCAGTCTTACAGTCAAGAAGTAAACAATAGCCCAATCAAGGAACTGCCAAACAGGGTAAGCAGTGTAACCAAGACTCTCCAAGACCACTTTCACCAACACTGATAGGACAATCCATTAGAATATAAACTGAGAGCAAACGCCACTCCTTATTAGCATTGATGATGTTACCTAGTTTGACTAATGAAACATCTGCAAGCAAACAATGAAGCCCAGAGCACCAAGGACCTCTCAATATATCTTTTTTCGTGAAAGAAAAGGAATGCCTGATTTGTCCTCAGGTATCAAATTGAAACAACTAGGGAAATAATTTTAGATGAAATTCATAGAAAATTTAAGATTTTTAAAGGTCTTACTATCTTAACATATTTTTGTGAAAATGTAATTCAGTATAATAAGATCATATATTAAATTAGATCAAACATTGACTTTAAGATTTTAAGGGATCCCAGATCAGAAAAAGATAAGTTTTGTACATTTCATTAAGATTTCCTAATAAAATATCAAAAAAATGGTTTATTTTTGGACTCCTTTTGTTGTTTTTACTAAAATTGTGGGGCTTAGTATGTAAACAAAGTTGACATATTGTAACCTAGTTGATGCTGAATTGAAAATACACATTCCAAAAATTAGGGTTAGGGTTAAACTGTTCAGCGGCCTTTCTTGCCATATCGTTTCATGGATAGCCATATATTTCAGTACCAATAAAAAACATCTGTTTGCATACAGTTCAGTAACATCATCTGAGAACTAGATGGTTTTACAGGTTGAATTATATATGCTCATAAATCTTGTCAGTCCCAAGCCCAAATGAGATAATCAAATCCATTTTAGTCCAATCATTTATTTGCTTAGAACTAATAGAATCTAGCCAAATTCAAGGTAGATATAATCTGAAAGAGTCTGTTTGTCCCTTCCCCATCCAGTTTGGACTACACCATTCTTAATCTGGGCCTCTGGAAAAGTTCTGCATTGTGAATGTTCCCTCCTCACATTGCTTCTCCAAATGCACATTTTATAACACCAATTGACTTGAAGAATATTAAAGAGGAGCTGAAGTCCTCTTCTCTCTATGTTCTTTTATCTAGCCTGCAGTTTCTGTTATCCTAATTCTGTTGACCTGCAGGAGATGATTTCCCCAATTTTTCAGATAATGTACTGACTGGGGGAGGGGCACATGGTTCACAAACAAATATTGTTCCATAATTAAACACAATATGATTTAATCTAAAGCTTTAATTTATGCTTGACTTGGAATAAATCATGTTGAATTTATAATTTTTATTTCTGAGTAGATTTGAATGAAATTATGGCATCCTGTTTTAGCAATCAGAGCTGAGATTCTAATCTACAAGAGTTTTAGAACTGTCTGGAAGAAATGTTCAAAATCCTAGCTATTCCTGAGTTTTACTAGGATTAGGCTTTGCTATATCGCAAAACTTCTAATCAGTGCTATTCTTAAACTAATGTTGAAATAAGTCAAGCTTGACTAATCAATCGTCTTTAAGATGCTTTTTAAGAGATGTCTTCAAAAGATTGATTTGCTGAAATCAAATATGCTTTATAGCTAAAGTAGAAGAGTAACGTGAAAATATGTTACTGTTGTAATTACTTTAATATTCAAATGAAATATAAAATATTACCATAAAATTTAATATCTAACTTTGTCAGAATAGTTATTTTAGTTCAGGATATTGTTTTGATTTTCAAATGCAGATTTTTTAAAAATAATACCATGATTATGTTTTGTTAGCTCATATCAAGTGAGATACTTGGTAGGTTAGATTTTAGTAACTATCATTTCTGGAAAAAGTAGCCAATATCTGTTACTGCCTATCAGCATTTCTAGCTATCTGAAAGGGTAGGAAGATGGAAATGCTGTATTACAAGGGAGGAGAATCTACAGGTATAGATTTATATGGAACATGGTGGGTGATATATTGTACACTAAAAAAAATGGTAAAGCGATGTTCTTTCAGATCTATCAGTAGCTTTTTGATTCTATCAACCATCGTAGCCTTCTAGACTCTTAATAGTTTCAGCTCATCCTGTTGTGCCGTGTCCAAAGAGTGATGATATTGTATTTGTCAGTTTTTGGACCATTGAGAAAAGGATTCCACAGAATTCTATTCTTTATTCCATTGAACTGACATAAAACTACTTAGGGAGGATATACTAATGATATTCAGGAAGCAATTGATATCATTGAACCTTCTGTAATTTGGGTTAAATGGGAGAGAGAAATTAAAAGTTAAATAAAGGCAAAATAGACTTAGTGATTGATATTCTATTTTAATTGACTTAAACTCCTGAAACAGTTTTGCAGTCTAATATATTCCTTGGTCTTCAATTGTCACTAATTTTATAAAACACTTTTCTATGATTGTGGCTAACCTTTAGAAATGTTTGGTAGTTTCAATTAGTGCAAAACAAAGCAGTTAATTTTGTTTTAACTGCTATCTGGTGTCAAAATCTGCACTAGTATACAATTACTTGAGTTTCTTCTCATTTTATTAGGTATAATTTAGGATATTGATATTAAACACCCTAAATTACTTAGAACCTCACCATCTAAAAGAATCTTTATGAAATTGACCATTAAGCTGAATTAGGCCCTTTCTCTGCTGTAAAAGATTCGTTTATATGCCTTACAGAGGTCTTGCTACTAGGTCATGAAATACATTTCTTCAGAAATTGCATTTGATAGTTCTTCTCTTTTCCTTTTATCAGAATAGCCAAGAAATATCTGTTTCCTCAGATTTTAATCATTAATTTCTCCACTGAAATTATATATTTGCATTTTTATTTTATTTTGCATTGATTCTTAGCCACCTTGGATGATCAGATTGTTGGAAATGTGAGGTATAAATTAAATAAGCAATATAGAAAAATATTTTTTCCAAAGAAATATTGAGAATTTTTATTACAGGTGTGAGCAATCCTTTCTAGCCTGGGGACTGCACTTCTTTTTGTCTTCCCTGTGAGACAGCTAAGTCAACAGAACCAATATTTTTAGACTACCTTTCCCTCATTTTTGTGGGGCAAATTGATTAAGTGATGCCAGCCTAAAAAAAAAGTATGTAACTGCAAATTTCAGCCTGTTTCCCTTAATACTTTTGTTCAGTTGAATTTTGGAAGGTATGTACAACTTGTAGACAATTCTTCATTTTTAAATGTTACTAGAGTTTACAAAAGTATTCTAAATGTTTATTAATGGTATTGCTGCATGACATATACATGTATTCCTTGACTTATAGCTACAGTTTAGTTCAGAATTATGGTAATAAATTATAGCAGTTGGTAAACAAAATGCTATGATTTTCTCACTTAATGACCACAATCCTGGCTGTCCCCATTGCAAAGCCTTGAAGTGGAGGAGGACCTGGGAGGCATGATGAGTTCTGTACTGCAGCACCTCTGCAGCTCAATATGGCCTTCCCTGGGTTATCCAGGTTCTCCTCCATCTGGAGGCACTCCTTGCACAGCTTCCTACCTTTCTGGATCCCACATCCTTGGGCCTATCACACCTTTTCTGAAGATTGCTTTTACCAAGAAGAGGCAACAAGTGTGCCACATTCCTGTATAAAAGCCACATAATGCCATCCCAGAAGCAGGTTCCATTTTGTAAGCAGCTGCAAGTTTGGAAGTGGAACCTGGTGAGGTAGCAAACAAGCTTAAGGCCTTTGGTGACCCAGCCAGGTGCAAAGTAAGCATAAGGAACCCAGCAGGGCAGGATGAGGGGAACGATGGGTGGGGCAGCTGCAGCATCCTTGTAGCTGGTCGTAATAGTGGGTGGATTGACAAGCACCCAAATTTTGTTTATGTAACCATGGGTGCTGCACAGGCTATAATTTTGGGCACAAGTCATAAGTTCCTTAATTCAACATTGTTGTAATTTCAAACCAGTACTGATTAAATGGCTATAAGTGGAGGACTACCAGTATGGTCAATTTCATAATTAGTTCAGTTGCTTCCTGTTACCATTTCAAGTGCAAAGTAATCTCTACCACCTTGGTTTACTTTTTGTAGGCTACATGTGGTTATCAGCAGCAGTATTGGCTGTAGTCCCTTCCATGTTTTTAAGAACCAGCCTATCTATGAATAAGAGGCATTCTTCTAGATCGGGGTAGTCAACCTTTTTATACCTACCGCCCACTTTTGTATCTCTGTTAGTAGTAAAATTTTCTCTAACTGCCCACCGGTTCCACAGTAATGATGATTTATAAAGTAGGGGACAAAACCCCAACTGCCCACCATGAAAATTGGAACGCCCACTAGTGGGTGGTAGGGACCAGGTTGATTACCACTGTTCTAGATGAAGAGGTTGATAGAAATCAACACTTTGCTTTGCCACATACTTCCCCCCATTTTGCACGCTGTTTGTCCTTATGTATAAATGGGTCTCAAATAAGGCATTCCATATGTACTTTGTATCCAGATTCCTTTGTTCCTGTGAGAAGCATTTGGATACATTCAGTTTTGCCAACCTAGAATGAATATTCTAAATTAGCTCTCCATTTGGTTTTTCATAATGAATATTTGCCAAATTAAAAACCCAGTTAGCTATTACCTTTCCTATCCAGCATTAACTTGCTAAGTTTACAAACAGCCCAATATTTGCATATTCACAGTTCATTAGTTTTTCTCCTTAAGGATCATCTCCTAAGTGCTGTCTCACATACATACAAATTCATGTATACACACTTTATTATTGTGTTGATCTACAGGTTTTCTAATTCTTTCTCCTTGGTTCCTATAGTGCTAATCAAGTTAGTTTCCCTGTAGTATCTTTTTTCATTCTTGATCATTCTGACTCACAAACCTCAGTTTTGTTCTGTTGCACTGTTTGATTGTGCTATTTTTTCATTATGCTAGGTAACCTCTCTCTCTCCATGCCTTTTGAGTAGTTTAATGTATTTAAATTAAATAAATTGCATTTATCTTAAGTTTGTTCAATTGTTAGAGACTACACAGATAAGTTTTCAGGTGAATTATAAGCAACCTGATTCTTAAGCAACCTTACATTTTCAAGTCTTTCTTTTCTCAAAATTACACTTTATTTCTGCTCTTTGTTAATGACCAAAGGCAAGAGGCCTGTTTTAATTTGACATCTGAATAGCTGTAAAGGTAATCCTCAACTTATGGTTGGTTGCTCAGCAACTGTTGAAAGTTATGCCAGACCTACATGGGGACTCTTATGACCTGGATTCAAAGCCACAACTATTGAGGGCCTCTGGTCATGTGACCAAACTGCAGGTGTTTGGCAACCAGTCTGCATTTATGAATGTTTTCAGTGTTTCGTGGTCAAGTGACCATGCTTTATGATGGTTTTACAGTTTTCAATAAAACTGCACCTGTAGCAAAACATGCTACCTGCTAATAAAATTGGGTTGGTCATATGATTTGTTTTATGATAGTCATGATTTAAGACCATAATGGGCAAACTCCGTTATTTATGGTCGAATACCTGTATACATTTTCTTGCTCTTTTAAGTAACTGGACGAGATAATCAGTATGATACAAATTACATACTTTGCCATATTTGAGACAGCAAATTCTAAGCTTATAGTAATTTTAAGTTTCTTTCTGCCCTTTTATATCAGCATGAGGATCCGGTTACTTAAAATTCCTTGAAATTGAATTGCACTCTTCGTTTCTTCTTTAAGGTGTTTTTCCTTCAGTTTGAAGCTAAAAGTATATAATTGCTAATATAATTGTTCATTCAGATGGATGGAAGAATGGAGAAAGGGAGGGGGGGAGATTGAGTATCCTTTTCAGTAGAAGAGCAGAGCAGAGAAAATAACACTTTAATAAAGGAAACTGATGGTAAATGCTGTAAAATAAAATATCGAGGAGATCCATCCCAAAAAGAACAACATCCACTCGTATTCATATTAGCTTAGTTCTGTACTTTACAGCTAAAACTGATTGGCTTCTTGTTACCTAACGTTGAATCAAATTGGATCATGGTCAGGTTGGTTAAAGTAGTTACAATGACTTCTGCTGCAGAACAGGATAATAATATTTCTGTTCTGTGGCTGTTTATATTTAATATGCAAAGAAACTTCAGCTAAATGTGAACTATACTGTAGTATAGTAGAAAATTGGTATTCAACTATTTCTATTTTCTTCTAGGTTTAGGAAATGTAATGAAAAACAAAGTTGTTAGGCCTATAAAAATGTGTTTAGGTATATGATCTGAAGTATTGCATTTTTCAGTTTGTTTGTTTTTCAATTCCTGAAATACAACCTAATTGTTTGGACAAGAATGTGTTTTAGATTTCACATGTATCTTTCTGACATAGTCTGTTGTTAAGAACATACCATCTCAAATTTGAGAGAAGTCTAAATAGTGTCTGAAAGTGGATTAAAAAATAAGTAGGATGAAATCCTACCATTTAATAAGAAAAATATTCTCTTGACTATGGCATTTTTTGTTCTGTGTATAGACTTCTTTTAAATAAATAAATTGTAGGAATTTATAAATCTAAGGCTTAATTAATTTTATTTTAGTTTAATGTGATATTCAAATATTTCTCTCCTAAAACATACATTCACACACCATAATACCCAAATAAGCCTCACAAAACATGCATAGTATTGTGATTATGATTTAATATTACTGTGTGAACCAATGTAATAGTAAAGAAGCACAGAAGACATTGGATTTAACATTTTCAGTACTGGCTTTAAGCAATCCATCCAATGTAGTACATTGTATGAGTACTTGTATGTTCCTCTGTGCATGCTTAAGTGATGGGATAAATATACCACTGGTTAATTATAATTATATAAATATGAAAGTTACAGATTGTGGGTGTCTTTGGATTTACCATGTTATTTGTTGGCTCTTAACTTTATGCTCTGTGTTTTCTAGGCTGCTGAATATGTCCCAGAAAAAGTAAAGAAAGCTGAAAAGAAACTAGAAGAGAATCCATATGACCTTGACGCTTGGAGCATTCTCATTCGAGAGGCACAGGTTTAGTGAAATAGGATTACATTTCCTTATCAGTGGGTCCACTCACAATGCTTGGTTCTCAAGTAAATGTGAATACATTTTACATCATAAATATTGTAAATATTATTGGTTTTTAATTTTTAGAATCAACCTATAGACAAAGCACGGAAGACCTATGAACGCCTTGTTGCCCAGTTCCCCAGTTCTGGCAGATTCTGGAAACTGTACATTGAAGCTGAGGTTAATATTTTCATATTTTTTTCTTAATCATATAAGAATTTAAGTAGGGTTGAAAAATGATTCCCTAGGTGCATACACAAATTCAGGTAAAAGTGGAGCTGAACATTTCATAATTTATGTAAAATAGGAGAAAAGGGTAATTAAAGTGAATCTAAATATTTGGGTCTATATGATCTGGTGATTGTTGCATTGTGGACTTGCAACAACATTAAAACAGTTTCAATGGTATTGGAGTGCTTTAGCCTTTTATTTACTTGTCGTGTCAATTTATTGCCTCCTGTGTCATTTATTTAGAGCTCCTTTTTGTGCATGTAAGTTAACAAATGGTTGTATGACCTTTTGGGCTCTAATAGTATTTCCGAACCTGATTTCAGTAGCTGAAAATATTTTTCTGGGTTTTGGGAGGGTGGGGTGGAGATGCAGGCAATTTTTATTTGACAAACAATGACGTGTGTCATATGAGTCTTATCCAGAATCAAGCATGTAAGTACATACATCAAAATTCATAATTGGAGCAGACAAGCATTTTATCCTGTTTTGCTAAAAGCCTAGAAAGACTTAAGCTTTCTGAAAAATATTTTTTTTCTAATTCTTTCTTTGGATTTTTAAGCCTGAAGTTTCACTCCTGTGCAAAGATTACATTTATAAAAATGTTTAAAAAATTGTAGATACTAGCTTTTCTGTAGAATAACATTACATAAGTTTATATAATCAGGATTGAAGATCTTCTGCATTATGTCACATATATGGCATAAAATGAATAGGTTAATATCAGATTTTTTTAAAAAAATGAAAAGAGTATAGAGTATTACAGGATATGCATTTATGTTAAATGCCTTTCAGAGATTATGTAAAATACTATGGTTGACATTGTTGGAATAAGTATATAACGCACATTCAAATATAGAAATACTCAGTTACATGTTATGCTTTGTAGCAATGGTCGCCAACTAGTAGGCCAGGAACCACTGTTGGTCCATGAGAAAATTTTGATGGTCCGCAGAGAAATGTCACCCCCAAAGCATCCCCCAAAGCAATTAATCCAGGCTATGCAGGAACACAAGGCCACATGGCCCGCGGGAACGCAAGGCTTGCGTCACTTGCATTACGAACAACACGAAGTAGTGAGGGGAAGGTTGGAGGGGGGGAGCTTGCCCCACACGCCTGGCCTGATCACAGGGCTGTTTCTTTCCACTTCTTTCTTCTGCTTTTGGCTGCACACAAGGAAAGCAGCAAAAGTGTTTCTCTTTTCCAAACTCTGCCAGAAATTAGTCTTTGGGACCATGCAAGGCATCCTGCTCCAAGAGGCTGCGCCTGTGCGACACAAAGATTCATTTCTGGCAGAGTTTGGGGGAGAGAAAGAAAGACTTCTGCTGCTTCTGCTGCTTTCCTTGCATGAAGCCAAAAGTCTCTCTCTCTTTCTCTCTCCCTAGAGCTGGAGATGGTATCTTGCGATCCCAAATAAAGAATGATCAGTAGGAAAACAAGATAGGGAATTTTCCTGCAGACTTTTTTTAGGATTTTCCCAGGGTCTTTGCTGCTTTCTGCACAGACCCTAGAAAAATGTCAGCAAGCCACAGTCAAAATTCATATTAGTGGTCCACGGGATTTAAAATTATGAGTTTGGTGGTCCCCGAGGTCCAAAAGGTTGGCGACCCCTGCTTTGTAGGGATACATACCCCCACCCATTCAGCAACATATATGACACTCAAATTAAGACAATACTTCATGATTAACATGCACTGGTGTTAAAAAAAAATTTTTAGGATAGTTTTCTATTTATAAACTGTCCATCCAGGACTATATAACATAAATGCATATAATTGTGGTATCCAACACATTTGTTCCATGAATATTAATTTATTATATACTCAGGATAAATGTTGGATACTATCCTATATTTTTTATTTTTTCATATTTGTTCCATAAATATGTATGGTTATCACAAGTTTAGATAAAAGAAACATATTAGTTCTTCTGTTTGTTTTTAGGAGACTTGAAGAGCTGCTTACTTTTTGTTGGGGGTCTCAATGGAGCGTGATGTAGTAGATTTAAATCTTGATTACAATAGTACATTTGCCTTTTTAGTATTGTTTATTCTCTTAGTGGAAATATTGGGATATCTGTACAAGTAAGCAGCTAAATTAAATCAACACTATATGCCTTTCTTAAGTTTTACCCATTAATAACACTAATACATTCTGAAGAGTTTTATTTAATAAGCAGGCTTATTCTTGTAGCCTACTGCAGTACCTTGAAATTAATTTGGTAATAGAAATTAAGATAAAGGTTTTTGTCTGAGCATTTTTTCTGCTAAGAAAAAGTTGACTTGCTTTTAATGTAAGTCAGATTTTTTTAAAAAAGAATCTGATACTGATAACTTTAATTTCAGGGTGGTTGTGAATGATGAGTAGGTTGTAATAAAGATAGAATCTTTTAGTAGTCTGCCTTTATCCTAATATGGCATTTGAGCAAAGTCCAGGATCCAAATCACGGTCATCATACTTACTGCCAGCTCTCCTGATCCTGTTCTGTGATTCACAAAATATCCCCCAACTCATTACAAAGCAGCACTTACAACATATGAAGGGGAAGTTGGGTTTTTTTCCTCTTTATTTCCATGCTTATAAGCAAATTCTTTGTACACAAACATCTCTGTACATCTCAGGTTCTCAGCCAGTTAGGATACATATAGGGGAAATTACCAATCAATAATTGAGTTTATGTTTTATATCTTCCTTGCCTTATTTAAGGCTTGCCAGATTTGTGAAACTGAAACTAAAAATTCCTGACCAACTAAAGGTTGTCTATGCTGGCTAGAAATTCTGAAAGCTATAGTCCTGCACATTTGGAATGAGAGGATATGTATTTCTTTCTACAATTGAAAATAGGATTAATAGAAACTATAAAGTCTTTATTTATATTATAGATCTTTGTCTTTTATAAATATTATTTCATCAAGTAGTTTATTGATTTAGCAGAAATATGTAATTTTCCTAAGCATAGCAGCAACATCTCTTTGCTACAGATTTCTTGAATTTTACACAGCAGCTTAAAAACCTCATTTGACACATTGAAACCTCTGTTGCTTTTAATAAATGCTTCAAATAATAATTATTTGAAAATGGTTTTGATTTAGCAGGACTCTTAAAAATGGGGGGAGAACCAATGCAGCAGATTGGAAGAAAGAATAATTTCTGTAAATGACCATTTTCCTTACATTGGACAGTATCTTCAAAGCAGGGAAATAAAGCAGAACATTAGTTCTTCCTTAACCATTATATCTTTATTGCAGTATTGCATTCAGTGATCAGATGCGGTACTTGAAAAATTCATTTCCTTCATGTTGAATAACATTCCTAGTAATTTTTCTTTTATTTGTACAATTAAAAAAACCTAGATTATAAGCTCCCTAAAGTTCATCAGCATTTCTTCAAGGAAGGAATGGAGTTATGGCATTTTAATTTCTTTCTGCTTTTCCACCCATACTTATAATACCAAACGTGTGAATATGTTGAAAGAGAAATACTTGCTTCACTAAAAGAAAATGAGTGAGGTAATGTTCTGGGAATCCTCTTCTGCAGTGTACTTTTGTAACTCATTTCCAGGAGTTTCTTAATTGTATATATCTTAAAATATTCTAGACATTTAATTTCTGAAGTGATAACTTATATTTAGTATCATTTGACTCCATCTCTAACAGTTAAACTCCACCCCTAACTTTAAACAAAGTTATTACTCAGTGAGATTTGAGGACATGAATAAGAATAGTCTTTAGCACTTTGGATAAAGCCTTGTTGGGAAAGTCAGCAAGAGAAATGCATGTGTAAGTTACTAATATTGGTAAAGCTGATTTATGTGAATAAAAAAACAACACCATTATATTTTGCTTGAACATCTTTTTACCCAAGTGAATACAATCCAGATAGAATAACAATGATTGAAGTAATAGTGATAGGGTCATCGTTACAGCCAATGGGGAGGTTTATTATACAGCAGTACCTTGGGATTCATTGGTAATTTGTTCTGGAAGAATACTAAAACTGATGGATACTGAGAAAACCATGTGACCTGCTATTTTGGCCAGAAGAAATAGCAAATCATGAGGTGGCTGATATCAGCAAGTTCTTCCTTGCATGTTGACTATTGGGAGAAAAACAAGTACCAGGGCAAGATTTCTGCTTCAAAATACGTTGAATACCGAAATCGATGAGTTTTGAAGCAGTCAAATGCAGAGGTATGACTTTATTAAGTATTTCTAATAGGAAAAGGAAAAAAGCCCTTTTCTTCCATATTATATAAGATTGCATTTTGATTAGGAAATATCATCATGAGCCCTCTGTTCTAGTATGCTCCCATTATCATAGGAGGTGTAAAATAATCTTCGCTGTACAATCAGCTGTACCAAATCACACAGTCCAGTACTTTATACTCTCTGATAGTAAGTGGGTTTAAGACAGGCTTTTCCATCCATACTTGGAGATACCAAAGATTGAATCATAGATCTTTTGCATATGTATGCTGTGAATGAAAGGGAGATTCTTGTCTATATGATAGGCATGTGGTGATAAAATAGGTGATAGGTGATAAAATAAGGGAGATTATTTTAGCTCTTGCTAAAAAATGTTAATCATAAAAAGAATAGGAATTAAAATCTCTTGTCTTTCAGAATATCACTTTTTTTGTCTTCAGTTTTAGTTTATGCTGTCTTCAAAAATATTTTGCATTGTATCCATAGAGATTGATATTTTTAAATTTCTTATATTTTTCCAAAAATACTCTCTTGACTCATTTTAATTTATAGTTGTTCAAAGAATAGATCAATATCATTGCAAAATCAATCTTCATCTGTTTTTCATCTTCGTCTTAATCATCACTGCAAGCTAGGAAGACTGCATTGCATGGTGAGATAATTTTCATTCATGTTAGGTAGAAAAAATATCCAGAAGCAGTAGACCCTTCCCAGCACAATGGGCAAAATCACTTACTGATATATTTTCATTTGTCTGAAGAAATGAATAAAGCAGTTCAGATTATAATGGGAATAAACACACATTTTGTCAACATCTTTTTGTGAATTAAGCTAAATCGTTTCATTGCCTGCCCTCTAGAGGAGAACAAATTGGGGGGGGGGGCTTCAGGTGTGGGAAGATGGCATGTTATTTTGCATTTTTGGATTGATAATCTATATATTCTCTAAAATAAGTGTGCCTTTTGTCGATGGAGATGCTGATTATATTAGAAGTGACAGACTGCATTTGGAGTTCCTGATTAAAGCTTTGTTGAATCGTTTGGCTTAGGGAAATTAAAGAAACTGGCATTTTCTTTTTTCTTTGACATCTGTGAACACAACTTCATAAAGCAATCAAAATATTTTTAGATAAGCTTCAAAATCTTCAACATTGCTTTGCTCAATTTCTTTGCATTGGTTTATTTTTATTTTTTGATGCAAACTCCATACACTCAACTGTTGACCATGTGATTGGCATTTGGAATAGACTGAAGAATTTATCCTACCTATAAAGGATGGAAAATTGTAAATTCTGCCCATTTCTATAATATTTGCAGTACATGTAAAAAGACTAATTATATAAACCTGTTCTATCAAGCATTTATACAAATTCTGATCTAAAACTTAAGCTTTAATCTAAGAACTTGTAGGGAGGTTGTATTAGAGCGGCAATAGGGAAATCTAACTTTGTAAAATTATAACAATGTACAAATAATTTTCAGTTTAAGTTCATTTTTAGTTGCACTATTTTATATCTAAAAATGAGAATTTTTGATAAATTGAACACAGCTATTATAAATAGTAACATAGTTACATGATTTTATTTAAGGGTAGTAACTAAAAATGAACCCTTAAAAAGTGCTGCTTACACATTATACACAAATTACAATACTTTCAGCTTAAAGGGATATACTGAGTGTTTCATGTATCTTCTTGGGACACATGGATGGATGAACTTTCTTTGACTTTCTCTTGTCATATGTTGTTTCACTTGTGGTAAGATTAATTGAAGTTTCTCATCCAGAAGATTTATTCTGGAAGATTTTTACCTACCTCACAGGGTTGTTGTGAGGCTTAGTTAAATGTTTCAGCTCCTTTATTAATTATATTTTTTTCATTTATTTGTGGAATATATTTTCTAAGGGACAATAATATATTAAATTGCAAATGCTGTTTGTTTGGCTTAATATTCTAGAATGGATAGATGAAATGGTAAAATGCTAAAGGTATACGCAAAACATATAGGTGAAATTCTATTTTGCAAACAAGTTTTAGTAAATATTCTAGGGTTATTTTTTTCTTCTTCTCTCCCTCCCTCCCCCTGATTGTTAGGAAGAAATTGGATAAATCTGAAACCTATGCTTTATTTACTAAATAATTTAAATCTGATATCATAACATTTTGGTTAAACTTTTACAGCTGAACATATCTTCTGAACTTTGTAGATTTGTGAAAATGAAAGACTTTGTTGTTCATTCACAAAACAAAAGTATGGTTTCACACACACATACCTTTAATGAATCAAAAGTATGTAATGGCAATAAAATGAATTGAATTACTTAGATGAATATTTAGTTAAAATCTTGATATTCTCTAACTCATAAAAACGTGTTTAAGTCAAAGTAAAATTTCAGTTTTTCATTCCACATTTGTTAAATATAATGTGCCTTCATAAGTATAAACTTTCATTAAAGAAAATAATTCTTATACTGAAGAAACAAATTTGATTACCGTATCAATTTCAAACTAATACTTTAGATTTTAATATCTTTTACACTTGAGAGAATCAATAACCATTTAGATTAAATTGAATATCGCCATAGATTGGCAGATATTTTGCCAAATGAAAAAATAGTAGACATTAGTCTTAAAATTTAGGACTGAAGTTATTTTTAATTTTTCTTATTTTTCTTTAATCTCTTTTCATATGAAGATATTAAGAACAAATCTGTAAAATACATGATTTAGATTAGTTGTAAAATATTTTCCCACTGCTAATGTAAGTCCTTTGAACTTACATTAATATGCTCTGTAAATTATATTTGTCTCTTTAAATTGTATGGATTCTCTCTACAAAGCAATTACTCTTGCATCTTTTAAGTATTTCTTTAAAAATTGATCTTTTAAAATTGTACTTGTCTGTTTTTTCTCTATTTGTTAATAAACATTACTTTTTGTGTTGTAGTTTTGCATCTGAAATCAGATCTGATTTAGTTTGTAATTGGCCCAGGTTTTTAAATTGTTATTTGCTTTATGACAGAACATGCAGTTTTTTGCCTTTTAATATATACATTACAAAAATAATTTCTCATGTTATTTAGGATTATTTAATGTAATCTACGATATGACATAATATTTTCTTCATAAAAATGAAAAATATAAAAGTAGAAATGATTGCATCTATTTAAAAAAAACCAGTTTTATATCATGAAAATGTGATCACAATATTTTCTTTTAATATGTCAATTTTTTAAATTGACAATAAATTAACATTTGTTTCTAAAAATCAGTCATACCATTGAGCTTTAAAAATGTGAATTCTGAATTACAGAACAGTTAGATTGTCTGGATCCCTTATTTTCACATATTATCCTGACACTATTTTTGGAACTGTTGGCTCTTCCATAGCAACTCTTATTTAAATGTATGCAGAGATTTAGTCTTATTTAAGAGATTATTACTTCTAAATATATTTCAGATTTCTAAATAGGTATTATAATACTTTAGTTGATAAATGTAAAATAACACCATCATAAAAATAATAGTGCCATTGTATATATATTTCTTTATTGTTTGCAAAAAATAAAACCTATTTTCAGAACTTCTGGTCAGTTTTATGCAAGAAAGTTCTGAGAGATAGGCAAATTAGAGCCACATGTTATGCAGTGATAGAAGATAGATATTAAATTATTTGCTTTATATTCTCAGGACTGTACAACCTTCACAACCTAAATTATTTACATCTAGTAAATTTGCCAAATGTATAATTTAAAAAATATTTTAATTTATGTATCATTTCAGGTGTATAGTCTGCTTATGTAATTTATATGTCATTTCCTGTATATAGTCTGCTTCAAGGAACTGCAAATTTTAAAGTCCTTGCCAATGATTAGCTTTGTCTTCTAAATATTCAGCATTTACACATTACAAAAACTAGAATATTCAAAAACAGACAGATTAAAGAATCAGAATGATAAATTTAGTGCTCTTAGAATGTTCAAGCATAGATGTAGTAATGCTAGAAAATATGCTGTAATAGCATTTCATTATCCTAAAAAACAATTTTTAAGAAGTGAAACTTTCAAATCTTGTGATAGAATTGTGCTACTTTTAAAAATAATCAGTTTGTACTTTTCAGTTTCAATAGTTTTACCTTTAAGAATTGGTAGAGGAGTTGCCAACAGTATTTTAAATATGATAACCAACAGATTTAATTTCTGAAATGTGAGCTCCTTACAAACATAGGAAAGCATCAATTGTTTTTAAATATGAAGTTTTTTTGAAAAAAAATGGTTTTTATATGTATTCTTTCTCTAGTACATGAAATTAAGATAAAATAAAGCAATGATCGAGTAGTTTATAAAAATTGACTCTCTTTATTAATGCTTAAATTACAGAATAATGTCAGAAGATTCCTTCTCTCCCTTTCTCTCCTTGTATTTCATTTGCAAAGAAAAGATTAGGTTTTGTGAATCTTCATGCCTAGATTTTACCTGTTCAGATAAAATCTGGTCTTACTATAGAATAAAGAATAAAGGATGTAGAAAAAATAAAGAATTATTGTAGAATAACAATAAAATTATATTTTGGAAATCAACAATGGAAGAACATTTATATTGAATTAAATATAAACCGATGTGTTGCATATTTGAAGTTTTAATGGTGCAAATTGAAAAGATATTTTGAGTCACGGTCAAAAACACAAAATGGTCAAGGCATAGAAAAAATATTTCCTTCATAACAGTTTTTTTTTGTTTTTAGCAATTTAGATTCTGCATAGCAGCAAATAGCTGCCTTTATTTAGGTAATGCAGATTGTCTCCACTTAAGACTTAATTTATTCCATTGCTTTCAATATATTGTAATCTTCAATATATATATATTGCAGTTTTGTTACTATTAATTATAACTGATATGCTAAAAGGCTCAAAATGAGCTATATGAATTTCATACCATCTAGTTTTCCATCAATGGAAACAAAATGCTGATCAAAATCATTCTTGATTTGGCAATAAAGTTATTGCACTTTACATTCAATATTTAGACTGAACCATTATATATGATTAATAATACGTTCTGTTTGTGTAAACGTCAGTTTTATGGTCAGGCAACTTTTTTTACTTATTTTCCTGTGGTGCTTTTGGCAATATACTTATTTTATCCCCAAATTTTCATCTTTTGGCAATTTTCTTTAATGTTACAGAAATTATGGAAGCTTAAATATGCCTTATTTAATTGTATTAATTATACATAGTGTTATGAATGTGAATGATTTTTTCCTCAGAATAAAGAGACATTTAAAAAGTACTTATTATTTTATATTCACTGTACCTAAGTTATTTGGTTGTAATTTAATAGTCTCAGCATGAAATAGGTCTCAGTAATATAAAATACTGCACTTTCACAAATACCTTCCATTCGTTAATGCATATTCCGCCATCTGTTAGCTGAGCTTTCTTAGAAAACCCCCACAATTCATATTCTAGTATGGGCCACAGCTCTGCTATTTTTGATAGTGGGACAAATATATATATTTAAATATAAAAAACTTATGGCTTCAAAGAAATAGAAGAAAAATTTATGCAGGGCCGTAAAGGTAGTCCTCAACTTATGACCACAACTGACCCAAAATTTATGTTGCTTAAGTGAGAGGGTTGCGTGTTTACAGTTAAGTGGATCACTGGAGTTAAATTACTAAGTGACTCTGGCTTCCTATTGATTTTGCTTGTCAGAAGGCCTCAGAAGTTGATCACATGGCACTGGGACACTACAGACTTCATAAATATGAACTCATTGCCAAGTGTCTGAGTTTTAATCACCTAATCAGGATGTTGCAGTGGTCTGTGAAAAACAGTTCGAAGTCAGTTTTTCCGTACCACTAACTTCAAGAGGTCACCAAACAACTGGTTGTAAATTGAGGATTATCTGTAGTACACTACATGTATGCAATATATTTTCACTAGTAAAATCTGCCTACTTAAAAGAACAAGGCCATTGGTATTCTTACCTATACATTTAAAAAAGTTCTTGGAATATGAGAACATTTCACTTACAGGAAGGCTATGTCTTTACCATGTGCATCAGGTTGTTTTTTAGTTGAAGAACAATATATTGAACAATATTTTCCTGATAACTTGGATTTTTCATACATCTGCAAGTGAACATTTATTGAAGACAAATGATCAGCACCTTCAGCCTGATTATATGCATTTAGTCCTTTTAATATAAATGGTTCTCAGTTGGTATCTCATACTTAAATGCCATCTTACATTTCTGATCATAAGATCCTATCCAGAAAGGAACAGTTGAAATTTCACATCTATCTTTACAACACAGTAAATTTACTTAACAGATTGATTGCTTCAGTATAGCACTGAAATGTTATAAAGTACTAGTCGTTTATGATATATGATTGAAATATGGCTATAATTAGGAACATTTTATTTCTTGAAATGTGTGAGTAGAATCTTGCAAATTCTTCATACATTATGCCGAAGCATTTGTATTCATATTCTTCTGCCTATTCAAGTTTTTATTTTATAGTTTTAAATAGTGATGTGCAATCATGAGGTTTTGAAGTGAAATCAAAACGGTATATTGGTTTTCTGCATATATTCTTTATTTCTTAGCAGACTTAACTTGAAGCAGGATGTTACAAATGAAGACAGCAAAACAAGTTTTCTTATATACTACCTACTTTAGCCCAAATAAAAGTATTTCTAAGTAGAATTCAGGGCAATAATTACTGGAAATATTCTTAGTTCCTTTCTGCAACATTCCTATGGAATCTAGTGGAAAGGGGTTGAATTTCAATATAATTTTCCTTCTACTTCCTTTCCCCTCATGCCCTTTAAAAGTTTCTCTTTTACCCAACATTCCTTTGCATGCTCTTTCTCAATTTTAAACTTGCACCATTCAAGTGTTTGCCTCTTTTATATTCTTAACTTACTCTCTGGACTCAACTGCAACCAATATCCTATGTTTCAGGAATTTATTTTGATCCTATCTAGCTGTTTAAAATTACTTCAACTTCCATGCATGCGGACTTGTATAGCTAGGACACCTCAATTATGTAATCTATTCACCTAGACTTTAGCAAGGCCATTTTGTTTAAAGGTGGTGGGTACTAGATTATCTAAATTATTTTATATGGAGCATTAAATCTAGCATCACTACAGCATTTTGCCTACAGTCTTTTCAAACTAAACTTCCAGGATTAAAATACTGTTGCAGTTCTGAACAGAAACATAATGCATGTATCTGCTATTTCAAATAAATTAGGCCAAAATTGTTCCATTTTATATAAATCTCTTTGTTATTTGTCAGGTGTTTCTCAATATATTACCAATCCCCAGTTTTGTAATCAACATTATGAAGCTATTCTGTTTAGGGGGCGTGGGTGACCATTCGACTTGTTTCATCCTTGCAAAATGCAACACAGATTTTCCTCTTTACTATATGTTAACATTCTGTTGGATAATAGTGTCAAATGGGATTGAAAGCAGCAAATAAAGTACCTCACTTCCTGAGGCTCATAGGAGACCGTTCAATTATTAATGTCCCTGGAAGGAGCTTGGATGAATTAAAAATGGGAGTAAAAGGCAAAGTGCTGTGATTGCATCTATTAAACCCTCTTCCCCGAAATGTATAAAAGTGCCAGACTGAGACTACAATAAGCCATTTTGCTGCTGCATAATGGAGAAATGGATAGTTTGTTATTTTGGAAAATACTAATATATAATATCTTCAAATGTTAAATAGATAACTATTACATACATTTTCCAATAAATGAGAATGAAAATCATTTTTGGTAAAAGATTATATAATTAAAACCAGAGTTTCTCAAGGTTTGAAAGATTACATTATAAAGTATTCAAACAATATAATGCTGTTCTTTTAATATTAAATACTTAAATGTGATAGGATGGTATGGTAGAAAATGAATTAATGAAGTCTAGAGTAAATTCAAGATTTTGGAGGCACCATTTTCAATGCCAGCAATTCTTCCAAGTTTCTCTAAAAAGAGATTACTTATTTAAATGCCGTTAATATTCTATGTATTAGTAAGTTGTTTCATTACCTTGTTTCTCCAACAATACACCCCCCCCATAGGAAGGCCCATCACTGCTTTGTGTGCATATCATTAAATTAAGCCCTGCCCCCCAAATTTGGGCCTATTTAACACAAGGTGATACATGGGGGGGAGGGGGGAAAACTTGCCGAACTCATCCCACACGCAGCCTCGCTTAGCCTAGGAATCCAACCTTAAGTCCTTCTCCTTGTCCCAGGAACGCATATGATATTATTTATTTTTTTGCAGGAAAATCTTAACACCAAAATCTCCCAACTCCTTGATGCGTTTTAGCCTACCGATGCCCCACAGCCCTGTTTCTTCTCCGGATCACCAGCCCACTTTCCCCAGCAAGGGCGCCACAAAATGTGCCAATTCGGTCAGGCAGCCCGGGGGCTCTTCGCAAGAAAGATGGGCTGCACTAAGAGGTGGATGCCTCCACTTTCCCATTTGCATAAAGGGCACCAGCTCCCACCTCCCCCACCACAGTCCTGGCAAGGGCACAGCAGCTTAAAATAGACTCCATCCGTGTCCCCTCGGGCAGCCAGAGCAGGGCTTGGCAGAGACACCTCCAGCAGGACCTCAGAGGAGTGAGCCTCCCAGCCTGCTCCTGGCGCACTGCCCTTTGACCAATGCTCTGCTCTGGGCACGAGTGGGTGCAGCAGCAGCCCAGCCCGTGCAACCCGCCCCTCTCGGGGACTGCAAGCTCACTTTCCCCTCTTGGCCTGGCTTCCAGTGCCACTGCCAGCCACTCTTACCTAACGTGGCAGTGCCTTCTGGTGGTTGTGCCTTGCAGGCCGAAAGCGCAGCCCAGTGGCGCCCAAGTGGGGGCTGTGCCCTTTCACCTTAGCACCCAGCGGAGCTGGAATCTGCCGCCCGAACCCCAATGAGCAGTCTTGCCTGTGCTCGGGGGAAGAGGAGCTGGCAGAGCATTGGAAAAGTGGCCTACTTGCCTTTGTCTCTCGTAGCGGCAGGAAGCTGGACATTGTTGGGACCAAGGGCCTCTAAGCAAGCCAGCAGTTTTCACCTCCCGCTGCCCTTCTCAGGCAGGGCAGGTTAAGAAAGCAGCCTCCCGAATAACGGTTCCAAGCACTGCTGCTTGATCTGAACTCAAGTGTGTCCACACGGCACGCTGAACTCAGTGTTTAATGGAGCTCGGCGGATTCGCCAACGCGCTGGACTGAGAACTACCCACACAGGCTGAGCTGGCACAATGCACAGGGTGGAAATCAGTTGGCTGCATGGGTGTCGTGGGAACATAGCCATTCACTGATAAGGGTGTTAATACACACGCACGCACATACACCATCACCACACTACACACACAGTAAACTACCACACCATGCACCCTAGTTTGCAAATATGGTGCTTGATTTTCAGGGCTAGGCGAGGCGCTTGGAAAAGTTAAGGCACCCTGGAAAAGATGGCTTAGCCGGTTTTTTTTGGGGGGGGGGGGTTCAAATAAATAAGGCCCAGCCTTGTTTTCTGAGAAACACAGTGGTTATTTTCAATTTGATTTTTAGGATTCATATAGGGGTATCTTATTTGTATTAACATGTCTAAATAATTTATATGGAAATGCAGACTAGGTATTACGTACAGTTTTTCCAATAGTAATATTACAGTTTTATTTAAAAGTTAACTATAGTTGCGTTTTTGAAGCAGTTAATATAAATGACCTTTTCTTGAATAAATTATTTGATAAAGACAAGAACCAAATATAATTGGATTTTTGTTTTGACTTCTGCAATCTTAGTTTTATATGGAATAATATGGGAACACTTTAACTATCCCATATTATTTTTATATTGTAGATATAGTATTTTACTTTTTGAAATCTTATTAGACATTTAATTGTTAAATAGAAACATGAACAAAGAAGACATATATGAAATCATGTAGACTTAAAACATCAAGTTCCAATATGTAAAGAATATTTTATACACCACTTCTGTTTTATATTGCACTAATAAGATCAGTCTTTTCCAGTACATAGATGCAATGATGCATAACGATATTTCATCTCATGAGCTTGTAATGTTTTATATATTTTCTGAAAATCAAATGGACTGTCTCAGATTACCCCAAAAATATTACAAGCATGCACATAAACTGTCACACCCATGATGTGACTTTTAGTGTTATTTTAGTACCTTAATCCTAGTTTTAGGATATTTATTCATGTTTATATAAATGTCCTGAAAGTTTCTCTATATGACTGAAGTGGTACTATTACTGGATTTGGGGATGCTGGGAAGAAAGTGTGAAGTAATAGGCCTTAGCCTTTCATATGGAAAAGAAATATTTCCCCAGGATATTCTTTAAGAGAAGGAGACAATATGTACTCTAACCCCTTTATCTCATCTCTGTGTAGTAACAGACACACTTCGCATTTAAAAAGAGGTCCAAAATGCCATTCTGATAAGTATGAATTAGAGTCAAGCGGTAATGCAGATCTGTACAGAAGTGAGCTAAAACCAACGTTCATACTTACTTGACTTTTTTTTTTTTCAGAAATGGTCTTTTGAAGTTTCAAACAATTTCCTTACCATCAAGTTTCGACTATTGTTATGCTATCTTCCAAATACCGGTATAAAATTATTCTGCTCAAAGATTGTTTAGTTTTACTTTCACTTCTGTTAATAATAAAAATATCTTTTATCCAATGGCATGTGTGAAAGTGATAATATTTCAATCTCATATTCTGCAATGCACAATATTTGAGTTTCACATGAAAATGTAGAAAGATAGTATATATTGTAAATGTAATAATTTTGTGGATTTTTTTTTTACAAAATTTCACTCTTAATTTTCATCAATTATTTTAATATTGAAAATTTTAATATTCAGAATTAGTTTTGTACAAATGTGTACAACATAAATTCTTTTATTTTGTTTTTTGTGGCTTTATATTTGAATTAATATTTTAATCAGTCCAAATATCATTTGGTTAATATTTTCTATATTAAATTACAGCTTATCTTTTTTTCTATTAAACATTTCCAAAATATTTTTTTAGCTAATACTTTCTGTATAATTATTGTAGCAATGAGGTTTTTCCATACTTTTGGGAGATACATGCATTACTGTATCTTCAACATCTGTGGTTACAGCATACATTGTAAATCCTGTTATTTTCTGAAAAGCAAGTCTCCATTTCAAATTAAAGACTGGTTTGAAAATCACAGTTGAAAATTATCTTCCGTTCAACATACAAGCTGCTGTTCAAGAAGCACAAGTTCTTATTTTACTTCACTGCATTGCTCCAATTCCATTCAGGATATATTGCTATCCTGAACAAATACTACTCTGCTTGCAAAGGATGATTGTGCATGGGAGAAAAAAAGACTAGTCATGTAAGAAAAAACAATTGATTTTTATTCCTATGTAAATTGAATATGAATTACATTAATCTGTGAAAATAACACATCCATGATGGCTAAAAGAAACAGAAAAAAGCTTCCTTAAAATAACACAAATTAAGTTGAAATTAATTTTGAAAAAATGATACAGATTATTTTAAGGAGAGGAATATTTTGGTAAATTTACAATGTCCTCAGTTTAGAAATAAGTAGATTTAATCATTTTATACTCTGACAGTTTAGGACTGGAGTAAAGAAAATGGATCTTTCAAATGTTGCTAAATTACAGTCTATCTAGAGGGCCATACCTATTGAAGTATGGATTAATTTAACATATTGGCTATTTTCATGTCAAAATAACATGAAATCAAAATAACATGAAATCAAAATAACATGTCAAAATAACATTTCATCTTATATATGAAAAAAAGTTCTCTGACCTTTATGTAGCTTAAACCACTTAAAACACTCAGTGAAATGTGAGTGGTTTTTTACCGGGTATGTAATGATTTGTGGAAATAAAGTCTCACAAAAAGCAGGGAGGTGGCAACACTTAAAAATATTGCTGTAGATTGTGCATGATATTTTCCTGCAACATTCTCTGATTTTGATTCAGTACTTAATGAACTATACTGAAATATATTATGTCTATTACGCCTTTTGGTATATTTGTTTTCTTAATATTAAAATGTAAACAATTTAAGTACAAGTCTTCCCTTCACTGGTCGTACTCTTATTTGACAAGTCTATTTTATACATTTACAATCAAAGTAGATTTTTTTCATACTACTGTTCATATATGCAATCATAATTTTAAAATGCATTTTAAAATACAAATGTAACTGCTATGAAAAAAAATCCATTAATGTTTTTCAGTTTAATATGAATAGCAATTTTTAAGTCAGACTTGGCCTGACATCTCAAAGGTGCTTTTTCAAGAAACAACTGGACATTCTTGTTTTTCTTTGAAGAGGTTTTGCTTCTCATCCAAGAAGCTGCTTCAGCTCTGACTGGATGGTGGGGAATGGAAGGATTTTTACTTCTTGCAGACAGCTGGTCATTTATATTATTGTTAGGGAGTCATCAAGGCAGCCTGGAGGTTTATATATGCAATATTTATTCTTTATATCTTATTTTCAGGAGTAAATAGTAGGCCACAAAAATTATAGAACAGATAGTTATTCAGAATCACAATAAACATTTCGTCTAATCACTTTTTCTCTCCTTTGCTGAGTCTTCTGTCATTACTCTAGATTAATTCCTTTTTTCATACTGTTTTTATACATCTTCATTTAAGTTGTTGCTAGAAATGGCAATTTTCTTACTACTGTACATGAGTTCACTTGACTTACATACATTGAGCTTGCATTCCATGAACTGTAATATATTGTCAAATCACATTTAAGTATTTATGTGATAAATCTAAAACTTCCAGTTCTGTCTCCTAATATTTTTGAAATTTTGGGCACAAGTACTATATTGCAAAATAAAATAAATATGTGAATAAAAGCTCCATAGTTTTTATATATTCCTAATTCTACATTATAGAATTAACCAAGCTTCCCTGCTGTATATAATTGTTTTTAAAAATTTGGTAATAAACATAATTCTCATTTCCATATTTTAGTGTTTCTCAAATTTTGTTTTCGATATTTGTGCTTTGGTGACTTTTAGATACAGGAAATACTAAAGTAGTTATGAAAAATGGTGACATGAGAGTTGATTCTTCACATTTCAACCATTTCACAAATAAGGATGGTTCTTCCCATTTCAACATCAATAGCAATTTTACTCATGCAAAAGCATGACTTGTAATAAATGTGGTATAAGTGTTGATGAATGACAGTAGAACCATTTGCATATTACATGGGTTTCAGGTATAGTATTTTCACTAACCTCTTTCATCTGCCATACACATTTGGCATTATGCAATTTAATAAGGGATCTCTCTCTACCATCCATATCCATTGTGAATACTCTTGTTTAGGCCAAGATTACATTGTTGTGACTATAGTTCTAGTCTTAAAATAATCAGCTGCTGTCAATTGTGTTCATAATTATTACTTTTTATTTTGCTATACTAACTATATAAAATTAAGTGCTTTTTCTGCATTTATAAAAGATGAGTTGGCAGGTTATTTTCAATAGAATTTATAATGGGGGGAACAATTCAGCAGTAGAACTAATTAACTAGGGAGGTGGTAAGCTTCCCTTCAAAGAGGACATTCTGTTAGTATGAAAAAAAGTTAGCTTTAATTTAGATCTTGCACTGAGGAGAAAGTTGGTCTTGGTCTATTCTGTATTGTAGATAAAAATAAATTATCTATTGGAAACATTTACTGTTCTATGCCACTTCCTCTGTTCATTAGTCCTAATTCTTGAGTAAATTATTTTTTAAAAAAACTTATAGAACACTAGTTGGGCATAATTTTTCATATCTATTGTGTGAGAAAGACAGGTAAGAAGTTTATACAATAGAGATAAGTAACTTTAATTCCCTTTCACAGGGTCATTGGAAAGAGAAAAGCCACCTTCTCCATTTCAGATTATTTTCTACTGCTAATTTCAAAGAGAGCCTACAGAGCTGAGCAGGTTCACCAAGAGTGTTGCGAACTATTGAGTTGCTATTGCCCTACATCAGGGCATCAAATTGGATTTCTTCTGAGGGCTAGATCAGCATTGTAGTTCTCTGCAGGCCGGGTGGGAGGGGCAGGAGACAGAATGGATGATACCTGCAGCACTTGTCAGGTGAAAACAGGCTGCAGGAGGCCTCACGTGGCCCCCTGTGGCTTGTTTTCACCCTTCACAGCTTCCTGCAGCACTGTGCTATCTGAAAATGGGCTGCGGCGGGCCACACATGGTTCCCGTGCCCCATTTTGGCCAGCAGAGGCACCATGGGTTGGTTCTTCAATATTTCCAAGCTAGTCCCATGGGCCAGATCTAAGCACCTTGCGGGCCAGATTCGGACCATGGGCCTTGAATTTGACACCCCTGCCCTGTATCACCAGTAGATAGCAATGTTAGGCAGATGGTCACTATTTCCACACATTGTAAAAAGACTGTAGAACAGTACAAATTGGAAAATGAATATTGGCAGCTATGTTGTAAAAGAAAGGGTCTAAAATATGATTAAATGGAACCTTGTAGTGGCAGGATACAATGTTTATACATGAGCCTGCTCTCAAGAAGCTTCAATTATTTTCATTCTTCCTAAATAACCAAGTCCAGTGAATCTTTCACGTATTGTTCAAGACAGACACTATAATTGAGATACATGAATAGAGAACATCAAGAGTACTTTATATTTCTTTAGCAAGTCTGGATAAAGATGGAATAATCATTTTCTATTAGTGGCTTAGAATAAATATTGACAAAACATGGAAGATACCTCCTATTGCAGGCATTGGTCACTCTGTTGACTATAGAAATAAACAAGTGCTGAGCAAGTTTTCTTTCAGAGTCCAGTAATTTCTACAAATTCAACAATGGATGTTTTTGAAAACAAAAATCTTTAAAATGTGGCTCTGAATTTTATTTCTATTCAAACTTTTAGAATGTTTGGAAATAGTAAAATGAGCTTTTTATGTAAAATCTTGTGATGTCAAGGATAATGATCATCACTTCTGGATAGTTTCAGACATAAATGTCCTATATTCAACAATTTATCCTAATTCTTATCAATAAACTATCTTATTGCTGAGAATGGTCACTTCCTTAATGTTAACAATTTTGTCTTTCAAAATATAATTGTTACTTGGGTCTTTATTGCTCAATCAAATACTGCTTTTAAATTTACACTGTATTTATAGATGAATTATCTATGCAATATACAGTCTATGAATTCACAGATAGTTTGTAAAATACATCCTCATTGTATTATGTTAGAATTTACAGCAAATGGGTGGTTACATTTGAAAATGTATTTTGGAAAAAAGTTTGCAATGTTAAACATTGCAAATAAAAAGGAAACAAAAATATTAAAATGGCCTGCCTCAAATGTCAAAAATGAAGAACGCTAGGAAACATAGTTTTTGTTACAGCTATCTTCACACTGCCCTTTCTTTCCAGAATCTCAAACTGCAACAATGTGTATACTTTGCAATTATTCCGCTATAAAATCAGCCCAAGAGAAGCTCATGCAGAAAAGAAACCTACACTATTTGTATTAAAACTGTTTAGCGTATGGGACGTGTTAACCAGGGATCACTGAGGTGGCTGGCTGCCTCTGTGAAAGAGTTTTTTTCAGGCAGTGTTATCTTTACCCGCAGGACATCTGAATGCCTGAAGGCAGTTGGGGGTGGGGTGCTCCTTTCTTGTTCCTGCACAGTTTATTCGCTCATGGGAATCGAGTTCCTGAGCTGCCAACCTCAGCAGTGCACAGGCCTAGTGTCTTTCCACGTGAGCCACTGTGTCCCCATTGTATTAAAACAAGAGTAATGTATACTGCATTTACAATAATCCAGAGTATTATGCTGTAGTTGAAGAGAACGGAAGTATATTCTAAATAGATAAAAGAAGAAAATAATTAAAAATCACTTGTGCAAGAGAGTATAGTCAAGCATGTGAGTAGGTTAGGTCTAAATAATGTCCAATTCTAACTGGGCTCTATTATAATTTGGACCATTTTAGTAATATGAAAAAGGTAATGTGGAAGCTTTGAACATCCAGTTGCCTTGCTTCATGCTAGTTAAACTTGCCTTATGCTACTTGACTATGTCTATAGAAATAATCACCTAGACTACTAGCTGTATTTTCCAAATATTTTTCTAGTCCTCTCAAAATCACCCCAAATTTACAACATACAATGGCTACAAATCCCATATTTTTACTGACCATACTGTTGTAAGAATGGAAGAAAAATATATTTCTTATGATATTATAACTCCTTAATATCTTTTTGGGTTCTATAAATCAAATTTACATCAGAATAAGAATAGTTACAGCAAAATAGTCTTATTGTCACTCCAGATTATCTAGGCTATAACAAATCATTACCTTTAATTTGTTCAATAGGTTACAAACCTATTAGAACAGACTTATATTGCACTATAACAGTGTTGGTGAACCTTTTTGGCACCAAGTGCCAAAATGGGAATGCATGCATGCGCACGCATGGGGGAGCGCTGGAAACCAGAAGAGCAGCTCCCTGGCGCATGCACGCCAGAAACTGGAACAGCCGCTCCCCAGCGTGCACACTTGGGAGTGCCATAAACTGGAAGAGCAGTTCTTCGAGAGCACCGGAAACCAGAAGAGCAGCTCCCCGTCATGTGCAGGAGCACCGAAAACTGGAAGAGCAATTCTTTGGGAGTGCCAGAAAACACTGAGATGGTCTTCACACATGGGAGCGCCAGAAACAAAGAACATCTCCCGAGTGTGCATGTGTGTGTCAGGAAGCTGAGCATCCGCTTTCCAGCATGTGCGCCAGCCACCTGCTCTTTGGTTTCTGGCGCTCCCACATGCGTGAAGACCAGCTGACCGGTGCACATGTGCATGTTAGGACCCAGAAGAGTTACGGGTGACGGCTGCCGTGCCCCAGAGAGATGGCTTTGGGTGCCACTTCCGGTACGCATGCCAGAGTTTGCCATTACGGTGCTATAACTATGACTAAAATTGAACTACAAATTATAAGAACTAGTCCTGCGTAAGGAAGAAAACTTGCTAGTAAGTTTGCTAGTAATTTAATCTGAGTAGTCAGAAATAGCACCAAGTCTTCGGGTTAGAGCATTGTGGTTCCCATTCATAATGAGTGTTTAAATTCTAGGAAATAAGGGAAATAGGATGTAGCCAGGAATCTTACGCAGAATATAATAGATAAATGTTACTTATGTACATAATAATTGTATCATCCTTGTCAAAAAAAAGGATTAATCTCCCATAATTAACTTCTATTATAGTTCAGGGCTTAATTTTGTACTGTAAAACATAAGAACAGCCATTTTATTTGTGATAAAAGAATAAAGATGCCAATCACTAGATTAGTGTCGCTATTAGAGCATTCTCATTCCCAGGTCTTTGTCATATATTAAAATAGATGTTTTTTTAAGCTGCAAAGATGACTTCGGATTTATTACTCTTACAAGAGGTTACAATAATTTCATAGAATTGTCATAGTTTCATTAGTCTATTCATCACTCCAAACAGCTTAAGTTCATTGTACAGATGCAGTAACAATTAGCATTTAGTAACCATGCTTATAGTAAGATATTTAAACCATGCTTATAGTAGAACTTTGTAATCTTTGATGTGATTTAAGAACCTATTCTTAGTTAAAATTAAGCTTATTTTATGGCTATAATTAGTTAATGGTGTGGAAGAGGCAGCAAACGTGATAATTGGCTTAAGACAATCTATTTCATTAGCCCAGCAGGCTGTTAGCTGAAGTTGGTTCATATCTCTCCAGTTTACGTGTTATTTTATTTAGCTGCATGAGTGTCCAGAGACTGAATCCTAATAACATAAGAATCTTTTAATTAAATTTGTTAAACATTATTTCAGGTGGAAGGTTTTTAACTTTGGTAGTAACCAATAAGCAGGTGGGTTTCAACTAGCAAACTAGAACAGGTGTAAAGTAGTGGAAAAGCAGTAAGACATGGCATAGGATGGATAAATGAATGATGCAAAAACTATGGGATGGGCCAATTAACTAATTAATCTTTCCAAACTGATCACAGCTTCTTTTCAGAACTCTCAAGTATTTTTCTCTGTGGGGGGAGTTTTCCGTGTGTGTGTGTGTGTGTGTGTGTGTGTGAGGGAGGGAGGAAGGAAGGAGGACTCAAGTAGGGAGTTACTCTTGAATTGTTGCACAGTCATAAGAGATCCAGGACTGATACACACATCCAACTCCATGGGATTTTATCTGTTCTCAAGGGAAGGCAAGCAATCCAGGGACATTCCTGTATTATAGATATTATAAGTCTTGCAATAAAGTAGTTAACTTTTATTGTGTTGATCTATTGCCTGGATCTTAGACCTGGTTGCAAGTAACAGGCACAATAAATCAGTAGTAATTTTGTAGTAATAATTTTGTATGTTTCACTATACAGGCTGTCCTTGACAAGACCACAGCTGGGATGGAAAATTCCTCATTAGCCAGTGTGGTCATTAA
Source organism: Hydrophis major (assembly GCA_033807585.1). Taxonomy (NCBI): domain Eukaryota; kingdom Metazoa; phylum Chordata; class Lepidosauria; order Squamata; family Elapidae; genus Hydrophis; species Hydrophis major. The sequence goes on along the minus strand of CM066328.1, from coordinate 112,740,537 downwards.
GTGAGGCATCATGTGACCAGATCTGATTTTACAATCTTTTTTGCTGTTGTCATTAAGCAAATCACCTGTGATTGTGAGTCAAGACATCATGGGATCATGATTTGCAACATACAGCTGGCTTCCCCCTTGACTTGGCAGACACTGGATGGAAAAATTGCAAGTGACAAGCATATAACATTACAGGACACTAACTGTTGTGAACTGGTTGCCAAGCAATTACATGACGTTGGGTACAAATGCAAGGATTGGTCACCAGTCAAGTTTTTCAGTGGTGTCATAGTTTCAAATAGTCACTAAATAACTGGCCATTAATCAGAGTGCCTGGAGTCACTCTTTATGCACATTGTACCAAACTCTGAACTTATATAATTAAAAGTATATAGTTCTGGAAATTCAATATTTCCAGTTTGGTGTAGTTAAGGTACTGGCATAGAAACCAGGAGAGACTGAGTTCTAGCTCTGTTATAGGCATGGAAAACTGGATGACTTTGGTCCAGTCATACATACTCAGCCCAACTCATGTCACAGAGTTGTAGGAAAATAGGAGAAAGGAGTATTAATGTATGTGTGTTGCTTTACCTATACAAAATAATAAAGAAAACTAATAAAAGTTATTTTCCTATTAGTTGGGGTAAATTCAGTTTTGATCCAGGTTTTTTGCATTAAGCATCTGATAAATATATTGGCACATTTCCTAATATAAGTGACATACCATTCCAATAATAAGGTTGCAAACATAGTTTTTCAGTTTTCATTCATGATAAATTTCACAGCTTTTCAAATTTGTATTGAATGTTTCCATCGGAAGTATGTAGACTCCTATTGCACTGCAGTAAAACTGGGTAGTGACAAATTTACTATGTTCTAGTGTAGAGTTGAGTGGAGAATGCAATGGAATGGAAAAGAATGGAATGGAATGGAATGGAATAGAATAGAATAGAATAGAATAGAATAGAATAGAATAGAATAGAATAGAATAGAATAGAATAGAATATCAGAGTTGGAAGAAACCTTGGATGTCTTCTAGTCCAACCCCCTGCTCAGCCTGAAACCCTGTACCATTTCAGACAAATGGTTGTCCAATCTCTTTAAAACTTCCAGGGTTGAAGCACCCACAACTTCTGGAGACAGGTTATTCCACTGATTAATTGTTCTAACTGCCAGGAAATTTCTTCTTATCTAGGTTGCTTCTCTCCTTGATTAGTTTCCATCTATTGCTTCTTGTCCTGCCCTCAGGTGCTATGGGGAATAGCTTGACTCCCTCTTCTTTGTGGCAACCCCTAAGATAGCTGAACACTGCTATCATGTCACACATACACCAGTCCTTTTAATTAAACTAGACATACCCAATTCCAGCAACCGTTCAGCCTCCAGTCCCCTAATCATCTTTGTTGCTCTTCTCTGCACTCTTTCTAAAGTCTCAATATATTTTTACATTGTGGCAACCAAAACTGGATGCAGTATTCCAAGTGTGTCCTTATCAAGGCATTATAAAGTGGTCTTATCACTTCACGTGATCTTGATTCTTTCTCTCTGTTTATGCAGCCTAGAACTGTATTGGCTTTTTTGGCCTCCTACTTAAATACCTATTTATACAAATGCCTATTACTTTTCCTCAACTTAGTTATTTTGTTGCAATTTAAGATACTTACGAATGCTGACATGGACTCCTCCCCCCCCCAAATGAAAAAACTCAGTGATTGTTGAGAGACATGCTAAGACTATGCTTTCTCACTGCAACAGAAAATAGAATTGTTTGTATCACAACAATAACAGCAGTTACTTGGAGTGAAAGTTTTCCATTGGTACACTAAATGTGGGTAATAAAGTTCCAACAAAGGCATATAAAATAGGTCTAACAATTTATAACTTTTGACTTTTAACTGGGAGAAAAAAAGTTCAGTACATGTAGTCCTTTCTTGACTGGTTGCTTTATGGCTGCTCAAAGTTACAACAGCCACAAAACAGATGCTTTACAGAATATAAAACACCCCCAGCTGTTGTGTATGGTTGTGTTTCCCCCTACTCCCTGATGGTCATATGATTAAGTTGGACAGGTCAGTTTTATAATTTGTTGCAACATTCCACAGACATATGCCCATTATTTTTGATGGGCTTTTTGGGCTGGCTTCTGGGCAGGAAGATTATAAATTTTATTTCCACATTCTTTCATTATTTTGCTGTGTTCAGATGAACTCTGAACATAAAACTACATGCTGTCCTGGTACAAAGCAAGAAAAATAACAGAATATCCAGTGTTCAGATTTAAGCCCTATTTAGCAAATGGTTGAAAGCAAATAGTACTTGGCTAGTAGCATATAGAAATGAATAATGGGATGCTAATAATGGGGTAAGAACCTGCAGTTACTATTCTTAGTTAGCTATTGTCTAGATACATGATATTAAGGAACAGCTTTATTACAAATACACATTTACTATCCTATTTCAGTAAATATTAATGCAGACACAATTTTAATATGAGTCACTGGTTAACAAAACAAAAACAAACACTTGATTTTCAGGATTAAAATAAAATAAAAATGATAAAGCAGTAAGGCCCTCAGAATCTTGCAATCAAAAGAACTTTGTTTTTCATGGTAATTTTATCAAAGATTATAATTTCAACAATAAAAATTAATACAAATTGAAAAAAGCAATAGAAAAAGTAGAAGATGCAAAAAGGAAAAAAAAGGAAAATGTAACGGAAAATAGAAATAGTATAACAAATGTTATTCCCAAATCCTGTCTTTTATCTATAAACAAAACCATACAGCATCTCATTTCAATCCTGTTTTCCACAAAAGTCCATTGAGGGTTACCAGAGATAATAAGCATATCTATTTTAACTTTGATGAAATAAACAACTTTATATTTCTTCCTTCTAAGATTCTTGATCTTTAGTTCTTTCTAGTAATGTCCTAAAATTAGAATCCCACCTCCCCCCATTTTTTATTTTTCCCTTGTCACAAAATTCTCCAAAGCTTCACAAAACCTTTTCTGTAAATCCAATTTAGGAAATCCAAATCACTCTTTTGATTTGTTATTTGTATATCTCTTTCAATAAATAAGACATCAGCCAGTTTCTTTGATATATCCAATGTAACATCTTTTTCAATATTCTTGAAGAAATCCATTTTAAACCCACTTTCTTGTTCCTCATGCTTGTTCCTCTTCCATAACATCTTTTAGACCGACTCTATAAAATAAGACCATGTTTCAAATCAAGCCATTTTCCCACAGGAAGAATTCTTTTTAATTAATTCCAGAATCTTATTTGAAATATTACATGGTTTAGTCTGTAACATTCTAAAATCAAAGTTTTAATTATCCTTTACTGTTTATTTTGAAAAAAAATCTTGAATTTATTATTAAAATGTATTTTGCTTAAGTATTCAAGGAAACTCTCCCAATGCTGTCAAATGTGTAGATTTAAAGATTCAAAAATTAGGAAGCTTTTAACCATAATTTCCCATTTTACTACTACTAATTTACTAATTTAAAAAAAAAATCAATTATAATTTAAGATTCCTGTTTTATTGTACTAAGGGGGAGTAATAAATTTTGATTGAACTGAATAGATTTGGGCAGGGAGTAGGAATTTCTCAGTTGCTAATTCACAGGCATAATACATCTTGTTTGAAATTATAGGAAAATGAAAGTAGAAAACAATCCATACTTCCAAAAAAAAAAAAAAAAAAGCCCCAGCAAGCCTTATTTCCAATTTCTGAATACATTCATTGACATTCTAGATCAGGGTGTCAAAACCCCAGGCTGCGGCCCACTACCAGGCCATGGCCTATTCAGAATGAGCCATGCAACAGGCAGGTTGGTGGGCTCATGCGTATGCAACTCAACTCACCCAAGCAATGGGCCAGTGTGCCCGCACATGCAGTTCAACTTGTAGTCTCCCTCCAACTAGGCCACCAAGTTGCAATGGTGGGGGACAACTGTTTTAGATGATATAGGACACATTATCATATGTTTTAATTACTATTTTACAAATCTGGGGTGCAAAAATAGAGATGATAATTAGATAAAGAGATTACAGAAAATCCAAGCTCTATATACCAAGCCATTATTTTGAATTGAAAAGGAATTGTGTATATGTAAAATCCTGTTACTTTTATTGAATTTTAAACTAATAACACTAATAAGATAGGTAATACAAATAATATCAGGAATAAAAAGAATACATTTCATTTAAAATATAATGAATCTATATAATTTACAAATTTTAGAGTACAAATTAAATCAAGAAAAAGAAAAAATGGCAAAGCTAAAATTATGAAAAAAAAAAAATTCTGATATAGCAATAGCACTTAGATTTATATACCGCTTCACAGTCCTTCACAGACCTCTCTAAGTGGTTTTCAGAGTCGGCATATTGCCCCCAACAATCTGAGGCCTCATTTTATCCACCTCGGAAGGATGGAAGGCTGAGTCAACTTTGAGCCTGGTGAGATTTGAACTGCGAAATTGCAGGCAGCCGACAGGCAGCAGAAGTAGCCTGCAGTACTACATTCTAACCACTGCACCGCAATGAATTAAAAATCACAGAGAATCATAATTGTGGATATATAAATTTAAAATAGTAAAATCTTACAGATTAGGAAAAGATAGTATGATAAAAAAGGAAATATTCTACTACAGAGTTCTTCACTTCTTTTGAAAGAATATTGATAATTTTTTACACAATTAGCATTCATGCCAGTCATTGCAAAGAAAATATTCTGTGAGATGTTTACATCATTTTTTACAAGTAACCATTTTGAATTCAGAGCATTTTTTAAAAATTTGGTACCTAAAGATCTATTGTATTACAATTTCCATAATCTCCCCGAAAGGAGTGTGGCTTTCCAACGTATCATGAGGGTATCCAACTGAGAAATTGCTCAGGATAATTTAGAGCATAGGAGACCAATCTTTTTGACTTGCCTGAGCTATGTTGAGTGAAGGGGAATTGTCCTGAGCTGCATATAAAATATATAATATTGTTAATATTTATATTAATTACATAATAATGTTAAATGTTTACAACCTTGTGTATCATTAGCTGCCCAGAGCTGCATGCAGCTCATAGACTGGGTTGGACAAGACTGATTTAGAGCGTAAATAAACAGGTAGTGCTTGCAGAGGAATTGCATTTTCTTGATATTAAGTATTATTTCTATTTATTTACACTGATGAGTGAAAGAATGTGTTCACCTTGGTGCATTCTCAGCTTTATAAACTTAAGTTTAGACATGTTTTATTTTTAAATGCCTGCAGATGATGTGGAGTATCATGCTGGTTTAAATACTATGGCAGGTAATTATTTACCTTGCTGTTTAATTGTCAGTGAAGCCTCAGCTGTAGAACCTGAGGTTTGCATGCAGAAGGTCCCAGGTATTCCAGCACCTCCTTGCAACACCAAGAAAGCCCTCTCTGCAATCCTAGAGAACGATTGCAGGCAGTGCTTTGCTGAAAGAATCAGCAGTCTGCCTTGCCTTTCTACACTCTGAACCTTCCCCAGTTCCGTTCCTTCACAGAGACACATTTCCATTTCATTAGCTTCTGCTGTTTCACTTGTCTTTTTAGACATTTAATATTCACTCCAGCAATACAGTTTAAAGATACTAGAAGTGATGCTATTTTTAAGTTTCCTCCTCATGGTTTAGTCTTTAATGATTAAAATGCTGCCTAGAATTTAAAAAATGCACTAGTTCCTAGGTTTTCACATTCATTTATAATGATGCAACCCCCTGAAGTATTTGCATTGATTTCTTCACTACTTGGTTCATACCAGAACTAATACTGCAGAACTCCAAAATATATCCTTATTGGACATCCTACTATTAAATTCCAAAGTGGTTTCCAAAGCCCTGCTACTTTTAGTTTGAACTGAACCTCCTTCCCCGCCCCATGGCCTCTGCTTTTAACCTTAATTTTAACTTTGAAATCAAATACTGTATGGAGAGTTATTAGCTACATTTTATCAATACATTGAAACAAATTACTGAAGTGTGTATTCCAAAAAAATATTTGAGCCTTTTGAATATTACAAGGCAGAGACGTTTCTGATGTTTATCTCATTTGTATGTTAGATTAATGTTACTCAGCAGCTCTTTGGTGGGAGTGTGGGATAGCTGTTTCCATGTCCTGAAATATTGAAAGGATCTCAGTTTCATGAAGTTTTGTATGATAGTTATTATATTATTAATGAGCATCAGAAGCTGCTTTGACATCTGTAGTATCAGCTATAATGAACATCTTAATCAGCTATTAGAAAGTCACTAAATAGTTATAAAACAACATATTTGTTCTTAACTTTATATTAGAATTTAAACTAATAAAGGATTATTGTCTTCTATGCTAGCTATCTGAATATAAACTCTTATAACCTACTGTGAAACGAGTTCTAAAATTGCCTTCCATATTAATACACTATGTGATTAGTTAATATTAATTATTAACTAACAATAACATTAGTGTTATTTATGCTTGATTATCAGGAGGATAACACATTCTTGAGCAAATCTTAATGTGACTGAAATATTTCACAGTATATATTTTCTCACAATATACCCTCATCTAACTGAAAGTAATACTAGCTTTTTCAAAACCCTTCATTAACTTGTCAATTATTTTGCAGTTTAATTTTTTTAAAAAAAGCCAAATCTATTCCAAGTAATAAATAGTTTTTTTCATATTTAATGAAAGGCTGATCTAATTATTTGGGGGTTTTGTTTTTCAGATAAAAGCAAAAAATTATGACAAAGTAGAAAAGGTAAGCTTCTATATATACATTAATTTTAAAAAATCAGATAAGTAAACAATTAGAATATGTATCTTCTCTAATGTGAGAATATGTGCCTACCTTGAGCTAAAATGTCCTAACTTTTTTGAGAGATCATGAATGAAATGTTTCATATGGCAGTTGGTTATACAAAATGTATAAAAGTGGGAAACACAGGAAGGTGTTTAAGGTATTCATAGAGATATTTAGCAATGTGATATGGTATAGACATAATGAGACCCTCAGGAATGAGTGGGTGGTCATTAAACTTGTTGGTCCTTGTATGTATGAGAATCAGTACTTCCACATGTTATTTATGATTTCCATAAATAATGCATACAAAACATTCTTGTTTGACCAAAGATTATGCAAATCACTCCAGCTATATATGTGTTTCTGTTCTCACAAATGATCCTTCTGTATCAAAGTTGTTATCTTTGAAGGTCACATTCTAGTATGAACCACTACTATACTTTTTGCCTTATGGCACTTCTGGGACAACTTGCTAAATAATCAAGATAGTTATGGAAACATTTTTCACCATATGTTATTAACATGAAGAACCCAATGGATTGGGAAGAAGAAATGATGGTTGACACATAAAAGCAGTAGACAATAGAGCTTAGAGTGGCCTCTACAATTGTTTGTATCAATTTGTGTATAATAGTAACTGTTAGAGAGACAGTTTGATGAACTGATTAAGGCCTCAGACCAGGAGACTTTGAATTCTGGTCCCATCTTAGCTGGGTGACTTTGGACCAATTACTGTCTCTCAGCCCTGGTGGCAATTAGAAAGCATTTCCAAAATCTGGCCAAGAAAATTACAGACTAGTCCAGGTAGTTGCCTGGATCAACACTGGCTCAAAGGCTTAAAAAAATTAACTGACAACTGTTATGTGAAAGTACAATAGAAGAAGCTCTCCACTTCAAACATCAAAACAACCGTGTTTTCTTCAACTGCTTGGAGCTGCTTCAAAATATTCATGTTCACCCACTTGACTTCATGTATTTCCTATGCATGTTGGAAGCAGCTGCCGAAATTGGAAAAATGGCCGTCTTAACAATTCATAAAAAGATGTTTTGTATATCTTTTCTAATTAATATGCAAGCAAAATAAGTTTGGGCATATTTTAGCATTTTAACACCAGACAATCCCAAGGAAATAGGCTACACTGGAAAGTTTAAAAAAGAAATCACAAAGGAGGGCAATAGCAAAAAGCTTTTTAGTTATTCACAGAAAAACTACAATGTGCTTAGTCTATTATGTTCATTGCTCATAATAAATATACAAATTAACATAAATACAACATGCTTTAAAATATTAAAACTGTTACCTATACAAAGTTAAATACAAGACTTACCTGGCGGAGAAAATCAGATAGGCTCCAGTTAGATTGGGCTTATCATGCTTTTAATGTCTTTCCACAAATATCACACATTTCTGTTTTTCCTCACTTTTTAAAATGTAATTAGATAAGTGAAAATATATATTTAAATATAAGAGGGTGTAGCATTGAGAAAGCCCTGCATATCTACTTCATCTAAAATTTTACAGTTTAGAGAGGAATGTGAATTAGGCTTGCAAAGACAGCAAAATTTTGAATTGGGCCTGTAAACTGACTGAACCTGATGAAATATTTGTTTTGACCCTTGTATTGCCCAAACCTTGCTGGACAAGACAATAATCTTTATTGTGTCTAATGATCTCTACATAAAACACATTGTACACATATAGATAATACTGATTAACAAATTAGCAAAACAGATCAAACAGATGCTACTCACCTTGCTTAAATACTCATTTGAAAAAGTTAAAAAAGGAAATGTTTTAAATATAATTGAACAATTTGACCAAGATATATTTAATTAGGTTTGGGCTTAACAACTCAAATTTTGGCATAAAATGAACAATGTCATAAAACATGTTGGTTTCAATGTCTCTTTCACCACAAAATTTGGACTTGAATGGGATGCCTTTGTATTTCTCCTCAAAAAACTACTGATGGAAGAGTCTTAAACTATGTCATGGTTGATTTAGGGACATTAGAGACCTGGTCGCTGAGACATACATGGTTTACTTAGAAAAATATATGCAATAAATATGCAGTTGTGCTCTAAATTAGTATCAAGTTCCTGGCCCTCCTTCAAAGATAACCTTATATTCCACTACGGCATCTGAGTAACAAAGTACATATGTTCTGTGAAATCCCTCTGATGCTTTAAAGTGTATAAAGTGTCAGTCAAATTTATATTAAGAAAATCAGAACATGTAAGGCTCCAGTGCTGGATACTGTCAAGCTTTTCTTTCAAATTGCTGCAGTTTACAGCTCTATTATTTTAACACTGGTTAAAATTCATGAAATTCATGAGGCTTTGCTGAAGTTTCTTTTTAAAAATGTAGAGTGTGATCATTGTATTTTAATTCATAATTGAGGAAGTTTGTTCAAATTTCTGAAATAATAATCTACCCTGACCTGCTGATCGACTTCTATTTCTTTTTCCTCTCAATATAAATAGCTATTTCAGCGTTGCCTTATGAAAGTCTTACACATTGACTTGTGGAAGTGCTACCTTTCATATGTGCGAGAAACAAAAGGGAAGCTACCCAGTTATAAGTAAGTTGAAATGATTTATTGACTACTTCTTCTAGGCCTGTGATTTAAAGGAAGAAATAGATAACTGCCAGGGTCAATTCCTCACATGGACATACCATGGCACAAATTGATGACTCAGCACTCACTGTAGGAAGATTACTTGTGTATTGGTGAGTGTATTGGTATAACACTGCTGATCCAGGACTGGTACTTCCCTCTTCCCTCTCTTTCTCACTTCCTGCTTTTACTTTTTAGTTTAGGTAGAAGCAACAATAACCTTGGAACTACCCTGTTGCTCAGTGGTGCCTCTGGTATAAGGATACCACAAAGTTAATTTTCTTGATTTAGTGGTTTAAACTGTGGCAAATAGTTGTGCATCATTATAGTTAGCCTATGAGCATCTAGCTCATTCCAAACTACTCTTTCAAGCTTCCTTCTCTTTGGAGAATCAAATGTCCAGACAGCCATCAGTTTAAAGCAGTTTGGAGTTAACCTGAAAGTTGTTTGAAGTGTAATCATTCTCATAGTTACTTTTAAAATCTTATTTCACCTTACTTTGCAGGACAGGTCGTCTTTTGGTGACTGCCTTGTTTAATACTGTTCACAGTTAAATTGATGATGCTTTGTAATCAGTTCTTGCTTTTATGACCTTCCTAAATCTGTAAAGGAAATGAAAGCTGAAAAAAGATTGGAAGCAAAGTCACACATTCACTTAGCAATTGTTTTGCTTAATAACTGAGTTGCCTATCTTAATTGTAGTCACTGAACAAGAACTACCAGTATTTTCAATTATATGACTGTACAGTAATGTAATTCCAGAGTAAGGTTGCTAATAAACAGCAAAATGTCTTAGCATTATTAAAGCTGCTTTATTTCAGCTCTTTGCAAACCCTAAAAGCGGTGTTATTTCTCAAAGAAGTTCAAATCTCAATCTGCTTTTAAAAAATCCTTTTAAAATGCAACATGTAAGTTTCTTGATCAGGGAATTCTCCCCAAAATATAGATCCTCTTGAAGCATGTTAAACTGTGCACTGTGAAAAGCTTGGAATAGTATTTTTATGTATGATAAACCTGCTTGTTTAAAGTAATTGAATATAGTAAATATTTTTTCATGCAAATTTAATTGTATATTTTCTTTGTATTTTTTACAGAGAAAAAATGGCTCAAGCATATGATTTTGCTCTAGATAAAATTGGCATGGAAATAATGTCATATCAGGTAGGTTTCTATATATTTTTTGGAAATATTTTTGTTAAATATTGAACAGTTATGACAAACTAAACTTTTGACTGCTTTTATATAGATCTGGGTGGATTACATCAATTTTTTGAAAGGCGTGTAAGTACAATAGTTTTTTCTTTTGTGTTAATTAATATGATGTTGCTATTCATACAGGTTACAAAGTGTAATTGCTGACATATTACTGTCTCGCCTCACTATTTAGTGAAGCAGTAGGGTCCTACGCAGAAAACCAGAGGATAACTGCTGTCCGCAGGGTTTATCAGCGTGGCTGTGTGAATCCTATGATCAACATTGAACAGCTTTGGCGAGATTATAACAAGTATGAAGAGGTAAATGAAAAGATGCTAGCATTGCAACTCGAGTGACTTTAACACAACTATTTTCTTCCTCTGCAGTGGGAGCTTTTGCTGATAGGGCAAGGTGAATAGACTCGTCTCATATTGTTCAAAATTAAAAGCAGTCTTCTGCATTCAAGACCATTTATATTCCTTTCCCTCTTTGCTGCTTTGTTTATGACTTCAAATCATAAACAATCTATAGAATTTGAAAGCTAACACATTATTTGGTGAAGCTGAGTTAACTTCACAAATGCTTTCATATTCATCAGAAAATAAGTCCTATCCCTCTGAAATCTCTGAGATCCTTGTTTGACTATAGATTTTGTACTTGATCTCAATGGTGCAAAATTTACATATGGAGAACATTGGTTTTTTATCCTTTTGGCCACAAGGTATATATTCTGTGATAATCCTAACTCAAAAATAGCTAATTAATGTTTTGGGGAACAACCTTTTTCACAACATATAAACAGGTAGATTTTAATTTTTTATAACATTCAAATCTGAATTTGATTGACTTCCAATGTTTCTTCAAAGTTTATTGGACTTAAATATTTATTATCTGTCTACTTTAATCACAATAAATTCAGAATTACCGTATATACTCGAGTATAAGCCGAGTTTTTCAGCACATTTTTTGTGCTGAAAAAAACCCCCCTCGGCTTATACTCGAGTCAGATTCCCCTCTGAAAAAAAAAATGGTGTGGAGCTCCGAAGCTGGGCAGCCGCTTCCCTGCTTCCGTGTTTCCTTTGCAACTTTTAAGCATGGGGGTAATCGGAAGCAGAAAAGTTCTTGCTTGAGGATATATTGTTTTTTCTTTTTTTAACTGTTTTTAGGGGGGGGGAAGACCCACCGCCATGTGAGAATGCTCAGACACGAAATCTATCTGACTGAAAATAAGTGTTTGTGTGTGTGGGGGGGGATTTTAACAGAGGGAAGATGTAGGGAGAAGGCAAAAGCGACGGAAGATCCTTCAGGGGAAACTGAGGGGGAGACTCACCCTTGGTCCAGATGAGCCCCCTTCCCCTTTCTCTAGGCTGAGAAAACAACCGATTCCTTCGGCTCCACTCAGCTTCGTTTCCTCAGCTCCAGCTGCTTTCAGTCCACTCGGGAGGAGGGGGAGGAGGTGGTGGTGGCGGCTCGTGTTGTTTTCTGAGCTCTAGGCTGAGAAAACAACGCGAGCCGAGGTCGCTCCACTCAGCTTCGTTTCCTCAGCTCCAGCTGCTTTCAGTCCACTCGGGAGGAGGGGGAGGAGGAGGTGGTGGTGGCGGCTTGCGTTGTTTTCTGATAGTGAGATCATTTCCCAAATTAATTGATTCACTAACCCAAAAGAAGAAGATGTTGATGACAGTGGGAGGCAGGAGTCACTCTCTCCCTTGCAAGAAAAAAGCAAGAGCCGTTCTTATGATCTCTCCCTCTCTCTCTCTCTCCCTGTAATACAGTCAAGCCCTTTCCAGCACGCGGGATCCGCCCCCACCGCTTTGCACCTTGCAAATGCAAAAACCCCAGGATTTTGCATTTGCAAGGTGCAAAGTGGCGAAGGCAGATCGTGCGTGCTGGAAAGGGCTTGACTGTATTACGGGGGGAAAGAGAGAGAGGGAGAGATCATAAGAACGACTCTTGCTTTTTTCTTGTAAGGGAGAGAGTGACTCCTGCCTCCCACTGTCATCATCATCATCTTTTGGGTTAGTGAATCAATTAAACCTTTCATGATAGTGAGATCGTTTCCCAAATTTCCCTTAAATCAGGGAAGAAATCAGAAACAAACTTTTGGACTGAGAATAAGCCTGTTCCTATGATGCCATTTTTGTTCACTGCAGTGTGAAAAGTGTGAAAAAACACACTTCTTTTTCTTCATCTTCTTGTTCCCTATTTACTGGTCTCTTTCAAAGAGGAAATTGTGAACATCAAACTTATTCTCAACTGTCCTAGTGAAAGTTTTTATTGGTATCTATTTTTATTTTTGAAATTTACCAGTAGCTGCTGCATTTCCCACCCTCAGCTTATACTCGAGTCAATAAGTTTTCCCAGTTTTTTGTGGTAAAATTGGGTGCCTCGGCTTATATTCGGGTCGACTTATACTCGAGTATATACGGTACTTCTGAAATTACTTTTCTAAGATTTTATAAGAATTAACTTTTCAGTATTAACTGATGTTCCCAAGCCTTTATTACCTCTATTAAAAGTTGAAATAAGTTTTTTTTCCCCAAAGTTTTTTATTTTTACACATTTCTTCACGTGAGCAACGTGATTCCGAATTTAACACTTGTACATAATCATGCATTCATTTCCACCAATCTTATATATCATCTATCATTATACATTTCACTCATCTTTAAATAAATTTCCATTTCATATTTCAGTTCATTAATTCAATATCAATATCATTTCATCCACACATAAATTTTCAGTTCTTTATCCCCTATTTTTTGCATTTTCAGCTTATCACCTATTTTATTTTACATTACACATCATTATTATCCTTGATTTTCTCTAGGCCGATGTATAATAGACAATCTAAAAAGAGTAAAAATAAAACAAAGCCAATATATTTAGGATTAACATGGTATATTCCCTCAATCTATTTAATTTAATAATTTTTCATTCCCCTGCTTTAATCATAATACAATACTCTCATTATACACTTCTAGTATCCATTAAGTAATCAATTGTATGTTTTAAAATATATATATTTTGAAGCATCCCCCCCCAAAAAATTGCTAAAATAACTTCGTAATATGTCTCATTTTATCTTCACTTTTCTTATGATCATTAATAATCATGTTTTTTCTTCCTTTCCACTTAGCCAAAGTTTATCTATATATTTTAATACATTTCCATTCCCCTGTTTTAATCCTTCAAAAAAAGGGTTCATAACAGTATAATTCATATACATACATTTTATATATATATAAAATCCTAAAATAATTCCCATGCCAATATACATTCCCATGTGGTATCCCCCTTATACTATCCCTAAACCTTATCTCTAAATCTCTTGGCTTTATCATTGCTTTTAATTTTAGCCAGCTTTCCCTTTTCTAAATTTCCCCGGTCCTTCTTTTTTCCTTCTAGTATTATTTTTTTATTTCCCTCTGCCTGTCAGCCATGTTTTCCCCCCACCCTTTTCAATTTTCTTTTTTGGGATTTCTTCTTATATATTTACTTCTTTTTCTTAGTCTTGGGAGCCTTATCTCTTTTATTTGTTGTCTCTGTTGTCAATGTCTCTATTTTAAATCCTTTTATGTCCTTTGGCAGTGGTCCTTGTTCTCCAAATTCATCTAGGCTGTTGTTTTCCTCCTTTAACTCATCCTCTCTGGGCTTTCTTTGTTCTTCTGTGAGCTGCAACATCATTACTTTACTAACCATTATATCCAATAGTCTCATTCTTTCTTTTAACATACTTCTCACAGTTAGGAGCTCCGATTTAAATTCTTTGCTTATTTCTTCCATTTCTTTAATCTATTGAGTTATTCTTTGTTTTATTAAAGGTCAAATTATTCTGTTTTCGTCCTTGCCAAAAATCTCCATTTATCTCACTTTCTTTTTCTTCTATTTTCTTGTCACAGTCAATCTCCAACAGTCGCAAAATATTGCATTCCTTTATATTTTACTGTAGTCCCCACTTTTTAAAAAAAGCTTCTGAGGTTCTTGTTGCATTAATAATATTTTATTCCATTTCTTCTCTCTTTCAAATATTTATACAGCCAGTAATTTTCCATAGAAACATAAAGAGGGAGGTGGTGCTCTATATCACTTTCTTTTCAAAGTTTTTTTATTTTTAATTCTCTTTTCCGTAGTATTAACATTAAATTTTATCCATTTCAAATAAGTCCAGCATTTTATCCAATTGCTAATTAATGACCAATTCTATATGTTATTCCAAATTTAATCTTTGATTTCATATGATTCTTTTATTTCTGGTTTTTTCTTTACCTTATATTTTCCGCTTATTTCCCATTCACCGCTACCACTCTTCCAAATGAGGGCTCTTTCTTCCCACTTTTCAGGGTTATCAAAAGAATATTCAAAGACTTTTTATTCAGTTACACGCCACTCACCATTTCCACTCTCCAGCACAAACTTAAGTCCCGGCAGCTTCCGGTCTTCAGGGCAGCCATTAAACTGCCACTTCTCCCTGTCTTCTAGGGAGTAAATACAAAGCCAGGGAGGGAAGATGTGGCTCTCCTCAATTCAGCTGGCGGTCTCCCCCCTTTCCCCCCATCCCTACAAGATGGGTCAGATGGTTCCGGTCTCTTAGGGACCCCTCCAACAGGGCACGCATGGATCAAAGCCGTGCACGATCACGATCTCTGGTGCGTCTTCGATGGAAATGCCACCGGAGGTTCAGTCTCCAAAAAGAAGTTGATGGAGTTAATATGAATTGTTTATGTAGCAGTTATAATAACAATATGAATACCTTACCTTGACAATCAGTGGCTGGTTATTTAAACAACTGAAAACTGAAACTTATTTTTTATCTAAAGAAAGAACCCTCCCTCCTACCTACCTCCCTACCTTTTACAAGAAATCTGGTCTAGTCAACATTTTTGAAAGTTTTCTTTAATTATGAACATTTCTGGTCATGCTTCTTTTAAATTCTCATGTTATAGTTATGCTGTATATATCATACGGCCTAGTGGCCTAGTGATGAAGATGCTTGCCTCCCACTTGGAAGGTTGAGAGTTCTAGTCCTAGGTAGTGGCAGATATTTCTTCCCCAGGGTGCAAAGAAAAAATATCTGGTGTGAATTCTGCATGGCATCAGGATGGGCATCTGGCCAATAAACTCTGATCTCCATCCTTTTGCCCTGATTCTACTCTGAATTAAAGTATTAGAGGGTCATAAAAAGGGAGCTATGTGTATACCATATGTAACTTAAGAGTGAACCTCTTCAAGTATATAGTTTATTCAGAGTTTAACAGCTTGTTCTCTTCTTTCAGGGAATCAATATCCACTTAGCCAAAAAAATGATTGAAGATCGTAGTAGAGATTATATGAATGCTAGACGTGTTGCTAAGGTACGGATGATGGTGGCTTTTTGTTTTCCTTTTAATGAATACATTTTACTGCAATACGTGTCCGATACAACAACTTTCAAATATTAAAAACAAAACACATTATTGAATTATTTGCCTTGTTTTAACTGTTGTAGTATCTACCTATCGTTTAGGAGTATGAGACTGTGATGAAAGGTTTGGACCGTAATGCTCCCTCTGTCCCACCACAAAATACTCCACAAGAAGCACAGCAGGTAGACATGTGGAAAAAATACATTCAGTGGGAAAAGAGTAACCCTCTGCGTACTGAAGACCAAACCCTCATCACAAAGAGAGGTAAGTTCATTTTTTTTGCTTTTCAGATACTTTGATAGAGTCTAGATTCTAAATCTAGAGTGCTGTGTTGTGTGCTAAGTCTTGTCTTACTGCCCAGATCATTTCCATGATGGGATTGCATGGCATTTGCAAACTGAATCTAATAATTTTGGAATAGAAAAATAAATCTACCTTTGCTTAGATTAAAGCATATAAGAATGATTCTTTTGTGTGCTAAATACTATGATGTTGCTTGGTTCACCTACAATTTTAAATGTTAAAAAATACTACTAAAAATACAAAACAAGTACATTTGTGAGAATTCCCTCAAATTCACAGACTTATTGAGGAACAATATTATGTGATTTTTCAATCAGACAATGCAAAATTGGTTAGTGAGGAGTTTGAAGAAACTTTGTGATTTAAATAAGTAATAATTTGTTCTGCAAAATGCCAGATAAATATTGTCTCTGTGTCTTCTAGTGATGTTTGCATATGAACAATGCCTCTTAGTATTGGGTCATCATCCTGATATCTGGTATGAAGCTGCACAATATCTTGAACAATCCAGCAAGCTGCTAGCTGAGAAAGGAGTAAGAAAAAATATTGAAATATATGCATGCACACTACTGACCTAGATAACACGTTGTTTTGTGTTATCTATGTGTTTTATTATACATTGCTATTCAATATTAACATTATTAATTATTTTAAAATTGATCTGTTTTTATACAATATAACACCAAGTTGACTTAATATGTTAATCCAGGTTTAAAGAATTGAAAAATTGCATGGAAACAAAAGTAACCAATATTGTGAATTTATTACAGAGTCTTCTGATTACAATGGCAAGTGAATTGGAAGTCCCATCACTAAATAATGAGATCCTAAAGGGTGATGTCACATGACCACATCGCTTAGTGAGACTGCGATTTCGGCAGTCCCAGTTGCTATTGTAATCCCAGACCCATGCAAGTTGTTAAGTGAGAAGAGGCAAAAATCCCAGGAAAGCAGGCCAGCGGGCATTCTAGTGCTGACGGGGAGGTCCACTAGGGCGGGGCAGAGGTTTCTACAGATAGATACTCCAGTGCATGGGTGGTGGGCTGCAATCAGATGTAGGCAGATGCATGGATACCAAGGGGGTTGGTGGGGGATGCCATGGGCAATAATTCCAGAGCATGGGTGAGCAAAAAGGCAGTGAATGTGGGAGCAATTTTCAACTATCTGCTGGCTTTACTATTGATTTTGCTTGAAATTAATATCATGTGGCTGTGGCTGTCTCATGATTATACTCATGAACTGAGAACAGCATCTGAATTTTAAACACATGATTGCAGAAGTGTTGCAATGACCAAAACTTGAAGAACCAGTTGTAAGTGCCCTTTGTTGTAAGTACATCGTAACTTTGAACAGTTGCAAAAAAAAGTGATTGTAACCCAAGGACTACTTGTATAACATGTTTGCAGCCAATATATATATATGATGAATTCCAATATCCAATTAGAAATCTGTCAAGTTTGCTTGTTTTTGATGTGCAGTCCAATTAAGTTTACAATGCTAGTATAATTTTTTTCAGTGAGCATGGTTTAAAAGGCTAAAAATTGTTTTCTGACTATCCTCTTTAATTATTTTGCCTGACAAATTCTTTTCATTATTTGATCTTCTTTTAGGATATGAACAATGCTAAACTTTTCAGTGATGAGGCAGCAAATATTTATGAAAGAGCAATCAGCACTTTATTAAAAAAGAACATGCTTCTTTATTTTGCGTATGCAGATTATGAAGAGGTGAATCAAAACATTTATTTATTCTCTCAAACTTTAATGAAATTCTCCCCTTTGTTTAGAGATTGTAATCTTGATAAAAATACAGTCACACTATTATGCTGGTCATTTTGGGCCTAAATTAATCAAATATTTTTTTAATTTGTGCAGAGTCGTATGAAATATGAGAAAGTACACAGCATATATAATAGACTCTTGGCTATTGAAGACATTGATCCCACTTTGGTATGTTTAATCTCTAGTACTTCAATTTTCAAAAAAATTCCCCAATTTCGATTCTCTTGGCTTAGCTCTCTCAGTGGCATTTTAAAAACCTTTTCTTTGTGTTTATTTTGTAACCCTCAATTTATATAATCAGTTATATGTTATTTCAGCTTTTTTGTCATTGTGATAAAGATTTTATTCCTATGCTTATAATGATGGGAATATGAAAAATACTATATGTTGTTTCAACATGTGTTTAAAGAGAATAGCAAGTAGAATCGCTGTTAACAATAATTTCATTTACATTAACAGCATTAGGGTCATCAAGAATGCTAGAATATCCTAGCAAAAAAAGTAAAAAAACCAAAATAACAGTTTCATAATATCTAGATAATTTTTTATCTTTTATTGATTTTATTATACCCTCTGTTTGATGTGAGCCACCCAGAGTTGTTGAGAGTCAAGTAACATCCAAGTTTAATTTGTTATTGTTGTTATTTAACTTGTGGTAATACATACATGAAGAATGATATTCAAAAATAAGTTCTAGTGATACAACTTTTTCAGCTGTTTAAGGTTTTGTTTATTTATAATTTAAACAGTTTTATCTGGCTGCCCAGTTCATTACATATAAAGCTGAGCAGCCAAAATAGGATTGAAAAGTAAAGGAAGATAACTAATAAACATAAAACCACCATAACATGATATAAAACATTGTAATTGATAACTAGTATCTTAATTT
Organism: Hydrophis major; assembly: GCA_033807585.1. NCBI lineage: Eukaryota > Metazoa > Chordata > Lepidosauria > Squamata > Elapidae > Hydrophis > Hydrophis major. The sequence continues at coordinate 112,721,542 of CM066328.1, read as the reverse complement.
GCACTCAGAAGCCAATAGAAGGCTAGTTAGTTCATAAAGTAGGAGTGTTACATGAGTGCATTAAGGTGCACCCATAACTATTCATGCCACTGCATTCTGGAGAAATTATAGTATTTGGGTGGTCTTCATAGGAAGTCCCATGTCAGAAATCAAGTAAGAGGTAACTAAGGCATGAGTGACAAGTGAACGGTGTCTCCAGATCCAGGAATGAGTACTGTTAATGAGGTTGTTCAAAGGCCCTTTTACCCACAGCTGCAACCTGCTCTTCAAGCAGGAGATGCAAGTCCAATTTGGGCCTTCAAATTGTGCACTGAATAACAGATTATCAAAGTTGGAAGGGACCTTGGAGGTCTTCTAGTTCAACCCCCTGTTCAAGCAGGAAATCCTATACCATTTCAGACAAATGGTTGTCCAACCTCTCCTTAAAAAGTGTTGGAACAACCACAATCTCCTCCAGTGTTGGAGCAACCACAATTTTTGGAGTTGTGAGACAACTAATTTTGTCTGGGAGAATTCAATCCCGCCTATAACTAAAGATGAAAAATCTATAGATGTAGGGGCAGGGGTGGAGGCATTAAAACCTATAGCCACTCAATCTTGCTTAAATTGAACTCAAGTTTGTTATTTTCCCATCCAGACTCTTTCCCCAGTCTATAGACATTATGAAAGAACCTTGTTTGCATAATTTGATTCACCAAGGATAGAATGGTAAAGTTATATATCACCAGCATACTGATGTTACGTACACTCTTACTAATGGATGGCTTCATGTGCTGGTTTCATGTTAAATAGAAGCATAGAGCAGGTAGAGCTCTAAAGGAACCTGAAAATCAGAAATCTAGGGCTACATTTCTCCCCATCAAAACCAACTGACTTGGAGAAACATAACCACACAGCACTGTGTGCCCCCCCCCACACACAAAATCCCCTAAACCAATCCATGATTGATGGTATTGAGGGCTAAGGAAAGATCAGGCATGGTCAGGGTGGATGCATCACCCCCATCTTAATTCTGTTGTAGGTCAAGTACAAATACAGTTAATGCTGTATCAGTGCTATAGCCCAGTTTGAAACACGACAGAAAAGGGTCCAGATAATCTATTTCCTCCAGGTTCCTCTGGACCTGCAAGCCTACCACCTTCTCAAGTTTGGAGACAGGGTGAAAATCTTCCAGAGCTGTTGGATCCAAGGATAGTTTCTTGAGGATGGGGTGGACCACCACCAATTTAAGGGCGGCAGAACATCTCCTCCCTCAAGGATGACTTCACCACTGCCTGGATCCAATCACAGGTTGTCTCCCAAGAGGCCTTAACCAGCCAGGAGGGACACGGATGTAAGTTACAGGAGGCCATAGATTCGTCCACATCCTTGAGACCAATAGGCTTAAACTTCTCTCATATAACCATACGACTGTGCCTCAAGCAATTTCAAAGCACTTGCACAACTAGAATCCAATTCAGAATGGATTTTAGTGACTATCTGCCTCAGGTATCTTTGTCCTGCAGCTATTCCTCAGGCCCATCCCTACCTAAGAGAGACTGGGTCACTTTGAACAGGACCTCTAGATGGCTATCTTTACCTAGAGACACAATTAAGGGGAAAAATAATCACATTCCTGATTAGATTCATTCTTAGTTTTCTTTCAGAAATATCCTAGACATTTCTGCTGCTGTTTTAGTTCCAGAGCTTTCTGAAAAACAAGGATTTTTTCTGGGATCCACAAGCAGAAAGAGTTTACATAGATACAGCCCAATCTAGAGGTGTTGTTGACCCTTTCATTCAAGGTAGCAACTATGGCTTCATAGTGACCATGAAGTCCCAAGCTGCTTCTGGCCCCATACCCAGGGGAGGCAGATTGAAGTCCTTCAATATAAGTCTGGGAAACTCTGCTGTCAATCCAGTAAAATTGAGCAGTTCAGAAAGCAAAGCTGGTCCAGTAGCAGCAATCCCAATTGATCACCAGAGTCCAATTTGATCAATAAGTCTACGAGAGCTGTCAGGATCTTTCAAATGACAATAGCAACCCTGCTGTCCTGTCTTAGAATCATGGGTTGGTGCTACACTTGAAACCCAGATGGACACTTTTTTGAGTGGGGAATTCCCAATAGCCAACCAGGTTTTCCACATCTAAGCAAACCTAAACAATTCATTGGCAAAATTCACAGCCCTAAAGGTTACTGGCAATTTGGAAAGCAGCTGGAGAAGCAGCAAAGCAACATGATTAAAATTCCAACTCTAGGGCCAGTCACTTGAGCAATATGGTAGTGGAGATTTTTGATCAATGAATTGTATATCAGTTATTTGCTATGTGAGGTTCAGTTTGCCCCTCAAGGAATTTGAGAAGCAATATGAGTTTAAACAATTACATGTTATGTTTTGGATGTGTAAGAACTAAAACATGTTAAATATATATGCTACCTTGAATTTCAAAATACAAACATTTAAATGTGCAACTAAGCCACATTTGTAATAAAGCATAGATCTCTTTATACTGCACTGCAGCTAAAAGATTATCCATTCCTCAGGTTTATATTCAGTACATGAAATTTGCAAGGCGAGCAGAAGGTATAAAATCAGGCCGAATGATATTTAAGAAAGCGCGAGAAGATGCCCGTACCCGCCACCATGTCTATGTTACAGCTGCTCTGATGGAATATTATTGTAGCAAGGTAATTCTTTATAGTGAGTGAAATTATTATATTAGTTTTTTAGATGTTTCATTTTTTACTTGACTAATAACATTTTTAAATTCACAGGACAAGTCAGTGGCTTTTAAGATTTTTGAGCTAGGCTTGAAGAAATATGGAGACATTCCAGAATATGTCTTGGCATATATTGATTATCTTTCTCATTTGAATGGTAAGTCCCAGGAACACAGAGAAGTTATTAAATTGGAGATTATAATTCACTGTGTCTTTTTTCCATTAGAATATAATATTCATTTCTTATAATTGTCCTAAATGCAGTGAAAATGTTAGAAAGCATTTTTGTATAAACAAAATAAATGTTTTCCCCAAAATTGAGCACCTAATTTGTAACTATTGGGCAATTGCTAATTGTATAGGCATTCACACATAATTAACTGGTTAAAAAAAACCTGGACTTTAGTGTTTTTAGTGTTTCTTTGTTTTTGTAAAAGTTTATTTCATCAGGATATATGCCCAGAAGGGTTGTTATACACAATCTGATTTGAAGAGAGCGTAGACAAAGGCTGATGGATTGCATAGCGGACATGTATATAACAGAGCACTAAAAAGATGAACTAGGAAGACTTTGAGTTAAATCTCCCCTCATAGTCAAATGTACAGTGAGTCCTCACTTGCTGACTGACCAATTCAATGGTTGAAGTTACATCAGCACTGAAAAAGTAGGTGTCTGACAAATCCTGGAATTGGTGGCTGTTCCTGGCCTCCTGTGTTCACTAGATCATGATTTGGATGCCTGGCAACCAATTCATATTTACAACACCTGCAGCATGCTGTAGTCATGTGATTGCCATTTGCAGCCTTCCTGGCCAGTTTAAAAATGACACTTTTATAAATAATAATAACAATAATAACAATTCGTTTGTTTGATCTTATGTACCCTGCTGTTGTCAACAATTGGATTTTAAATTATTCTGTTCAGATTTGGATTGTTTCAGTGTGATACAGTACCTTTAATTGTTATGAATATGAAATTAAAAGTTAAGTTTATGTAGCTTCTTTTCAGCCTTAAGCCCCTTTTGCTCAGCTTTTATGTAGGAAAGGCAGCCATTAGTATTTTGTTTCATCCATGTGGAATAGACAGGGATTTTCAAAGAATCGCAGTTATTTTCTTATAATTTCTTATATTTTTTAAAAGGTATGGGATGAAGAGATTTTAGATTGAAACAATAGAAAAGGTGATAAGTTACTGAAACGGTGACTACTTGTCTTGAATTAAGAAGAAATCATTGCCTTGTATTTTTTCCTTTTTTTCTTTTACAGATTTTTTTCTTCCCTTTTTTTCTGTCTGCATTTTTTTTCTTTTGGTATTTTTCTTAGTTTGTATCAGTATTTCAACCTTATTTTTTAAATTTAAAATTATTCTTTAAAAATTTCTGTTTTTAAAAATCAGTCAAATATTTATGTGTTTTCATCTTTGCTTTTAAACTCTGTTTTAAATAGAGGATAATAATACAAGAGTCCTGTTTGAACGTGTGTTGACCTCGGGGAGCCTTCCACCAGAGAAATCTGGGTAAGCCTTACCAAAGCTCCTTCCTGCAAGTGATCTCTCATTTTACTTGTAAATAGAGTCATACTAAGAGAAGAAAAGAATGTAGCACATTCATTTTATGGATGCCCCCAATTGCTTTGATGGTGTTCTGATCTGACCTGGCATGCTTTGGCACTTTCACTGTCACTTGTACAGTGACATCGGTGATGTATAAATTTGATCAATACAAATATACATAAATGCTCATACCTCCTTCCTGGCTTTCACTGTACATTCTTCCCCAACTCATCTGTGTTTACTGGCTGAAAACTATTCCCTTTAACACAGTGCTTCTCAATTATTTTCTGTCATGCCCCCCCTAGTAAGAATAAAACATCTCGCGCCCCCGCGTGACTATAAATAGTATCATTTGTCTATAAAATTGTTATAAGTACACCTCTGCATAACACAACTCACAACAAAAAAACAGCTTTATTAACTGTAACAAACTCTGTGCTGTGTGCAAAGCCCGCATGCTCAGTGCAAACAAAACTCCTACACCACTGAGCGAATGCTCCCTGCGCACACTCTGCCAATGAGAGCGCCACTGCCCCCTAATGTAGTGGAAGTGCAATTGCACTTTATTCTAGGACAGTAAAAAAATCAAAATAAAAAAGCATGTTCTCCGAGGTCAAATGCGCCCCCCAATGCTTTAACAAGTGATTTCCACTTGGACCCTATGTTTTGGAGCCAAAGTGCTGGGGAGTTATGTACATTTGTGGATTACATTTGCCTAAATTTAATAAATAGCTATTTTGTCTGCCATTTTGCTCCTAAATGTAGTGAATTGTATAATCTATGCATGCAGCTCATTTTGCTTCCATTTTACTTATAAGAGCTCTTCTACCATGGTCCCACTTTATACATAAGCTGACTGGTTGTCATTCAACCTGAATCAATATTAAGTATAGAATTATTTCTTTTGACTGTCCTTCCTTACTCGAGCAGCTTATAGAGTAAACTCAGTTATCAGTTTTTCTGGATCTAAAATAAACATTTTATAGAAAAAGGAGGCAGCTAAAATTAACCTGTGGGCAATTGCTTTGCCTTTTGGTTATAAGAAAAAAAAAGACTGGTATTTGTATACAATAAATTTAACATTAGACTAGAATAGTTTCTCATGCAGTTGATTAATAGCAAGCCACCAACACATAAAATATTTTTTTTTAGTGAACATGTAGCAGTGACTTGCAATAAATTGGATTTGAAACCTGCTGGTTATTGAACAGTTGCAAAAAACATTGGTACTATTTTAGACAGTGTAGTCAGAATATGCTTAAATAGGCATGTTTTCTATATTTGATTTTTCTGTCTCTTGGGCATATGAATTCATTGTTATTGGGTTATTTGTTTTCTTCGGTATTTTCTTATACAGAGAAATATGGGCTCGATTTTTAGCCTTTGAAAGCAATATTGGTGACTTGGCTAGCATATTAAAAGTTGAGAAACGAAGGTTTACAGCTTTCAAGGAAGAATATGAGGGCAAAGAAACAGCTTTGCTGGTAGACAGATATAAATTCATGGATCTGTACCCTTGTTCTGCCAGTGAACTCAAAGCTCTTGGTTATAAGGTAATTTAACAGATAATGTTACATTATGTCCATTGCACTTTCATCATTTAAATATTTTTAAAATTTATTTAGTCAAATGGATTAACACTTTCTTTCAATACAATTTCCAGGATGTCTCTCGTGCAAAACTATCAACCATAATTCCAGATCCTGTAGTGGCACCTTCTATAGTACCTGTGCTAAAAGATGAAGCAGACAGAAAGCCAGAATATCCAAAACCAGATACCCAGCAAATGATTCCATTTCAACCAAGGCATTTAGCGCGTAAGAGGATTACTAAATTTTGTCAAGATAAAAAGGGAAATTCTCTGCTATATTCTGACTGAAACTTTATTTTAAACTTTATTTTAAAAAATTCACTCTTACGCAAGTACTGCATGAAGTTTGAGTTAAGTCATTTGATCTCAGATTTTTATTCATTGCATATGATGCCTTGTAAGATTCATCTCCAAAATAAACAAAACTCCAATCAAGCCTTTTTACTTTTGCTGTAAAACCACTAAGAGTTATTTTTGTGTGGTTGTATTCTAGCTCCTGGTTTACATCCGGTTCCTGGTGGTGTGTTTCCTGTTCCACCTGCTGCTGTAGTTCTAATGAAACTTCTCCCACCTCCTGTGTGTTTTCAGGTTAGTTGTAATACAATTAAATATTCTGAAGACTTTGGTAGTTTACTGCCTCATTTTATTAATATTACATTTATTGAACTATAATACTTTTATGTCATTGTTCCTATTAAATGGCTAATCTTTGTGTGTGTGTGCAGGGTCCATTTGTGCAAGTGGATGAACTCATGGAGATTGTCAGAAGATGCAAACTTCCAGACAGTAAGTTGTTTTTCCTCTGGCCTCCATTTTGGAAGTGTGTTGTCTCTGTTCCATATCAGCGCATTTGTTAATCCCAGACAATTACTTTCCAAGCCAATGGGTTCTGGGCTGGTGATAGAATGGAACTTTGCCAGATTGACCTGGACCGTTCTTAGAGAAACTGGATAGATCTTTGTTTGGGAAACGGGAAACTATAGATCTGGTTATGGTGATCCCAGTTAGGTCATTTCATTGGGTCAGTGGCTGGCTGGATTAAAGGTATTATATAAACAAGCTCATCCTTAACTTTAGGGAATGGCTGTTTGAGCAAAAATATTAAGACAGTATTCTATCCCTTACTCCGTAATTACTGATGGATGTACTTTATAATATCTCTAAATATAAATTATGTGTATGTTTAGAACTATTGAGCAAACTTTTTTTTTCACAAAATGAACTCTTTTCTTCCCTTTTCCAAAGCTGTGGATGAAGCTGTACGGATTATTACAGGAGGCTTGCCTGACCTTTCAATGGAAGGGAATGGACCTTTGGAAAATAATACCCTTCTCAATAAATCTGTCAAAAGACCAAACGAAGATTCAGATGATGATGAGGAAAAGGGGTCAGTGGTTCCTCCAATTCATGACATTTACAGAGCACGACAACAGAAGCGAATCCGATGAGGCATGTTGCAAATTCAGTTGTGAAGCTAAAGGACTTGTAGTATGTTGTCTTTCAACAAATCAAATGTTTAAAAAGAATTGAAAGTTTCTAACATGCATCTTGCAACTGAGGTTGTTTTGTTACTGTGGTGCCTCTTTTTTACCAGCTGTTTTTTCATCAGAAAAGGAAAAAGGCAGATGAACTAGCAAATCTGAGTTCTGGCAGCAAACTACACATTGGGACGCAGACCATGCAAAACGTGTTTACCATGTGTTTGGTTGGTCTTCAGATGTATCCTCACACTCCACTTGAAATCTTGTGGGGATTTTGACAGTTTTATTTTTAAAAACTGGAAAGCTTATAATGGGGAAATATTTTAAATTCACATTTCTGAAAAACCGTTCTCACTTTGCTCACATAGTGTCTGTCCTGCCTTATTCTTCATTTTAATTTATGGCAGAATGAATGGAAGCTGTTTTGTAGTTTAAAATAGAAAAAAATGTTCCTTTCAAATAAAGGATCTCCATAAAGTTACGTCTCATGAATTTTGTTCTAGCTGATACAAAAATTGTCAGTTTCTTCAAACCACTAATCATCCTAAATACTGAAATGAAATCATTTGGTTCCGCTGGTGTTTACTTTTCCTTGGATCAGCGTTCATTTAAGTTTGTCTTCAGCATTATTTTTCTAAGTATTATTTTCCTTAGAGTTGATGTGTGACAAAATGAAATGAAATAAACTTTAAAATGAAATTTGTAATTCAAAGATGCAATTAATGATTGTATCACAATATTGAAATATAAATAATTGTCCAGAGCATGAACATTAATTCACAAAAGTATCTAGAACAGATCTGTTAATAATTCAAATAATTTATAGAAATAAAAATATTCCGTCGAAATATAGTAATAGAAAATGGTTTGAGATCCTTTTGAACTGAAGAGTTCCCATTTTCATTGACATTTAAATTAACATTAGTCAGCAAATACTTCAGGCATGCAATAGTAGTCATTGATAATTTAGGGGAAATACAACTAGCTTTTCTCTCAGTTAAAAGATTAACATTGGTTTTGTTTTTGTTATGGAAATAACTGAATGCAGAAAATATTTCTGGTATTTTTTAAATTACAAAATAAAAGGCTAAGTACTGTGATAGCTACAGATAACCTTTTTCCAGCATAGAAGCTAGTTTCAAGATAAGGGAAAAGAGTTTGCCACTTGCCTATTACCTTTAGTTGTATGAAAGGTATGAAATATAGTGTAAAGCACTTAGTATTTCTATAGTCAATACAACTAATTATAGAATTTATCTTTGACCTATTTTGCCCTTTCTCGGTACTTTTAAATAATTTCAGAGAAAGCTAACTTTTCAAGTTGAAGTCTGCAAAATGCAAATCTGACTACAAATTTCATATAACAAGTGACTCACTCTTTATTGTGTGTACTATGCTAATTTTAATAGAGCTACTGTGATCCCTACAGAAAATAGATAATATTCTCTAACCCATGCACTGTTGGGATTTTGAGAGGAATAAGACTGTAACTTAGCATCAGATTCCACTTCATCTGTTCCATGCAAGAAACACAAACTTTGGTCTCTGTGGAGAGATGCTGAAAGAATCTGAGCTTTAGGCTTTCCTATACTATTTGCCATGGACAAAATCGGAAGAAAGGAAGTGGTTTAGATTGTCTGAGAGAGCACGTGTGGAAGTATTTATAAGCATACATGCTTTAGTTTTTAAAATCCAGATTATTGCAGACATATTGCTTCACTTGTGCGAGTATGAAAAATATTGTATTAGTCAAAAATAATTTCATCACCACTCTATTTGATAGCTATTAAAGAACAATTACAATCATGTGAAGAGTTGTTTGTAGCCTTGGCATCAGTAATACATAATGCTATTTGCCATTAAGGACTGGCACATTTATGCAGCACATGATTTAAAGCTATCGGTATCTTTCTCCCACTGTTAATTTTTTTCCATCACCTTTCACTGCTTAATAGGCAAGACCAGGTAGACCAGGCTTCATATGAAACTTACGGTTATTACACCAAGATCCATTCAAGCACCAGGCACAAAGTACACCCTTACAAGTGAATGGATTTGCCAAACCTGAATTAAATTTCAATTCTTCAGGACTCTTGGCATCATTCCTAATTTGTCTTTGTCACTTCATTTACAATGTGGGAATCATTTTAGAAAACATTCTATTTCCTGAAGAGTTGCCTATTTTAATGCAGCATTTTTATTTTAGAGTTTAGTGTGGGGATAAAAATTCTAGAGGGAACAATGAAGCAAAATCCAAACCTTAAGTACGCATTTGTGAAATAAATGTGTGACAATGGTGAAAATAGAACAGCAGAAATGGGATACATTATTGGAAAGTACAACATATAGCATAAAAATTATTAATTTATTACAGATGAATTACCATCTCATATTAAAGATGCACATACAGCATAGATGACAGCAACACTGAGGAAAAACATCAAGCTTGGAATATTAACAGTTCAAAAATTCCCATAAACACATACATATTCTGATAAAATACTATATAAGGGTTTTTTAAATTGCTTTCTGTCTTAAAGCAATAAAATTGGTGGATGAGTAAATTTAAATATCAGATAACAGCTAAGAATCTGAAATCTAACTGATTTTAATGAAAAAGGTTTAAAATAAGGGCTAATTTTCCAGAATTGGTTAGACTGAATAATTAGATTTACTGTTTCTGACTATTAATGTTAGAAGTATTAGTTTTAGACTGCTTCTTTACATAAAACAAAAACATTTGAACTCCTATTTTTGCTTATTAAAATTCTGAGGCACCAAATTTCAAAAGGAAGGCATTTGCAGGAACATTATTTAAATAAAAAACAAACCCTTCACAAAGTGTTCAATAATATATACTGAACATATTGGACTGAAGTAATAATAATAAATAAAAAATGCCAAATTCAAATCTGGTGAATTGTGCAACCAGACATAATAATAATAATAAATTAAAATGTGTATGCCACCCAACTCCTAGCATCTCTGTGCAATTCACAACAATCAACAAAAAAATTACTAAAATCAATAAAGCAATCTAATAAAAATTGGTTTGGTTATGCTGCATCAGACCAATTATTGTTTAGTTTAGAATATGATCAAATATTTTGTTTTTAAGTAATTCTAATAATTAAAAGGATTATTTAAATGAAAAACTTCAGACCTTTTGCTCTTTGACAACAAAGCTCAGTCATATCCAACAGATGGCCACTAAGTATTTGGACCCTATATTGCATCCATCTTTCCAACCAAACCTTCTCTGCTTTATTATTCCCGTTTTTGAATGTAACTTCAATATAACTTGAATATAACATTCTAACACATAACACTTTTATTTCAGCTACCTTAATTAATACATAAATAAATAGAATTTATTTTATAAACTTCGACACTGAAAAGCAATCCATCAGTAATTCTGCTTCAGAAATTCAGTTATTTTGTAAAAAACCCAGATTGTTTCATGTTTATGAATTTTTGAAATTAGTTTTTAAGGCAGCCAAGCAAATATCAATAAATTTATTGGAATATAATCTTATAAGAGATGAACTATCTTAACAATCTGTAACACATGAATCGCGTGTGTGTGTGTGTATATATATATATATATATATATATATATACACACACACACATACACACGTGTATATATATATACACATACAACATACATATACACACACACACATACATAAAAATCAACAAGTGTTTTGCACCCAACTGAGCAAGAGAAGCATACATAGAAGCATCTTCTTCCTGCTCTGGATTAAGAGTCATATCTCAGCATGTGAAATTCTGTGCTGTGGGCTCTAACAGGGAAGGTGAGTCAGAATTCATTTGGGTCTGCCACCATCTAGCTCAGGGCTGTTAAACTTGCGGCTCACAGGCTGGATGTATCACGGGCTGGTCACTCCCATGCCTGGTTTAGCAAAGGGAGAAAAGTCATGGTACGTCACATGATGCCACCATGACAAAGCGAGTTAGACACCCCTGATCTAGAGATGAGTGTACCAATGCCAATATTTGCAACTAGCATAGCAATTGAACTGGTAGTTTCACAATTTCACTCGTAAGGAGGATATAAACTAGGACTTTAATCTGTCTTTTCTTCTAATCCCAAGATTTATGTAAATAATATTAGTAACATTCAATATATTTATCTTACTTGACTGCTTCAACTATAAAGGTTTGCTTGTCTTTAGTAGCATTTTATACTTCATTAATAGAAAACTAAGAAACTAGGAAATTATTTAATTGTTCTCTGAGATTATCATTTTAATTTCTTTCTTAATATTTAAAACCTCATCCTGTTTTCTCGTTATATCTGGTGAAAAATTCTTATTCAAAGTCACGTTCGTATTTTCTGCAAAGAAAATCTACACTAAACTGCTCTTTTCAAAAAGTTCTCACAGGTCAAAAGAAAAACACTTCCTTGAATCTACAGGATAGCATTCTTATGAATAGGGAAATAAAGAACTGGAAAATATTCTACAAAAATATATGATTTTGACCGACGATCTGCAGGTACAGAAAAAAAATGCTATAGAAAACCATGGCTCACAGAAACACAAAAGAGCCTTGGCTTGCAGAATATATATAAAGTGCTTTAACTATCAATATTCAAACTCTGAATGTGTGGACATTTAAGTTGTAGATTTTAGAACAGGCTTTAAGAACTATATAAAGTGTGTGTATATATGTTTTCTGAGGTTCTCGCGGGTATTTGCATGTGGATCTTTGGTTATTCGGGTTTTCTCCCGCGTAAGATTGGAAGTATCTAGGCAACGTTTCGATGAAGTCTCATTCATCATCTTCAGGCTTGGTCTTCAGCTCTGTGCTTCTCAGAGTGAATATATATGTACTCCTAAGCTACTGTCTGAAAGGAACAAGTGGAATGCGGTGATGCAAGCCAACCATGCTGGGGACTCTGAGAAGCACAGAGCTGAAGACCAAGCCTGAAGATGATGAGTGAGACTTCATCGAAACGTTGCCTAGATACTTCCAATCTTACGCGGGAGAAAACCCGAATAACCAAAGATCCACATGTGTGTGTGTGTGTGTGTGTGTACACACACACACACCTGTTAGCATGTACTTTGCATAATGCAAACATAATGGTTTTCATAATTATGTTTATATGTTGCCAAGGGCCATTATGGCTAATAAAGTTATATATCAAGCCAAAATATTTTATGTATATTTTACATAATATTTGATCACTGCTATTGAATTATTTGGAAACGTGTTTGGAAAGCTGTTTCTTTAAACATTTCAATGTTTTTTCAATAGAGGAAAGGTAATTATAGTAACCCAGCAATAATATCTAAGCATAGATTCACAATTTTTTTCCAGTTATGATTCTGCTTTGACAAGAATACAGCAAATCACTTGATTCCTGAATTTATATGTACTCCTAAGCTACTGTCTGAAAGGAACAAGTGAAATGTGGTGATGCAAGCCAACCATGCTGGGGACTTCTGTAAAAAGTCCAATTGGAGTATGATCAGCACAATTCTTGAGATACTGCATTTTACCCTAAATGCATAAATGTATCTTCCCCAGGTAATGTTTTAGAGAGAAGTCTGAATAGCAGTGGGCTGTGTAGGGAAAGGTGATCCAGAAGGGTACAGAGCATGGCAGGACCTATTGTAGGGATCCTAACGAACAACTGGTTTCTAAAGGAAGCTTTCATTTTCCAGCCCTCTTTTACAAAAAAAGAATAAAAGCAAACTAAACTGGACTGAAGCCCTATTATTGAAGGACTGCATACAAATGGATCTGGCATTTTTCCATTTTCTTCACAGCTCAGGAAATTCTTTATTCAATATTTTGCTGAGAATTTCATCATAATAAGGACTGAAAACCAGCTTGTTGTAGTCAACAAGGCGAATATACTTGATAGCAATCTCCTCCAGCTCTCTCTGAATAGGGCCCAATCCACCAAGCACAGGAGGAAGTGATTTCTGATGACCACAAGCAAGGTAATTCTCTAAAAACAACTGGATCCTTGAATCTTGAGAAAAGAAGAGAGTTAATAAGACAATTTAAGAGGCCCTAATTTATCTTGTTCATTTTTCTAGAGCCAAACTAAACTTATGTGGCACATAAATGTTTCTGCTGCTTTCTGGTTCAATAAACCTATCTCAATAATAAATTCTAAATTTCCTTCAGCATTATTGTCTTTTTACTCCAGATATCCCAATGCATCTTTATATTCTAGTCGCATCCAAAGATATAAAATATAAGTGATCATATCCTGTTTTGATATATATGCAATTATCCCAGGATAAAATCCTGAATCTTTTAAAATCATTTAGCTTGTTCACTTAGCTAAAAGAAATTGTTTATGGATAAAAAAGAAATGGCCTATACAAAGGTTATCCCAAATATTTTCTACTTTTTTATAACATTAACATATTGCATGTTCTCAAATATGAATATGAACTTGCAGACAATTATAAACTCTGAACAAAACTCATTTTATCCATAATGCATACCTATCAATTTGCATACAGCGTTATCAGGATTGTCAAGAGCCTGAATTTGTCCTTTAAGCACAATCACTTTTTCAGATGTAAATGGTGTAAAACCATGCTGGGAAAGGCAACTGTTAACTTCAGCACAAATCTTTTCACTTATGACAGCCAAAGTTTCATCCAAGTTGAAGGAACTAGAGAGAAAGGTTAGAAGAATTAAAAAATGATAAAAAAAAATTCCATATATTAGAATAGTTCAGATGAAACTTTAAAGCTGATTTATCTGACAGCAAAATCATAAGCCTTGCCCAAAAATAAAAACCAATAAGAAGTCCTGAAGAAGAAAATGGCAGTAGTGGAAGCTATGCCATTATTTTTATGCCTTATAAATATACAGGTAGTCCTCGACTTACAACAGGTTTTTTTAGTGACCATTCAAAGTTACAACAGCACTGTGACTTATGTGACTTATGACCATTTTTCACACAACCTTTGCAGCATCCCCATGATCATATGATCAAAATTCAGATGCTTGGCAACTGGTTCATATTTATGACTATTGCTATGTCCCAAGTCACTTGATCATCTTTTCTGATGAGCAAAGTCAATGGGGACCGAGTTATTAATTTCCAACTGCAGTGATTCACTTAACAACTGTAGCAAGAAAGATTGTAAAGTGGGACAAAACTCATTTAACAGATGTCTCACTTAACAACAAAAATTTTAGGTTCAATTGTAGTCATAAGTCAAGGACTACCTGTAATAGGAAATTAAATTAATAAACAAATGACAATGACGGAAAGTAGCATTTCCTATTCACACTAGGATTAATTATGATTTGGGGGGAGGAATTCAAACCTGCATTTTTCAGAATGCACGTGTGAGTTCATTGGCAGCTTTAGGTTAACTGGCTGGCTGTGAATACAGAATCTGCAGGCCCAGTAGACCAACTGGGGTAATGTTGAAATTGGCTGATTTTAAGTAGATTCCTTATTCCAAGTTCAGAAAAATCTACCAAGCAAATAACGTTCCCAATAATTTTAAGGCTTTTTATTATCAATAGAAGTGGGGAAAACACCAGAATCCTTTCAAATAGGTAGGCCTAAGCTCGAAGTTTCATGTCAATAGCATTCAGCATCATACCATAAGAGACCAAAATCTGCAAGGTACTCACGGAAGGTGTAGCTCTGTTAGCAATACTTGGATAGCCATTTTGAGTTTGTTGGTAAAAGCTGGCAAATCAGAAAGAGCTGAGCCTGATGCATTGAATGTAACCAGAAGAATAGCACCAATTAGAATAAGCTGGTCCAACTCCAGCTGCATTTCCTGGAAACGGCTTTGGTCCATTAACACAGTCTGCAAAAACATTTTCAGCATAGAAAATGGATCTAAGTTTAGAATATAAAGAATGACAAGGTGTGATAAGAGAGAAATCTCACAGCCTAACATAAGTGGGCTTATTCAAAGTTCTTAGTATAGTTAATTTCCAAACTATTCTAGGTGCCAGCCTCTCAATCTTTTTGATCTTAAGCTACAAGTATACATGTATGGATTTCCCCCCAAAAATCTCAAAAAACTTATAACTGGCTAAAATCAAACCTTTAGTAAATACAAAGCTTTCAGAGAAGTAAAAAGAAGTAAAAAGTAAGAAGAAAAGCAAATGTAAAAATACACCAATAGATCAAATGTTGTATAATTCCTTCTGATTAATTAATATTATATCTCAATTCAAGATATACTTATCTACAATGTCCCATTGAGCTTCTTCAATTAAAAATCATGAGAAAGTTGAACCCTGCCAGGTTTATAGTGTTATAAAAGGTACTGGATTCCATCACCTATCTTGAAGCTGTAAATCTGCTGTAGTTAAATCATTCTGGGCAAAGTTCATATACCAATGAACAATGAATGTTCCAGTTTTTAGTAAGCTGATTTTTAAACTACAGTATGGGAAGGAAACCAATATAGATAGAAATTTCTTATAAATCAAAACATGCCATGTGTATCAAAATATATCAGTGAGAAAAACTGGTGGGTCATTCAAACATAATTTATTTACAGCAATTTCCATGACTGATACAACTCATAAATTATGGGCATAACTTTAAAATCCTAGGTACCTTGGTACCATAACCTTTGACTTATATAATATATTCTAAACTACATTCTAAGAACTGATTCATGCAGTAAGCATTGAATTTGGTTACATGCATATGCCTAAGACAAAGTATCATTTTGGTAATAGCTCAAAACTGAGCTGAACTGAAGAAGCTTCCTGGATGACAAGCAAAATGTCTTCAAAGAAAAAGTCCAGTTGCTTCTTGAAAAAGCACCTTTGGGACAACTCAAAACTGAATTCTCTTCTCATTTGTCCCATTGTTGAATTCCTTGTCGGTGCTGCTTTGAACTGCTCAAATATTACACAGCAGCTTCTCAAATAGTCAGAAAGCTTACTGATATTGCTATTAAATTGTCTCAGATACACTGTTTTGTGAGGTATCCTCTTTCCCAAAACTCCAAGAAACACAATAATAAAAAGGCAATTAGTTCTCTATGAAAATAAAGGATCCAGTATTAATGTTATCTTTGTGTCATTTAAAATAGATTTGCTCTCTAACGAGTACTAATAATTATTTTTCCATGAAGATACATTTATTTATTAGATACATATGGCACCTTATTTTTTCCATTTAAAAAATAATTTTATTACAGATTTTATAGCAATAAAAGATATAAATTAGAAGAAAAGAGAAAAAATGCAAGAAAAAGAAGCATAAAAGAACTCTCAAGTAAGTGACTTCCCACCCTCTTCAATGCAAGTATAAACAATTCTACTGTATAACTTCTTTGTTGCCTCTTACCTAACAAATATAAAACGCTTCATCCCATAAGCTACCTCTTAACAATAGTCAAGTCAAATATGTAATGTCTTCTTCAATCCAGTTACCAGCAAAAGATCCAAACAAAGCTCTAAAATTTTAATATTAAATAACATATGTAAAACTTGGCATTCCACATATCAATTCTTAAGTATAACACAATTTAATTTAAAAGGCTTTCAATGATGCCATTATCCTAACGTAAACAAACTAAAAAAGAAACTTCAAGTTGAATATGAAGATAAATCATTTTTCCTTTACAAAAGACAAGCTCTACTATACATTCTAAATAGCAAATTATCCTGTTCAACGTATGTTCCATGTCTCTACTCTAACTCATAAGCACATCCACATTTTCACAAAAATATAGTTCCAGCATAATATAAAACACTAAAATTAACATAAAGTCAAATAATAAAATAAATTCTTCAAACTTCCTTACTTTGAAAAAAAAAGAAAGAAAAAAAAACAGTTAAATGCAAAATCAGTTTAAGTACTATAAAGTTAGGATTATATAAAATAAGTACATTTAATCCTAGTAGTGTATGTCCAGAATAATTTGATAGTGAAATAAGTGGCTATAAATTTAATAAATACAAAAATAAAAATAAAAATGTAAGTGAATCCAGAGAAGAGAAAAAGTAAGAAAAGAGAATATCTTCTATTTACAACCTCTTGTAAGTATTTGTACTCTTCTCCATAGGGGAGTCTCTGAGGATTTTATTCTGTTAGTCATTGCTGACTCTAGGGAGTAGTGCTCATCTCCCGTTTGACCCAATGACCTTGAAACACTTCCATGGTCATGTGTTCAGCATGACATCACAGAATACAGTTATCTTCCCACTGGAATGATACCTATTTATCTACTTGCATTTGCATGCTTTGGAACTGCTAGGCTGACAGAGCTGGGACAAGAACATGAGCTCCACCCCGTCACATGGCACTCGAGTCTCAAACCTTTCCAGTCAACAAGCCCAGCATCTTAACCATTGAGCCATCACACCATCTCCTCTTTGGAGCTACCCTAAAAATAAAATGGAGGAGCTCCAAGGAAATGGGACTTTCTGTGCCTTCTCTAAGAGCCTAAGAACAAGAAGGAAGACATTATTCTCCTGTATACCCAATAAAGAAATGCAACAATTTTCTAGAGGTAAATACTCTTTCCCCATCATTACCCACTCACAACTAGAAATGTGTTTTCTTTCCTTGGATTAAATTCTTCATTGCCTTAACCCCTTCAGGAGGGGTTAAGAACAAGGCTTATTTAAAATCTGTGCTAAGATTCCACACAGTTGTTATCTAGATTTCAGGAATTATAGATATAGTTACTTCTGGGAAAGGTTTCTGCAGATGGTTCCACTTGAGTAGTTGGATATATGCATGATTTTGTACAGCAACAGGATTCAGTGCCGGAACTTTAATAGCAAAGGCAGCATCATTATTACTAGCACAGGCAACTTTGGATTGTAGATCAACCATGGCTTCTTGCAGCCATTTAGTCACAAAATCTAAGGAATCTATTTGAGAGAGAGAGGGGGGGGATTTTCATTCAGTCATTACTCCACCAATTTATTTATTCATTTAAAATAAACCTATACTGCCTTTCAAGAGTGATTTCTGCAGCAAAATACTCATCATGTGCTTCAGAACCATCTCCAGCTTATATCCCCAAAAATACTGATAATTTCTCAAATCCAGGTTATCACACACCTAGCCCCATTCAGGAACCAGGAAGGACTTAAATCAGGCCCACAAGCGGAAGGGGTCATATACTGAAGCTATCACAAAATTGGCAGGTACCACCATTTCTTATGCCCATTTAAGTTACTCATTATCATAACTAAAACACTTGAATAATTATGGCTACCATTATTATTCATTTTCCCAGGACATTTACAATCATCCAACACAAGAAATAAATTCCACATTGCAGAATAGCTGCCAGATTTACATAACAAAACCCATGAAATCTGGTGTAATTTATTCATTTATTTATTTTTATTTTTTATTTTATTTTTTTATATATCAATGATATATAAAGATTTGTGAAACAGCACTGATTATGCAGGCATTTGGTGGTAGTTTTTAATTTATTTTGACTTGTATCATTTTGGATGGCAAGGAAACAGGGATTGGGGTCATATCTTATGAAGTTTTTTATTTGATATTCTTTTAAATACTGAACAATTAAGTAAGTTGTTAAAAACGAAACTGAATATTCCTGCTGAATCTACTTCATAAATTCCATTTTAACAATAGAAGTATATCATTTATTAAAGGAAGGCAAGAAAAATCATACTTGGCTGTTTTTCATACAGTTCCTGAAATTTCTTTCTTTCATATTCTACTGACTGTTGCATTAAATGTGGCCTAATGCTACTGACAGCAAAATTAGCCATGTCCATTTTCATCAAATCCAACACAGAGAAAATTGCTCTGCAAAAAATAAAAAGACATTAAGCTTTTCAAAATTTAGTTGTACTTTTAAAAAATAAAGCAACCCTTGAACAGTCAAGATAATTAAGTCAAAAGAAAATGAAGAATTAGTCTTCTTTTAAGGGAAGTTTATGGAAATAATGAAGTATTATCCAATAGTAGTTACATCGGAATATTGCTTTATATATTATCCTTATTACAAAGCTTTAAATCAGAACTAGAAGTTATGATCTTAAATTCCCATTATACGGAGATAGATCACGTTCAGCCATTGTATTTGAAAATTACTGTATGAGATTTGAATTACACTTGAAAGATACTAGATTGGAGAAAGTTTCATTATTTTACAAATTATCTTTAAATAGCAATCTTATATCTATTCTCTGGGGAGAAAGTTCCATTGAATCAATTTGGATTGATTTCCGAAGAAAGGCAAATAGCATGATTTTATCCATACTTATTCTGATAACTGTAGCCCAGTTCCTTCTGATAACATATGCCCACCTCAGAGTAATTCCACTTCTGAATGCCAGGGAAGAGGATCTGCTGTGATGAAATGCTACCCATCAGATAATTCCTTCTACACAGAAAAACGGCATTTGATGCAAAATCCCAAGCTAGTAATGTTCCTCCCAACACATAGGGCTTTTTTTCTGGAAGGAATCCATATTTATAGTCAGGGGAGCTTTTAAATAAGAGAACTCACTGAGACTGGGAAAGAAAGGAATCAAAAAAGGAAAAAAAAACAGACCCAATCAGCCTAACATTAATACCGGGGAAGATATTGGAAAAGATAATAAAAAACAGATCTGCCAAAATCTAGAAACAAGTCAAGTAACAACTAGAAGTCAGCATGGGTTTGTTAAAAACAGATCATGCCAAACCAATCTTATTTCATTCTTCAATACAGTGACTAAATTAGTAGACTAGCAAAATACTGTGGACATAATATATTTAGATTTCAGTAAAGCATTTGACAAAGTAGATCACAACCTACTTCTTAGTAAGCTAGAAAAAAGTGGAATACATAGCACCACCACTAAATGTACTCGCAACTGGCTGGCAAAACGTACTCAATGAGTAGTCCTTAATGGGTCTAAGTCTACATGGAGGGAAGAAAGCAGTCGGGTGCCACAAGGTTCCGTCTTAGGTCCAGTCGTCTTCAATATCTTCATTAATGACTTAGATGAGGGAATAGAAGGGGAACTTACCAAATTTGCAGATGATACTAAGCTGGCAGGAATAGCTAACACCCAAGAAGTTAGGCTCAAGATCCAGATGGATCTTGACAGACTAGAACACTGGGCCATATCTAACAAAATGAAATTCAATGTAAAGAAAAGTAAAGTCCTACACTTAGGCAAGAAAAACCAAAAGTACACATATAGACTGAGTGAAACCAGGCTCAATAGCAGTAACTGTGAGAGGGATCTTGGAGTCTTAGTGGACAACCAACTAAATATGAGCCAGCAGTGTGCAGCAGCAGCCAAAAAAGCTTATGCAATCCTAAATTGTATTAACAGAGGGATACAATCAAGATCAAGGGAAGTACTAATACCACTATATAAAGCCTTAGTAAGACCACACCTAGAGTACCGCATCCAGTTTTGGTCACCACATTATAAAAAGATGTTGAGATTCTAGAAAAAGTACAGAGAAGAGCAACCAGGATGATTAGGGGACTGGAGGCTAAAAAATACAACAAACGGTTGCAGGAACTGGGCTTGGCTAGTCAAGAAAAAACAGGACCAGAGGACACATGATAGCAGTCTTCTAATATTTGAGGGGCTGCCACAGAGAGGAAGGGGTCAAGCTATTTTCTAAAGCACCTGTAGGCCAGACAAGGATGGAAATTGAACAAGGAGAGATTTAACCTGGAAATAAGGATAAACTTTCTGACAGTGAGAACAATCAACCAATGGAACAGCTTGCCCTCAGAAGTTGTGGGAGCGCCATCACTTGAGACTTTCAAGAAGAGATTGGACTGCCATTTGTCAGAAATGATGTAGGGTCTCCCGCTTGGGCAGCGGGGGGGTTGGACTAGATGACCTACAAGGTCTCTTCCAACTCTGATTATCTATTATCTGTACGTCAAAACATCACTCATAAAACGTTGCACTCCTGCGCTTATCTGTAAAAGGATACTTAGTCCTTAGGGTTCACGTTCTGGGAAAAAGAGGCTCAAACAATTCACAAAGAGCCTACTATTAGGAAATTCGTTCATAAATGAAGGCATGGGTTTTATTTAGTTTGCAAGGTTCTGCATGATAATCTCCCATTTCTTTACCTTAAGCCTGATTAATGAAACTGTGTGAATCTTTACAAGTAGTCCTCGACTTACAACAACAATGGAGCCCAAAATTTCTCTTGCTAAGTAAGACATTTGTTAAGTGAATTTTGCCCCATTTTATGACCGTTCTTCACACATTTGTTAAATGAATCACTGCAGTTGTTAAAATAGTCACATGGTTGTAAAATGAATCTGGCTTTCCAATTGACTTTGCTTCTCAGAAGGTTGCAAAAGGTGGATCACATGACATGAGGACAGTGTGACTGTCATAAATATGAACCAGTTGCCAAGCACCTGAATTTTGATCACATAATCACTAAGATGCTGCAATAGTTGTAAGTGTGAAAAACTGTCATAACTCACTTTCTTCAGTGCCGTTTTAACTTTAAACACTCACTAAATGAACTGTTGTAAGTTGAGGACTACTTGTACTTTGTTAGGATTGGCTATAAGGGGCTTGAACATTCACCTTCAAGAGCTGGAAATACACCTTACTACAAAACATTACAAGAATTATCCTTAGCCAAAGAATAATCTTCCTTTATTATTCCAAATTTCTTCATTCTTAACATAAGGTCCCCAATAAAAAGCAAAGAAGAAAATATATTCAAGTACTCCACATAGTATCTAATGCCTGTTAAAAATGATGCAGCTGATTAAGCCATTTTGGACTGAAGACTTATTCTTTTTCTAGCACCTGAACAGGGGAACAATTTCACGAATGTCTTTCAACTTCTGAATTTCTTCATCTCTTGCTGGAGCACAGAGTGTCCCCATCATTCCAATGATGAATTCTGCCAGCTTAGAAATGTCAAGGGCACCATTCTCAGCTTCCTGTTTTATCAGCTCCAGATCAAGAGCTTCGGTAATCTGATTTCTCAATCGAGTATGGCCAGGCAGCAAAAAAGACAAGAGAGCCTGAAAGAAAGTAATGTTCTTTTTATTAGCTCCTAGTACTAATTACACTTCTGTCATACCATTCAAAAATAAAAACCACTACAGTATAACATTATGTTACTACGAAAAGTGGTTATATAAAAATATATAGTCAAATGTCCTTAGGTTTCAGAGTTTTATTACTGAAATCTGGACATTCAAGATGCAGTTGAATATAGATTTTTGCTCCATTGTTTTTTTAAAGCCTCTTGAGCAGTTTAATTGGGAAAAATTGAAAAAGCACAACTGAAACAAAGCAAACAATTCTGTTTCTGCATGCCCTACATTTTTTGCAACACTTTTCTCTCCCAATACCAATACATGCTACAAAGAAGCAACAGATAGAATTTCAATATGGTAGGCAAAGGCTTATGTAAAAGGTTATAGCCACTGTACAGCCAAATCAAAAAATCTTGTTCAGTCAAGTGGCAGCATAGAATGACCAGCATAATGACATTCAGTAGAATGTCATAAGCCAGACATTCATTTTAGAGCAATATATGACAGATTTTAAAGGAGTGAGAAGAGAGCAAAGCAACAAAAGATATTTCAAAACTACAAATAAAGGATCTGCATTGTCCATCATGTTTCCAAAGCATAAGAAAACAAATACATCATGATTTTAAGGAAGTAAAAGCTTTCTTTAATGAATCAAACCAGAGTTCATCTAACTCAGCATACCATATTCCACAGTGTTCCAAAAACTGCATCTGAAAATCAGAATGGGACACAAAGGCCCATTTTTACATCTTCATTTGGTAATCCATGTATTCCATTGTTTTTGAATACTTTAGTACTTTAAGAGTACTAGCAATGATGTAAATGGGATCATTTGGAAGATAACACATATAAATCATCCTTGCTTAATGTTCAGGAATCATTTGAAGTTACAATGGTACTGAACGAAGGGACTTGTGACCAATCCTCAAAGTTCTGACGGTCACAATGCCCCCACAGTCACACAAACAAAATTTGGACTTTCCACATTTATGACCACCTCCTGCTGCCACTCCTGTCCCCCAACCTGGCTGACCAGCTATTCAAAAGATTTGAATTCAAACTTTGAAGATCATTAGTTGTACAACTAAAACTGTACATAGACTGCTGCTACTTCAGTTATTTTTAAATAATTATATTTGAAGATAGACAAGAAATATTCAAATGACAACAAATAGTTTCTATCTTACCTCTTTAATTTCTCCTACCAGTTTAATTGCGTGATCATATGAAGGTGGGCTTTCTTTTAACTGTGTTTCCAAGCAATCCCAAAAAGCTTTGTGGACAATATCTCTTACTCTTTTTTCAAGACTGGTAAGCAAAATGAAGATAAATAAATGAAAACATAATCAGCCCATGGGACTTAGAAGAAAAGCAACTCTGATGTGCGGTTAACCAAGAAACACACAAGAAAGGCATGGGTAAATCTCTTGCCAATGAACCCATACAGAGTATATATTCAAGGGGGAATCACAATGAAGAAGGGCAAGATAATTTTTTGCTCGGCTCAATGACTATGATAACAGTACAAGAAATTCAGCTGGTTTTATTACTCATTAAAATATATGGAAGGGAATAGCTACCAGAGAAAGGTGAAGAGCTTCAATTAACCCAGGTTTTGAAAGCTTCATGTATTATGTACCAAACAAGCAGTTTGCCTTTATCCCATGCTTGTCTCTGTATGGAATTTCATTTTAAAAAAGCATATGACCTTTTCACTGTTGTTGGCAGTTGCTAAAATGATAAAATGTGCAATTAAAAAGAAATAATGGAATACTTGGCCTGGTTTGGGAGACAGCATTGGGGAAGATACCACCTATAAACAAAGAGTGGCACAACTTGGAATACATGATTTTAAGCATTTTAATTTTTTTATATTAAATCATCCACGACAACTGTTCTTCCTTCTGCAAAGCAATCACACACTTTGGCAAGAGTTGCCCAATTCCTATTGTGTTTTAATAGCTGATACAATACTTTTATTATTTGTTTACTGTATATTGTATATTTCATAAGTATTGTATTGTTGCAAGTGTATCTTAAAAATAAACAATTATGTCATAATATATTTTCTATTGCTCTTAAAAGTTTCCATGGGTATTCTTCCATAAAAGAAAAATAGGCTCTCTTTAAGATTGAGTCTAATGGGCTGTAGAAGATTTCCACAAAAACCTTCTATAGTATTGGTCTGAGCATGTTGGAAATCTATTTCTTAACTGCAGTAGTGACCTCACTTTTGGAGCCACTGGTCATGCTTCTTTTCCTTTAAGATTATGAACTATAGTCCAGCTCTACAATTTTTTCAACCCATAATAGGCCTCTTACCTGTTTGCTGGCAAGTCAACTGGTTTAATCTGAAAACCTCCATTGACAACAATCTCATGGGCCAAGGCCATGTTTGTAACACCTTTTGCTGTATCCATCAGTTCCTCCACTGACACAAACTGAGCAGGGCTAGCTGTGGACCAAGGAAATATGCTTCAGCAAAGAATATCCCACTTTGTTGAACATACAATCTGATCATTTCAATCAAGCTATACAGTACCTGAAGTGGTAATATAATCATGTATTATACAAATGTACCCATCACTATTCCCTTTCAAAATAAAGAATCCTTATGCAACATGGAGAACTAAGAAATGCTATGTAAAATGCTTCTTTTTTATTCATTGATAATAGTTAATTTATCCCAATCTTGTTATGCGAACATCATTCATACCTGTCAACACATTTCTGCTTTTGAAAATCATCCTAGTTTTAATCATATCTACCTAGTAGTTCGCAATCTTGTGTTCTTTAAATTTCTCACTACTCTAGTTTTAAGGGTATTATAAACTGCACAAACAAGCATGTTCTTGCTCTTCTTTTTTCTCTCATCCCACTCACACTCACATGTATTTGTTGTGCAACTGGATCCTCATCCACTCTTTAGATATGATCAAATTATTTCAGATCTGGCCTGCACATTGTTGCCAGGCATAAAGCCACTTGACGCTTCTCAAATTTTGCACATTTGGTCGATTGGAATTTTGACAAGAACCTTCCTAAACATACTTAGATTACTAATGTTTACATTAATCTTTGGTATGAGGAAACAATATAGGCATTCTTCCAGTCTTCATGCAGATACAACCATCACATGTGTTGAAGAAACTGCACTGCCATTCATAAACAAAGTACATCCAAAGTTCAATGTTTTACGGACTTCTGGTTTGAGCTTCTTCGGCGACAGACCGAAACCTCGTCTCTGAGAGACTTCGATCCGTGCTCGCCACTGGAGCACCCCGAGCCGGCTGGTTTTGGGGCTAAGCCACCCCGTAGAAGTGGTGTAGAAGGGGGAGACTGCCTGCAGGGTTGAGGAGAGCCGCATCTCTCCTCCCCAGCTGGCCATTACTCCCTTTCCTGAAGGCGGTTGTAGTGGTGGTCAGAAATGGCCACCATAAAGAAGAACTCAACCGGAAAAGAATGTGCAGGAGGAAGATAAGAAGAGAAAGTTTTGGTTGACCGGGTCAAACAGCAAAAGCAACAAATAAGGTACCCTGGAATTGAAACTATTAAAAAAAAACAATAACATTGTTCCCTGAGAAGATTTTTAAGCTGCGAAGGAGAGAGAAAAGGGAAAAGATTTGGGGTTTTTTTCTCCTTTTCCTATATTGACAGCTAAGAGACTTCAGCAAGAAATTGGAAAAAAAATCCACTTTGACATTAATAGGCATTTAATGCTAAAAATAAAAAGTCAAAGGGATAATAAAGATTTCTGGATAATCAAAAGCTTTTGAAAACAGGAAAGGAGAGAAAAAGAATAAAAAGGCAGGATCTGGAAGGGAGAAGACTGCCTAGAATTAAAAAGAACTTACAGCAAAATCTCAACAAGACTTCCAAAAGATACATTTTAACTGAAATATCGCAACAAAAACCCCAGGAAGAGAAAGTGGAAAAAGAAATAAGAAGAAATAACTTTGGACTATTTGGATTACGATGATTTCTGGATTTTGGGTTATTGTAATGACTAATGGATTTTGGGTTATTCTATTTGTATTTGAAAATCAATTGGGTGGTTGTTTAAAACTGTTTAAAATGGCTCCGCTTTTAGAAGAACTGAAAATAGAACTTAAAAAGTACAAAGAAGATGCACAAGAAGGGAGAGGTTCTTTTGGCTTCGTATTTCAGTTTTTAGAAATGGAGATTTGGAATTATGAGAAACAACAAGAAATGCCTGCAGAACAAGAAGATTGTGACAAAGAAGAAGCCATCTTTAATGAACAAGTAAACTTAGATGGGGGAAAAAAGGAAAGTGGGGAAAGAGAATGGAAAGTTTAAGATTGGGAAAAACAACTCCAAAAAAAAAAAAAAACAGACTGAAAAATAAGTATAAAATCAGAAAGCAACAGAAGAGGGAAATGCAGAACAGAGAATTAGAACTAGAGAGACAAGGGGATAAAAAGGGGGAGGAGAAGATGAGAGGGAAGAAAGAAAGGAAAAGAAGTTATAAAGGACAGAAGCAAAATATAGAGAAACAGGGCCTATTTAGAGATGATGGGTGAAAATTTAATGGAAAAGGGATTCTGCAAAGATACATTTAGTATTGTTATATTAGAAACAGAAATAATTTTAGAAAATATCAAACAATGTGTGATTAAAATGTTTGATAAAATAGCTATCATAATTCAGTGGAATGCTTGTCAATAAATAAATGTAACAAAATGAATATTTAATGATTTACAAAACATATGTGAAGAGAAATAAGGGAAAAATTAATTATGGAGATTATATGCGTCTTTAAGGAACTATGATATTTAATTGAAAAGAAGTGTTAAAGATTTTAAGATTTTAATAATTATTAATTAAAAAACTGAATTGGAATGGAATGAGGGTTTATAATTACATATATTTATAATCTTTTTTCTTTTTTAAAAAAAAAGAATATAGTGTGTATTATAAGAATGTACCAAGCAGAATTCGACTGGAAGTTAAGTATTATGTATTATATTGAAGGTCATAACCTTAAGGTATATATTGAAGTTTAAATAAGAGTTGAATGAATGTAATTAAAAGATATAAAGGTGTCTTACTCCAATTCGTAACTACAGGAGAAAATCTGTTTAATGATAAAAGATAATATGAAATTGAAACAGAACAGACAAAAGTATAAATATAATGATTTGAATTGAGATGAGATAATCAAAATAAAATTGAGAAAATTAAAAGAGGGGAAAAACTACATAGAAAATGTAGAATAGTATAAGATATGGAATAGAACACAAAAAGGAGCATGAAATTGAGTTTTGTGTCTATATAAAGAAGTTCAACCCAGGACCATGCTATTTTCAAAAAAGATGTTTTACTTGTATTTTGTATTTGTGAAAACCCAAATAAAACTTTATTTAAAAAAAACAAAGTTCAATATTTTATCAGTTAAAGCAGCTGTACTAGCACCCTTACCATTTTTCAGCATTCTCACAGTACTTAAATTATTTTTCATAACTTTCTCTGCTTGGACAGTAACTTTTATAGTTCCTTTCAATTTTACTCTGACATAATCTTTCCCATTCAAATCTCTATTTTTGTTTCATTTTGCTTTCAACTCAAATTATTTTATCTCCTTTATTCTTAATGTAGTTATCTTTGCTATCCCCTGTTCTAAGCCTCTTGTGAACTTCTCTCAATGCAGTTCCTAAAGTTTTAGATTTTGACAGGGAATGAAATGATAAGGGTGAAGCCACATGGAGAGAAAAGATGGGCTTAATGAGCAATCACTCAATCACTGCTTTATCAATATTTACTTCATATTTCTTTATATTCCACCTTTAGAATTTTAACAAGTAAAGCAGCAAACATATCTAACACACCTTCCTCCTCCTATTTTCTTTACAACAGCAATCCTCTGAGGTAAGTTAGGCAAAAAGAGAATGACTTGCCTAAAGTCACCCAGTAGAGGGACTAATGGTGGTTTATAAAACTAACAAAGAAATTATAAACATTAATACAGCTAAATCCAGCAATTTAAGTATAGTCTGAAGTATTTTATGTGTTAAAATTCCAAAGAACCGATCATGTTGTACCATTATCAGGACCAATATTTTGGATATTAGAAAGAAAATACAATCCAAGTACTGCATGTTAAGTATCAGGAAGTCTTTATAAAGAGCCATGGTGGCACAGTGGTTGGAATGCAGTACTACAGGGTGACTCTGCCCACTGCTAGGAGCTTGATCCTGACTGGCTCAAGGTTAACTCAGGCTTCCATCCTTCCAAAGCCAGTAAAATGAGGACCCAGATTGTTGGAGGGAATATACTGACATTGTAAACCACTCACAGTGTGCTATAAAGCACTGTGGTGTAGTATATAAGTCTGCTATTGCTATTAATAATAAAGAAGCTTTTAATTATGATGTTGATATAGTTCTAAGAGAATCCAATTCAAATTTTCCATATTCAATCCACAGAAATTAACTTCACTACCCTTGAAATGAAAAAGTGGTTTTCATTAAGAAACTTAGGTGTAAGCATATGTACATACTATCGTGTTTCTCATATAAGGCCAGGTCTTTTTTTTTTTTGAGCCCCGAAAAAATGGCTTGGCTGTCTTTTCAGGGGTGATTTAATTCCCCCCCTTGCATTTTCGGGCGGGTGGGCGGTGACGGCTTGGATGTTGACCTCGGCGTTGGTGGAGCACTTCATATCAGGGTCAACGCAGGCAGCACCATATCCGGGTGTGCCACAAAAGTACTTCCTAACGGCAAGCCCCCCCACCATTCCCCCCATTTCGCATATTTTAATATAGGCCTTAATTTTGGGAGAGGAGGTTAATTTCATTTCATGCCTATAAAACATGCTGGGACTTCCTACTGGGGGAGGCCGTATTTTTGGAGAAACGGCATTTTTCATCTCTTTTCTGAAAAAACATGGTCACAAAAAAATGAAGGTCTCCCCCAAAGGAAAGGGAATTGAAATGTTGGGTAAATAAATTATATTATTATTATGGTTGGTTGCACAGTTAGCCAGGTGTTTGGACTGGATTTGGCATTTTTATCAATGTATTGATTATCATTATTTTCATTATAGTATCCATGAGTTGAATAAGAGTTAGTGGAACACAGAGATTAAGGATAAACAAAGGGCCATCTGTGTAAGATGAAACAGAAATGTGATTGCAAAATAGAATCAGCATTTAGTTCTTAATTCAGAAAATCTCCCAGTTTGGCAGACTGAAGATTGGGCAGTTTTATGATAGCCAGACATTAGCTTGCTAATTAGCTTAAAAAAAACTTTTATTGAGACGTTGTACAGTATCATAGTGAACATTCTAATGTATACATAGTACATATTAAATATGTGTTTAGTTTAATTAATTTGTGATCAAAACCAAAATATCAAACCTAATATAGTCGGAAAAAAACAAAAGGAAACACCTTCCCCAGGAAATTAATAATATTATCAACCATCAAGGTACAGATAAATCTGCCAGTAGGTGCTACCAAAATTAATCTCAAAAACTGTCATATAACAATTATAATCAAACAATCATAGCAAACCCTATACATTTCTGCAGGCATTTTTTAATTCTAACCAAGCCAAACAAGAAATTAGTAAGAGCAGAATTAATTCAGAGCACTATGGCTAATTAAATGGGCAGTGCAACAGAATGTCCAAGAGTATCTGTTTGAGGAAGGGCCCAGGGGACCTTGCGGTAGTATATATTGTTGAATTTTCCCTCCAGGAACATAAATGGCAAGGCATTTAATCTGGCTAATGAAAGGATTTTTTTCTATAGAGGAATTAGGTAAAGAACAAGGTCCCATCATTGCAATAAAGAGGCTTTACTCCATTCCCTATGCAGGTCCAGGTAATTTTGTTGGAAAACACATTCATAGTGAATAGTTTCTGAGATTTTTTGAGGTGAGGGTAATGTTCCATTTATCAGAAGAAGGCTGCATAGATGTGCAGAGCAAGAGGAAACTTGCAGGACAATATTTTGCTTGTGGTAAAAAGTATTCTATTGAGATAATTTTGCTTACCCTCAGATATGTTGCTTCTACTAGGACTTGGTGTGTTCTGTCGAATCTTCTTTCGGACAACCTGCTCTGCATTGTCCA
The DNA here is from genome assembly GCA_033807585.1 of Hydrophis major. Lineage (NCBI taxonomy): Eukaryota > Metazoa > Chordata > Lepidosauria > Squamata > Elapidae > Hydrophis > Hydrophis major. The sequence continues at coordinate 112,691,109 of CM066328.1, read as the reverse complement.
CCTGGTCCTGTTGATTATCCTGTGACACATCTGATTTTCTCTCAGTTACATTTGGTATGTTTGGATCCTGAGACATCCTCAATTTTGGCAGTTAAGAAAGATAGAATTAGACATTCATATATTATCACTGTTGCCAAATTCTATACTAAACCATTATTCATACAAATTTGCATCTACCATAATTGATGTAATCTAATTTTTAAAGGTGAGAAAAGTAGAATACTAAAATAACAATCTAGAAGTTATAATAATCCTAATCCATTTTTTTAAAATTCAGCATGATATATTTGATTCTGCAGATTAAGAATTACATGTATGGAGTGTACTCATTTAATAAGCACACTCACACACAAGTTGAATGAAGTGTTTTGTTCAACAACTAAATCCTAGGATTGCTTTCAGATGAAACTAACAATCATAGGTAGACACAGTGGGGAAAAAGAGCATTGCACAAAATCTTTGTGTTTGTTTATAGAGTTTTTTTTTAATTCTATTTTTTGTTTTGGGATAGGAAACCTTAAATCTGATACCACCTTATTTTGAGATTGTACCCAAGACACCCAGTGATAAAATAAGCAACATTCATCACTCACTGAACTTATGCCATACTGAAATAATATTCTTGAAGTAAATGTTCTAAAGATCAAACAAAACACAGAATTAACTTTAAAGCTAAATGGCAATATGTTATTGGCTATGGACCAAACGGATTCCAATTAAACTAAAACATATTGTGCAATAGCATCTCTCATCCCTGCAAGAGGAATTCCTGCCTAGGCCTCAGACTTTTAATTAAATATTCACCTAGTTGTCCAAAACGTAAATAATTACAATTTCTCTGAGTGCAATGACTGCTAATGAGAAACAAGCCATCAATTTCCAAGCAGAGTGTGAAAGACAGTGCTTCTGTTTGCACCCAGAACAGAATGAAACAAAATTCATCCCTTGCTGCATTTCCATGCTGGCTAGAGGGACAGCATCCTGCTTTGTGTGTAAATTGCAAACCAACAGATATGATGCTAAGGGAAAGAGATGGTCATATGATCAACCTATTGTGCTTTGATTCCAAAAGAATATCTGGCATGGTTGTAAACATAAGAAAGAGACATACTGACCAGCAACATATATGCAGATCTATATCTCTGCAACCAGAAAAAAGCACATAAGGTGTCTTTATGGATGGTGAGTACCAAGCAAGTCAATGAAATACTATATTTTTCTATACATTGTTTACTTGTTTTATTGTAAGCTGTCCTGAGATGGGCAGCCATATAAATTTCATAGTAAACAAATAAATAAAATTTCCACCAATCTGTTGAATTTCTTGTTCAGTTACTGTTTATTTTTTATTGTTTTATATTTAAAAGTGACTGACGAAGGATAGCCTATCAATCTTTTCTACTCTATAATGATGACTGAACTGATCTACATTTGTATTTGCACATTGAGTTGTGAACATTTTAAGTTTAAAAGTTGGTTATTATGACATCAAAAGTATATTTAAGTTTTTGTGCGTAACTATTATCAAATAGATATTGGAAAATTACACTTCACTTCCTATACTCAAAATACTGACGTTTTAAGATACATTCCTTCTCTGAATACCTGTTAAAACATATGTTTTGTTTACAATATTAGAATCCCCTATAGCTATAGGTAAAGACAGAATAAACATGCTAACTCATTGCAGATCCTGGCACAATGCAGCAATTGAAAAGAAGTAGGTAGCAAAATCTTAAACATCCTAACTATAACAGAGGTACAGAATTATTTCCAGAACCAAGACTGGTCTTGAACAACTTGCTATGGCCAACTCGCCACAGACATTTTGCCACAGCCAACTTATTATGCATTCAGTGTTTATCAGCACAGAATATGCAGCTTTCCAAACCGTAACTCTGAGTGCCAACAGTATCATTACTATTAATAATTATGGTCTGTTGTTCCAACTCAAAATGAAAACTGAACGCATGTTTTGAGGCACAAGTTTAGTTTTAATTTTTTTTCTGAGAAACTTATATTTTTACAATAAGGAAGTCCCTTATTCTAAACAGGTAATAGGAGAAAATATCTTGCAAGATAAGGTTGTTAGACTTTTAACAAACTACACATATATGCTGAAATACATATGCTAAGGTGCAGTATTTTAAAAAATGGAGCTTAAAAATAATCTAGCTCTAAAATCTTTGTCCTATTTTAGTTCATTGTTTCAAAGATAAATTAGTCTTGTTGAAAGAAAGTCTTTTATAATCCAGAAATCAACGTCCCTGTAGCAAGCAGACATAAATCATGTGAATTATAGTTCATAGAATCTTTTGCACAGATAGTAGTCAACTGTATCATGAACAAAATATTAAAACTGATAAAGTTTGTTATTAATAAAATAAAATTTAATTTTAAAAAGGCATTTCTACAATCAGCATCTGAATAAAAGTCAGATTACTGAAATCAATTTTCTATATCACTCCAGAACTCTGTCTGCTTTATAAATGAACACTTACTTTTCACTTTAATGTCCTTGTAATAAGGTATAAATATGTATAGGTATAGAAAAAAAACCCCACAAAAACAAGATGATAATTTCAAGCCAGCAAAACCAAACAGGATCAAGACTTCTGAAAGACAGACATACCAAAATTACACTTTTTTAAAAAGACAAGAAAAGCTGAAAGTATAAATAACAAACCCTGTTTCTCACAAATACAGAATGCTAGATTTAGTATAACGATTTGTAGGAATTTAAGACAGTTTCTCTCAACGACTGCCTTTTTTCCCCTAACCATGCCACCAAAATGGATTACCAAAATGAGTTATTAAAATGAACAAGGAGCAATGGCTGGAAACTAAGGAGAGAACCAACTCAGAACTAAGGAGAAATTTCCTGATTATTAGAACAATTAATCAGTTTGCCTTCAAAAATTGTGGGTACTCCATCACTTAAAGTTTTTAAGAAGAGATTGGACAAATTTGGCTTAATACCTATCCAAAAGAATTCTAATTCTTGAGATTGTTTGATGCTGAATAGATCTGAAAGAATATTTATACTCTTATATACAATTACAGTAACCAACATGCCAACCATGATCAATTTTTAATTTTGAATCAGATTTATCCTCATGGAAAGGTCAAAAAATAATTATGTCAGTCATGATTACATGATTTAACCCCACCTCTTTACATGGCCACACATACAACATGTGTAAAGAGAGATAGGGTTATAGCTGCCATAGTGAACTGACTTTTTTTAAAATTAAATTTCCCCCCCAAAAAATCGTGTTTTCCTCCTTTCCTTCAACATTCTTCCCTGCACACACCAAGCACAACACATACATCTATTTGCAGAATCTTTCTCAGTGTAAGTCACACAAAAAGTATGAAAATATTTTTCATCAGGGTTGCTGATGCTGATTTTCCACTCTCTATCTGGGTTTATAGCTTTTTCTTTTAATATTTAATGAAATCTAAGTTCTTATATACATTACATTATATTGTATGTATTAAATAGGTAAAAATAACAGTTTAAGATGACTGTATTTTTTGTTATCATGCATGTCTGGTTTGAGAGTGAAATCTTGGTTGGTTTAGGGAACCTTGCTGACAATGGGTAAATTAATAGGTTAAAAATAATTCAGTTTAAAACTCATTTATTGTGTTTACTGTTATTTGGTTTTTTTGTGTAGAATCTGGGCATGAGTATGAAATCTTGGTTGTTGTTTTTTAAGGAACTCCACTGGCAAATGGTTTCTCATTTGTTCTTTCATAAGCCCAGGAACTAAGGAAATAAAGAAGCATCCTTTGAAATTTTTCTATCAGTAAACAGCTCAACCAGCCCCAACCCCCACAGACAGGTAAGTTGCTAGAATATAAGCTGACAGCAAACAGCGCTCCTTGCTAGCACTGATGATGTTAAGGGTAATGAAACGTCTGCAAGAAAACAAGCAAGCCCAGAAAGCACCAAAGACCCCTCAGTTATTTTTCTTCCCAAGGCCAAGGTCGGCAGCTTGGGCGGGGGGCGGGGGATGAGACGAGACACGGGCGTCAGAAAAAAAAAGTCCTTGATCACCCCCGCTGCAGCGACTGGTGAATTAAATTGTTTTTCTCGCCGTCTCTGCTGCAGGGACAGGATGGTTTTATTTAAGGGACTTACAATCGCGGCTAAGCCTGCATCTGACGGATAGAGAGGCCTTTCCGTTTCCCAAAGCCACACGCCCCCTCCCCCTCCCTCTTCTAGCCACAGCTATCCAGCCCATTTAGTGCCGAGGGGAAGAGGAAGAGGGCCGGCACTAAATGGGCTGGGTCCTAGGTCGCTCTCTCCCCCACTCCCAGCCCCGTCTGCTTCCTTGCTTACCTGCGCGGGCGGCGGCAATTTTTCACCCTCTCTTGCGACCAGCTCCCAAACGAGGCGGGATGGAGAGCAGAAAGCCGAGGCAGGGCGCGGCGCCGGCAGCGCAGTACCAATAGCAGCCACACGGGAGGCCAGACACGGAGCTGCTTCTCGCGCTTCTCCTCACGGCCAACCGGGGTCTGCAGCGGCACGGAAAAGGCTGTCAGTCCGCCGCAGAGCGCGGCCATATTAGCTCCCCGCTGAGGCGAAAGAGAGGGCGCGCACGCGCGTGCAGTCCTGAGGGACAATAAGCGAGAGGCGGCGAAAAGATGACAGTTCTCCGGCGGCGTTCTCGGACGGGGCGAGGAGAGAAGGTCTTTCTCTGCAGAGATCGGACAGAGTCTCCCCGAAGCCCGTTCCAGCAGCCCCGGGCTCAGCATCCAGTTCTCCTCCTCCTCCCCCGCATTACTGTGTCTTCCTCTGGGTGGGGAGATCCTCCTCGCAAAAGCAAAACGACAATTCCGCCTTCCCAAAGCCCCGGGAATAGGAGCGTGCTTTTGATTTTAAAGTTGGGAGGAGAGAAAAAAATGGGGGAAAGACTGCTAGTAATGATGTTTTAATTATTATTATTTTCCAAAGCACCAGAAGGTAAGGCAAGAAACACTGGATGGAAACTAATCAAGAAGAGAAGCAATCTGGAATTAAGGAGAAACTTCCTAACTGTGAGGACAATTAACCAGTGGAACAGTTTGCCTTCAAAAGTTGTTTTATCACTGGAGGTTTCATTGGACAGTCACCTATCTGAAATGGTATAGGATCATTTAATGGTACCCCCATTACATCATCATTGTAATTTAAGTCAAGTGACTTCTTGAATAAATTCACACAATGAGCTAAGCTATAGGGTCTCCTGCTTGAACAGGGGGTTGAAGCAGACCTCTAAGGTCCTTTCTGCTGTGTTCAAAGACTATCAGCAGTCCTCCCTCCGGTCCGCCGCCAACGCGGGAGCGCCGATCGCTCCCATTGGTTGATGCCGTTTGACAGCCAGCTATAAAAGGGAGCTGTCAAACGGCATCAGCTGTCGCCGCCAGCTGGCTGTCAGATAGCCTCGGCAGCCGCGGCGACCCTTTATTCGCAAGAATAAAGTTGTTAGCCTTTAGCCTGGCTCCGTCTCCCTTTGTAACCGCCGCTCTACAACACTGGCGATGAGGATGGGATACAGCTAAGACGACCTGGCAGGAAATCGAGCCGAAGTCACAACCAGAAAGAGCCGAAGCCGCGACGAGCTGATCGAGTCACCGCCACTGACGCTCTCCAAAGAGCGCGAAATTTAAAAGCCCTCTCAGCTGAGGAGCAGAACGCCGCTGACAGGCGCAGCCAGAAACGCTTTTCTAAAAGCGAAAACTCTATTTTTTCCTCAGCTGAGGAAACCAACGCTGCCACTCTAATGGCCTCTAATCTGACATTCCCGCACTTCCAACTGGGGGCAGAAACATGGGAATCATGTATGAATAGGTTTGAATGCTTTTTAAATACCATTGATCTAACTGAAGCTACGGATCTAAGGAAAAGCGCCTATTTTTTAAGTTTCTGTGGGGCCACAGTTTTTGACACAGCCTCTGCGCTAGTGTCCCCACGTTCTATAAAGGCTATTCCCTGGGATGAGTTGAGAGAAATCTTGTCAAATCACTACTCCCCCAGACCCTCTAAGATAGCCAGGAGACTGGCTTTTAGAAGAAGAACTTAGGCTGAAGGGGAGACTGTGAGTCAGTACATGGCAGCATTGAGATCTGCTGCCATACACTGCTGTTTTAGGGACTACCTTGAGGACATGCTGCTCGATCAAATTGTGGGAGGAGTAAGGGACCTAAAGCTGCAAAGGCGGTTACTGGCTAAAAAACACTTAACCCTAGCCTCAGCTATTGAGGAAGCTCAGGCTGCTGAATTGTCAGAATTATCAGCAGCTGAAATTCAGGGGAACACCCCTAAGCAAGGGCAGGCTACAGTCCACTATGATGAGGTCTCCCAAGAAGTAGAAGAAGAACCTCTGGAGGTAAACCGCCTCATGCATCCAAGACCCCCCCCAGGGCCACCTAAGAAATACAACAATCAGACAGCCAAACAGCCAACCCCTTGTATAAGCTGCGGGGGCAACCACCATAGATCAACCTGCAGGTTCAGAAACGTTATCTGTCTGAACTGCCAGAAGAGAGGGCACATAGCCAGGGTTTGCCAAGCTGAGCAGGCCTCCATACAGAGACCTCAAGCTTCTGCCACCAACAAAACACAACTTTTACTCAGAGTGAGATCTGTCCTTGACAGGTTCAGGCTAAACGGGCTTAAATTGAAAAAAGACAAATGCACCATTGCCACCAAACAGGAAGACTTCCTGGGTTATCGAATTGATGCATCTGGAATTCACCCCATAGAGAGTAAAGTTAGGCACCCACTCCCTCTAACAAAACCGAATTGCAGGCCTTTTTGGGACTCCTTAATTTTTATGCTTCCTTTTTGCCTCACAAAGCCTCCATAGCTGAACCCCTACATAGGCTCCTAGATAAGAAAGCCCCATGGCAATGGGGACAAAGGGAAGCCCATGCCTTCCAAGCAGTGAAGTCTCTCTTAACTTCAAACTCTGTGTTAGTTCAGTTTAACCCAAACCTGCCCCTAGTGTTAGCCTCTGATGCCTCACCCTTTTGTATCGGAGCAGTATTGAGCCATAGGCTCTCAAATGGATCAGAGGCACCCATTGCCTATTTTTCAAGAACTTTCTCCGCTGCAGAGAGAAACTATAGTCAGATCGATAAGGAGGCCTTGGCAGCTGTAGCCGCTGTAAAAAAATTCCATGAGTTCCTTTATGGCCATAGTTTTGAACTTGTAACAGATCACAAACCTCTATTAGGACTGCTAGCTGGGGATAAGCAAACCCCACAGGTGTTATCCCCAAGAATGACCAGATGGACTCTATTTCTGGCCGCCTACTCTTACACACTGGTACATCGCCCGGGGAAGACCCTGTGCCATGCTGATGCCCTCAGCAGATGCCCCCTGCCATCACCAGTCGAGGAGCCAGCTCCCATCCACGCAATCTTCGACTGCAATGAACTTAACCTACCAGTCTCAGCTGGGGATATTGCTGCACACTCCAAGAGGGACCGTGTTATTTCCCAAGTCCTGGACTGGGTAGGGAGGGGGTGGGCTGACATTCAGTTCGCCCCTGAATTCATGCCATTTAAGACCCGCAGGCAGGAGCTTTCTTCACTACAGGGCTGTCTGTTATGGGGGACAAGGGTGGTCATACCACCCACCTTGCAAGAACCAGTTTTAAGGGCACTGCACAAGGGTCACCCTGGCGTCGTAAGGATGAAGGCCTTGGCCCGCAGCTACGTCTGGTGGCCAGGATTAGATGCCCGGATTGCCAACTGGGTTAACACATGCTAGCCCTGCCAGGCAACAAGAGCAGCCCCTCCAGCAGCTGCCCCAACCAAATGGGAAGATTCGGGGGCCCCTTGGGCCAGGCTGCATGTAGACCTGGCTGGTCCCATACAAGGGAGGACATTCCTGGTGGTTGTAGATTCATTCTCCAAATGGACTGAAGTAGCCTTGTTACCCTCCACCACAACGCTGGCTGTCACAAGGGCCTTGACCAGACTGTTTGCTACTCATGGACTTCCTGACACATTAGTTTCAGATAATGGCCCCCAATTCAGTTCTAACGAGTTTGCCATCTTCACAGCTAATCTGGGCATCAGACACGCTCTCACAGCCCCCTTTCACCCAGCAAGTAATGGAATGGCAGAAAGGGCTGTCAGGTCTGCCAAGGAAGTTCTGGCCAAGCTGGACCAGGCAGACTGGCACACCAAACTGTCAACTTACCTACTCACACAACATGCTACCCCGTGCTCTTCCACCAACAAGTCCCCTGCTGAACTGTTAATGGGCAGGCGCCTTAGGACCCTGGACAGGTTGCACCCCCACTACGCTCCCAGCACGCCACTAACCTCTGACAGCCATGCCAGGGAATTCGCCCTGCAAGACCAGGTGTACGCCAGGAACTATGCAGGGCACCCCTTATGGCTGCCAGGGCAGATAGTCTTTGTTGCAGGACCCAGATCATATAGAGTCCTTCTGGAAGATGGCCGGATTTGGAGAAGGCACGTAGACCAGCTGAGGAGGCGTTGGAACAAGACTGCCACCGAAATCCCGGTCTACCCGCCGCCGGACGACCCAGTCTACTCACTGCCAGCCAACCCACCGAAGGACCCAGTCTACCTGCCACCCGACAATGCAACCAGCCGACTGCCGCGGGAAGACTCACCCGAGCAGTCGCCAAACAGCAGTCCAGGGATGGCCAGCGACCCTCTGCAGGTTCCAGTCACCGCCCGGGAGGAACAAGACGCACCAGCCGCCGACAAGCCTCAGGAACTTCGGAGATCGGGCTGCGAGCGAAAGCGGCCATCATGGCTACAGGACTACGCATGCTCGTGGCCAGGGGGAAGGAGTGCTGTGTTCAAAGACTAGCAGCAGTCCTCCCTCCGGTCTGCCGCCAACGCAGGAGCGCCAATCGCTCCCATTGGTTGATGCCGTTTGACAGCCGGCTATAAAAGGGAGCTGTCAAACAGCATCAGCTGTTGCCGCCAGCTGGCTGTCAGATAGCCTCGGCAGCCGCGGCGACCCTTTATTCGCAAGAATAAAGTTGTTAGCCTTTAGCCTGGCTCCGTCTCCCTTTGTAACCGCCGCTCTACAATACTTTCCACCTCTAATCTGATTGATTGATTGAGTGTAAAGGCTCTGCTGATTCTTTTTATGACCCAGTGAAGCAGGTTATTAGTAAATGCTCAGAAGAAACACAGTATATTAGAATGCAAAGGAACTTTACAGTAACTGGATGTTCTTTCCGTAGATGCTGGCTAGGATTTCTGCAAGCAATTTCCAAGGCAAATGCAAACAAACAGTAATGAAAAAAAACACATTTATCTTTGTACAGGTAGTCTTCCATTAAGAACATATTTGTGTAATGACTGGTCAAAGTTACAATGGCATTGAAAAAAGTGGCTTATGACCAGTTCTCAAACTTCTGACTGTTGCAGCATCTCCAGTCACATGATCAAACTGGATGCTTTGCAATCAGCATGTATTTACAATGATTGCAGCCTCCCTGTGCCCTGGGGATTGTCATTTGCAATCTTACTAGAAAGCATCTGACAAGGAAAGTCAATGGAAGAAGCTATATTTAATTAAAGATCACGATTCACTTAATTGTATTTATTTGCTTAATTATGTAGGCAAAATAAAAAGGTCATGAAATGGGGTGTGACTCAACATCATGGACAACATGGAAATTTGGGGCTCAATTGTACTCATAAGTTGAGGATTTTCTATACTTACAAACAAGCACAATACTATAATGAAAAAGAAAGGCAATTACAGTACTCCAGTCCTCAAAGCAACAGCAATGAAAGAAGCAACAAGAGCTGTAACAAGAGGTTCACTTCTCTGGTTCTCCTTACAGCAGCAAGGAGGAGGGAGGGAAATTGCGCCAGCTGCGAAGTCACCAGATCTTGTTTGGTCATATGATGGGGGGGAAACCCATGCATGACCACATAGATCTCAGAAATTGTAACCACATGCAACTTCCCAATCCCAAAGACAGGTCATAGGACAAAAAATTGCCGTTAATATGAGATTAAATGAGGTTATACAGAACATAGAATTGGAAGGAACCTTGGAGGTCTTCTAGTTCAATCCTCCTGCCCAAGCAAGGAGTATATCATTTTGGACAAATGGCTGTCTAATCTCTTATTTAAAAACTCCAATGATGGAGCACCCACATATGTTCTGCAAGCAAGCCGTTCCACAGGTTAAGTTCTCCTTATGCAGCACTAGGTTGTCCAGTGACTTTAACAAGCTGAGTAGGGCAAGAATTCTTAGAACAGGCCAATCAATGAAGCTTCATTAAAGAGGAAGCTTACTGCATGGTTTTGGGTTAACTGCTTTCAATTTATAACGTTTTATACATATCCTAAACATATTGGTAGAAAGAAATTGATTCATGATCAGAGAGTATTTTTTAAATAAAATGCATACAGGTTAAATAAGTAAAAATATATCCATGCATAAGTTGAAACAATAAAATAGGGATAAGCAACGAGGAAATACAGTCACTGATATTAGAAGAAAATACAATGTTAGTCCCCCTTAAACAGTGGCAGACCAATTCACATTGATCAGATTATCACCATTTACCTTTTTATTAAATTCCATTGGAGAAAACCTATGGGGTTTTTTTTAGAAGCTTCTGCCGAAATATCTGCTAGCAAAAACTGAACACTCTTAGACTCAGTCTACCCTCTGCACAGCAATAATTAAGTGCAGTAATGTAGGTAGCATACTAGGCAATATATGGTAATACGGTATATGGTATGAGTTATTGCTTTGATAGCTACATCTGAACAGTTGCAGTGATGTAGTTCTGTGGTGCACAGTTTTGTTCCCCGTGGTTCTAATAAGGAGAAAGCGGAAATGTTTTCCTAGCTCTTATTTATGGCTATTATCTAAGAGTTAACCTTTGGGGAATAAGACATTCAAGCTCAAACCTGCTATACTACTCTACTTGCATAATACGTGCATAATACATAATACTCTACGTGCAGCTAGGACACAATGATAACAAATGCACTTTACCTTTTGTAATGTTGCATGTTTAAGTTAATAGAAGCCTTATTACCAAGAATAAATATCTTCCATTTGGAAATGAAATATGGAAGGTAGGTTCTTTTACATTATTGGTAGCAAAGTTTAAAATGGTTTGGAAGCAATGTTTCACTGATTATGATTGAGGCAAAGGAAGGAAGGCAAGTATCTCTCTTCTAAAAGTACCATTGTGCATGACAACCCAGTCTAATAGTCTTATATGAAAAACGCTGATTCTTGACATATCTTACAGAATCACATATTCTTTCTCATTCCTTTGTCTATTACACTACCTTCCTTCTTAAGCTGTTTCAATGAAAATTGCTGATCGTGGGCCATCTCAAACAGTAAATGCTTACATATAGGGGAAGGAGGAATACATGAACCTAAAACTCCTTGATTGTTCATTTATACCAGCATAAACTTTCCTCAAATTTACCCCTGAACCACCATTGGCCACTGCATAGCATTGTCATGATGCTACAATCCATGTATGCCTTATGACTACTAAATTTATATGCCACCCATCTCACAGTTCAAGGCAAAATTGTATCACGCACAACACATCAGAATGGTTATGGCTCAGTGACACAACCTTCACTTTATATTTAGAAAATGTACCTGAAATGTATCACTTTTCTGATGAGATTTTTTTAAAAAATTGGCAACAGAATCGTAAGAGAACTCCTATTTGCCATATAAAAGTATCACAAACACAACTGAAAGAGCAGATCTATAAAATCTATAAATCTATGTGGGCAAACTTTATATTCAGGAGATGTCTTTTAAAAGTATTTGAGATCTGAAGAAAATGTGGAGTTGATGTTATTAAAAGTCACACTTGAGGCTTGAAGATGTAGCAAAATTCAAACAGATTTTAGCAAATTAACAAGTCAATGAAGAACAGTTGTGGGAATCAGGTATGTCTAGTTTAATGAAAAGAAGGAGTAGGGGTGACATGATAGCAGTGTTCCAATATTTGAGGGGCTGCCACAAGAAAGAGAGGATCAATATATTCTCCAGAGCACCTGAAGGAAGAACAAGAAGCAATGGGTGGAAACTAATCAAGGAAAGAACCAACCAAGAACAAAGGAGAAATTTCCTGACAGAACAATTAACCAGTGGAACAAGTTGTCTCCGTATGTTGTGGGTGGAGATTGTCTGAAATGGTATATGCTTGAGCAGGGGGTTGGACTAGAAGACCTCCAAGGTCCCTTCCAACTCTATTTTCTGTTCTTTTATTTCTCTAGGAAGCAATGATTCGGGGCCTACTCAAACGAAAGAATGGGGAATGCCTGTAGTTTATCAATCCCTAAAGTTGATAGTTTGTCTGCCCATAAAGATAACATAATATATACCATTTATGCTTTACATCAAAGCTACACATGTATGAATAGAAAGGTACCAGGTTTGTTGCAATGATTGTAACTGGGTGAGAAAAAAATGGCATAATTATTTTCAGTGGTTTAATATTCTTAAAAGTTTTTTAGTGATGATGAACTTGAATTTGAAATAGCGATACCTCATTTAACGTATTTGGCAACTGTTTAGAAATGGTGTCTTTTCCTGAGATTGTAGGAGGACATGCAACTAGGAAAATATAGTTTTAAAATTATGGCAACAAGTCTAAAAATCACATGAATCCAGATGACTGCTCAGTTCAAGTAGTTATTAACATTTTATATTCTTTTTGGAAGCAGGTGTTTGTATATTTTAGACAAGCAACACCTTCCCATAGTTCTCTCATTTTTATATACTGCTATGAACAAATAAACTTGCCAATTTTCTTCTTGAAAGAAATGCTTTGGAGTAATTGACATATACTTTCAATATAGTGTAGAAACATTCAAAACATCTGAAACAACTGAAGGATTCAACTAGAATATCAATTTCCTCATCCAGTTTGATTCAAAACTAGAAAAAGAACAAAATACACATCTGATTGCTTATTTTTACCACTCTGAGTTTCAAATTTCTTCCTTCATACAAAATATTTGAAAGCAATCTTCTAAATCTATAATGCTGAGTACCAGCCTTTAGCATTATTTCAAAACAGATATATCCTGCCAGAAATACCATAATGTAGTACACTGAAGCTAATGAGAATTCAGAAAAAGAGACAAGGATTTTCAAATTAAAATCTGATTTTAGGAGGAAACCAGCAGATGACCAGTAGGCTAAGTATTTTGATACCAATTGCTCCTGAATAAGTATTTGTAATTTAGAGGCATTGTGTTATGAAATATTATGAGATAATAGCAATAGCACTTACTTATATATCACTTCACAGTGCTTTACAGCCCTCTCTAATGGTTTACAGCAGGGGTTCCCAACCACCGGGCCCCGGACCGGTACCAGTCCGTGGATCATTTTCTACCGGGCCGCCAGTTTGCTGGGCGCCGCCATCTTGTTTTGACAGACATGATATTCTTCAGAATTCTGATTTTTGGGGGGAATCAGCCCCGCCTCCCTTCCCCCCCTTTCTTCTCCTTCCCCTCCCCTCGGAGGCCCCCTGAGTCAGGAGTTGCTACTGCCCAGCGTGGCTCCACCCGGCTCCAGTCCCGCGTTGCCTTGGGAAGGGAAAGGCAAAAAGGAAGAGGCAGCACTTTGCAAAGAGGACTGGCGAAGGCGAGCGGTTTTGCAAACGATTCCTGGCCGCCCAAATGTAAATAAACGGTTTTTGCCCAGGAAGCCCATTCTCACGAGTTTAAAAGGCTCATGTAATAATACGCCTTTCTCTCTTCCCCCACCCCCCAAACGGGGCACGCTTCAATGACTCCTCAGGCCGCTCTCGCTCTTTCAAAAGTGTGAGGTGGGAGTCAGTTGCAGGAAAAAACAAGCCAAGGAATGGGGACACAAGTCACAACCACAAGGCTAGTGGCGGACGGAGGGGGGGGGAGAAGACTATTATTCCTGTTATTCTCACATTGTGGGGATAGTGAATGGGTGTTTGAGTGGGTGTTCTGTGTGTGGGTGTGCGCGTGCACTGATGCCGGGCGAGAGCTGCCTTTGGGGTTATAGAGCCACCGCCTCTCGCCGAACTACCCATGCCAGATGCAAAAAAGTTCTCCGTGGGGAGGAAAGTGGACCCACGTCACACCCCGGGTCTCTTCTCCCCCCCCAGCTGTCAGGTGCCTGCGCGATCAGCCTGGAGGAGCCCTGCCGCCTTTAGCCCACAGCTCAGATGATCTCATGCAGGGGAGGCAAGGAAGAGCCCAAAAGCATCAGCTGAGGGTTCCATACAGGGAGGGGTCGCTGGGGAAGATCTGGAGGGGAGGTGGGGGGGAGAGGAAATGCCTTGTCATGCGTGCTGATGCTGGTACCGGGCCGCGGATCATTTTGTGATGCCGGTACCGGGCCGTGGCACAAAAAAGGTTGGGGGCCACTGGTTTACAGTCAGCATATTGCCTCCAACAATTTGCATCCTCATTTTACCAACTTCAGAAGGATGGAAGGCTGAGACAACCTTGAACTAGTGAAAATCAAATTGCTAAACTGCTGGCAATCAGCAGAATTAGTCGGCATTGTAACCACTGTGCCATCATAGCTCATTTAGAATATAAACAGATTTGAGCATAGAAGTTTCCTATAATGGAGCAACTTTCACAGGTTATATTGGAAACTTTTACTTGCACTTGGTTTAACTTCCTTTTATTCAACATTAATTTTCCCACACTGATACAATTATTTTCTCTATATAAGGGCAGAACTACTTGTATAGCACCAAGGATGATTTACAACTACTTTTTAATTAGAGAAGGAACCTAAAGGCTTTGTTTGCCACAGTAAAACAGATTCCTGGTATAGATTTGTCTTATGTATTGCATAGATTATGATTAAAAAGTGTTTATGGTGTTAATTCCAGACTTTCATCGGCAGTTTCAGGTTTGTAAACAAAGAAAGAGTTCAGCAGTTATTTTAATGTGTAATAAATGGCTTTTCTTTCAATCATTTGGCTTTCAAATACAAGGAATGACTGCTTATTTTGAGCTGGTTTGTTGTGTGGTACTTGTCAACCACTCATCTGACCATTTCTGTCAGTGTACTTCAGCATGCTACTGGTCAAATGACAATAAATTGGATAAACTGCCAGAAGCAAAATACATGGCCAGATGTTATGTAACTGTAACAAGAACATATGCTACAACTAAAACCATCAGCAATTTAATTATATTTCTTTTCTCCGAACTGCATTCTGCTCAAAGAGCTTGTGTTCACAAAGGAGATCAAAAGATATTTGCTTTCAGCTTTTAATGATGTATTCCTACACATTTAGGAGAAATACTATTTTCTCATTATTTAGAATATGAATCAATAGTTTTTATTGTTTTGAAATAGCAGTTTTACAGGTAGAGTCCACCCCTATTTACATAACACTTTTAAGTACAATATAAAACAATTTTGTAAAGATGCACAGTACAGATTTTTAGAAGTCAAGCCTACCATTATACACAGGAACATCTCTCTCACCAAAATACTGCAAAAAGATAGTTGGATTACTAATATAGAACTGATCTAGCAACTTCTTGCGTTCCTTGGCAGAGAGACTGGAGTCTTCATCAATAGTTTTTAGTAAAGACACCAATTCCACTTTTGTAGTTTTTTTGGCACTGGAATGATATTCACATTCATCAAGCCTTTGGCAAAAAGTATATCCTGGAATAAGAATAAAATTTATTATTAAAAATATCATAGACATTTGAGGTATTTATTATGGTTTTCTTAAATGTTTTCACAATATTCCCCTATTTAAAATTCATAAAGTAATCCTGGAGATTTCAATTTTTTTGGATAAAGGTGGAGGACTGTCTTGCTTAAATGTACTTTAGACTCAAAGGGTTCAAGTTGCCCAACTAATCCCAACTCTCTTTCCATGAAGTTTAGGACGTTTAGTATAGAAAATAGCAGTGAGATATTCAGTACTTCTGAATAGGCTGAAAACACCATATAAAGTTTTGCATAGCCCATGTTGATAGATTTACTTTTAATGTCACTCTTCCTGCCAAAGAGCAGATTTTTCTAGATTGGCTTATTTAGCAGCTTCATTTTCATAGTGGACTATGCTCAAAGCAGCTCACGCTAAAGTTTATTATTAACATGACTAAAGCTTATGAAAATAAAGTTTACCAATATTCAGATTGGAATCTGTGCCTCTCTGTATAGCCAGAAGCTTTTCACTGACCATTTTATGTAACATCCCTGAAATCTTGAACAAAATAAAATAACGTTAGTTATTAAGAATGGAATAGATTACGCATAATAGCGTGGAGAAAATGACTTGTGGATATCTACCTTTAAAACGTCTTTCTGATAGTCCACCAGAAATAAAATCAAAAGATCTGTTTTTCCTTTAGATAATGTTTTATTGTTGATTATGGCTTTGGAGAACATTCTTTTCACAATCATCCTGTTTTCACTCTATAAACAGGGAAGGAAGCAATTGGGATGGGTGGGAACAGAAGGATTAAAAGTTTGTACTGCTAGATCCACCTCATTTCCTGTAGCTATAATTATAGCATATATTGACAGTTTCAAATGCATGCCTTTTAGTCTTAGTAAACTGATCATCTTGTAAAAGGCCAGTCAACCATAGTTCTACAAGTGCAAGCAATTTAAAACATTATGCAAAAATGAAATTGATTTATTTCAGGGCAACCTATAAGCAAGCATGCTTTGCATTCTTCCCATGGTCTCCCTTCCAGCACTAAACTACGTCAGCCAGCTTATTGTGATGCTTTCCTGGGGCAATATTAGAAGTCCATAATTATGGTATAGAAATCCATGTTGAGGTCACCTTCTCATTTCACTCCTCCTCTTCTCAGGAGGAATCATGCTGCCATAAGTATAATTGTGGTCTTTTCCTACCTACAGCGGTACCTTGGGAGTCAATTGCTTCAAAAACTCATCGAATTTTGTACTCGATGCATTTTGTTGTGAAAATGCAATCCCAGTGCTCAGCGTTTGTTTAGTACTTGACATACTGTGATAGGAAGAAGGGAATGGCAGCAAAGAACAGACAGGAAGTCAGCCATGCTGAGAAGGTTGCTGCAAAAGGAGAGGGGATGGACACCGAGAGTGGACAGGAAGTCGGCCATGCTGGGAATCTTGCTGACATAGGAAAAGGGACAAAGGTATTCCTGGCCAAAACAAAGGGTCACATGGTAAGTCATGTGATTTGTTTGGGATTTGTTCTTTTTAGTACTCGTTACACTTCTCGGAATCAATGAATGACATGTAGTGAGGTACCACTGTAGTCTTTGATTTCAGCCACTAATCATTGACACTGGAAGGATCCACTGTCTAACACAGGATTCAGGAAACTGAAGCCTTCCTGGTGTTACTGAATTACCATATTGATTGCTGTAGATTACGTTGTTGGGGACTGTAGTTTAGCACATCTGAAGGTCTACAAGTTCTCTATCCACATCCCCAGGCCACCAAAGAGCATAAGGAGGCTTCACACATAAAATACTTGCCTCACTTTGTAGCTTAAGTTCAGAATTCTGAGCTATCACGGCCATGAAGTAAAGCAGTTTCCTGAATTCCTCTCTTGCAGGGCTATCCAATAATTTTAAATAGAGCTGAATGGCTTCCAAAGCCTGATCAGTTTTTCCATTAACTGGAAAGAAAACCAAACCAAATTATTACATTGCATTTTTATTTAAATAATGATTGATGAACACATGCATAGTTTGCCATTTTCACCTTATTATAAACTATGTAAGAATGTGAAATATAAATTTAGGTCAGATTGATTAAATCAATACTCTTTTTTTTTTTCATGGTCTGCACCAGAACGTGCTTCAAATTTCTTATTAAAGTAATACACTTGATAAGATCATAAATATTTCAGAAAATGGTCCTTTTATCAAACATGGTCCTTTTATCACAGCTTGATTTAATTAGAATCCCACTTAGTTATTTGTTAGTTATAAATAACACCACCACTACCACTGCCAGTATGACATACTGGCAGAATGAATCTGCTGGCAAATCGCTATCACATTGTTATAGATTTCCAATGTTCATTATGGAAGTTTCTCCTTATAAGAAATACATGAGCTATCCACGTATTGACTATTGTCTGCTTCACTTTAGAAATTAATTGTATTAGTACATACAGAGAAGTCATGTTTAAGTATTACATGCAAACAGGCATAAAAGATAGCTTTAATTAGGATCATAGTGGTGTCATGGCATTCAAACTCCTGACTTGGAGATGGTTGCTTTTACAGAGTTTTACTGTAGTTGTTAAGTGAAGAAGTGTTAAAGGTGATCGTTCAACAAATCCCTTTCCCCATTGGCTTTGTCAAAAGCCAGCTGTAAAGGTCACAGATGAAGATCATGTGACCCCAGGACTCTGCAGCCATTGTAAATAATTTTGATCACATAACTGTGGGGAATGCTGAGATAGTCACAAGTATGACTGTCACTTTGTTCAGTTCCATTTCAACTTCAAACAATTGCTAAATGAATAGCTGTACATTGGGAACTATCTATGTATATACAAAGGTCACTGATCTTCTGCATGCTACAGAGGACTCTACAGTGATATAGGTAAAACTAAAGATTACATCCCAAAGGTACTTTTCACTGTTAACCAAACAAGCTTCTTGGATGAGAAGCGCAATGTCTTCAAATTAAAAAAAAAGTCAAGTTGCCTTTTGAAAAAGCAGATAGTTCATATTCACTACTTATCACTGTCCCTCACATAAGAGTGGATTTCACACTGTGATAATTCATCATTGTTGCTTGATTTTAGTTTAGCTATAAAGTCTGACACTGGAGTTTCTAAATCATAGATTAGGACTTAGCATGTGGTCACTGTAGTTTACTTTAAAAACGATGGTAAAAGAAAGCATGGTTTAGGGCAATATGTGAATATGAAGCAAGATAGAATTGATTTGTTGAAGCCGAATAGATATATTTTAAATGCACATCTGATCTTTTATCCCACCTTATTTGTTAAAAATTTGTAACTCAAAGTGGCAAACATATGTAATACTCTGTCCTGTTGCTGTTTTCCCCACAACCACCACCACCCTGTGTGGTGTGTTGGTCTGAGAGGGAATGACTGGCTCAAGATCGCACAGCCAGTTCTGATGCCTAAAGTGAGAATAGAACTCTCAACCTGCTGGGTACCTTGCCCACTAGATCAAACTGGCTGCCATTTTTACTTCCATCCCATCATAAGGCTATTAAGAAAAGTAACAGCCTATATTTAGATTCTCCATTGTCTTTATAAGTACACCTTGGTGCATTTCCCCTCTTTTCAAAATCAGTGTGCTGAGATCGCATAGATACTTATCTCTGGATGGCCCCGTTTGACCAACACAGGGAGGAGGGGGAATGTGTTATGATAATAAAGGCGTTTAATAAAGTTTTAACAATCTTAAGTAAAAAGCAGGGTTCTAATCCTGCGCTTCTGATTGGCCAATAATAGCGACATCGGATTGGTCCTTTCCGGGACATCTGATTGGCTGTTAACGGGCCAACTCTCATTGGTTCAAGGGTTTAACACTTCCATGTTTTCATTGGCTAATAGGACAGCAGCCAACCCTATAAAAGGGCTGCTGCTGCCCTAGGTGATTGCTCTGTTCAGTATGCTTAATAAAGAGTTGAAGTTCACTGTTCACTGCCTCGTCTCCGCTCCTTGCACCCATGCGCAGAACTTAACACTGGCGACGAGGATGGGATGCGGAGACATCTGAGCTGATTGAACACTCACAGAGCACCAAACAGAGCACGTGGCTGAAGGCACATCGATAACGGAAACATGTCTGGCGACGCCATACTACCTGCTCCATTTGACCCGGCACAAGAAGACTGGGACTCGTACATAGACCGGTTCCAGATGTTTCTGGAGACCAACAACTTGAAAGACGCAACTACGGGGAAAAAGCGAGCAGTGTTCCTGACCCATTGCGGGCCTGCTGTCTTTAAGATGGCCAAGGCACTAGCGAAATCGGCTGAGGTGAAATCCATGGACTGGGACATCCTCGCGCCCCTTCTACAGGCCCACTATGCACCCGCTGTACCAACGCTTGTCCGAAGACAGTTTTATCAGAGGGACCAACAGAAAGGAGAGACCGTTGCAGATTTCATCGCGGACCTCCGGAACCTGGGAGGCCTCTGTGGGTTTGCAGACCTCGAAGAAGCTCTGAGAGACTGAATAGTTCTGGGATTAGATGACCATATGGCGCAGAGCAAGATCATGGCCAAAGGGGACATCGATCTTGCCGATGTCATCAAAGACGCTACTGCAGCAGAAGCAACTAGGAAGTCGGCCGCCCGAATGCACCGCCCCAATGCACCGCTTCATCAACTCGCCAATGATACCTCACCTCACCTAGAGAGGCACACAACAGCGGCCCACCACGAGGACCTCGAATCTCCATCAGAAAGTGATGAAGAGGAGGTCAACCGGCTCCGGTCTGAACGCGACCAATGCAACCCGCGGAATCGAAGATTACCGCACCAATGCGTGGGTTGTGGGGCAAACCACCCGCGATCAGATTGCAAATTCCTCGATGCGCTCTGCCATTCCTGTGGGAAAAGAGGCCACATCGGGAAGGTCTGTAGAAGCAAGCGAGGATCCAGCCCAATTCGGAGAGAAAACAACTACCGCCAGACCACAGGGAATCGTCCTGTGAGTCAGGAACACTTGAACCACCAATGGAACAACCACTCCTACAGAAATAAAACACTTGCCACTTCAACGAGATGGGAAGAGGCACACCAAACCATTACCATCAGTCACGCTTCATCGTTAGATGCAAAGAAGATCCGAGTGAGGGTCGCCATCGAGAACCAACCTTGCGTGATGGAAGTCGACTCCGGGTCCTCTCTCTCGATGGTTTCCTGGAAGACCCTTAATCAGTTAATCCCTGCCGTCCGGCGTCAAGATCTCAGAGCCCAAAGAATTATACTCAAAGATTACCAGGGGAACCGAATTCCGGTCATCGGCTCCAGCCAGGTCAAAGTATCATTCAAAAATCGAACTGTATCATTACTGCTGACCGTCATCAACCGCGACCGGCCTAGTTTGTTAGGCCTTCAATGGTTCGCCTCACTCGGGATCAAGGTAGCCGGCATTCACCAAACCAGAAGCGACGACTGGGAGGAGGCCCTCGTCCAGGAATTCCAGGATGTCTTTGCAGACAAACTAGGCGAGTACAAGGGGACCCTGATATCATTTAACCTTAACCCTGAAGTAGCCCCCATCCGCCTTAAGCCTCGTCGGGCACCTTTTGTCCTAAAACCAAAGATCAACGAGCAGCTCGATAAATTAATAGCCCAGGGTGTTTTAGAACCAACTGACCACGCCCGTTGGGAAACCCCAATCGTAACACCGATCAAACCGGATGGATTGTTAAGGATTTGTGGGGACTACCGGGCCACCCTCAATCATGCCCTTCAACAGAATGCTTACCCGGTGCCGGTGGTGCAACATCTTCTCCATTCCCTGGGGGGCGGAAAAGTCTTCGCTAAATTGGATTTAGTGCAGGCGTACCAACAACTGCCTGAAGATAAAAAAACCGCAGAAGCACATCTATTCCATCCATCATCTTTTCCTCTGTAATTTCCAAAGCATCTGCCAAAATTTCTATCATTACCACTGCCAAATTTTCTCCTTTTTCCTCCTCTATATTTTGAAATCTAAGGTAAAATTCTGACCTTTCCATCTCCCACCTCAACATCCCACCTTTTTCTTGTTCAACCGCTGTTAATCTGCTATCAATATTTCCAATCTTCTTCTCTCTTTGTTTTCCTTCTTCCTCAATTTTTTGGAATCTCTCCTCATACTTAACCATCATTTGTTTAATATTTTCCACTTTTTCATCAGTCTTCTCTATTCTTTGTTCAATATTTTCTGTTCTTTGTTCAATATTTTCTATTCTTTGTTCAATATTTTCTGTTCTTTGTTCAATATTTCCTGTTCTTTGTTCAATAATATCTGATTTTGTCTTAAGTTCTTGAATTCCTTGCATAATCATCTGTAACTGTAAAGTTATTTTTTCTTGTTCCTTATCTTGCTTCAACATTGTCTGAATTAAACGTTGTCCTCCAGCTGGTGGGGAAGCAGAGGTAGAAGCAGCAATGCTAGATGGTATTGATTTCTTGCTCATTTCAATGTTTCCAAAACTTCAAATTCTTCTTAACTTTTAACCCAACTGGTAGAGCAGCCAATTATAATCCAAAATGGAAAACTCCAATAGTAAAAAACACGAAACCAAAGAAGAAACAGAAAAAAAGGAAGAAGAAAGATCTTCAGGTTCTTCTAGACCCTAATCCAATTACGAAATAGTCCACCATAAAAAAGGAAAAAATAGAAAGGAAAAAACCAACAAATCCAAAAGATAATAATATTAATTAAGAGCAAAAGAAAAAGGAAAAAGCAAAAAGAGAAAAAACAAAAACAAAAAACAAAAAGTTCCTTCAGGATCTTCACACCTTAATCCAATTAAAAAATCTCAATAATCCAAAAAATAATCCAAAAAAGGAAGAAGAAAAATTAAAAAAAAAAAAAATCAACCACAACAACAGAATAATCCAAAAAGATAAATATGAAAAGCAAAAAAGTCCCAATAAAAAGGAAAAAAAAAAAAAATAAAGAAGAAAAGAGAAAAGACTCTGAGGCTTTCCCTTTAAAGTAAAAGGCAAAAATAAAAATATTACTAGAAATTAAGATTTAAAAAAAAAAAGCTAGCGAATGGGGTACATATAAGAAAACACACTGCACTTTGTTATTTATCCAAGGCTCTTGTTATGACTCTCTTCTCCAGCAGCTTCAAAGCCAAACCTCAAGTGTTGATAACAGTCCAGGAAAGCACCTGCAATAATATTTTGCTGTGCTCTCCCTCTATCTTATCACGTTCCAAAGTCCTTGAGATGAGGTCTTTTTGCAATTCTCTCCAATTCAAATAGAATACTTTCAAGCCTCTAGTTGGCAGTGTTACAAAGTTTCTTAATGCTCTTTCTCAGCCCCAACCGGAAAAAAGAATTAATATATACAAAAAAAAAGGGAAAAAAAAAATAGCCAAAGGAAGCCTCTATCCTAAAAAAAATAAAAAAGTCAAAGGGAGCCTAAAAGTATATATAAAAGAAAATTCAGTCCGGTT
Organism: Hydrophis major; assembly: GCA_033807585.1. NCBI lineage: Eukaryota > Metazoa > Chordata > Lepidosauria > Squamata > Elapidae > Hydrophis > Hydrophis major. Next base: position 112,667,970 of record CM066328.1, on the reverse strand, counting down.
ACCTAAGTCACAATAAAATCTTTCCCATGGAATATAGAAAAAAAAAAAAAAAACACCCCAAGCCTCAATTTGACAGCACTTTAAAAACGCCGCTCAAACAATTTCAATCAAAAAAAAAATCTCACAGCTTCCTCCTCTCTTCAGAATGAACTTTCCAACCTCAGCGAATTTTCAACACAAAGAGTTTTTCTCACCCAACCGACACACTTCAATCCAGTCACTTTCTTTTCGGAGCTGTCCCGACTTCAGCAGCTATGGAGGCTGCCTCTCCGCCGCCAGCAAAAGGGCTTCTTCCGAATCTAACCAGAGACTTTGCGATGTCTCTGGGATCCTGGAACAGTGCCCTTCACGATCACCGTCTCTCCGGGACGATTTAGGTCCTTTAGGACCGACCAGGGGCGAAAATATCAGCTGCGATCTCAGAGCCCCGAGATCGCAGCTGTAACGCCGGCACGAAGCTCCGCCTTGAGAAATAAATTACCCAGGGAAGTCCATATTAGATTTACCAAAAAATCCATTAAAACGCAAATATTACAAGTAGCAAGAGAGAAAACACTGAAATACAAGGGTAAAGAGGTTGTGGTTTTAAAACAAATACCTAGAAGAGTGAGAGAGATGAGAAGAGAATATCGATTTCTGACCAAAATACTATTGGAAAACGAAGTGAATTATAGATGGCTGATTCCAGAAGGATTAAGGTTTACGTGGCAAGAGCAGAGACATAGAATTGACTCAATTGAGAAAGCAGAACTTTTTCATGCAGAATTTTTTGGAGGAAGAAAAGAGGAAGCAGAGAAAGAGGTTTCATTAATTGAGTTTCAAGATGAACAACTGGAGACTGAAAAAGAGAAAGGAGCAATAGGGGGACAGATTGATAGTAAAGAACAGCGTGAAGTGAGATCCACGAGAGCTGTTAGACCTAAATATAAAGCATAATCATGGAGGAAAAAAAACTGATTACAATGAATATAAACGGACTTAATTCAGCTGTTAAAAGAAGGAAAACTTTTCATAAATTAGAGAAATTAAAATTTGATATAATTTGTTTACAAGAAGTTCACATTAAAAAACAACATGAACAATTGTTATTACAGCCAAAATTAGGGAAAACATTTACCTCTTTGACCCAATGTAAGAAAAGAGGTGTGGTTTTATACATTAAAGAGGCTATTCCAGCAAAATTGATTTACTCGGATGATGATGGAAGAGTATTAATGGTAGAAATAATGGATAATAATATAAAAATACTCTTGATTGCAATTTATGCTCCGAATGATAAACAAGAAGAGTTTTATAAAAAACTGCACATGAAAATAATTGGACTGGACTATGTTAATATAATTATGATGGGAGATTTTAATGGAATTGTGGACAATAAACTGGACTATATAGCAACAACAACAAAGCAAAATAGAAAGGTTCTCCCAAGGTCTTTTTTTAAAATGACAGATGAATTAACTTTAAAAGATATTTGGAGAGAAAGAAACGTTAAAGCTAAACAATATACTTTTTATTCAAATAGACATTTATCATGGTCCAGATTAGATATGATTTGGATCTCAACAGAACTAATATCTAATATTAAAGAAACAAGCATTGAAACAAGTACCTGGGCAGATCATAGCCCAATGACAATTAAATGGAAGGGACAAAAAAAAAGATCGAGATGGACATTAAATAATACTATTTTAAAGGAGAAAGATTTTACACAATGGATGGAGAAGGAATTGGCTTTTTTCTTTAGAGAAAATAAAAAAGAAGATACTTCAACGCAAAATGTGTGGGATACTATGAAGGCATACGCTAGAGGTTTGATAATAGATTATACAAGAAAAAAGAATATTAGGAAAAGGCAAGCTTCTAAGGCCTTGGAAAATGAGTATAAAACTCTTGAAAAAGAATTACAGAAAATGCCACAGAAAAAGGATATTAAATTGAAGCTGGATGTAATCAAACATAAAATGGAATTAATAGAGAAAGAAGAATTGGCACAGAAAATTAGAAACTCTAAACAGAATTATTTTGAAGATGCAAATAAACCAGGTAGATGGCTAGCATATAAATTGAGAAAAGAGAAGGAATCAAGAAAAATATTGAAGTTAATAGATGAACAAGGCCAAGTTTGTTATGGGAACAAGGAGAAAAAAGAAATTATCCGAGATTTTTATGGGCAATTATATAAACAAGAGAATATTGATGAAGGAAAAGTCAAACAGTATTTACAGGAAGCTAATTTACCAAAGATACCTAAAGAGACTGAAGAAATGCTAGAAAGCAATATAACAATGATGGAACTAAATGAAGCATTTAAGAGACAAAATAATGGGAAAGCTCCGGGCCCAGATGGGCTTCCAGTAGAATTTTATAAAACATTTCAAGAATTATTGAGCATCCCATTGTTAGAAGTTATGAATGAAGTTATGTTAAAAAAGATGATACCTAAAACATGGTCAGAGGCCTATATCACACTTATACCAAAGGAAGAGACTGACCCATTGCAAATTAAGAATTATAGACCTATTTCTTTATTGAATGCAGACTATAAAATTTTTGCTTCAATTTTAGCAGAAAGACTTAAAAAATATTTAAATAATTTTATTCACTCAGATCAAAATGGATTTCTGCCAAAGAGACAAATTAGAGACAATATGAGAGTAATCTTGGACACTTTGGAATATTATGAGGCTCATCCTGAAAAGCAAATGGCTTTGATATTCCTAGATGCTCAAAAAGCATTTGACAACGTCAACTGGAGATTTATGTTATTATTATTGGAGCAGATGGGTTTTGCTAAAAAATTTATTCAAGCAATAGAAGCTATATACAATAAACAGACAGCAAGGGTAATGATGGAGGGGGAACTTACAGATTTTATTAATATAAGGAAAGGCACAAGACAAGGATGCCCCCTATCTCCTTTGCTATTTGTGTTGACCTTGGAAGTCTTGAATAGAAATATTAGGGATGATAAAAGCATAAAAGGAATGAAAATTAAGAAGGAAGAATTTAAGCTACAAGCTTTTGCTGATGATTTAGCTTTTATTTTGGAAGATCCGATTGAAACAGCTCCAAAGTTACTGGAAAGGATAGAGTCATATGGAGAGGTGGCTGGTTTGAAAATAAACAAAGATAAAACAAAGATTTTGACAAAGAATATGTTATTGAGACAGAGAGAAGAATTGGCAGATCTTTTGAAAATTCAAGTTACAAATAAGGTTAAGTATTTGGGGATATATTTGACAACAAGATGTAGCACATTAAAGGAGAATAATTATATTAAACTTAAACAACAGATAACTACAGATTTGAAGAAGTGGGAAAACTTGCAATTGTCATTAATAGGGAGAATTTCAACAATTAAGATGAATATCTTACCTAGAATTTTATTTTTGTTTCAAACAATACCAATTAGGCTTGGAAAAGACTATTTTGAAGATCTAAATAAAATTATGTTGAAGTTTATATGGCAAGGTAAAAAAGCGAGAATAAAGTTAAAGCTTTTGCAAGATGCTAGAATTAGAGGAGGTTTTGGTCTGCCTAATTGGGAATTGTATTATCAAGCTGCAAGTTTGATGTGGGTCAAAGAATGGATAACATTAAGGAAACATAGGTTGTTGACACTAGAAGGGCATGACTTGCTGTTGGGTTGGCATGCTTTTTTATGGTATAAGGGAACTAAAACACAGGGTTATTTTAGAAGACATTATGTACGGGAGTCTTTGTGGTTAAATTGGGAGAAGATAAAAAGACAATGTTATTTGAAAATTCCAGTTTGGTTATCGACCATTGAAGCATTTTCCTATCCTATAATTTACAAGAAGGAACAAACAGTTAGATATGGGGAACTTTTGGATGAAAAGGGTGAACTTAAATCGATCCAAAACTTAGAAGAACAAGGTATAAGGATGAATTGGTTTTCATATGCACAAATACACTCAAGGTATGATGAAGATTCTAAAACGGAGGGATTTTATGATAAACAGACTGATTTAGACAAGATCTTGATGGGTACTGATGAGAAGGTGATTAAAAAATTATATGGTTATTTACTGGGAATGAAATTAGAGGAAGAACAAGTTAAAGAAACTATGATTGTTTGGGGGAAGAATTTTGGATATGGGATTGATTTGGAGAAATGGCAGAAATTGTGGTCTCAAAATTATAAAATGACAATGTCAACAGCATATAAAGAAAACTTGTATAAGATGTTTTACAGGTGGCACTTTCCTCCGACAAGAATAGCAAGAATGTTTAAGAACAAATCTGAAAAATGTTGGAAATGTCATCAGATACCCGGCTCGTATTACCATATGTGGTGGACTTGTGAGGATGCTAGAAAATATTGGACTATAATTCGCATGTGGTTGGAAAAAATGACAAAGAAACATATAGATTTGAAACCAGAGATCTTCTTATTGGGAATTTTACCTGATATATATAGTAAAGATTTGAAATACCTGATTGTAAATGTATTAACAGCGGCCAGGATTGTATTTGCTAAAAATTGGAAGAATGAGAAAATACCATTACAGGAAGAAATTATTAAGAAAATATTGGAATGTGCTGAGATGAGCAGATTGACATTTGAAATTAGAGAGCAAGAGGATAAACAATTTTACGAAATTTGGGATCTTTTTTATAAATGGCTAGATGATAAAATACGATAATAGAATATTTAGAATGCTAGAGAGTAAGGATTATCTTTATTTTGTCATTATTTTGCTATTTGCTATTATATTTATAAAGGATTTTTTAGGATTGATTTGATATGATTAGATGATTTGTTATAGAGTAAACTGGTTTAAAGTATTGTTAGCTCATTAAGCAAAAATGATTAAAAATATAGTCAAAAATTTCTTTTTTTAGTGATATTAGGATATATAATTTTGGATTGACAATATGAGTTGTTATGTAACATAATTGTAATTGAGACTACAGAATGAATGCACAAAAATGATGAACCAACTGACACACTGGATGTACATATAAGATTTGATGTTTTTATGTTTTGTTTGTCTTGTTTGTTTGTAGAAAATTAATAAAAACTTTTTCAAAAAAAAAAAAAAAACCGCAGAAGCACAGACGATCGTTACGCACCGTGGCGCTTTTAAATGCAACCGACTCCAATTCGGAGTGAGCGTGGCCCCAGGGATTTTTCAAAGTCTGATGGAGAGACTTTTGCAAGGGATTAAGGGGGTTGTCCCATATTTTGACGTTTTAATTGCAGCCCCGAATAGAGAAGTACTAGAGAGGCGTCTTAAAATGGTTCTCCAGAAATTTAAAGATTCCAGCCTAAAGGTTAAAAAAAATAAATGTCAACTGTGTACAGAGAAAGTAGAGTTCCTGGGGTACCTAATCAATAAGCAAGGCATTCATCCCACTAATAGCAAACTAAGAGCGATCAAAAACGCCCCAAGACCCAAGAATAGGACAGATCTCCAAGCTTTCTTGGGGCTCATTAACTTTTACAACATCTTCCTGCCCCAGAAGGCGACCGTAGCTGAGCCCCTACATAGACTTCTCGACAAAAAAGCCACCTGGGTCTGGGGACACCGAGAGGAGCACGCATTCCGACAAGTGAAAAACTTATTAATTTCCGATGCTGTTTTAATGCAGTATAACGAGACTTTGCCTTTAACCATTACATGTGACGCCTCACCGTTTGGAGTAGGAGCCATTTTAAGTCATGTGTTACCAAATGGTAGAGAAGCCCCTATTGCCTATTTTTCAAGGACCTTATCAAAAGCTGAACACAACTATAGCCAAATTGACAAAGAGGCTCTTGCTGTTGTATCTGCTGTGAAACGCTTTCATGAATATGTGTATGGATGAGCTTTTACTATTATTACTGATCACAAGCTTTTGCTGGGGATTATAGCGGGAGACAAGCCAACCCCCTATATATTGTCACCTAGAATGACTCGTTGGTCAGAGATCTTAGCTGCATACAATTATAAATTGCAACACCGCCTGGGGAAAGCCATTCCTCACACTGATGCATTGAGCCGTGCCCCACTTCCGGAAACCATCGATAACCCAGCTCCAACCCTCACGACACTCCAGATTGAAACACTACATTCACCACCGCTAACAGCCAGAGACATCGCTATCGAAACAAAATGAGATCCTGTCCTGGCACGAGTTCTCAGCTGGGTCGAACGAGGATGGCCAGTAGAACAAACCCCTGATGACTTCACCCCTTTCAGGAACCGGCAAACAGAACTTTTCTCGCAGAAAGGCTGCATCCTATGGGGAGACAGAGTCGTCGTCCCAGAGTGGTTACAAAGAGCAGTTTTGAGAACATTGCATGACAGTCACCCCGGCATCATGCATATGAAAGTGCTCGCACGAAGCTACGCGTGGTGGCCGGGCATCGATAAGCAGATTGAAGCCTGGGTGAAGACTTATCTAAAGTGCCAAGAAGTCAGCAGTGCCCCACCTAGAGCAACTCCAACGGAGTGGGAAACCCCCCGGGGGCCGTGGTCCCACATCCACATTGATTTTGCGGGACCTACTAAGGGACATACGTTCCTCCTAACAGTGGATGCCTATTCCAACTGGCTTGAAATCCACAAGATGAAGACTACTACAGCCGATTCAGTCATCCGCAAATTAAACAAACTATTCGTAACACATGGACTGCCAGACATTCTAGTCTCCGACAACGGACCCCAGTTCACCACCCTGGCATTTGAACAATACTTAGCGGACCAGGGTATCCGCCATGCGCTAACATCGCCAGCACACCCTGCGGCCAATGGCAGGGCCGAGCGCATGGTCCAATTTGTTAAAAAAAACTCTCCACAAGATGGACTATGGGGACATTGACAACAAACTAAACAGAATACTCCTATTTCCACACATCACCCCACACAGCGTCACCAACAAGACTCCAGCTGAATTGTTGATGGGACGCAAGCTCCGCTCCCACCTCGACCGTCTCCACCCGTCCTACGCGCCAGAGAAACCCTGTGGATCTAGCGGAAAATGCCGTGAGTTCAAGGTAGGCGACTTAGTCTTCGCTAAAAACCTTTCCGGCAAACCATTATGGGTCGAAGCAACCGTAACCCAAACCACCAGGCCCAAATTGTACCGCATGCAAACATTGGATGGAAAGATATGGAAATGCCATATTGATCAGCTTCACTCTAGATTGCAACCCAGTTCCCGCGACTCCTGTGACTCTCAAACTGAGGGGGGAGGGGATGTCGAGGGAACCGAATTCAAGATGCTGGATGACGAAATCGAAGAAAGTCAGCAGCCAGGTGCGTTCATTGAAGAAGAATCAGGGAGGGGTGATGTCTCGCCACAGAGAAACACCTCAACAGAGGCAAGCCCGCAGGAACCAGAGGACAACAATGACAGAATTAGCGGCACCGAATTGTCCTGTGGGAATGCAGAACCGCCTATACCAGATAAATCAAAAAACGTTCCACCGGAACCAGACTACAGACAGGAACTGGTGGGACAGCGCAAATCTAATAGGCAATTGAAACGACCGGCATATCTACGCGATTACGTTACCACACCCCTCAAACGGAACCCAGGGGGGAGGGGTGTTATGAACTAATAAAGGCGTTTAATAAAGTTTTAACAACCTTAAGTAAAAGGCAGGGTTCTAATCCTGCGCTTCTGATTGGCCGATAATAGCAACATCGGATTGGTCCTTTCCGGGACATCTGATTGGCTGTTAACAGGCCAACTCTCATTGGTTCAAGGGTTTAACACTTCCATGTTGGCTAATAGGACAGCAGCCAACCCTATAAAAGGGCTGCTGCTGCCCTAGGTGATTGCTCTGTTCAGTATGCTTAATAAAGAGTTGAAGTTCACTGTTCACTGCCTCGTCTTCGCTCCTTGCACCCATGTACAGAACTTAACAGAATGTATGATAAATTTGTATGACACAACACTTTGCTTTTTATAACATTTGTTAAATCCATTCACTTACCTAGCAACTCAGCAATTCCCAGGTGGATTTCAGGCACATGGTTCAGCAATGGTTCCTTTTTTTGGCTGTAATACCTCCCAACAGTATCAAACAACAACAGTTTCCCCACATGCACTTTGTCAGGCCGATCAGGTAAACTGCGGCTTACTTCAACCACCATCGCATCTGGGAGGTACTCCAAACAGTCAATTGCTGCTGACAGCCATTCATCTGCCCTAGAAAAAGATAATGTCTACAATGTTCTATTGACTATACTGTAGATAACATTTTGTTATGAATAAGTCCCACTGGAAGTCAAAAGAACATTCTAGGGCCAAAGGAACAATGATGAAAGGATCTCTACTTAAAGAAGATAAAGCAGCCACTGAGCATGGCACATTTGGGCAGACCTTACGACACAGAGGAGGAGGAGAAGCCATCCCAAAAATCAGGAGTGAGCAACTTGTACCCCACATGTGGCCCACAAGTCCTCTGCAATATGTGGAGGTGGGACAGAGAGGCCAATATATTCAGCTTTCTGAACTGGCAGGGGGACTTAAGGGACAAAATGGGTGCCTGGGCCCTAATGTTTTAATCACTCATAAACACATCTCCCAATCAATACAGTGATTTTTTCCTATTGGTGAATTTTCTAAAGGGGAAGAATTGTAATTCTCTTAAGGCCCTCATTCGGTTCCATTTCCCTCAGAGACCATAAAATTATGCCCCTTGGAAACTCTCCAAAATTAAAAATGTGGCCTCAAATCACAAAAGGTTTGCCCATGTCTACTCTACACTTGAATATCTTCCTTCGCTGCTTGAAAAAAATATTTAGGAAGGCAAATAAAATTTGCTGATAAATTTTTTTTGTGCCTTCCTATTCATACACACACACACACACACACACACACACATATACATAAATACTTACTGAGCATCACCAAAAGCTTTCAGAATTTCTCGGTCAAGATAGTTGCTTGTGATACTACATTGAGGTTCCTGCTTTGTTTGTGGATATTGGGATCCAATCTTGTGGTATTTAAGTAAAGGATCAAGCAATGGAAGATCTATTAACTGCAGGAGACGGGCAATAGTTTGTTCTTCCCAGACTTCATTAATGACTAGGAAAAATGAAGGGCACAAATCAAATAGTGAGATTATTAACAAACATAATGATCAAGAAATGTAATCCAACATTGCAGTCTTTGCTTGTGATGACTGACTTCTTCCGCAGAGAACATTAAAATAATTTATTCCTCCTGCTTTATTATCAGCCACAAAAGCACTTCAGAATAAAAAAAAGATAACCAACAGAGATTTATGCAGAAAACACTAACGACTTCAATGTATCCAAAATGCTTTACATTCTTTCCTGTTTGAATTGCCAAAGATCTTTAGATGGGAAAATCAATCACGTAAATCATGCTAATAAGGATGCATAAAAGAAAGAAACCCTTGTTAACAATTTTCCAGTTAGAACAATGACATCCTTAACTTGAAGTACTAAACAAAGAACTTGTTTGGGGTTTTCTACATTTTTTCGGAGCAATCTGCAAAGCCAGACACACACACAAAAATGATAGAACTAACTACTAAGTTAGTATCAGATTTTGTTCTTGTTCAAGAAGCAGACTGAAAGAATATGGCAGCCGCATGTTACAATCATCTTGTTTAAACCAGCTATGGCTTGAGAAGAATGGACTATTTGTACTGCTAGTCTCTAAGTGGTTTGATAACAGAGTCAGGCACAAAGTAGGAGACAAGGCCACAGAAGCAAATTCCTTGTTCCTTCAAAAACTTGTGTCTCTACTTGTGTTTTAAACTTGTGTTTAAAAAAAAAACTGAAAAAGTGGAAGCAGCAGGAGAAAGAGAAGGAGACATGACTGCCTTCAGCATGAATGGAAATATTTGATTTTGTTGAGGAGCTTGAGACTACAACCTGAGAAATAACTCTCCCTTTCCTATCTCTAATATGAACATACTGTTTTATGCACCCTCTGAATTCCGGATTACATCAAGAGCTGCAGGTTGTTCACTAGTGATCTTCTAGGGCTAGGCTGTCATTATTCTCAGGTACCATTTTTTTCTAATGTGTTATAGATTCATACTATCTAAGATAACCATGATGTGAAACCATATCACAGAGTTGTCAGGCTTGTGAGAAAATTAGCAGCTGTGAAGAATTCAAGCAAATACCCGACACAACATGTTATTTTGCTTTATAGTGGGCATGATGGGAGAGAGATTAATTTCCTATTTGCCTCCAATCTAAGAAACAGAAAAGCTTTACTGGAGATGATGTCTATCCTCCTTACCTTGACGAGACAAATGTGAGGATGGATTTACTTGGGGAGCATTAACAGGTTTTAGGCTCAGGTTTTCTAAGAGATCCTCCAAACTTTCTGATCTCACTGATGATGTACCAAGTAATAATCTTTTTTCCTGTCTGTAGTTAAAAAAATAGGAATGGAAGATTGAAGTATCAGTACTGATAGCAATATTTAGATCTTGTTTCTATACACAAATATGAACTTCTGTACTGTAACTCCAATGGATACATGGATACAAACATATACACTTCCTTTAGAAATATTTTTGTATATGGTTGCATTTTTAAAATTCCGCTCAATTGGAATTGGAATTTCTTGTCCAATTCTTAGAGATGCCTAGACATGTCCCCGCAGTATTCTTGGCAAGGCTTTTCAGAAGTGGTTTGCCATTGCCTCTTTTCTGAGGTTGACAGAAAATGACTAGCCTGAAGTCATGCAGTTAAATTTGTGCCTAAGGTGGTACTAGATCTCTTATTCTCCCAATTTCTAACCTGTTGCTTTAAGTATACCACCAAACTGGCTCTTTATAATTAATCTACTTTACATTAGATTATCACATGGATCCTTCTATTAAAAGAAACAATTCTACATACGTGCATTTATTTATTTGTATCCCACCTTTTTAAAAAATAACTCAAGCCTAGTGTCTTAACCACTAGACCAAGCTGGCTCTCTTATGTTTCATTATCCATAGTAGTCATTCTGATCACTAACAAATTCATTTCCCAAGAATAAATTATTAATTGTCTATAATTATATCCAACATTTATATTATGCAAAATAGTTTTCAAGCTTCCTCATTTTTAAGCATCACGTCCCTCACTTAAGTAGTTGTTGTGGCTATTTTCAATATACAGACAACTGAAGTTAAAAAAAAGACACTTAGCGGTTGTGATGGACTTTGTTTAATGATACAAGACCCAAATCCAGTATCACCAGCCAATGCTCATAAATTAGCTTGCTAATATTGAAGTGCAATCTTGGTTTACTTTGCTAAGTCAGGTAGTTTTATAGTTATGTTATTAATGTTTAATGCCACTGTAGTCAACCAGATTCCTTTAAAACACTTTTATGGGTGTCTCTCCTTTTTGAAGTCAGATTAGTGGCACCAAAGCTATGGTCTTTTTTGGGCTGCCTCTCCAGCTATGAAACACACTTCATAGAAACACTTCAATGGTCCTTATATTGTTACTTCTAGGCAAATAACAAGATGCAATGTACATTTCCCCCATCTAAGATTCTCTAGATCAGGGGCGGGCAACTATGGCCCCTTTACATCTTGTGACTGGCCCAGGAATTCTGGGAGTTGAAGTCCACAGGTTGTAAAGGAGCCATAGTTGCCCACCTCTGCTCTAGATGGTCTACAAAACTTTTAATTCCAACAAATCCATGTCTCTTTACTATGAGATTTGTACTGCCATACAACCAGGAGAGCATAGAAGTTAGGAAGATGCAGTCAACCAGAAAAAAAATGTAACTTCCTAATTTTTCAATATTTTATCTTGAGCATTCTCACCCAGACCTTTGTTGCACAGAATGGCCATGCGGTTTTCCGCAGAGGTTCTCCACTTGATTCCTTGTATTTGAGAATCTGTAGAGGCTGCAGCTGCTATCCTCAAACACAGATGGTTTGTCTTTTCCAAAGACTTTGGTGGAAATAGCCTCAAACACCTTGTAGTCCATCAATGCCTGGCATACTCGTATAACTTTACTCCGATTAATATCTGTGTCACCAAAATATTTGTTTTGGAGAAGATGGGCATAGACAACATCCACTGCATCAGAGCCAATAAAACAGTCATTATAACATTTCAGATTCTGACGTCGTTTTTTCACTTCAACTTGGGTCTGAAGTGCGTGGATAATGCTGCTCCAAACATAAGTGGCTCCAAATGGTCTCTGTGCCAAGCTGAAGCCTTATAAAGCAATACAGAAGATGAATTAGCAGATGTATTTTCTTTCTCAACAGTATAATTAATGTACAGGTAGTCCTCAACTTACAACCACAATTAAGCCCAACATTTATGTTGCTAAGTGAATTGGTCCCATTTAAAAACTTTTCTTACCACATTTTGTTAAGTGAATCACTTAAGTTGTTAAATTAGTAACATGGTTGTTAAGTGAATCTGGGTTCTCCATTGTCTTTGCCTGTCAGAAGGTCGCAAAAGGTGATTCACATGACTGGGACCTTGCAACTATCATAAATATGAGTCAGTTGTCAAGCATCTAAATGTAAATCATGTGACCATTGGGTAGGTGCAATGGTCTTAAGTGTGTAAAATGGCCCTTAGTCACTACTTCCAGTGCCATTTTAACTTCAAATGGTCACTAAATGAACTGTTGTAAGTCAAGGACTACCTGTACTCCTTATTTTAAAAAATCCTTTCCAAACGGGGATTACCAAATAAATTATTCATTTACTTCTGAAGCTTTTCTCTCTGACTTGAGGTGGCATTACTTAAAATCAACTTCCTTTGGTGCCATTGGAGCACAAAGAGATTTTGCTTGGCATACTAAAGCCCATATTCCAGAAGTAGGCTGAGGTATGGACTATTCTGAGGAGGTGTCTTATGCATTTTAAATGATGAAATTAATGCATTCTGCACTTATCACGAACTAAAATTGGCTCTTCAAATTTGCCAATGACATGTAGACTGTGCAGCCCACCACAAAAGAAAAGAAAAGGGAAGCGGGGGAGAGAGGGAAAGGAGAAGAAAGAGAAGGAGGAGGGGAAATAGAGAGGAGGAGGAGGAGGAAGAGAGGAGAAAAGAAGAGAAAAGAAACATTTTGAACTCTAATTCAACTGGATAGCACTGGATTCTACTAATACTCCTCTTTCCTAGAAATTCCAGCACAAAATTATAATGTAACACTTCTAGTAGGATAGGTTGATAGTCTTTATATTAACATAAAAAGTGCAAATAATCTTTGAAAAAGTTCATCAGAAAGTAGACCAATGTAACTGTAAAGTGTATGATATTGATATAAAGGACTTTATAGTCAAAGCCCACAATGGCCAATAAAAAAAAGAGTACCTTGTAGCTGGATAGGGAAAAGACAATTCTCTAATAGATGATCATGGTCAAATTTGTTATGGTAATAAGGAGAAAAAGGCAATCATTCGAGATTTTTATGGACAATTATATAAACAGGAGGATCTTGATGAGGAAAAAATTAAACAGTATTTACAAAATGCTAACCTACCTAAGATACCTGATGAAACTCGGAAAATGTTAGAAAGTGCTATAACAATGATGGAATTAACCAAAGCACTCAACAGACAGAACAATGGAAAAGCACCAGGACCAGATTTTTTCCCGGCAGAATTTTATAAAACATTACAAGAATCGTTGAGCATTCCACTGTTAGAAGTCATGAATGAAGTTATGATAAATAAGAAAATACCTAAAACATAGTCAGAAGTTTATATTACACTTATTCGAAAAGAAGGGGTTGACCCATTACAAATTAAGAACTATAGACCTATTTCCTTATTGAATGCAGACTATAAAATCTTTGCTTCAATCTTGGCAGAAAGGCTTAAAAAATATCTCAATAACTTTATTCACTCTGATCAGAATGGATTTTTACCAAAGAGACAGATTAAAGACAATATGAGGGTAATCCTGGACACATTGGAATATTATGAGGCGCACCCTGAAAAACAAATGGCTTTGATATTCTTAGATGCCCAAAAGGCATTTGACAATTTGATTTGGAGATTTATGTTATTACTATTGGAACAGATGGGCTTTGCTAGAAAATTTATCCAAGCAATAGAAGCAGTATATTATAAGCAAACGGCAAAAGTAATGATAGATGGAGAATTCACAGACTCTATCAATATTAAAAAAAGGTACAAGACAAGGATGCCCATTATCTCCTTTGTTATTTGTATTGACCTTGGAAGTCTTAAATAGAAATATTAGAGAGGATACAAACATAAAAGGAATGAAAGTCAAAAAGGAGGAATTTAAATTGCAAGCCTTTGCGGATGACTTGGTCTTTATTTTGAAAGACCCTTTAGAGATAGCTTTAAAACTATTGGAAAAGATAGAGATGTATGGTGAGATGGCTGGTTTGAAAATAAATAAAGACAAAACAAAGATTCTGACAAAGAACATGTTATTAAGACAAAGAGAAGAGCTGGCAGATTTATTGAAAATTCAAGTTACGAACAAAGTTAAATATTTGGGGATATATCTGACGTCAAGATGTACTACACTGAAAGAGAATAACTATATTAAACTTAAACAGCAGATAGCATCCGACCTGAAAAAATGGGAAAACCTACAATTGTCATTGATAGGTAGAATTTCAACAATTAAGATGAATATTTTACCCAGAATTTTATATTTGTTCCAAACAATACCAATTAGGTTAAGTAAGGATTACTTTGAAGAATTAAATAAAATTGTGTTGAAGTATATATGGCAAGGCAAGAAAGCGAGAATAAAATTAAAACTTTTACAGGATGCTAGAATTAGAGGAGGATTTGGCCTTCCTAATTGGGAGTTGTATTATCAAGCTGCAAACTTAATGTGGATTAAAGAATGGATAACGTTAAGAAATGAATTAGTTAAGTATGAATTAGTAAAATTATAGTCAAATGATTGTTCAATAATGTTGGCATTAGAAGGTCATGATTTATTATTGGGTTGGCATGCTTTTTTATGGTATAAGGGAACTAAATCACAGGGTTATTTTAGAAGGCATTATATACGGGAATCGTTATGGTTGAATTGGGAGAAAATTAAGAAACAATGTTATTTGAAAATCCCAGTTTGGTTATCAACTATTGAAGCTTTTTTGTATCCTATAACCTATAAGAAGGAACAAACAGTTAGATATGGGGAAATATTGGATGAAAAGGGTGAACTTAAAACGATGCAAAATTTAGAAGAACAAGGTATAAAGATGAATTGGTTTTCATATGTGCAAGGATTTTATGATAAATTGACTGATTTAGATAGGATTTTGACAGGTACTGATGAAAAAGTGATTAAAAAACTATATAGTTATTTGTTGGAAATTAAATTAGAGGAAGAACAAGTTAAAGAAACAATGATTGCTTGGGGAAAGAATTTTGGATATGGGATTGATTTAGAGAAATGGCAAAAACTGTGGTCACAAAATTATAAAATGACAATGTCAACAGCATATAAAGAAAATTTGTATAAGATGTTTTACAGGTGGCACTTTCCCCCGACAAGAATAGCAAGAATGTTCAAGGATAAATCTGAAAAGTGCTGGAAATGTCATCAGATACCTGGCTCATATTACCATATGTGGTGGACTTGTGAGGAGGCCAGGAAATACTGGACTAGAATTTGCATATGGCTGGAAAAAATGACAAAGAAACACATAGATTTGAAACCAGAGATTTTTTTACCTGATATATATAATAAAAACGTAAAGTATTTGATTGTAAATGTATTAACAGTGGCTAGGATTGTATTTGCTAAACATTGGAAGAGTGAGAAAATACCATTAGAAAAAGAAATTATTAAGAAAATATTGGAATGTGCTGAAATGAGTAGATTGACATTTGAAATTAGAGAACAAGAAGATAAACAATTTTATGAAGTTTGGGATCTCTTTTATCAATGGTTAGATAATACAATATAATAATAGAATATTTAGAAATTTAGGAAATAACAAATATATAATTTTTCTTGGTTTTAATAATTTTTAAGAATATTTTATTAAGATAGATTTGGTATGATTCTATGATCTGTGATAAAATAATTTAACTCAATTATAGTTATCTCGCTTAAGTATGAATTAGTAAAATTATAGTCAAATGATTGTTCAATAATGATATTAGGATACTTAACTGATGATTGATAATGTGAGTTATTATATAATATAATTATTTCGATGACTATGAAATGGATGCACAAAAGGGAATGGTAAACCAACCAATACACTGTAAATTTATGAAGAATGATGTTTTTTTGTTTTATGCTTTATATGTTTTTGTTTGTCGTTAAAATCAATAAAACTTTTATCAAAAAAAAAAAAAAGGAATGGGGAATCTGCCACCTTTTAGAGGTTGCTACACTTCAGTTTCCTATATCACTTATTCGTATCATGTTGGCTGGGACCACTATGACTTTCTTTTTGATTATTATTATTTTAAAAAATTATTTGAACATACAATAAATTCATTCCATTTCAATTGTGTCAATTAGGTACATATTTCATGCGCTTAACAATTACTAATAATATTCTTTTCAATATAACAATAATCACATTTCCATATATATGTAATATTCAGTATGTCTATTACACTAGTTTCTCTTATTGCTTTACAAATACATTTAATCCCTTTTATTTTATTTTCTAGCCATTTATAAAACAAGTCCCATGCCATGTAATATTCAGATTCTTCTTGATTTCTAATGTTAATATATTCATTTCTGCACATTCAAATATTTTTTCAATTACTTTTTCCTCTATCGGTATCTTATTACTTTTCCAATTTTGAGCAAATACAATTCTAGCTGCTGTTAATACATGTATAATTAAGTATGTTTTTTCTTTGCTATAACCTTCAGGTACCATTCCCATTATGACTTTCTATGGCTACCTCAATTCTGCCAGACTCAAAATATACAGACACCAGTTTGGAGTAGGCTAATACCAGTTTCCACAATCCCCAGTCAACATGGGTTATTGAACCAATGTCTAGCCATTTAGGAGAAGCCATGCTGATTTTGAGACCACTGTGATGATTCTGGAAAATGAATCAGGTGTTTCTTTTGTTAAAAAGAAAGCAAAAAGACTGTTGCATTGTGGGAAAATTGAATAAAAGGCAGTGCATAAGGATATAATAGATAATAAGATAACCTAGTGCCATACAGAGATGCCATTTTGATCTAAATCCTTTGGCAACAAAAAACACAACAGGTTCTTTTTAAGATTAAAATAGTTGCAACACAATTTCCCTGCAAAATGTTTATGTTATATATTGAAAATGGTATACTCGAAATCCCCGAGCCTTGATTGGCCAAGGCACGGGGATTTCTGATTGGCCCGATTTAGGTCTCCCGCGATTGGTGCAAACCGAGAGCGGGAGACTTGAATCGCTGCCATTGGCCGCGGCAGCCTTGCGAAAGGTATAAAAGCCGCGGGCTTTTTACCTTTCGCCGGTTCGGTTCACTTGTTGAAAATAAAGAGCTTTTAATTGAAGTCACCGACTCTGAGCTTATTTCCGGACACGACACTGGCGACGAGGATGGGATCTCGCCCCTGAACCGAACCCCGTGTCCACCTAAGAACCAGCGACAGCACTAAGATGGCAAAGATAGCACCGCCCGCCCCCTTCAACCCTGCCGCCGAAGATTGGGAATCGTATTCGGATCGGTTCCGAATGTACCTAGAATGCGCCGGCATGAAGGACGCCCCGGGCCCGCTGAAACGCGCTGTCTTCCTTACACACTGCGGACCAGAGGTCTTCCAGATGGCTAAGGCATTAGCCAAGCCGGCAGACGCAACCGCCATGGACTGGGACGTCCTCGAACCAATACTGCGGCGCCATTATGCCCCCGAGGTCCCCATCCTAATACGGCGCAACGAGTTTTACCGCCGAAACCAGAAGCCCGCCGAAAAATTGAGCGATTTCGTCGCAGAACTGCGGCGCCTGGGAGGACTCTGTGAGTTCGAGGGTCTCAACAGTCTCATAAGAGACCGCTTCGTACTCGGGTTATGGGATCCTACACTGCAGAGCCGACTTATGGCCAAGGGCGACATCAGCCTAGCCGATGCCCTTACAGCCGCCGCAGCCGCTGAAGCAACACGCACGTCGGCAGACAGCATGCGAAGATCTGACGCGAAGGGCGGGAACAACAACCCGGCAAGGTCGGCCGACGCAAGAAGTGAAGCGACCGCACACTACGGTGAATACCAGTCAAACTCCAGCACGTCTTAAGACGAGGAGGACATTCACCGAGTACAGACGGGACGCGGCGATCAACGAAGTCGAAAAGGCCGTAAGTCGAGGACCAGCTGCGCCGGGTGCGGCGGCGACCACCCCAGGTCAGAATGCCGATTTTTTGACTCTATCTGCAGGCATTGTGAACGAAGGGGTCACATCGCCCGAGTTTGCCGCCAAAAGAAGACTCGCAGCCCGCCCAAATGGGAACAGCACGACAGACGGAGAGAAAACTCCCCGCCCAGAACCAGAGAACGACAGCCAGACGGTCGATGGGACCGCGCTCAACGATCTCAAAGAAGCGGCGACGGTCGACGGAAAGAAGAGACCCATCAGACGGTGACCATCGGCCACGCCACCTCCGACGGCGCCAGAAAAATACATGTAGAGGTATATATAGAAGGCCAGCCATGCAAGATGGAAGTGGACTCTGGGTCCTACCTTTCCATGATTGCATGGCGTGAAATCAAAAGACTGGTGCCCACTCTACAAAAGAGAAACGTGCAGACACAAAAGATCATCATTAAAGACTACCAAGGGAACCGTGTCCTGGTAGTAGGCACCAAGAATTTCAACATAACCTACAAAGGCCACACCGAACAACTACCACTCACAATCGTCGATCGCGACCGCCCAAGCCTACTGGGTCTACAATGGTTCGCCCCGCTTAACATCGCGCTGACAGGTGTCAACCAAGTCACCATCGAAGCTTGGGAACAGCGGCTAACCCAGGAGTTCCAGGAGGTGTTCGATGGAGGCTTGGGCAAGTACCAGGGGCCCCTTATCTCATTTGACTTAGATCCAAGGGTCCCCCCTAAGAGACTTAAACCTAGAAGGGTACCGTTTGCATTAAAACCAAAAATTGACGAGCAGCTTGACAAACTCGTCAAACAGGGGGTATTACAACCGATAGACCATGCCAGATGGGAAACCCCTATAGTGACCCCAGTAAAACCGGACGGGTCAGTGAGAATTTGCGGGGACTATAAGGCCACCCTAAATGGCGCGTTACAACAAAGCGCCTACCCAGTCCCTATAGTACAACATTTACTACACTCGCTAGGAGGGGGCAAAGTCTTTGCAAAACTCGACCTTGCTCAGGCATATCAGCAGCTGCCGGTAGACGAGAAAACGGCGGAAGCCCAAACAATAGTAACCCATCGGGGGGCCTTCAGGTGTAACCGGCTCCAATTCGGAGTCAGTGTGGCACCAGGCATTTTTCAAAGCCTGATGGAACGTTTGTTACAGGGCATAAAAGGGGTGGTGCCCTATTTTGACGACGTACTAATAGCGGCGCCAAATGAAGCCGAGTTAGAGACGCGACTCAGACAAGTCTTAACAAAATTTAAAGAAACAGGACTTAAGGTTAAGCGAGAGAAATGCAATCTATGTACAAAGCAAGTAGAGTTTTTGGGCTATCTCCTAGACCAAAAGGGCATTCACCCTACAACTAAAAAAATAAAAGCCATCAAGGAAGCCCCCACCCCAAGATCCAAAACAGAATTACAAGCATTCCTAGGATTACTAAATTTCTATAATGTTTTCCTACCTCAAAAGGCAACGGCGGCGGAGCCCTTACATAGACTCCTAGACAAGAAGGCAGCCTGGACTTGGGGGAGGCGAGAACAAGCCGCTTTTCAAAAAACCAAGGACCTCCTCACCTCCGATGCTGTCCTGATGCAATTTAGTGAGACTTTACCACTAGCTGTCACTTGCGACGCATCACCCTTCGGCGTCGGCGCTGTCCTCAGCCACACCCTCCCAGACCAGAGAGAAGCACCCATCGCCTTTTTCTCCAGGACTCTGACCAAACCAGAGCGCAACTATAGCCAGCTGGACAAGGAAGCTTTGGCTATAGTTGCCGCCGTTAAACGTTTTCATGAATACTTGTACGGCCGCCCGTTCACCATCGTGACGGATCACAAGCCTCTGTTGGGCATCCTCCCGGGAAACCGAGCCACGCCCAACATCTTGTCACCCCGAATGACAAGATGGTCGGAATTCCTGGCAGCCTACAATTACGAACTGTTACACAAGCCAGGTAAGAAAATCTCGCATGCAGACGCTTTAAGCCGCTCGCCCTTACCTAACTCTGAACCTGACCCAGCACCTACCACAAATACCCTGAGCATAGAAAGTTTACCTATTACTGCATCCGACATTGCCAGGGAAACCATTAAGGACAGGCGTCTGGCACGAATCTTACACTGGTTAGAAAAGGGCTGGCCGGAAAAGGACTGTGACGAGACTTTTAAAACATTCCGCCAGCGCCAGACCGAACTGTCACTACTGAAGGGATGCATTCTATGGGGTGACCGGGTGGTAATTCCAGATAGATTGCAAGAAAAAGTCTTGAGGATGCTACATGAGGGTCATCCTGGCATCGTCAGGACTAAAGCCCTGGCCAGAAGCTACGCTTGGTGGCCAGGGATGGACAAGCAAATTGAGGCATGGGTCGCCAAATGCCACCGATGCCAGGAGACCAGATCCAACCCACCCACAGCACCCATCCGGGATTGGGAAACACCACGAGGGCCCTGGTCCAGAATCCATCTCGACTTTGCGGGCCCCACAAATGGACACACGTTCTTAATCACAGTCGACGCATACTCAAATTGGCTAGAGGTGGCTGACATGAAATCCACCACCACAGAGGCTGTCATAAAAGAACTGAGCAAACTGTTCTCCACACACGGCCTCCCAGACGTCATCGTCTCAGACAACGGGCCCCAATTCACCTCCATCGATTTCGAACGGTTCCTGGCAGAGAAGGGCATCCGCCACGCGTTGACAGCACCGGCGCATCCGGCGGCGAACGGTAGGGCGGAACGGATGGTCCAATTTACAAAAAAGACACTCAGGAAAATGGACCACGCGGAGATCAACGACAAAATCAACCGCCTACTCTTCATACAACACATCACTCCCAACACTACAACCAACAAGAGTCCGACAGAGCTGTTAATGGGCAGGAAGCTGAGGTCTCCACTTGACAGACTGCACCCGACCTACAACCCGGAGCAGCCCCCAGACTCCAGCTCCAGGTTCCGGACATTTAACCCAGGCGACCTGGTTTACGCAAAAAACATGACGGGGGACCCCCTATGGATCCCAGCCGTCATAACACAAGTCACTGGTCCAAAGTCGTACCGGCTCCAAACCACGGATGGGCGAGCCTGGAAACGGCATATTGACCAGTTAAGGTCCCGAACGGCAACTGACCTCAACCCCCAAGAAGCGAACCAAGGGGGGAGGGAATACCCGGAAAGACAATCGCAAAATAAAATAAACCAAAAATACTCACCAGAAAACAGCCATCGCGAGTCCCCTCCGGAGAAGAACCGTCTGGCCAGCTCTACCGACTCGGAGAAGCCAAGCGGGAGCGGCGAAATCCACAGCTCAACCGACCCGGTAGGCCCAGGCGGGAGCCACGGCGAAAGAACCGGCCCGATCATCCAGCCGGTTCGCGAAGAGGCAGGAGCAGCCAAAGGAACGACCGCTCCGGCCGAGATACAACAGGGAAGTGAGTTGCGCAGGTCAACTAGGACTCGACGGAGCCCCGCCTACCTGCGTGACTACACCACCTGACGGACCGTACCAAGGGGGGAGGGGTGTTATGTATTGAAAATGGTATACTCGAAATCCCCGAGCCTTGATTGGCCAAGGCACGGGGATTTCTGATTGGCCCGATTTAGGTCTCCCGCGATTGGTGCAAACCGAGAGCGGGAGACTTGAATCGCTGCCATTGGCCGCGGCAGCCTTGCGAAAGGTATAAAAGCCGCGGGCTTTTTACCTTTCGCCGGTTCGGTTCACTTGTTGAAAATAAAGAGCTTTTAATTGAAGTCACCGACTCTGAGCTTATTTCCGGACACGACAGTTTATTACAATTATTATTTGTAAGTTATAATTATTGTAGTTATCCACATTAAAACAAATTCCTCTGACATGTGTAACATGGGCACATCTATTCAGTTGTTAATAGGAACTGTCAGTCTGTAATAATTTTGAGTAGGCTACTACTGTGTTTCCAAGACATATTCTATTCATCTGACATATTGACAATTAGGAGCAGGGTTAGCAATAAACACAATAGATAGTGAAAGCCACATGACAGCAATGGATGCTGACTTAATTAAAATTACAATGCAAAATGGATGAAAATGTCCAAGAAAAAAATTGTCCAGGGATAAAAATCATGACTATAAAGCTAAAAAATTGAAGAGGTTTCCCCCCTTTCAGTTTTTTAGCTTTATAGTCATGATTTTTATAATCATGAGAGGATGCATTTTTGTAATTCCTAACATCAGAGGATGAGCCAAACTGCAAGGGGCAACAGAATATGACTTTGCCTAGGGTGTCAAGGTGGCTGGAATCAGCTCTGGGGAGGATGGAAACCTCACCTTGAAACCTCTAAATAGCACCTTTCAAATATACTCTTATCAGAGCAATCACAGTAATTATACCTAGAGGCATTCTGCTTAAACAAATGGAACTAGTTTTTGTGTGCATGTGTCTTGGTTTGCCAATTGTTCAAAATTTAACCCTGGACTGCCACAAAAACAGGAGATAGAGATAAGCTTTGGAAGACAGATTGCAAAACCTATTTTGAGGGCCATATGCGAATATGGCCTGGAGCAACTGGAAAGAATACAGAACAAATGAGGTAAGGTTGCAACATTTATTCTTGGTATAAGTACTACCCAGCTTATGTTGATTAGCAACATTTCAGTCAGGAGAGTTTCCTAGTTTGCTATCCCCAAAGTGGGAAGAAAATACCTAATTTCCTAAAACCTTCCCCAAAGATCCTAAAGCGAAGGTAGTTTTTTTCAAGCTTAACATAAACAATCACTTATTAATGCCTTTTATAAAGAGGGGCTACGGTAACACCCTGTTAGGGATAACATTGTTTACCCTAACTGGTTTAGGTAAAATAATAAATATGTAATCATAGTTTATAAGTTAAAGTGTCTGCAACTTTAAATATGGGAATGTAATTAAGGGAGTGGTTGTGAAAGCACTTTAAAAGAAGCAAGAGGACAGCTTGCTCTCTCTCTGGCTTTGATGATCCCTAAATTACTGCTTGGACTCAAGACTGCATTGCTGGAACAGGAGATAAACAAAGGACTGATTTGTAAGTGAACTGACATAGGATATTCTACACGGACTTTGCTAACTGAATATCCCTGAATGGACTGACTAAATGATACATGACTAATGGACTGTTATTTTGACTATGCTATGAACTCATAATGGAATAAACTATATTTTTGATAGCACAAGCGTATCTGTTATTTTTACTGTATGTTAATAAACATACAAACTTATATCACTCATTTATCTGTGTGCCTATCTGACTAACACTGCACATTCTGTTTAGCTTGTCTCCTTAACCCTGGTTGGGGAACCCAGGCTTAACACACCCTTAGCAACCATTCTTAACTTTTTAGGAAAAAGGAAGAAACTGACAAGCCCGGAGCCCCTTTCTCTTAAGGCAGAAGAAGGTCGGCAGGAAGTACCATAATCTCTGCTTACAAAACGGCATTTCCTCCTTGAATTCACACGGCGGAGGGAAACCGCGAAAGCAGAGCCATCATTTAGGAAACCTTGCGTTAAAGTAGCAGGGCTGGGAAGTAGGCTGGAGGGAGTCCGCCTAAGCACATATCCTCCCCAGCCGGGACAAGCGCCGCATGTTGCTTACGACCCACCTCGTCCAAAGCAGCGGCGGGGACGATGAAATGGCGAACCCTTCTCCTACCCGGAGTAGACAGAGGGCCGGGCCAGTCCTTTCTCCTCGTCAGACAAGAGAGGCGGAAAGAAAACCGCACAAGGAAGGGCAACAAACATCTTTCTCCACGACCAATTCGGGCGCGGGAGCCCAGGTGGAGCTAGACCACCGGGACTGGGGGACCCATCTCTTCAGAGCAGCGGGGCAGAGAGACGTACTAACGCCCAAATCCGACGGGAAGATCTCTCCCGTCCTTATTTACCATGAAGCGCGGGAGCCAAACAAGGGAATTCTTCCTTCCCTGCGGCACCACCAGCTTGAAAGAATCCATCCCGACCGGTCGAGTTTCCTTACTCTTTTCCCTTCGCCTCACCCTGACACTCTGACCAGTAACTTTACCCTTCTCTGTAAAAATACAAAAACTCCAAGTCTTGGCTCCCCTCCTGGAAGATATCCCGGGAATTCAAGCTTTACCTGGGGGTCTGTTGGCGGGGCTATACACCGCGCAGAGATTCAAAGCTGCCGCCTTCTCTTTCACCGTAGCCATCAGCGCAGCCGCTTTCGCCAAACGCGTCTCCGCGAATGATACAAACAGTCGCTACCTCCTAGTGATCTCTTCGCCGGGGTAAGTGGGCGAGGCCCTGAGAGGCGCAGGACGTTGCTATTGGTCCAAATTGGTTCTCCGGGGCGGAGTTTCGGATACGCTTCTAAGTCTAAATCGAGGAGATGAAGGTCTCCTCCTGGATGAAAAAAACTGAGGTGTAAAGAGCCATTTTTATTCCTTGTTGTTAAGGCCGGTACCTCGAATGATTTGTTTTTAATGTTTCGTTATAATAGAATAATGGCGTTGGTTACTCCGCCAAAGCGATCTAATGTGATAGAAAAGAGTATTACTATTCATATCCAGTTATTTAAAAAGAACTTCGGAAAATTCTTATCAATGTGTGTAGATTTAAGTGGTTTAAGTGTTTGAGGAGGCTTTCATGCATTAGAAATGCCCTGCCCTTCTAAAATACGAGACTTAGATAGAAAGACATGAATGGTGATCCGGTTGTATGAGTAAGAATAATCTTCAGTTAGCGATAGGATCTAACTTTACAACAGAATGTATGTGCATGTTTCCTCATGTTCCAGCATTGATAAGGGTGACTATAAATGTAACCTTTTAACCTGTATAATTAGATAGCTGAAGTAAGCCTTATTAAATCCAACATAAAACAGCTATAGTGACCCTCGGGCCCCACTAGATGTAGCTGGTGGAGTTGGGGATATAACACCACTTGAAGCAAACTATTGAGATAATGCATCTCTCTGTAAACAGTGCTGAAACATGAAATTCAGCAGAAAGTTTGGATCAATAAAGCTGTAATTATGGGGCTTTATGTCATGTACTACAGATATAATTCTGATATTTGGAATTCTCATATTAAATTTATTGGTATATGGCAGCAGTATTTATTATGGTACTTGTCTCATCGAGGAACAAATTACAAAATGATCCAGCAACAAAATTGTTCAGTGTATCAGGATGTGAAGAACTAAGTCATCACAGAGAGAACAGCATATGTGTAAACACTGCACTCGTTTTATTTCATTAGATGCAAAACAGATGCACAAATCTTGGCATAATTTATCAGAAATAGCTCCCATTAATGGGACTTGTGTTACTCATAACTAAGGGTTGTTGATTCCAATGGTTTTATTCTATGCATGAATGAATCTAGATCCAATTCATTGGAGATTACTCTAAGGTAAATGCATAAAGGGTTTAGGTGTTTAGAGTTGGTGCCAAAATAGAATTAATGTTATCCTATTGCATTTCTTCCACATTGATTTGTATGAGTCAGTGGGTGTATTTTCTCTATTAAAAATCAGATACAGTGCCCGTTTTTTGGGACTTTTTAATAAACCTGATTGATCCTGGAAGCTTGCATCCTATTTGTAGCATTAAGTTAGCCTAAGGCAGAGAAAACAAGGAAGTTGGGAGGAGGAGTATCAAAATATGAAAATATTAAGGCTGTAGTCCTCACCAGGCTTACAGAGAGGAAAATTCCTTAAATAGAATACCCATATGGTAAAAAATAAAAAAAGAATCAGTCAAGGTTCTATCTAATTTATGGCAGTAAGTCATAAGGACACAATAATCAACAGATTGGAAGAGATCAGTCTATATTCCAATACCCCAAAACAGAGATTTAACAGAGTGTACAAACTATCACACTATATCCTTAATTTCACATGCTATCAAATTAAATGCTTAAAATTATTCAACACAGATTAGAGCCTTCCATGGAAAAAGAGATGTTAGATATTCAAACTGACTTTAGAAAAGGCTGAGGATCATTAGAGATTACTACTGATGCATGATGGATAATTGAAAAAGCCAAAAAATACTAAAAACAAATCAATATATGCTTCATTGATTACTGAAAGATCTTTGATTGTGTTGATCATGTCAAGTTGTGGAGTGTTTAAAAAAATGGTGATCTGAGAATATCTCATTGTCCTAATGAGAAACCACATTATGCAAGGTCTAGTAAGAAAAGTCAAAGAGCATCGTGAAAGTGACTAAAATTAAATAGAAAGACCAAACTAAAGAGGACAGGTATATCAGCCAGCTGTAGAATAATTCTAAGATATTAAAGTGATATATGATTACTGTCTTTTATGATCAATCGACCACAAAGGATGAAACATCAAGAAATATGCTGAGGGCTAGCGCTTGAAGGCCTATAAAACATATTCAGATACTATGATGTATCTATACCTCTAAAGATCAAAATATGAAAGCTATAGTTCCCTTTAATATTCTATGGAAGCAAAAATTGAATATTGAAGAAGCAGAAGAGTATTAAGGATTTTGAATTTTGGTGTTGGAGAAAACTCCTGGGAATTGTGTGGCGAGGAAAATAAGAAAACAAATGGGTCATCAAACAATTCAACTCACAGACACAAATCATCCGGCTCTATTTATCCTACTTTAGACATATTATGTGAAGACCTAGTTCTCCAAAAAGGGCTCTAATGTTGGGAAAGATCGAAGGGTAACCAATAGTAAGGTGAATGGATTCTACAGTGGCCCAAGATGCCCTATTCAGAGATCTGAAAGATCAGATTGGAGATTGTAATGGAGGAAATCAATGTGTTCACTAAGAGTTGAACCAACTTGATAGCACATAATCAAGTTTGCCACATGTTGGAATACTTTGTATCCATCCTTGTACGTTATACATAACTCTGTGTTTAACAATCAGTAATAAAGGCATAAAAGTCAATAGGAAGACTTTTCAATATAGAAATACTACTACTGTTTGGATCCTATTGCTTCAACCTTGCTGAAATAACACTGACTTTATTTCAATTCATAAATGGCCTGAGTTTTAATGGTTTGTCTTCTGCTTTTTATTTCATCACATGAACAACAGGTTCACTCACAATTAAAACATCCTGGACATTCCCCTCCTTTCTCTGTGCTCAGTATTAGTCAGGGCTGGTGCTGGAGAAGGCCAGCCCTAAGCCCCTATTATATGGGTTACCTCAAGGCTCCCTCTCCACATTTTTAACATCTTTATATAGCCATTGGGAGAGGTCATCCACCAGCATAGTGTTCGGTATCATCAGAATGCTGATGAAACTTAATTATACATCTCTACTCCACGCCAGGCAAGTGGTGCCATTCATATGCTGGCTCAATGCCTGTAGGCTATAAGGGCCTGAAGGGGGAGAAGGTCAATCCTAGCAAATGCGATGGTTGTGTTTTTTTAAGCCTCTCTAAGTCAGGAACATTGCCAACTCTGACTCTACAGATAGAAATGCTCCCCTGTACAACTATGGTGTACAATTTGGAGGTCCTCTTGGACTCAGTGGTCCTGCTGGAAGAATAGGGGGCAGTCATGGTTAGGAGAGGTCTTTGCATAAATCCACCAATTTTGCCCATTCCTAGACTGGAAGGCCTTGCTCAGTCATCTGGGCTTTAGTCACCTGAACAGCTTTCTAGTTGCTCTGTGGAATTCAAGATGCAATGTGACATAGGAAGGCTTGTGGGAACATCTCTCCCTGACAATATCTACATCCTACTAGGATAGGGTATATGCGCCCCCTTGCTTAAATATTGCCATCTAATTGACCATAAAGATGTGCCTTTTCAGTGGCCAACCCAGTTGTTTGAAGTAGTTTCCCACTGGACAAGAGAGGGACCCCTACTCTTTTAGCCTTCCAGAGGGTGGTGAATACCTGGCTCTTCCTTAAGCATTGGGCTAGGGTAACAGTTTAGCTATGAGGCTGTTTGGTTTTGTCAGTGAGGAAAGGGTATGTTTTTGACTATGGTTTGTTCATGCATTATTAGTGAGCTGTCTAGAGTCCCTGCATGAGATAGGTGACCATAATAAGTCCTATAAATTAATAATTGAACCATCATATTAACAAAATACAGCAAGGTTTTTTTCCCTAATGAATAGAGCATATTTATCTCAGACATTACAATTATTCCACATTAACCAATAAGAGTACCCAATATTTTGAAAAACTGTATACACTTTAATGAATTTAGTAACATCAAATCAAAAATACAAAAATTATGAAAAAGTCACAAGTCTGTACATTATTGTGGACCACGTGAAAACTGGCTAGAAAATATCTTTTATTAATCCTAGCCTACATGTTTGTAGTAGATAGAGGATAGGTATTACCATGCATTTGTGAGCATTAACTTAAATAGGAAGAGATAAAAGAAATGCGTGCACTGTATAATAATACACAAAAAGTATGTAACTATATGGCATGAAACACTGTCATCAACAAAATAATAAATGACTATAACTGATTTTCAATTTCCTAACAGTTTTGGCTTGTTCATTTTTTTAAATTACTTTAAATAGTAGTACAATTTTAAATATTTAAAAATATTTTCTCTATGACAACCATTTATTGGAAGACAGTTTGAGTTTCTTTTTAACCATATATTATTAAAGGAAAAAGAAAATTATATTGTGTTTTGGTGGAGCAGGCTGTACAACCCATTTGTTTTTCTGTTAAAACAAGTGATATCTGGAATCAAACTATCAGATAATTCACATTTTTAGAATTCAGAACATAAAACAGTGATTGCTGAAATGTCAAAATAATGATGTAATATTCTTATACAGAATATCAATTAAATTGTTTTTTCTCATTGCAATCAGATGCTAAATTATATTGGAGAGCAAATTCAAATGTTAGTTTAAAAAACTGTGAAATTAGGATATTATGTTCTTTTGAGAAAATGTAACTATTTTGATCTTGCACAATACCTAAAATTATTACCAGTAGTTCATTAGCTTAAACAGAAAAACTCTCTTTAAAAAGATTAATTTGGAATCAAACCCCAGTGATTTCAATGTTAGATACTTTACTTTTGTGACTGTGCTAATAATTCTCCAAAGGAATGTTGAACTTTTCAGAATAAGGACTGTACTTAAGTGTTAAATCTCTAAATAATATGCTTCAAATGTAGATGTAAGATAAATGGCTTTGCAAAAATTAAGTTTGAATAAATGAATGAAAATAAAATTTATTGTTGCTACATATTTGTCCTTTCAATTGCTGTTATCCTAAATTGTTGCATTTTGAATACCACCATAAAACAAACACTGTGGCGTCTACTATGGCAGGTTTCTATATATTTCAGTGAATACACGAGATCCGATTTAATATGATTTTCAACAAAAAGTTCTATGACTGTGAGCAATAGTACCTGAAACATTTTGGGTCCTTACCACAAATTTATTCCCAAAATATGACGCCGTCCAAGGCAATAGATGTCTTTCAAAATACATTTTCTTTTCCATAACAAAACTCAACAGACCTCATAATTTGCATAATTTATAACATCCTCAAATATTGTACTAAGTCTCTGTGTGAAACACTGAGGTCATATTAATTGATGGGGGAATCTTTTTAATAAATCTCTGATTTATTAAAACACAAAAACTTGTATATTTACTTCCATAATCCTGAGCTCTTCCCCATCTTTTTGAGTTGTCACCTAAGATTAAAACAGAAATCTGACACAGCAGTATAGATTAACCAATGGCAAGTTCTATTATTTTTAATAAAGTTGAAGAGACTGTTGTAAGACTGCAGTCTGAAACTTGAAAGTCTCTTTAGTTCATTGAATGCATACAAATTTCAAAGATGGTTTAAGAATTGATGGTGGGAAGTGTGATAGGCCTTTGAAATACTTAAAAAACAAAATTTCTAAAGTTTTATCAACTAAGACCATTGTGTTATTTTAATTGCTAGTTTAGTATATGTTATAATTGTTCAACCAGTCATACTCCACCTATATCTTTTATTTGTAAGCTTTTTTCAAGATATGTTTTAAATTGATGGTATAAGAACTATTTTTAGATACATTTATAAATCTTCAATTGAAATATTTTCTGGTGTTTTAGAAATTAATATGGAAGCCAGGTCTTCTTTAAATACCTATCACAAATAAGTAGGCTATTGCATTATAGCAGAAAAAAGTATTTTTAAAAAATACAGAATAGTATTCTTATACTGCTGTCCTGCTGATTTAGTAAAAAAAATCCCAATAAATAAATGGGACGTGTATCCAGATGAATATAAGATTGCAATTTTAAGGTAAGAATGAAGTGTATCTATTTCCAGTAAATGTGCATATGCTAAGTTCCCACTTTCAAGTAGTAATGGTTTATTGCTTGTAACCAGATGCATTTGACAAATTTTTCTTAAGTAGGAAATCAAGATTTAGTCTTTATCTTTAACTTTTCCATAGGATCAGTGGAAATACAGTATATTTGGACTAAATTAACATATTGTGCTGGGTCATAATATACTGGTAGTTTGTTTCAGTTTAATTGAATCCAGAATCTAAGCCATGTAAACCATGTTTTGTGAGTTATTTCTGTGTAAACACAGATACTATCACGTATGGAACAAAATCATAACTAAAACAAGCCATATCTTAGCACAGAATATTATCTCTAGTTTCATAGCTATAGTACCACAACTTGACTTTTTTCAAGGCAAGTGCAGTAATAGAATCTTTAAGCCCAATTATCAATTTCTATCAATATTTTGATTGAACCCATCAGAGGAATGAAATGAATACTACTTCCAATAACATGAAAACATATTTTGAAAATACACAGGTTGTCCAACATAACATAACAAAATGCTGTCTTGATATTTTGAAATCCTAGTTTAACTGCTCATGAACATAGTAGCCCTTCACTGCATTTTACATATCTAAGGTGCATGAACACGTGTATAACTAAAGAAAATACATCATGCTACATATAACAATATCCTGATTGGCTTGTGAATGAGGAAACCTGCTTTCTTGGTTGAAATTAAGGCACTAAGTGGCAGTGAAAAGAGAAATGAATTGTTTTTATATATTATTTGATGGATGTACAGGATCTTCAGTTTCACAAAATCTAAATAACAAGTCCTGCACATATTGAATCAATGGCTGAGGTAAGGCATTCTGTTAGCAAATTAAAAAAAAAAAACTTCCTATTGATGCAAGTATAACCCATTTGTAACTTGTGGGACTACTGATTGCTACTGAAAAATAATTAATCAGAGAAAGTCATTTACAAAAGATGCCTGAGACTCTGAAAAGGCACCAAGAAACAAACAGTTCTGCCATTACCAATTCTAAATGAAAAAATAAATTGTTTTCAACACTGGTCTGGTCAATTGCTAATCCTCACTTTACTGAAGACCAATGTAGTAGCTGTTTATGGAAATGTTCTATTAATCAAGCAGTTTAAAGACAAAAATCATCTTTCATTTATCAGAAAATAAGTTGCAATCTGTCAATATAACCATACATAAAGTAAACTTATGAAGTCTAATATGTCTCATTCATGGTTAACACTGAAGCAAACCTGTATAAACAAAGATAATCTCAAGATACATACTTTACAATATGAAATTAATATATAAAATGAACAAGAAGACAATTGGAAATGTATTACAAGGGTACATGAAACATTTTTAAGCCACAATACTTTTTCCTCTGAAAAATACAACTATTTGTGGGATAAAATGTACAATTGATTTCTTTCCAAAAGGGAAAAATAAGGGACACAAATGTAAAGAAAAAATATGTCTTTCTTCAAGACCTAGGGAAAATAATTAAGGTAATTGTTTTTATTATAATATAATCTGTCACAAAATAGCAGTCATAGAATTGCACCAAATCCATGTTGAGTTTCCTGAACATAATTGGAGTCCGTAAAGGAGAATGGTATTCTTGAATGTAGATGGAGATTATTCACATACAGTAATCCTTGTCCTATTAAGATTTTTCTGCAAAATGTTCGAGACTCTACTTGAGCTCAGTCACAGTTACGATCACTGTGACTCTTCCTAGTGTTCAGAGTAAAAAAAAAAATGGCATGATATTTTAAAAGTAATTTTAATCATAGCCAAAATATATATATTTAAGTACATGCTTTGATCATTTGTCAAAAATAAACCTAAGTTATTTCAAAACAAGAATTTACAAAATAGGAAAAAATATTCTCCAAGTTAAAAATGCAGGTTCGTTTGTAGTTCCATTTGCTTGGCAGCATTTTTTTCTTTCTTATTAGAATCCAAGGTACCCAGAACACCATGATTTCTTTTGACCTAGAATAAAGTTTGGCATGACCAACCTATCAGCCTTTTATTTTGATGAGTAGAATAGAACAAAAAAAAAAGTGACATTTGGATCAATATTTGTTAGGAACATTTCTGCTGAACATGATTCAAAAGTTCACCAAACTTCTCAAAGAGATCTTCTATCCATTTTATATTTTTCATGCACTGCTGTACAATTTCCTCTTGACCTAGATCTGCATTCTTTTTTTGAACAGAAGAAATCTATTGAGAGAACAAATTAAATGTCACACCATTAGCTTTCTATTATTTCTCCTAGTACTGAGGTCTAATATCTTAACGATATATGCATGCATTCTCCGAGGGCACGGGTGTCAAACTTGCAGTGTCACATTGCTGTCACATGACATTTCGTGATGCATCCATCCTGCCAGTTTGACAATCCTGTCCTAGGATCTGTGAGAGTATATTGCACTTACTAGAGTGACAAAAGTAACCTTAATATAAATGAAATTCAGGATTTTCAATGGTCTTCTAAGTATGCTTCCTGATGTTCTAATGAGCTATTACAATACTTTCTATGGTAGAATCTCCAATATTTTTAATGGTTCTTGATAGATCAAAACTCTCATTATCCCCAGCTGTAAACTCCTGAAGCTTCAATAGGTATTAAAAAACAAATTCTTTTCTTTTGTGCTAAATTTCTGTTCCAGTTCAGGTTTACACATTATCCACAATTGTTCAAGATAATGAACACACAGGAATCAATAAGACCATAAGTAATGTCTTTCAGTTCTCTTAATCCATCTTGCCTCAGAGATCTACATTTAGGTTTAATAAGTATTATGTATCTCATGTTCCCATGATATAAGACACTTTTACAATTGTATGAGTGTTTGTGTGTATGTTTGAATCAATATCTGATTCCTGGCAAATGCCTGGACGTGTCCTAGCAGTTTTCTTGGGCCATGTCAGAAATGGTTTGACATTGGTGCCTTTCTAGGGCTGAGAAATAGTTTGAGCCAAGGTATCCAGTCCTTTGTACGTAAAGTGGGACTAGAACTCTCAGTTTCATGATTTCTAGCTTGATGTCTTAACTATGACACTAAACTAGCTCTCTTTTTGCAATCTGTAAAACTTGATTCATTAAATACAAAGCTGCTCAATATCTTCTGAAAATAGTATAACTTCATGTGATTTTTAATTGAGTCTGATGGATTTAGAATCTACTGTACTAATGAATACAATTAATAATAACATAAACTAGAGAAAGACTCACCTCTACTTTGCACCTGAGAAACATGTGGTATTTGTAATGATGGAGTGAATGATACAAAGAACACAAAGGTATTTTTTCTGATTCTATAGTAAATTCCTGCAGAAACAAATATTTATTAACCACTCTAGGAACTAAATACAGTTACTAATAATTATTTGAAAATATAAAAATTTACTCATAGCTATGCATAAAACCATTCACAATTTACATTCACATTCACAAAAATAGAATGAAGTATATTTTATGCATATATGTTTTGTTTCTTATGTGATATTATTTCATCTAATATTGTAAATAATTTTGATTGTTAAGATAATTTGAGTTGGGAGTAGGTTTCTATTTGTAGGAAGAAAAGAAAATAGTAAGTATTCAGAGAACTGTCACTTCTAATGACATGAAAGAGACATCAATCTGCCCAAGTGCCTTGGATTCTAAGAGAAGTAACAATACCCTTACTTTACTACTTCTATACTAGCAATTTTTAGTCCTGATTTTTTTCTCTGATTTTTAGAATCCTTTTAAGGGTAAACAGACAATTTCTCTCCATTAACAAGATTTTTGTTTTATAATTCTATAACTACAAAACATCCAGTTTAATGATTATTTTGCTGTAATAGTTGACTTGCTAGTCTAGAAATAGTAGATGGAGTTGATTCTAGGCCTCCCTTAGCAATGAAAGCCAGCTGCGTGACCTTGGGCTAGACCACTCTCTCTCAGTTCAAACCATCTCACAGCGAAAGGGAAAAATAGGAAGAGGAAGAAGTATTGAGTATCTGCACTGAGTTCTCAAATATTTTTTTAAGGTGGGAATAAAAACCTTATAACAATTAAAAAAAACATGGTTCTTGATTTCCATGTCTGTTTTTCATTTGAAGAAAGTAACAGCTGTATTAAATTATAAGAAAAGTTCTTCAGATATAACCAGGTTAATTTAATGATAGAAAACCTGGCTCCTTTTGCAATTATTTGCTTTGTTCTTCTGTGACTGGAGTTCTCACCTTTATGCACTTTATGGAATTTTATGCACAGAATGCTATGTGTTCCTGTTAAAGAGAACTCATCAAATTGAGAGTGTGTCATTGAAGCAATGAACATGATGAATTTGGGCAAACTCTGACAGAGGGTG
This sequence comes from Hydrophis major, assembly GCA_033807585.1. Classification (NCBI taxonomy): domain Eukaryota; kingdom Metazoa; phylum Chordata; class Lepidosauria; order Squamata; family Elapidae; genus Hydrophis; species Hydrophis major. Next base: position 112,633,034 of record CM066328.1, on the reverse strand, counting down.
GAGGGCGCGGGATCTGGCATGCTATGGTCCATGGGATTGTGAAGAGTTGGAAATGACTTGGTGATTCAACAATAACATCAGTTTGAAGTTTCAAATATGCAATTGATCTTTCTTGTCAAATAGGGAAATTTTATAGAGCAATTTTGGGGTGTGTGTGTGTGTGTGTCGCCTTTGAGTCCTGAACAGGTCCCTACAACTTTCTTGGCAACATTTCAGAAACAGTTTACTATTGCCTCTTTCCTTGGGGGTGGGGAAGAGAAAAAAAAAGAGATAGTGAGTGAGTGTGCGCGTGTGTGCATGTGTCCAGGTAAAGGCACTCATGGAGTTAGGAAGAAAATGTAGATGTTATAGTCTAAGGTGTATTTATAATGTGTGAGGAAGGACCTTTACAGAGGAATTCGAGTCATGTTTACTTATTAGATATACTTGCATGTCCGCCCAAGTATCTGGAAGTTGAGTTATGGAAACTGGACTTCTTTTCCTTGTTGGTTTGAAACATTTCACTGCTTATCCAAGTAGCTTCTTCAGTTTGGAGCAAGTTGTTTAGGGGGATGCCATATATATATATATATATATACACAAGCCTGAAGGTGACGAATGAGATTTCGTCGAAAGGTCGCCAAAATGCTTCCAATTTTACACGGGAGAAAACCCGAATAACCAAAGATCTACACACATACACACATATATATATATTTATTTTAAGTTTTCGCGGATACTTACATGTATGGCTTTGTTCGGGTATTTTCCCACGTCATTGTAGTTGTTCTTTTAAAGTTGTAGCAACGTTTTGGCAGAATCTCATCTGCCATCATCAGGCTTCTGTATTGTGTTCATCGATACCCGAACAAAGCTGAATACCATACATACATACATACATACATACACACACACACACACACACACACAGTGTGAAAATAAAACCACCCTGGAGGATATGGGATGCAATGTTCCAACGACTTTCTGCCTACTTACCTAATGAGCCTATTCAGATTAGGTGAAATGATACCACCCTAGAAGACATATAGCCTCCTAACCAATTTGTTCAGATTGAAGAAGCTACTTGGATAAGCAGTGAAATGTTTCTAACCAACAAGAAGTCCAGTTCCCATGACTCAACTTCCAGACAACTTTACCTGGATGACTGATAATCTTCATCAACATATTCTTCCCAGGTAAGAATGCTCAACCATAAGGAACTGATATCTTTTTAAAAAATATTTCTCTTTGGCTTTAAAAAAATAAAGAACAAAGAAAATTCAAGGTATTTTTTAAAACTGCTATCTTGTAATTTAGTTTTTTTAAATGTTAGGAAGGAAAAGTTCCTAATTTACTGATTAAAAATGCACTCAAGGTAAGCAAGAAAAGTTTGAGATCAACATTCCATCAGCAATATGGCAGAAACAAATACTACACAAACATACCTGTGCTAATTTTGTGGTTGCTTTGGAAATTTTCAGTGTTTTCTTATTATAAGCTTTTCCATTCATCTTGATTCTAGAAACTGCATTCACCCCTGTTTTTGCTTTAGAATCTCGAGTTATTACTGTCAGTTCAGGAAAACATTCCAAAGCAGCCTTAAAAAGAAGTTATAAAAGCAGCAGATTAACGATTCAACAGAATCATAAAGTATGTCTTATTAATGTGATAAGAATTTAAACTCTGATCCTTCAAAAAAATCTGCTATGAATATGCAGGCTGAAAACAGTATGATTTTCACAACTCAACAGTTTACATGCCAAACAGGCTTAGACAAAATACACACCCACAAACAAAGCATTTGGTCAGAATCAGATTACGCCAATTGCTTCAACTACTGAAAAGATTTTGGAACCATTTAAAAACCTATGAACAGGACTCCTGGAGACATCTGCAGCAGATGTGGCACAGAGGGATTGAAGAAAAGCAGGGGCTTACCAATAACTTAAAATCTCTACTGAAACTAGAAGAAATCCAAGCAAATGGTGCCGAAAATAGTTTTGAAACTTCATATTTCTATTTATTTCAGTAGAATCACAAGGGATTCTCGACTTACAACCACAACTGAGCCCAAAATTTCTATGGCTAAGTGAGACATTTGATAAGTGAATTTTGCCCCATTTTACGACCTTTCCTGTCACAGTTGTTAAGTGCATCGCTGCAGTTGTTAATTTAGCAACACAGTTGTTAAGTGAAATTTGGCTTCCCCCATTGACTTTGCTTGCCATAAGGTTGGAAAAGGTGTTCATATGATACTATATGGGACACTACATCCATCATAAATATGGGTCAGTTTCCAAGTACCTGAATATTGATCACATGGCCATGGGAATGTTGCAATGGTCGTGTGAAAAACGGTCATAAGTCATTTTTTTTCAGTGCTGTTGTAAGTTCAATCACCAAACAAACTGTTGTAAGTCAAGGACTACTTATAAATCCCAATCTAACCAGGAACCAGTTTTTTCCCCTTTCTTTTTTCTGTGTGGTACTTGTCAATCAAATCTTATTCTTTTATTTTCTCAGATTAGTTCAGAAGTGTGTAATCTCAGGTTTATTAATGTTGCGGACTATGCAAGAAGAAATAATACAGGTAGTTCTCAACTTACAACAGTTTATTTAGTGACTGTTCAAAGTTACAACAGCACTGAAAAAAGTGACTTATGACTGCTTTTCACACTTATGATCATTGCAGCATCCCCCATAGTGACGTGATCAAAATTCAGACACTTGACAACTGAGTTGTATTTATGATAGTTGGAGTGTCCTGGGATCACATGATCACCTTTTGTGACCTTCTGACAAGCAAAGTGGGGGAAACCAGATTCACTTAATTTAGCGTTACTAACTTAACAACTGCAATGATGCACTTAACAACTGTGGCAAGAAAAGTCATAAAATGGGGCAAAATTTACCTGACAACTGTCTCAGTTACCAACAGAGATTTTGGGCTCAATTGTGGTCGTAAGTCATATCTGTACTGTCTTCCTACTGTTCTTGTAATTTACAATATAAATTGGATATTTTTTTTGCTAACTTTTCTTCTGAGATACTGGCTGAATTGCTCTGTTTGTAAACAGAGCAGTGCCATCTTGTGGTCTGTACTTTCTTTTGAAATTTTTTTTGAAGCAGCTGTTTCATAGTTATCCAGGTAGCTCCGGAATTTTTCCTTTCTAAATGTTTAAATAAAGTTTGATATTGTTTTTCCTTTGTGATATCTCCCCAAAAGGAAAGTGGAAATGAGTAAATTACTCATACACTTCAATGTTTTATCGCCAAGATATTGCCCTAATGAAATTATTTTATGTTTTGCTATTTTCATTTTTCTTTGTATTTCTGCATTTTATACTTTGATAAACTAATAAAATGCTGGAAACCCAAAGAAGAAATATAGCACAAAGAAAAGAACAGAAAAAATGAAATTATATTTTTGCTTTGTTCCACTAATTTTCAACTTCTACAAAAGAATTAATGAAAGAGTGGCAAACTATGAATAAAATATAATTACCAGTACCTTGAATGGTCGCTCTATATGTAATTTGGAAAGCAGCCTTTTTCTATTGTCATTCAGCATGCCATCAATTTTTCTCATATAAGGCAAAAGCAGCTCATCTAAAAAAGGAGACGGAATAGATGCCTTTTACTGAATGTGTTATGTCTTGTGGCTCTATGATTATTCAAATAAGTTAAAATAATTAATACATGCTTGTTTATTTGATATATTAGCAAACAATGATGAAAATTGTATTTATGCCCCAAATACATATTTCAACATAGAATATTTTTAAAACATTATGTTTGTTATTTGTGGACAAGTGGTCCTTTTATTTCAGCTTTCCACCTGAAGCCCACAATCTTGATACTTTCAGATTGGCTAGGTTCTGATAACTGCTGCAGCTTCATTGTCAAAATAGCTGAGTTACCAGCTAGTTTGACCAAAATTCTCCAGGGACCTTAAATGTAAATGATTAACACAGAAAATGAAAGCAAAACCTCCCTGATAAATTATTTTCTAGGTACTTTATGAATAATGGACTCTGCCCCAAATCCCGAACCTTTACTTTCATCAACTTTAAAACAGACCTTGACATTTTATAGTCTCCGGGGCCTTTGGCTGACCCTGCCCACCATATGTGAGGGCAATCAGAAATTAGAACTCAAATGTAAATAGGTGTACATCCTGCTCACAATATAACCACATTGCTTTTATTTTGAAGGTGATTGCTATTCCTCCCCTCCCCAATTTCCCCCCTGCTTCTTTATAACCTTATTGCTTTGACCCTCCACACAGTCCCTGTTTCTTCCGTGAATCCTTAGGGAAATCAATTGCCCACCCCTTAAAGAATACCCAAACAAGTACTAGGAAGAAAACTGCATAATAGCAACCATTTGTCTATGAAACCATAATGAATCTAGAGTACTCAACAAGCCAAGTGTTCTTTTATATACTGCATCAGTGGATCCATGGTCCAGCATTGCCATTGCCCAACAATATTTTCAGGAAACAGCTTGATACAGAACAAAGAAGTTCTAAAGCCTTCATTTTATATTCTTACTAGCTCAATACTCATGCTTCACTACAAATCTATGTGTCGGGCTTAGTTTTGGGGGAGGAAAATAAGGGGAGAAAAATCTGCCTCTGCCTACCAGCATCCATCGGTATTCATCTGGCTAGCATCCTGTCAGTGTGTGAGAGAGTTGAGGCTGTTTGGAAACTGAAGCAGTATTTGCTGTGTGAGCAAGGAGACAGCAAAGAGACTGGGTGTGGCTTAGCTCAACTGTTCTGTACTAAAGCTGCTTGATGTTCTGAAACTGAAACTCCTCTGCTTGTGTTTTGCATTTGGATGAGATTTCTTTTCAGGTGGGGAGGGGGAGAAGTCCTTAACATCAGTGTGTGTAAATAATAAGATACGAAATATTAATGCTGTGATGGTCATTTCAAAAAATCCTTTCTTAGTGAACACTTAGAAGCCAAGAGGAACATACGTGCCAAATTTCAAGTTTGTAGGTTTTTAGGCTCTTAAAGAAGGGTCATTTTCCCCACCCCCCAGTCCTGCAGAACAGCCGCATCAACTGAGTAAAATCCATCTTTTGAGTTAAAAAGGGATTGACAGGATTGCAACAAGATCCTTCAGAATGGCCACTGGCATACTATCAACACCTCTTTAACTCAAAATACATATTTTCCTGATATTGTGGGCTATTGCTTGAATCCAGGAAAAGAAGCAACTTCTTTAGAGGTACCAACAGATGTGCTGTGACTCTAGATTCAAGGTGCTGTTCATCCCTAAGAGATTTTCAATATTTTAGTTATTTTTTCTGTTGTTTTATGTTTTATATCTTTATATTTCAGAGTCATGTATTTACTTTGTATTTCAGAGTAATGATAAGAAAATCATTGTTTTCTTATCAGCAGACATAGACCTCTGAGCATGATGCACTCAGAGTGAGTCCATTTCCAAATAACTGTGGATTGTTGGCTAGGAGTTGAATTGTTGTCTGTTACCAGAGAAGCAATCTGTTCAGAAAGTACAGCAGAAGGGACAACCATGGCAGGGACAGCAGAAAGTAGTGGTTCCTCTCCCATCTTAAACAGCGGGGACCTTATTAGCTTTCCTGCCACTATTATCTGGAGATGTGTTTTCCAATTGTGGCAACTCCCCAATCTGTGTGTGGTCTTCAGTATCCAGAATCTCTAGCCAGAGGACCATAAATCTCAACGCTGCCAAGATTGGAAAATACCTCAGAAGGAGCTTCAGAAGTTCCATTCATAATTCCTACAATATAGATCCTGACCAACAGGTCGCTTCTAAACAAGAGACAACATTTGGTAAACAATTAAGAACAAAAAAACCAAGAGATTTAATAAAATGTACCATTACTCTTCTCCAATGCCTGCATAGTATCTGGATCCAGGGCAAGGCTGACAAGCAGTTCCATGTAATTTCTAAAAGTTTCTTTCATAGCTCTGGTGTTTAAAAAGCGAGCAACAATAGGTACTGGTGGTTCAGTGTCTGGAATATCAAATATATAAATATATTGCTTAATTGTGTTGTAATTTTTTCATTTGTTTGATTATTGCTTTAGTGACTCTGCAGAGGGGGTTCATTCTTTCTCAATGTGATTGAGCTGTGACATTTATATTCACCCTGGTATTTTATAGTTCATGTGGATACTATCATGGCCATCAGTTATCTACTTTATTAATTCTATTATTTTATCTCACATGTTTCATTATATTTTATATTATATTGAAGACATTTTAATGTTAGGTGCAGCCTGGAAATTCATGACTTTTCAGATAACATACAAATATTTTAAATAAATACATCAGAAAGTAATTTCAATAAGAGTCAACCAAGAAACTAATGAGTTAATTTTACACTACTGTGTGATTTTTTTCATTTATTTGTATGCTATTACATTTTCTATTTTATAAAAAAAAAGTTGTCTTACTACATCATTTTCCTTCTTTATAAAAAAAGTGCAGAATTTACTTTGGTTGTGAAATTTAGACCAGGAATTACCCAATAGCTAAACATCATGCTGTTAATACTGATGAAAATTAACTATTATCCACACTAATGTCTTCTGAGAACAAGTATTTATGTTGAAATAATCTAAGTAGTAGTCACTGGTATTTTGGATGTGCTGTTTCTAAAACACAAATTAGGAATTTGTATGACTTTTCCAATGGTTTCTTGTGCAGAAATGTTGCTGCAAACATTTACGAAATATTGAAAAGGGCCAATGAACATAGCCCTGCAATGAATATAACCTTCAGACTCTGTACTGAATAAGATATCAGAAGACACTTCCTAATACATCTACAGCAGCAAGCATATAGGTGCTCCATGCTAAATGGGCTGTTTGGAGAGTGTGCAGCTCCATATTTCTGCAGTCACTGTGATTTAGAGATGCTGTAGATACTGACACTGGGAACATACTCGGGAGCCCCCATTCCCTCTTCTATATGTAGAAAAAAAAAGGTACAAATGCCATATATAAATTAGCATTTAAGATTATATTAATTAGTATTAATATGTAAAATTGGAATAGAATATTCAAAATATGCCTCCTTATACAATGTGATTAATAAATGTGACAACACAACAATGGAAATGATACAAAATCCCAGATCCTCATAATTTCTTCTAGTATAGAGACACTTACCTTCCTCATCACTCTGCGGCTGAGGAACAGAGGGTGATTCTTCTTTCCATGTTTTGCGTTTTTTGGGTGGCGGTTCAGCCTTTGTCTTTGGCTGTTTTGCTTTGGGTTTCACTGAACTAACTTTTGTTGTAACAGTTTTTGGCACTGAAGGATCAGGAACTTTAGTGACATTCATGCTTGGCTTACAGTGAGCAATTCTGTAAGTTGGAATAATTCAAAGAAACTATTACAAACTTCGTGTTTACAAGTCAAATTGATACACTTAGCTGATTAGTTTTCTTCTTTAGTTTTCTTCTTATAGATTTTCACACTTCATTCATTTGTACATTAAGATAATTGTTTAAACATCTAACTAGAGGGTCTAGACAATGTTAGGTGCAAGTCTTAAATCTTCATGCCTACATTAACTAAAGAGTATCTCTAAACATAAATAGATTAAAATGTACTTAGTAAAAAAGACATCCCTAAAAATATTGGTCTGTAGATTATTGTCTAGAAAACATGATGTCGATTCAAGGACAGAATAGAATTGCTTTGATCAAAATGACGATCCTCTTAAAAATGTCATTCACAAACCCAATGCTGGTTTTACCTATATTTGGGCTACAGTTCTCAAAAAGTTTTTTAAAGGTAAAGTCAATGGCTTCTGGTGATGTTTGAAAGTTAGCTGTAAGTTAAGTTTGAGGATTGTTATATTTTCCTTCTCTAGCCTTTGCAAGCAAATTGAGTAAAAACTTTTACTTTCACATTTGATTAAACTTTGATTCTTGAAATTTACATACAGTATGAAACTGGTTGATTGAAAACTGGAGAACAAAAATTTCCAGTCCCTCTCCAAGTTTTTAGCTTTTCAACAGCTCTTCAGAATCTAAATGAAGGTAAGCTTCTTTCTGAAACTATTTAGAGCATAAAATACCAACAACTATTTTAGTAAAATTTCAAAATAGTATCTATGGAACGTGTGCCTTTAACAAATTTAAAGCTAGTAATATCCCCCTCCCCATTAAATACAATTAAAAGACAGACCAAGGATCTGAGAAAATGGATTAAAATAAAATACCTTGCAGGCTGTACAAGAGAATTTTTTGGCTTCTTGGAACATACTCTGACATACTCTTTTTTGTTTGCATTTTCTATGAACTTCACATATACTCGTTTATACTTCAATTTTGCATCTCCAAAATATCCAAGATACTAAAAGGAAAAAGAAACATGTATTATGCTTGCCTTGTAGTTTATAATCTTGTAAGAAATTAAGAAAACAAAAAAAAAATATGGATGGATCTGGGATATAACCCCAAATTAATTTAAATTTTATTAATAATTAGCTGTGTGCCAAGCAGCTTGCATACTTGTTGGTGAGATAAAGAGGTAATGCCTATGAGAGATACTTTGGGACTTTTCTTAAACACTTTGCTAAGTGTTTCTTTAGCCAAAAGAGGCTTCTGTTGGAAGCACCAGAAAAGACTTTTGCACTTGTGTAACTCCTGCACACAAGCCTCTTCTGGCTAATGGAACAACTGGAGGGAAAATGAAGCAATTCAGCCATTTGATTTTTGAAGTATGGGGCGTAAAGAGGCCATAAAGCACCATCTGAAGTTCTTCACAAGCCCAATGATTATAACCCAGTGTAGTTAAGATTTCTGGACTAAAAAAGTACTAAAAAGTACTTCTTAGTGCTAACTTCCGCAGGAGTTTTTGTTTTTCATTCTTTAAGACAATGTTTCTATTTTCAATAAAACCTACCAATTATAATGAAAACAGTTAAATTCATGAATTCATTCATTTATGTGGCTAACTATCTCAAGTATATAGCTCTGGGCAGACCACAGAAAACAGGCATTAAAAAGTATACCATAATAGACCTGTTTTTTCTTCTTCTGTTCAATCATGTCTGATTCTCAGACTCTATAAGATAAATCCCTGCAGTTTTCCTGGCAAGGTTTGCCATTGTTCCTTCCTAGGATTGATAGAGTGACTGGCCAAAGGTCATTCAATTTAGTCCTGCCTAAATCAGGACTAGAACTCACAATTTCATGGTTTCTGGCCTGACTGCCTTAACCACTACAGCAAACTGGCTCACAGTATTAACATACAGTGTAACCATTTCACCACCTAACATGGTTAAAGCTGAATGACTACACTTACACTATTAGTAGCTGCAAATTCTCTTTGTCCATCTCGTACTTCAGGTACAAACTTTTGCAGCAAAGCCTTTTGAACTTTCCAGATGGATGGAGGCTCCACTCCTCTTTTTAAAGCAGCCTACAAGGACCAAAATGAAAAGCACTAATTCTGTTAGTATTTGAAGTACTTGTAAACATTTTAGACAATTTTTTTCTGGAGGCATATATCAATTTATCAGATTTTTTATAAAAAATCTGTTTTAAATTATAACATAGTGTACATTTCAATCCTTGTAACCACATATTATCCCACTAACCCAGCAGTACAGTGTGTCCAAAGTTCTTCATGCATTTTATTATAGTCTTCTACTTGAACTTTTTCCATTTCAATTTTCAATAACTTTATACATTTTAGCTATTACACATTCACTATTTATGCATAGTTCAACTTGAAATTCTATCTTCTGCGCTCAATTCCAAATGTTCTATTGACCACTTAAATCTTTCTCTTAATTTTGCACATGGAAACTATTGAAAATAAATCCCTCTGCACTTAATTGCTGTTTTGATTTTATCCTATATCCTCCATGTTCCTAATGTAACAATTCTCAATAAATTCAACATTTTTCTTTACCTACTGTTTGTTTCCTGTAAAATGTTTTTGTGCTGAGGTATTTTTGAGGACTGCCTGGATTTATGTTTGTTCCATATTGCCAATAGCGTATTAATAATTCTGAAAATCTACATTAAGTTTTAATTTTATTATGTCATAAAAACATACAATCCAAACCTCAGATTGTGCCTTTCTGATTCTAAAATTCTCTTATTTTTCAGCAAAACCTATGCTTTCATTCAGATCAAGTGGCAGGTATAATATATAATTTAAAATCAGGCAGTTCCAATCCTCCTTGTTCCTTTGCATATTAATTCATATTTAACTCTTTTTTCCCCCTTTGCTACACAAACTTACGGTAGTTATGTTTTTCTGCTACCTATTGTTGTGCATTCTGAAGTTATGTTTGGTCTTCCAAGATTTTTTCCTATGAATTGGGAATGCAAAAGCATACAAAGCAATTCAACCTAAAGAACTAACTCAAATATTGACTAAAACAGATGCTGGCAATCTACTACCACAAATGAGGTGTAGATACCACAAATGAGGTGTAGATTTATTTTTCTGATGCATAATAATTCTTTTAAGTACCCGGGACTTCCGGTTTGGGCTTCTTTGGCGACAGACCAAAATCCGTGATTGTGCGTGGTTTTGATCCGTGCTCGCCGCCAGAGCGCCCTGAGTTGGCTGGATTCGGAGCAAAGCCACCCTGTAGAGGTGGTGAAGATGGGGGAGACCGCCAGCAGGGTTGAGGAGAGCCACATCTCTCCTCCCCAGCTGGCCATTTTTCCCTTTCCCGAAGGCGGTTGCAGCAATGGTCAGAAATGGCCACCTCAAAGAAGAACCCGACTGGAAAAGATTGTGAGTGAAGAAGATAAGAAGAGAAAGCTTTGACTGACCGGGTTGAATTGAAAAAGCAACAACATAAGGTATCCTGGTATCTGAACTATAAAGAATAACATTGTTCCCAAAGATTTCTGAAGCAGCGAAGGAGAGAGAAGGGAAAAGATTTGTGTTTTTTTTCTTTCCTTCCCCATACTGACAGCTAAGAGACTTAAGTAAGAAACTGAAAAAAATTCACTTTGACATTAATTGGAATTCAAGCTGAAAATAAAATGTCAAAGGAATAATAAAGATTTCTTGGATATTTAAAAACTTTTAAAAGAAGGAAAGGATAGAAAAGGAAAAAAAACAAAAGGGTGGGATCTGGAAAAATGGAGGAGACCACCTGCAGGTAAAAGGAATTAACAGTGAAATTTTAACAAGTTTCCTAAAAAATACATTCTAACTGAAACTTTGTAACAAGATAATAGAACCCCAAGAAGAGAAAGTGGAAAAAAGAAACAAGAAGAAACGGCCTTGAATTATTTGGATTACTTGGTGATTTTTGGATTTTTGGTTGTTGAATTTAAATGACTAAAATCAATTGGGTGGTTGTTTAAAAATGTTTAAAATGGCATCACTCTTGGAAGAACTGAAAATGGAACTTAAAAAACAGAAAGAAGATGCACAAGAAGGAAGAGGTTTTTTTGGCTTGGTATTTCAATTTTTAGAAATGGAGATCTTGAACTATGAAAAATAAAAAGAAATGCTTGAAGAACAAGAAGGGCAGGACAAAGAAGAAGCCTTCTTTAATGATCAAGTAATTCTATGTGGAGAAAAAAAGGAAAGGGAGAAAGAAGAGTGAAAAAATTAAGATTTGAAAAAACAACCCAAAAAGAGAACAGTTTGAAAAGCAATTACAATATTAGGAAGAAACAGAAGAGAGGATTACAGAAGAGAGAATTAGAGAGACAAGGGGTCAAAAAGGGGAGGGAGAAAAAGAGGGGGAAGAAGGAAAGGAAAAGAAGTTATAAAGGGCAGAAACAGGATATAGAGAAACAGGGAAAATGTACAAGGATTAAAGGTATAACCCTATTTAGAAGACATAGAGATAATGGGTGAAAATTTAATTGAAAGAGAGGATTCTGCAAGGGTACATAAGATAGCATTGTTGTATTAGAAATAGAAATGAATTTAGAAAATATGAAATAAATGTGAAATAAATGTGATTAAAGTGATAGATAAAATACTGTAATGTAATGGAATGTTTGTTAATAAATATATGAAATAAAGAGAATGAGAGAATGAAATTAGGAAAGGATGGGAACATTTTGTTATTAATGATTTATAAAAATTTAAGTGCAGAGAAATATGAAAGACATATGAAAAAAAATATGGAAATATTACAATTGTTCCTAAGGAAGTATGATATTTAATTGAAAGGAAATGTTAAAGGTGTTAATTAATATTAATGGAAGATTGTAATTAACATAAATGGTTGAGCCACGTTTTGGCAGAATCTCATCTGCCATCATCAGGCTTCTTCAGGGATCAGAAGCCTGATGATGGCAGATGACATTCTGCCAAAACGTTGCTACAACTTTAAAAGCACAACTACAATGACGTGGGAAAATACCCGAACAAAGCTAAATGCCATACATGTAAGTACCCGCGAAAACTTAAGAAAACATATATGTATGTGTATATATATATATATATATATATATGTATATGTATATGTATATGTATATGTATGTATGTATGTGTATGTATGTATGTGTGTATATGTATGTATGTATGTATATATATATGTATATATATATATATATATATGTATGTGTGTGTATGTATGTATGTGTATGTATGTATGTGTATGTATGTATGTATGTATATATACATATATATATACATATATATATATATATATATATATATATATATATATATATATATATATATAATCTTTAAGAACTTAGTGTGTATTTCAGGCATGATATTCCCCTCTGAAAAAAAAATCGGGGCCAGCCAAAAGAGACCCCGCGCCACGAGCCAAGAAATTGCACATACAACACCAACGCTACACACCCTTCCTTTCCAGTCGGTCACGTGTGGATCAGCTCCAGAGCTGGGCAGCCGCTTTCCTGGGGGCGGGGGCAAGGCTGCTGCCCGGGGAGCGCCCACTGCTTTCCCTTGCCAGGGCCGGGCGGTGGCATGTTGCACGGAGAGACGGATGGTCCGTGGCTGCCCAGCTCCCTTTTCCTGCCACTCAGCAGCCTCCGCTCGCACCACCCAGGCTGTGCTCAGGTGTCCGGCTGGGGCTGTCAGGAGTTGCTACTGCCGGCGCGGCTCCATGCGACTCCAGTCCCGCGTTGCCTTGAGAAGGGAAAGGCAAAACTGGGAGCTGCTGCGCCTGAGCCTCCGGTGCCACTGCTGCTGCCGCGGCTCTTCCTTTTTGCCTTTCCCTTCCCGAGGCAACACGGGACTGGAGCCACGCTGGCGGTAGCAACTCCTGACTCAGGGGGCCTCCGAGGGGAGGGGAAGGAGGAGAAAAAGGGGGGGAGGGGGGGATTTCCTCAAAAATTGGAATTCTGATTTTAATCGGAAGAATATCATCTCTGGTATTTTAAGAATGTACCAAGCAGAATTCGACTGGCAAAAGTTATGTGTTATAAAATAGAGGTTAGATATTGAATGTTATAATTGTAAAGGCATAAATTGAACTTTAAATAAGATTTGGATGGATAAAAATGAAAAGATACAAAGGTGTCATCCTCCAATTAATAATTACAGGGGGAAACTTGTTTAATGAGAAAAGAAAATATGAAATTGAAACAGGACAGACAAAAGTATAAACATAATGATTAGAAAGATATTGAAACTTAGAAAAAGATATGTAATTGAACTTAGAAAGGAATGAGAATTAAAAACAAGGTTGAGAAAACTAAGGGAAGAGAAAAATCACTGAGAAAATGCTACAATAGTAATAAAATATGGAATAGAATACAAAGATGAATATGAAATTGAGTTTGTGTCTGTATGGAAAAGTGATAACCTGGGATCATGCTATTCTCAAAAAAAGATATTTTATTTGTATAATGTTTTGTGAAAACCCAAATAAATTTTTTTACCCCCCCCCCAAAAAAAATTATTTTAAGTACCCTATGATTGTTGTACCATGACTGTTGACATCTCAATTTCAAGAATTTGGGATATCCAGAAAGAGAATACATATTTTACAAAGCAGTAACTATATTAAAGCTACGATATAACTGACAATTCTGTGAATTTCGGACTTTCAGACATCTTTGTAATACAAGCTCAAACTATCTAACTTAATGTTCCAACTCTTGAATTGCATGGAAAGGCAACTGGAACCAAATTTAAATATTCCTTGAGCTGTTATAATTTTTGTTTAACAGCAATTTTTTTAAATTTTTTAAACCTAACTGCTGATTTACAACAACAGGACATCCCAATTCATTATTTCACAAATCATGAAAATAATTAGAAAATAAATTTCATTTATTTCTTTTCTGATAGAAAAAATATTATGCTATTTTAACAATAAATAAGATTAAAAAAATAAAAAGACAGATAGATGGTATACCTTTAGTGGTTCTATATCTTCAATCTTCACTACAAATTCATCACGCTCTCTGTATATGCCTTCGCCATCACTGTCTCCATGGTCATCTTCAGTATATCCTTCTATTGCAACCAATGCTTGTGGTTTTGCTAACTGGTCTGTAAGAACACTCTCCATTTCACATTGTGCTACACAGGTTTTCACCTGAGCATCTGCCACCGTAACAGTCATTTGGGAAGCTTCCTTCTTTACAACATCATTAGTGATGTCTTGAGAATATGTTTTGTCAATTTCTAAAGCACAAAACAAGCGCTTCAAGAATTTGAATTCATTTTCATATTTTTAACACAAATAACTTAAGCCTACAAATTACCACCAAGTGCAAAATATTAGCTGCTCTGATTAACATTAGCCCCCAGAGTCACCTTGTAAGAGAGATAGGTGGTGTAAAAATTTAATAAATAAATTTGGCAGATTTCTCAGATTTTAGGAATTCTCTATATATTTCAGTTTTAAAAAATCAGTAGCGGTCACAAGAAAAAAAAAAATTAAAATTTACCTTGCCTTTCAAATAAAAGCAATGTATCCACATATCTAATCTAGTCATAGAAAAATTACATGCTGAAGATATTTAAATGATAAAAGCAAACAAACCCCATATAAATTTCTAAAAGTATATATTATATATATTCTACAGGCAAATCTAAAATTATTTGTAGAGGGTTTTTTTTTTTAAAAAAAATCCTCATTTGGGTAGAATATTTAGATTTAATTTTAAACAAACAATTTTGGCAGTTTATAAAAAGGGTTTTTTTAAATGCAAATTCTATATAACATAACTACTAACTGTTTTCATTAAACAGTATTTAAAAGCACTTCTAACAAGCTTAAAAACTTAATTACTTTCAAAACATGTATGTAACTCAAAGGAAAAGATATATTTATTGGTTACTGGACGAGTTTAAGTATATCTTTATTTAAAACTACATTTAAATTAAAATCATATATCTCATCACAAGTGTAATTAACTTTACCTGACTTTGTCTTTGTATCTGATGATGGTAATGGAGAATATATGCTCTTTTGGTTGTTCCTCACATTATCTTTATCAAAAGAAAAAAAAGGCAGGGCTTCTGACTTTATTTTAGGATCTTCATAATTGTTCTTAACTGAATTTTCAGCAGAGCCATCAAAGGATGAAGTAGCTGTTGCTATCTGTGCTCTTGAGATTGGCAACTGACAAGGGGCTCTAATAAGTGGGGTGACAGGTCTTCTTACACGATTAGGAACACGGAGAGCAGGTGCTGAAAACTGCTGTCTGGGTCCAGATTTTAAGAAATCTAAAAAAGATGCAATAAATCCTGTTCTTACTTCTGGCTGCTTTTCTTCCACCTCTTTAATTTTCTGCCTCATTTTTTCTTGATGTTGATAAGTTTCATGACAGTTTTCAGGAACAGAAGAGTTGACATCAATGCCTCTTGAATTTTGACGTTTGCACTGCCCACTTCGTTTCAATTGCTTCTGATTTGTATCAATTTCACTGACATTTTTAATTTGATTCTGTCCTCTGTCCTTTTGCTTTTGAGAGTCCTCTTCTGAGAAAAGTTGGATCCTGTCTTCAGTATTACTACCATTTTCATTTCTTGGATGTTGTATAGATATTTGTTGCAGTGCAACTTCAGCATTGTCACTTGCCATGTTATAATCTGTTTTTGACACTGCAACCTCTTCATTTAGAGTCCTATTACTTGAAATAAGGTCTATATCTTTAATATGTAATGTTCCATCCATATGAACACTGTTTTTTGCTTCAGACTCATTCTTGGTGCTGGACTGTTGCTTAACTTGACTAGAAACCTGTTCCTGACTTCTTTCAATTTCAACTGTTGTAATTCTAGTAGGAATACCTTGGGCGGAAATCTCAATGTGTTGTTGGTCAAGGTTCCTATCTTTTGTTTGTTCTGCAGGCACTGCTGTTAAATTTAGGGTAACATGACCTCCATTTAAAGAAATATTATTCACACTAAGTGGCTTTCCAGAAAGTGCAGGGGATGAGTTGAAGCTAGGAGTCACATGTCTGACATCTATTGTATGAAACTGAGATTTAGGGCTACCTCCATTTTCAACTGATTGAATTTCTTCATCATTGGCTGTTGATTTTGCAAATTCAGATGGTGTTACTCCACAAGCTGCAGCTGTGGCTGCCAAGATATCATCTACATTAGACAATATATTCCTTTCATCGTTGAGAAGTACAGATTCTGGAAAACATACAGAACTAAGGGGAACAAATTGATTCTTAGATTCATGATTTGGCTGTCCAAAATGATCTTTGGGTGTCAAATGATGTTGTAATGGCTTTGATGGTTCAGAAAGGTTAACTTTCAAAATTTCAGAGTGCTGCGAGTGAAGCTGCTCCTGAGAATGCCTTCCACTACTTTGAACCATATGACCATCCACTTGTAGATACTGTTGAGAATTCATAATGTGTTGTACTTGTGGAACACTTTTTGTGTATCCTAAACCAGATTGCAATATTGACTGCTGAAGCATTTGCAAATCACAGGGGGATTCCAGAAGTACATGTGAAGTAGGCAAGCATAGCTGATGGCTGTGTCTTATGGGCTGAGTATGAAGCTGAGATGGTGAACTAACAGAATGAATCTGTTGCTCTGAGACCTTAACTTCATGTACCTTGTGCATAAGAGACTCTTGCTGACTAAGTTCTTTTCTGTCTGTATTTACTTGTGCTGTTGACAGTAAACTACTTGCTTTTTTAATATCATGGTTCACTGTATTGGTAATATGGCTAATTTGTGTTACAGAGTTAACCATGGTTTCCTCTTTTTTTGACCCTTGAAAAGTAAGCCCAACAATTTGATCTTCAAGACGAGAGTTACTTCTTATTACACTTTGGGAGTAACGATTATCCGCTTTCGAAACTTTGTAAGTTGTATCCTGAGCATTAATCTCACCATCAGTAAGTCTCTGAGGAGAGGAATCAAGAGATGCTTGCTGCTGCAGTGCCTGAAAATTATGCATTGGGAACTGATCATCTTGTTTAGATGTTTGATACAAATTAGGATCAGATTTCCTTTTAATGTATGACTTTGTATCCGAGGAAGATCTGTTGTTCTGCAATGCTGGTGAATTAGGTGTTACTTCAAAAGGAGTTGACTGTACAACTGGCAAAAATTTTTGAGATTGTGGAGAGGATGATTCTTGTACCTGAGAATGCAATGAAATATAGTTCTGGGGACTTGTAGTTGATAAGTTCTGAATATGAGAAGAAAATGTTTCTGAAGGACTAACAACTGACAAGACCTGTGACTGAGATGAATAGCTAATCTGTGGCTGGCTAACTGTTGACATACCCTGAGAATGACTAGAAGAATAATTTTCAGACTGGCTGCTTGAAGAAAGATTCCTTGTTTGCCCAGAGAAGGTATTTGAAACTGATGTTAACACCTGTTGATCAGATGTGTATGGTAGTGCCTGGCTTTCGGACGTAGTAGCTTCTGATTGCCCAGCAAAAGAAAGTGTTTTGTATAATGATGGTAATTTCTCAATCTTGATGGCTGAGAATACTTGTGCATGACTAACAGGTGGCGCATTCTGTGACTGTGTTGAAATATAATTTTGTGACTGACTTACTGACAGGAGACTAGGGAGCTGTGCCGTAGAATAGATTTGTGCTTGACCAGCTATTACAGAGTTCTGGTTCTGTGCAATTTTGGAATAACTCTGTGTCTGTACAGAAGGAGCTACACTTTGTGGTTTAGGTGTCTTTGCTGACCTCGTTGGTTGCTTTGTAGAACACTGTTTTGCCTTTGTAGTGGAAACAGATGGGAAACCTGGTGACGGAACTGCTGATGCATACGACTGAGCAAGTTCCACTGAAACCTGAGAGGTTTTCTGTTGTGGACCACTATTGCTCACCTGAGTAGCATCGCCAGCTGGGCTACAAGTTGATTGGCGGGGTGCATCCTGAAAATCAGATTCATTTGAACTTGATAAATAGTTCTGTAGGGAATGCTGCGAACCAGTCAGTTGTGCCTGAACAGACTGTGTGTTTGAAGGCCGCTGATGGTGTTTAATTACACTACATTCACGCTGTAGTGCTCTTTCAATGGAGGCAGTAGAACCAGTAAACAGAGTTGAGTTATACAACGGTGGAGTCTGCTGAGCTCCTCCACCAAGTGACGAAGGCAATAGACTGAACTGTGGCTGTAAGAGATGTGGTGCAGACTCTTGAGCAGAACGATATGTTGAAGATTGTGGTGGTATGCTGGTACTTAATACATAACTGCCCAGACGATCAAAAGTCAGTGCAGGGGGTACTGTGCCTTGGGGTGTCTTGATTTGCAATAAAGGGTCATGAGCAGTTAGAAGCCCATTTGAGGTTGCACTAAAAGTTGTGTCCTGAAGTGTTAAAGAAGGAGTAGTAGCAAAGTTTCTACTGCTAAAAGCATTGGGATGTTGATAAACTGAGGTTGGTGGAAAGGTTCCAGATGTTGGCAGGGTTCCAGTAACAAAAAGCTCAGATGATGAATGCATGCCTGCTTTAAAAAACACACACAAAATGAAATGTAATCAGTCATTAATGAAAAAGGAAATATAAAACTGGTACTAATAATTTCATTTAGACTTGAATTTAATCCCCCAAAATATTTCATCTCAGCATTTGAAATGCACTCGAAGACTTAGTGCTAAGTTCTCTCTAGATTTTGAATTTACATATTTAGCAGGCAGTACCAAAACAGTCTTTTCAATTACTTTATCTCATGCTAAGAAGACTGGTGGAGAGAGGATGAAGCATTTTGTCCTTAACATAGGAATGCAGAGAGGGATATATTAGATCAACCATGATTAAAAATTTATACAGTCCAGGAACTCAACTGACTTCATAAATCCTAGTCCCACCTTCAGAAACAGGGTAACAACAATAGTTTCAGAAACTTGGCAATGCTAGGTAAGTTGCTTCACTGCAAACATAAGAAAATCATATATATTCATGACCTGGTCACCTCCCGAATTGATTACTGTAGCTTGCCCTATATGAGGCTGCCCTTGAAAAGTATCCAGAATGGGCATTGGTCCTTACCTGACATGCCATTTCTCTGGAGCCGGGAGGGTCATCCAGAGAGTGGGAGGTGTTTTAGTCTGCGTTGTTGAAGGCTGAGCTTAATTACTGAGGAACGCTCCGCCCTCCATCACGTGGCTCCTTGCATTCCCCATTTTATGCGAAGTCGAGAGTGAAGAGAAGATCGTGCTCTCATCTTACTATGCTAAAAGGTTCATTGGCTGAAACAAGACCCCACCAGACGGTGAAATAAAAGAGTGGGGCTGGATGATCCTCCCGGCTCCAGAGAAATGGCGTGTCAGGTAAAGACCAACGCCCATTCTCCTGAGAGCCGGTCGGATCATCCAGAGGATGGGACATACCAAAGCTTAGCTGTCCTACGGGAGGGACTCCGTCTGGTTCTGTAGTCCCTGCGGTTCTTTGAGGACTCGCTGGAGAACTCGTCTACCAAACGAAGTCTCTGCCGAGGCAAATATGTTAATCTTATCATGCCTGATGAAGGGAGATGGGGATGCCCAGGTGGCTGCCCGACAAATATCCACAATTGGAGCCTGGGTGGCCCAAGCTGCCAAGATGGCTGCCCTTCTGGTGGAGTGTGCTGTTATTCCGCTGGGAACCGGCAAAGCCTGGGACAAGTACGCTTTGGAAATAGTAGCTCTAATCCAGCGGCCAATGGTTGACGGGGACACCTTATGACCTAATGATTTGGGCTGAAAGGAAAGGAATAGGGATTTGGGCCTCCTGAAGGGCTGGGTACACTTAATGTAAATGCGGAGGGCCCGTCTTACAACCAGGGTATGCCAAAGCTTCTCCCTTTCCCGCGAGGGATTGGGGTAGAGGTTCGGAAGTATTAGTTCCTGTGCCCTATGGAAGGCTGATTTGACCGTGGCAAGAAATAGGGTCCGGTCGGAGAGCCACCTGATCGGCATGGAAGATGCAAAGGTCCCTCCTCACCGACAAGGCTGCTATCTCTGATATTCGGCGAGCCTAAGTAATGGCCACCAGGAACACGACTTTGAATGTTAGGAACTATAGTGAGGATTCCCTTAGAGGCTCGAAGGTTGTTTAGTAAGGGACACCAGGACCTTATTGAGGTCCCAGGTAGGGTATCTATGTACGGTTGGGGGACACAAGTTAGAGTCTCCTCTGAGAAATGCCCTAATGTGAGGGGGAGGGAAAGGGAACCCAGGTTGTCGCAAACAATGACAGTTGAGAGGGCTGCGACCTGACGCCTCGGGGAAAGACCTTTCCTCAGACCCTCTTGGAGGAATTCCAAAACTTGAGGGATGGAGGGTGAGAGCAGGTTGACTTGGAGACTATGGCACAACTTGCAGAACCCCTGCCAAGTGACATTGTATATTCTGGTTGTTGAGGGCCGCCTGGCGGCTAAAATGGTATCAATAACCTGGTCAGAGAACTGCTCCTTCCTTAGACGTTCCCGCTCAACCTCCAAACGGCTAACTGGAGCCACTGAGGATCCGGGTGTTGGAGGGGCCCCTGGGAAAGGGATATCCTGTGCGGGGGAATTTTCCAAGGGGGGGCCACCGATAGGTTGCGGAGATCCGCTAACCATGGGCGCCTGGGCCAGTAGGGTGCCACTAGAATCAGCTCTGCTTTCTCGGAGATGAGCTTCTGGATGACTCTGGGGACCAGGGCCAACGGAGGGAATGCATATAGAAGCCCTGTGGGCCAGGGGCAATGGAGGGTGCTGTGATTCTCGGCCCCGTGGGAGGGGTACCTCGAGAAAAACCTGGGGAATTGGGTGTTGAGCGGGGATGCGAAGAGGTCTACTGCCGGGAGACCGAACATCATGGTCGCTTCCCTGAACTCGGACTGGTCCACCATGGTCCTACTCAGCCAATCTGCTTGGGTTTTTGAGACCCCTGAGATGTGCTCGGCTTTGAGGGAGAGGAGATTGCGCTCCGCCCAACGGCAGAGGCGCTCGGCCTCTCTCATCAAACTTATGGACTGGGTGCCCCCTTGTCGGTTGACGTGAGTCTTGGCGGTGACATTGTCCGAGAGTATCAGGACATGCCGCCCGCATACGTGGGGGAGGAAGTTGCGCAGGGCCAGGTGGATGGCGCGAAGTTCCAACCAGTTTATACTGCGTGTCCGTTCTACCTGTGACCATTTGCCCTGTGTCGAGAGCGAGTGGATGTGAGCGCCCCATCCGGACAGGCTGGCGTCTGTGGTGAGGGTGAAGCGTTGGGGTTCCTTGAAGCAGTGTCCCTTGTTGATGGCGGGACTGGTCCACCAGAGGAGAGACATGAGGACCCTTGAAGGCACCTTGACTGCGGCCTTTGAATTGCTTCTGCTGGTCCTTTGGAACGGGATCAGGAACCACTGTAGGGATATAGCGTGTAAACGGGTCCAGGGAACAATGGAGATACATGAGACCATTTTACCGAGTAATTTAGCCGATTCTAAAGGTGTTACCTTCCTTGATCGTCTGATATGTTTGACAGTTTCCTGGATGATATGGAATCTCTCGGAGGAAAGGAAAACCTTTCCCTGAACCGAGTCAATGACGGACCCCAAGTAGGTGATCCGTGTCGATGGTAACAGATGGCTCTACTGCCAGTTTACTAGGAACCCATGGTCTTGGAGGGCAGAGAGAGTAGCTCTGATATCCCTTTCTGCTTGGGTTCTGGAGTGAGACAGGATGAGGATGTCATCCAGGTAACAGTGGAGACGAACCAGGAGGTCCCTGAGGTGGGCCGCTAGGGCTGCGAGGACCTTAGTGAAGGTTCTCAGGGCAGAGGCCAATCCAAAGGGAAGGGCCACATATTGGAAATGGCGATGGTTGTAGCAGAACCTGAGGAATTTGGAATGAGAGAGCCGGATTGGGATGTGAAGATACGCCTCTGAAAGGTCTATAGAGGATAGCCAGTCTCCCTGCCTGATGCCCAGTAGAATGGATTGTAGGGTGTGCATCGTAAACCTGTGGTAGGTCAGGTAACAGTTAAGGTGTTTCAGGTCTAGAATAGCCCTCCATCCTCCTGAGGATTTGGGGACCACGAAGAGGTAGGAGTAAAACCCCTTCTTCCGCTGGGATGGTGGTACAGGTTGTATGGCCTGTGTGGTGAGGAGATGGTGGATAGCTGAATCCATTGGGATCCTTGGAGGGGGGGATGCCATAAAAAAAATCAGGGGGGGCGCGCTGGAATTCAAGCGCGAGGCCCAGTCTGATGGTGTCTCGGACCCAGGCATTGGAGTTAGAGGAATCCCATCGGTCGGCGAAATGCTTGAGGCGTCCGCCGATGGGAAGGGACGGATGGGATCTTTCTGGATCATCTAAGTACAACCCTCTGCTTGAGAAGGAGAGTTTATTCCAAATATTTGCCTTTGTCTGGGATCGAACTCACGACCTCCTGACTATGAGGCAAGTGCTCCACCTCTAGGCCACCTGCCAAAGGCTGCGTCGGAAAGGCTTCCCTCCTGAACCCCTGAAGGGGCGCCTGTTCGGCTCGATCCTGGGGCTGGAATGGCCGGTAGGAGGGGGGGGTCTCGGATGCCTGGGCGGGAAAGGATACTGGTAGAAAGGACGGGGGAACCTCTCCGAAAGGCTGAGGTGCTCTTGACTCTGACCTCCGAAAGAGGGGAGGAAGGAATTTTTTCTTGCTTCGGGTTTCGGATAGCAATGGCTCCAGGGCGGTGCCAAATGGTTTGTCCCCCTTAATGGGGGCGGTGGCTGACTTAACCTTGTTTTTCACGTCCGCCTGCCAGTGCTTGGACCAGAGCAGGCAGCGAGCTGTAACGTGAGAGGTTATTGCACGGGCGGAGAAATTAACCGCGTGGTAGGTGGCGTCGGCCGAGAATTCTGCCGCGGCCATCAATTTTGCGATGTCCTGATGTGCCCTTGCGTTAGAGGGGGGAGCATGTTATTTCAATTGGCGGAGCCACCGAATTAAAGACCTGGTGAAGAATGAAGCGGCCGTGGCCGATCTAATGGCCCAGGTGTCCGCTTGATGGGCCCTACGTAAGGCCAGTTTGGACCTCTTGTCCTTGGGTTTCAGAGCCTCCAGGAGATCACTGGGGGAGGACGAGGGTGCTAAGCCCAATATGGGCTCATCTGCCTCGGGAGTGTTAAGCAGGTTGCAGAAGCTTGACTCGAGGTTAAAGAACCTCTTGTCCTGGTTGGATGGGACCGGAGGGGCCCTTGTAGAGTCCAAATGGTTTGAAACTAGGTCGTGAAATATGGGTGGGGCTGGAATAACCTCCGCCTCCACCAAGGGCTGCCTGAAAATGGCGTCCTCTTGTCCCTCCGCCAGGGAAAGGAGAACCGAGGAGGACTGAACAGACAGGCCAGAAATGTTCTTGGCCTAAAATCAGAGCGATTTAAACATGTGTGGCTTGAACAGACCCACAACGGTGGGTTGATCGGGAGTGAGACCCTTGTCCTCGGACATGTCTCCTTCCATTGGGTCTATCTCCGATAGGGCTTCCCCTTGGTTGTAGAACCCCATTCAAATTCCTCCTCCTCCCCAAACCGATCCAGGTCCTCTATGGCCTCCTCCAGTTCCCCTTCTGGGAGAGGACTGTCCCCCTGCAAAGGTACCTGACCATGAAGTAGGGTCCAATCTGGATGAGGACCTGGCTGATGGCGAGTCTGGACATCTGTTGAAGGCCGTCTGCTATCCCCTGGCAGATAGCCCGTTCCATCCATGCCTGCATGTACGCAGGGATCTCAACTGTGGTGGCCTCCTCCTGGTGCAGACCAGAGGCCGTGGTCATGAATGTAGCTTCGGGCGGCCTTCTGGTGGCTGGTCCAGGGACCTGGTGTCCCTGGGATGAGCTGTGCCTGGAGAGGGAAGAGCAATCTGGAGGGGGGGAGGGTGTCTGGAGGTAGAAGGAACAGAGGATGGTAGGGCTGGAAGCATGGGTTGTGCCTCTCGAGATCGCCTGTCAAATTCTTTCTCCAGTGCCCTATGACGTCTTAGGGCATCTCTCTGAGAAGCCTTGGAAGTATTCTTAGAGGCTTCCTTAGCCTGTTTGCGCAGGTGGTAGGATTTAGATCTGGCCTTCAAAGAAGGGCCTTTTGTGGAAATGTCATCTGCCATTATAGAAGAAAGGACTGAAATACCAATTTAAGGCGGTTGGCTCGCCAAGGGTTCGATCTACAACAAAGGCCAGGTGTCCTTTCAGCTGGCCCGCGCCCCCTTTTGGAATTTAGACGTATACAGCCTATAAAATTAATATTGTTATAATTATTTATATATATATATATATAAATATATATATATATGTATATGTATATGTATATGTATATATGTATAATATTTCTTAATATTATTATTATTATTATTTTTATTTCATAATATTCAATTTGGGGTCTGGCTCGATGCTCCTAGGAAGGAGTGGCCCCAGAGGTTGCTGTTAGTTATCACCAATCTGCCAAATGAATGCCTGAGGCTGAAATGAGGCCTCTGGCAGCTGGAGCTCCCAGGCAACAACCAGGAGGGATAGGCTGCAAGCTTCTGCCCTGAGCGTGCTGCGGAAGCCAACTAGTGTATGCCAATTGTGATTAAAATCTAGCAGCTCTCACAGGCTGGAAGGCCTATGACTAGAGCTAGTCCCTTCGCAGACCAATGAGGCCTTTAAATATAGCACCTGACACACGCCGGCACCCAAAATGGTGGCCGGCCACGATCTCTTATCCACGGGCTGCTCAGAGCAATTAAAAAGGCTCTCCTGCATGTCTAGAGGCCGGAAAGGCAGCCAAGTAAACTATTCGCCCTTTCCTGGGGCGATTGGCGTTCGCGGTGGGGAGGAACACCAGCTGCGCTTATCAGCACGATCGAATGGAGCCGCTGCGATTGTGGTGCGGAGAAGCGGCAGGGAAAGGAGCCGAATTGGGGGGGGGAGGATTGGTGCCAGAGCGCGAAAGCCGCCCGCTCGTTATCCCCCCTGGGGGCAAAAAACGTGCTCCCCTGCTACAGCTACCTGAAGTGCACAGAGGCTAAGGAAGAGCCAAGAATAAAAGGCAAACCTGAAAAAGTAAAGGACTTTGCAGCAATTAGCTTGAATTGGCCAAGGAGTGGAAATACACAGCCTACTCTCACGAAGGCTGAGCATAAACTGGGGAATGCAAGGAGCCACGTGATGAAGGGTGGAGCATTCGTCAGTAATTAAGCTCAGCCTTCAACGACGCAGACTGAAGCACCTCTCACTCTCTGGATGATCCAACCGGCTCTCAGGAGAAGCTAAGTTTATGCAAAATTGTCTGTATTAATAGCTTCCTTCTTACAATCTTGCTTTTATTTGTTCATTGTTTTAACTGGTTTTAAATCGCTAGTTTTATTATACAATGCCTAGAATCAGTTCGTGAGAGAGGGACACATAAATTTGACAAACAAATAAAACCTTATATGTTCGTTTGTCCCAATGTTTAATACTTAAGCCTTTTCTTTCCACCCTCGTGATCAATGGACTTTTGATCATCCTTTTCCCAACCTGGAGCTAGAAAGGCATCTAATCATTGCTGACATGATTCACACCAGCCTTAGTTGCATTGGTTTCTATCTTGACAGTTTCAGCTATTAAAGGTTATTTCATAAGAGACAGGAATCTTTCCCATCCCATTTTTTCCTTCACATTTTGTTATGTCACCAGTAAATAGAATTATGCTAAATATATTCCCGCAGCAGAATGCATTGACAGTTTTGCAATTTCTTCATCTGTTTCCACCATCACAATCACAAATTTTCTTAGCTGTCTTCTCTCTAGAATAATCCTCCAAGCCTACATAGATCATATTCTATGTAGATAATAATAGAAATAAACAATGATCCCCAATCCAGTGAAGTAAGTCTTCCCTGCATAGTAGAAGCTTCCTATTCAGAGATGAATGGCTCTAGATCTAAGCCAATATTATATAATTTTTATACAGAGATAGAAATTATTACCAAAATATTAGGAATATGTCACCTGGTTGCCATGTGGGTGCTCTAAATTGTGGTAAAAGAGTTGTTCCCGAAGAAACAGTCGGAGTATTGCGAGATTCAATTGCAGAGAGAAAATTCATGACTGATGTTTCTTTAGTGTTGCTATTGCTACTGTGCGTAGTATTATCAAAAATTCCAGGAAGACCTATAAGAATAAGTACATCACATATGAGCTTTATACTAGACATACTTCAGCACTTAAATATCTAATCAAAATATGAAATCACAACATTGTAGTTGAGTTTTGGTAATGGCCAAAAAGCTCTATTGCAATGTTCTGACAGTTTACGTAACATTACAAGCTGAAAGTAATAAAGAGAGGAAATATACAATAATATTACAAAGCATCTGGAGAAACCTTCATTTATGGTGTATTTAGCGCATTATTAACTGAAGGATGAAGGAAAGGAAGGAATGGGCAATTTTCACCAATTCCACCCTTCTGTAAATCCCCATGCTTAGAGCTCCAGGAAACAAAGTGCGGTCAGAGAAATTTTTCCCTTCCAAACTTTTTAGCAGGTATAACAGGTATATCAACATGTATCTCAACAATTCTCCTGAAATGTATTCTTGTCAGCTCTCAACTATCACTTGTCAGCTCTCAACTATTTTAAAAGAAAGGCATCTATTTCATAAATTATTATTACCAGAAGGATGGGGTGTGGTAGTGTACACAGGAAGCTGCTGAGAAGCTGTATATGTTTGTCTAAGAAGATCCGCTTCAGAGTGTGATGAATGTCCACCTCCATAGTTTAAACTTCAAAAAGCAATTAAAAAGAAAGACAACACACACGTAGATGAAAATGTCAATTAACCAAAACATAGCGAGAGAGATTAATATTACAAGTTTAGACTTTAATGGTTGAGCAGTGACTGATCCTCAAGAGTACAGAATATTGGAACTTAGGATTCTTTTGCACAAATACACAAGTACTGTAATTTAGTTAACAAGTCTAAAATAGAAAATGACTGCTTTTTTATATTTCAGAGTAATTTGTAACGTATTATTTTACTATTCTGCATTGCTAAATTTATGAATATCTCAGTTTTAATAGTGTTGCAATACACACGCTTACCAGTGGTGTATTTTTTTTTTTTTTTTAACTATCAGTTCTGTGGGTGTGGCTGGTGGGCGAGGAGATAGCTTGGTGGGGGAAGGTTACTGCAAAGTCCCATTCCCTCCCCACCCCACTTACCTGTTTTCCAGCTCCGTTTTCCTGTGCAGGGCCAAAAAAGAAGATCCAGCTGATCAGCTGGGATGCAGTAGGCAGAGAATAGATGGGGGCAGGGACAGTCAAGAGGTGGTGTTTGCCGGTTCTCCGAACTACTCAAAATTTCCGCTATCAGTTCTCCAGAACTGGACAGAACCTGCTGAATATCCACTTGACACACACAAAACCAATTTCTAAAATATTATGCATACAGGATATAGAAGAGATTCATAGGCAAATCTCCTTTTCAAGCCAGAAATATACTTCTGACTTCACAAGGTAGCTGTAGAAAGCATTGCTAGGTCTGAAAAACATGATTCAAAGGACCCATGGCCTTCAAGCAAGAGGAAGGATTTTCTCAAACACGCTACTAAGAGTGTCCAGGAAATGGGTATGACTCCTCCTACTGACGTCATAGAATTGGGTCTGCCACTATAAAACCAATCAGCCTTAGCTGCTCACCATCTTTTTGACTCAGCTCTTGACTTAGAGCTTAGTCTCTGTAAGATAGTCTGAGCTTTGCATGAATTTAAAAGAGTTTACTTGATATTTGATAAGGGTTTCTTTCCCTCATTGTTTCTGCTGCTCCTGGGGCTCTGGTTGAGAAAAGGCTTCAGGAGGGCAGGGATCTGCTCTCTGGCAGCATCGAGGCTTCAGCGCTGCCTGCAAGCTGCAGCTACAGGGAGAGTTCTAACGAGCCTCCAACGCAGCCGAAGGTCAGAAAGCACTGCCAGCGCTACCGCTCTTCTTCCCACTTCACAGCTGACTCCGGGGATCAAATCTCACCACTTTGCAGTTTTTCAGATTAGAGCGAAGCAGCTCGGGGCCAGCAGGACCTATTGAGCTGTGAGAGCATTGAGGCTGTTCCTGGGCTGCCGCACGTGGCAGGCAGCCATTTGGGAGAAGATTTTGTTTTCATTTTCTCCTTGGTGAATACTGATCGGGTCTCACAGCCTTAGAGCTCATTTGGCCCTTGCTACAGGCTGCACTTAAAGCGGGGAAGCTCTCAGTGCCTCTTGTGTCTGTCCTGTTAGCATAATGGTGAAGGAAGCCTCACATGCAGCCTCCATGGGGCCAGAAGAACTTTGTGATCCTCCAGCCCTTTTTAAGACAAGGAAAGACAAAGGCGTTCTACAAACAGAGAAGTGGCTGCTAAAATCAAAGCCAAAGCCTAAAAAGAGTTCCAAATCAGAGCTTAGAGCTGAGAAGACATGCTGCTTTGGAAAAGCAGTTTGAAAAGACATTTGCACAGATGTGAGATCAGATTCATCAGTCCTCCCAGCACGGGGAGCTGCAGGTTTGCCCTGATATGTCGGGGGGGGGGAGTGGCCTCTACCTCTGCTAGTCACCTTTTAGATTGGTCCCCTGAGAGGGTGGAGGGATATACCCTAAGACTTGAAGGGTCCTTCTTCCAGACAGGCATCCTGGGGCCCAGGACCTTCCCTTCCATTGGGTCACTGGGTACAAGCAGGTCACAGGCCTATGCCAACAGCTACTTATACTCCTATGACTGCTGGTATGCATCCCTCGGAACCCCCTTCAGGCCATTGCCATGATGACATCAAGGATATGGTGGCTGTCACCATCAGACAGGGTATAACTGAGGGGTTTCAGCAATTCCTTCGCCCTCAAGGAGGTCAGTCCTTGTTGTCTTCCTTGCCCCAAGGAGTGGCTCCTTCTTTCAGTTTTCCCTAGCCATCAGCCAGCTCATTCTGATTGGGGGGAGGAGGAGAGGAAGATTATACTAACCCTTCTGATCACAGTCACTACTCTCACTCTGAGGAGGAAGAATTTAAAGCTGATCAGCCTTCTTCTACTGGAGTTTTCAAACCTTCCCTTTTCAAACCTCTCTTACACAAAGCCTTGGTAATGGCACAATTGACAGCTGAGGAAGTGGCCTCTGAGCCTCAGATGACCCCTCCAGGCCACAGTGATTCTCTGTTCACAAAACCAGTGATTCACACTGAGATTCTCCCTTCTCCCACCATATTCCTGGATCTGGTTAGGGAGCAGGGTATCTCCCCAGGGGCGGGACCACGGCCTTCATCGCATGATAGGCGGTTTTACAATGTGGGACCAGCTTTGGCCAATGCCCTCATTGTCCCTACGATAGATGTCCCGGTGGTGGCCTCTTTCTCCTCATCAGGCACACCCAATGCAGAGGATAGGAGCTCTGAACAAACCCTCAGACGCACTCACCAGGCTGCAGCATGGGCTATCAGGGCATCTACAGCTGCCAAGTTTTTCACGAGGTCCTCACTGCGATGGCTCCATCAGCTTCAAGAAAGACTCCCGGCCACTGATTCCAGGGCTCACCAGGATCTTAACAAAATAATTGCGACTGCAGAATTTACGGCTGATGTGATCTTGGACTCAGCCAAATTCGCCTCCACAGCAATGGCTTCCTCTGTGGTGACCAGGCGACTCCTTTGACTTCGGAACTGGTAGTCGGATGTGAGCTGCAAATGGAAGTTGGCATCGGTGCCCTGCTCAGGGGATAAGCTGTTCGGGGAGTCTTTGGAGCCTTACTTGGTCGAAACCAAGGACAAGAGAAAAGTTCTCTCTACAGCAGAGAAGAGGTTGAAATATCGACCCAGCCATGTTCAGATCTGAATCCACATCACGATTCTCTAGAGGCCAGAGATTGTTCCCTCAATGCCAAGACCAATGTCCTGAGGCTTCAGGCAGGCAACAACAGGCCTCGGGTAAATGGCCCTTTCGAGGGGGAGGTCGTTTGTTCCGTCGCTCAAAGTAAAGAGGTGGCTGACCCCCCCATCGGAAGCAGTTTGGCCTTTTTCACCTCTCGATGGGAGGAGTCAACTTCAGACACCTGGGTATGGTTTGGCCTGCAGCTTGAGTTTCTCTCTCCATCCCCACGATTTTTTGTTCGATGCCCTACGTTGAGGGACAGATCTAAATGGGACCTCATGGAGTCAGCCATTCAACACCTGGCCGAAATTAGGGCCATTGAGACGGTTCTGATGGAACGAGGATTGGGTTTCTACCCTTGAATCTTCATCATCTGGAAGCCTTTGGGGGATGGAGGGCCATCCTTGACCTTAAACAGCTAAACAGTCTTATTCTGCTTTAAAATGCAAACTCTGCATTCCATTTTAGAGAGTGTACGATCTCACAGAGGCTTACCTCCATATACCTATTTGGCCTCATCACCACCAGTTTCTCTGTTTCTGTTACCAGAATGTCCACTTCCAATACTGGGCCTTTCCATTTGGTCTTTCATCGGAGCCCAGGATCTTCACAAAAGTGCTGGCAGTTCTGGCATCGTCGCTGAGGGCTATTCTGGTGAGGGTTCAGTGCTATCTGGACAATATCCTGATTCAGTCGCAGTCCATCGGTTTGGCCCATCAAGATCTTTGCATCATGGTACAGTGCCTGCGAGACCATGGCTTCTCGATCAACCTCAAGAAAAGCCACCTCTCCCCTACGACCAGGCTGCAGCATCTTAGGGCAATCATCAATACTCTCCGCTGCAAAACACAGGGAGAGCCTCAACGCCTTTACTATCCAGATCAGAGGACAATGCACCGTTCCACTGTCTCTCCTGTCTCAGCTCCTGGGGAAGATGATCTCCTGCATTGGCATTGGCCCGTGGGCCTGCCTTCATGCACAAGCGCTTCAGTGGTTCCTGCTGCCATTCTAAAGGGCAGGCACCAGCCATTCATCAATCCGAGTGCAGGTTCCATCTCAGGTTCTTCGTTCCTTCAGGTGGTGGCAGTCCCAGGCAGTAGGGAGGGGCCTTCTCTTCAGGGAAGCAAACAGGGCCCTGCTCACCATGTATGCCAGCCTCCAGGGCTGGGGAGCCCATCTAGAGGGCAAGATAGCTCAAGGCAGCTGGTCCCAGGGAGACAAGATTTGTCCCATCAATTGGCTCAAACTCAGGGCCATTTTCTTGGCCCTGAAGCATTTCCAACACAGAGTGATGGGTTGCCACATCCTAGTCATGACAGACAATGTGGCTGCAAAGGCTCATGTCAACAGACAGGGTGGCAGCAGGTCCAGGCTCTCATGAGGGAGGCGGAACGCCTGGGGAGATGGGCAGAGAAGCATCTGTTTCTCCTCAAGGCAGATCATATTTTGGGGTTGACAATGTCCAGGCCGACTGGCTGAGTCGGTCCCGGGTTGTCCATTCGGAATGAAGCCTCTACCTTTCACTGTTTCTGACATTGTCCCACAGGTTTGGCTCCCCGGCAGTGGACCTATTCGCCATTCCCTTCAATGCTCAGGTAAGCAGATTCTTCACCAGGTTTCTGACCCAGGGAGCGGAGGGGACCAACACGCTTTGGAATCGTTGGCCTCCAGGTCTCCTTTATGCCTTTCCCCCTCTTCTGGTCATTCCGGCTGTAATCCAGAAGTTGTTGGAGGAACAGGCGGAGCTGATTCTCTTGCCCCACCCCCCAATTGGCCCAGGAGACCCTGGTTTGCAGATCTGGTGAATCTGTCTGTGGCCCGGCCATGGAGGATCCCAGATGACAGGATCTCCCTGCATCAGGGAGCCTTGATCCACCCGGATCCTCAGTGGTCCTGGCTAACTTCTTGGCGCTTGAGCGGCAGACCTTGAAGGAGGCCAAATTTTCTGATAGGGTGATTGACACCATTCAGGCCTCCTGGAAGCCTTCCACCTCACGCATCTACAATGCTACCTGAAGGCCAAGTCTGCTGTTGTGCCTTTTTTGGCACCCGTTGTGGAGGTGTTAAGTTTCCTCCAGGATAGCCTTGATAAGGGTCTCACCCCCAATACTCTTTGCTGCCAAGTGGAGGCTCTGTCCTCTGTTTTGGCCTTGGAAGGTATTGATTCCTTATCTCATCATCCCTCCGTATGAAGGTTTCTCAGGGGGGAGCGACTAACCTGCGTCCTCCTGTTGTTCACAGATTTCCCACATGGGATCTCCCTTCAGTTCTACAGGCACTTATGGGCCTTCCTTTGAACCCCTTAAGTTGGTTTCTCTTCAAATGATGACTTTTAAGGTGGCATTTTTGGTGGCCATCACTTTGGCCAGGAGGGTGTTGGAGTTGGCGGCTTTTTCCATTAAGCAAGATCTTTGTGTGTTCCACAAGAACAGATCCCACATTTGTTCCTAAGGTGAATTCTTGGTTTCACCGGGTGCAGGAGGCGGTGTTGCCTAATTTTTGCCTCAACCCACAACATGAGTTGGAGCATAGGTGGCACAGGCTGGATGTAAGGTGGACCCTCAAGATTTATATCAAGAGGACAGAGGAATTCCAATGATCAGAGGCCATGTTTGTGTCCTTTCATCCCACGTCCTCGGGTACCAAGGTGGCTCCCTCGATGATTGGGAAGTGGATTTGATCTTGCATCACCAAGGCCTATCAAGTTTTGTCCCTGCCAGTGCCTACAAACATCACAGCCCACTCCACTAGAAGCACGGCTGCCTGGTCTATGCAGGCTTTGCTGGAGGAGATTTGCAGGGCGGCTACCTGGGCGTCGCCATCGCTGTTCATACATCATTATAGGTTGGATTCCTTTGCTTCAGTGGATGCCTCCTTCGGATGGAGGGTGCTTCAGCAAATGGTTCCACAGTTGGACTGACCTGCCCAGATGTTGACCCTCCCATGGACATGCGAGCTTTGGTATGTCCCATTTCCTGGAAACTCTTAGCGTGTATGAGAATGGGCGTTGGTAGAATTACCTGAGAACACACTTTCTATATACGGTGCAAGAGTGTTCAGCCCCACCCTAGTTCGTCTGGGGGGGGGGGTTGTTTGGTTCTAATTTGTTGGTTTATCTTCCAGAGACACGTTATGTCTGTCAAGAATCTTCACCTAAAAGATGGTGAGCAGCTAAGGCTAATTAGTTTTATAGTGGCAGACCCAGCTCTACGACATCAGTAGGAGAAGTCATACCCATTTCTTGGACACTCTTGCAGTGTATATAGAAAGGGTGTTCTCAGGTAATTCTACTAATGCCCATTTCTTGGTAATACTTCAATTTTGAAAGACACTCAAGACTCTAGAAGCAAAATACAGAGCAAGCCCCAATCAGTCTTTAGATCTCTAAGCAGAAGAAAGACAGGGAGATGTTTTTGATCCTTGTAGGTTTTCCAAGTATCTCAGAAGCAGATTCAAACCAAAAAGCCCCTTTCGTGAGTTTAAAGGAGAAGACTATGTCAAGTGCCTCCAATGTTCAATGCAATTGTGAAATATCCCATGTTTTCTCCAAGTTTGTCAAGATATACCAAACTTTGGATGGAAACCTGGACAAAGCAGCATTTATCACAGGAGTAAAACTGTTAATTCTGCATATGATAAACCATTTATCTATGTGTGGTCTGTATTCCTGTGTGTAAATTATTTCAGTGTATATTATGAAGGCAATTTCTCTTTTAGGGACATGATCTTCCACAATAAATCAATCACAAAAATTCTATACAAGTGCTCCATGCATATAAAAGAAATTCCCCTTAGGAAGCTGATATACATGAAATTACAGCAAAGTGATCACCCTTTTATCTTACCATGTATACAGTTTTGAAAGGATTATTTCAAAAGTCATAGTCATTAGATGGCTGTATGGTTTCCCAAATAGACAAAACACTAATTTCAAATCCCAAAAGTGATGCTTAGTTTTCCAAACAATTAAAAAAGTAAAATTTAATGGTAAATATAAAAAATAATATTTCACACAGTATTATTTAGGAACAATCCTAATTAAGAAAAAACTTAAAAGTAAATATCATTCAAATCTAAATCATCATTGTTATATAACTATAATTTTCATATTAAATGTTTTTTTACAACTAATGCACCAGAAGCATGACTGTCATATGAAAGAAAAGGGGCTGTCATAACCTAGGTATCATCCTTTGCATTTGACAATATTATTAAGCCCCATGGCACAGATGTATTCTCTTCAATTTTGGCAAAATACCAATGCTCCAAATTTTGTTAAATATTGCCACTTAGTTGACATACTAGCATACATCTCTACTGCAGTAGTTTATATCAAAATTATATTAGATCAAAATTTTCTCTGACAATAATCTTCTATATACAGTATATATGATTAAGCCAGGAACTTTTAAGTTAGTCTATATTAGCTGGCATACAATCGTCACTCCCTATTTCATATTTTGTTTATGCAACTATATAAACTAAACAAAAAATTACTTCTTCAGGCATGCAAGTCTAAATTTACAGATCAGTGTGTCCATATAATTTAAGTTTTCATTGAATGTTAGCTTACATATATTATTTCAGCACACAGCTTTTTGTACTCAATACAAAAAGAAGGTAAATAAGGGAAAGGACAGATATAGGAGGTGGAAAGAAGGTTAAATCAGCAAACACACACATTTAAAATATGGTCTCAGAAAGGCTAACACTTACAATGAGTTCAGTTTGATAATGGATGCGAAGAAAAACAAGCAAGATTTTGGATATGTTCAAAATAAAAGGAAGAGGAAAAAAATCACTATGCCAATTGTTTGGGTACAAAGAAAATGTAGTACTACCCTTATTTTAGCTCAGATTTTTCTGAAAAGATGACTAAATACTTCACCTAGCAATTGTGAAATCAGAATAAAGCAGCAGGATACAAGTCCAAGACTGATAGAAATGTTTATTTACTTTGAATGAATTTAGAACAGTTCATTTGAACTGCATTCCAGAAGTAATCAAATGTTTATATTTCATTTGTGAGAATCCCTGGGAGCAAATATCCCTATATGAGGAAAAAAGAGAAACAAGGGAAGTACAAACCTGTCACTCTGACACTGATATGTTGAAAGATGTAAAACTTTAAAATAATTCAAAATGGAGACAAATAAAACATTCTTCAGTGACAACATTAAAATTAAAATCAGAGAAACAGACTGGAGGCAACCTAGTTTAGGAGTGCTATTTGTGATCTTGGAATAATAGTTCATTTTATATATGCTAAACAGGGATTGCCAACGTCCAATGACAGATACGGCACAAGAAGAAGAAACAGCAGGGAGCTTCGTTTCGGCGATACAGCTGCAATCTTGGGGCTCTGAGATCGCAGCCGATATTTTCGCCCCTGGTCGGTCGCAACGGACCTAAACCGTCCCGTAGAGACGGGGATTGAGAAGGGTACTGTCCCAAGATCCCAGAGATATCGCAAAATCTCTGGTTTGATCCGGGAGAAGCCCTTTTGTTGGCGGCAGAGAGGCAGCCTCTATAGCTGCTGAAGTCAGGACAGCTCCGGAAAGAAAGTGGCTGGAAAGAAGTGTGTCGGCTGGGTGAGAAATTCCTTTTGTGTTGTAAATTCGCTGAGGTTTGAAAGGGCATCCTGAACAAAGAAGAAACCTGTGAGACTTTTTTTTTTTTTTGACCAAAACTGTTTGAGCGGCGTTTTTTAAAGTGATGTCAAATTGAGGCTTGGATTTTTTTTTCTTTTCCTTACTTTTTTTGGGGGGACTTAAGTGTGACTTTGTAGGTAACCGGATTGAATTTTCTCTTATATATATTTTTATGCTCCTTTTGATTTTTTAATTTTCTCTAGGATAGAGGTTCCCTTTAGCTATTTTCTTTTTCTTTTTTTTTGTATACATTATTCATTTTTTCTGGCTGGGGGGGGGGAAGAGCATTAAGAAACATTGCAACACTGCCAACTGGAGCATTGAAAATACTTTATTTGAAGTGGAAAGAATTGCAAGAAGACTCTTTCTCAAGGACATTTCAACGTGATAAGATAGAGGGAGAACACAGCAAAATATTATTACAGGTGTTTTCCTGGACTCTTATCAATATTTCAACACTTGAGGCTTAGCTTTGAAGCTGCTGGAGAAGAGAGTCATAATAAGAGCCTTGGATAAATAAATAAAGTGCAGTGTGCTCATATATATATATATATATATATATATATATATATACCCCATTCGCCAGCCTTTTTGTAAATTTCAATTCGTAATATTCTTATTTTTGCCTTTTATTTTAAAGGGAAAGTCTCAGAGTTTTTCTTTATTTTTCTTTTTTTCTCTTTATTTTTATTGGGACTTCTTTGCTTTTTCTATCCATGTTTTTGGACCACTTTGTTTCTCTTTTTTGATAATTGAGATTAAGGTGTGAAGAACCTGAAGGAATTTCTTTTTTTTCTTTTGTTTTTTATTTGCTCTTAATCAATAATATCATTTTTGGGTTTGTTTGTTTTTTTCCTTTCTATTTTTCCTTTTTTATGGTGGACTACTTTGTAATTGGATTAGGGTCAAGAAGAACCTGAAGATTTTTCTTCTTTCTTTTTCTTCTTTGGTTTTGGGTCTTTTACTATTGGATTTTTCCATTTTGGGTTATAATTGACTATTCTACCAGTTGGATTAAAAGTCAAAAAGAATTTGAAGCTTTGGAGGCATTAAAATGAGCAGGAAACCAATACCAGTTGGCATTTCTACTTCTACCTCTGCTTCCCCACCAGCTAGAGGACAACGTTTAATTCAGACAATGTTGAAGCAAAATAAAGAACAAGAAATTGTAACTTTACAGATGATTATGCAAGGAATCCAAGATCTGAAGAAAAAAATCAGACATCATTGAACAAAGAATAGAGAAGACTATATAGCAACAACAACCAAGCAAAATAGAAAGGCTCTCCCTAAATCTTTTTTTAAAATGACAGATGAACTATCTTTAAAAGATATTTGGAGAGAAAGAAATGTTAAAGTTAAACAATATACTTTTTATTCAAATAGACATTTATCATGGTCCAGATTAGATATGATTTGGATATCAACAGAATTAATATCCAATATTCAAGAAACAAATATTGAAACAAGTACTTGGGCAGATCATAGCCCAATGACAATTAAATGGAAGGGACAAAAAAAAAGATTGAGATGGACATTAAATAATATTATTTTAAAGGAGAAAGATTTTATACAATGGATGGAGAAGGAATTGGCTTTTTTTTTTCAGAGAAAATAAAAAAGCAGATACTTCAATGCAGAATGTTTGGGATACAATGAAGGCATATGCTAGAGGTCTGATAATAGATTATACAAGAAAAAAGAATATTAGGAAAAGGCAAGCTTCTAAGGCCTTGGAAGATGAGTATAAAAGACTTGAAAAAGAATTACAGAAAATGCCACAGAAAAAAGATATTAAATTGAAGCTGGATGTAATTAAACATAAAATGGAATTAATAAGAGAAAGAAGAATTGGCACAGAAAATCAGAAATTCTAAACAGAATTACTTCAAAGATGCGAATAAACCAGGTAGATAGCTAGCATATAAATTGAGAAAGGAGAAGGAATCAAGAAAAATTTTGAAGTTAATAGATGATCAAGGCCAAGTTTGTTTTGGTAATAAGGAGAAAAAGGAAATTATTCGAGATTTTTATGGGCAACTATATAAACAAGAGAATATTGATGAGGAAAAAATCAAACAATATTTTCAGAATGCTAATTTACTGAAGATACCTAAAGAGACTGAAGAAATGCTAGAAAGCAATATAACAATGATGGAATTAAATGAAGCATTTA
Source organism: Hydrophis major (assembly GCA_033807585.1). Lineage (NCBI taxonomy): Eukaryota > Metazoa > Chordata > Lepidosauria > Squamata > Elapidae > Hydrophis > Hydrophis major. The sequence goes on along the minus strand of CM066328.1, from coordinate 112,595,024 downwards.
AGAGACAAAACAATGGGAAAGCACCGGGTCCAGATGGGCTTCCGGCAGAATTCTATAAAACATTTCAAGAATCATTGAGTATCCCATTATTAGAAGTCATGAATGAAGTTATGTTAAAGAAGATGATACCCAAAACATGGTCAGAGGCTAAAATCACACTTATTCCAAAAGAAGAGGCTGACCCACTGCAAATTAAGAACTACAGACCCATCTCCTTATTGAATGCAGACTATAAAATCTTTGCTTCAATTTTAACAGAAAGACTTAAAAAATATTTAAATAATTTTATTCACCCAGATCAAAATGGATTTCTGCCAAAGAGACAAATCAGAGACAATATGAGAGTAATCTTGGATACTTTGGAATACTATGAGGCTCATCCTGAAAAGCAAATGGCTTTGATATTTTTAGATGCTCAAAAGGCATTTGACAACGTGAACTGGAGATTTATGTTATTACTATTGGAACAGATGGGTTTTGCTAAAAAATTTATTCAAGCAATCGAAGCCACATATAATAAACAGACAGCAAAGGTAATGATGGAGGGGGAACTTACAGATTTTATTAATATGAGAAAAGGCACAAGACAAGGGTGTCCCCTATCCCCTTTCCTATTTGTGTTGACCTTGGAAATGCTGAATAGGAATATTAGGGATGATAAAAGCATAAAAGGAATGAAAATTAAGAAGGAATAATTTAAACTACAAGCTTTTGCTGATGATTCCGCTTTTATTCTGGAAGACCCATTAGAAACAGCTCCAAGGTTATTGGAAAAGATAGAGACATATGGTGAGATGGCTGGTTTGAAAATAAATAAAGATAAAACAAAGATTTTGACAAAGAACATGCTATTGAGACAAAGAGAAGAACTGGCAGATCTTTTGAAAATCCAAATTACAAATAAGGTTAAGTATCTGGGGATATATTTGACAGCAAGATGTAGCACATTAAAAGAGAATAATTATATTAAACTCAAACAACAGATAGCTACAGATTTGAAGAAGTGGGAAAACTTGCAATTGTCATTAATAGAGAGAATTTCAACAATCAAGATGAATATTTTACCTAGAATTTTATTTTTGTTCCAAACAATACCAATTAGGCTTGGAAAAGACTATTTTGAAGATTTAAATAAAATCATGTTGAAGTTTATATGGCAAGGTAAAAAAGCGAGAATAAAGCTAAAGCTTTTGCAAGACGCAAGAATTAGAGGAGGTTTTGGCCTGCCTAATTGGGAATTGTATTATCAAGCTGCAAACTTGATGTGGGTCAAGGAATGGATAACATTAAGAAAGCATAGGTTGTTGACATTAGAAGGGCATGATTTGCTGTTGGGCTGGCATGCTTTTTTATGGTATAAGGGAACTAAAACACAGGGTTATTTTAGAAGACATTATATGTGGGAGTCTTTGTGGTTAAACTGGGAGAAGATAAAAAGACAATGTTATTTGAAAATTCCAGTTTGGTTATCGACTATTGAAGCATTTTCCTATCCTATAATTTATAAGAAGGAACAAACAGTTAGATATGGGGAACTCTTGGATGAAAAGGGTGAACTTAAATCGATCCAAAACTTAGAGGAACAAGGTATAAGGATGAATTGGTTTTCATATGCGCAAATACATTCAAGGTATGATGAAGATTCTAAAACGGAGGGATTCTATGATAAGCAGACTGATTTAGATAAGATCTTGATGGGTACTGATGAGAAGGTGATTAAAAAATTATATGGTTATTTACTGGGAATGAAATTAGAGGAAGAACAAGTCAAAGAAACTATGATTGTTTGGGGGAAGAATTTTGGATATGGGATTGATCTAGAGAAATGGCAGAAATTGTGGTCTCAAAATTATAAAATGACAATGTCAACAGCATATAAAGAAAACTTGTATAAGATGTTTTACAGGTGGCACTTTCCCCCGACAAGAATAGCAAGAATGTTTAAGAACAAATCTGAAAAATGCTGGAAATGTCATCAGATACCCGGCTCATATTACCATATGTGGTGGACTTGTGAGGACGCTAGAAAATATTGGACTATAATTCCGCATGTGGTTGGAAAAAATGACAAAGAAACACATAGACTTGAAACCAGAGATCTTCTTATTGGGAATTTTACCTGATATATATAGTAAAGATTTGAAGTACCTGATTGTAAATGTATTGACAGCGGCTAGGATTGTATTTGCTAAAAATTGGAAGAATGAGAAAATACCATTACAGGAAGAAATTATTAAGAAAATATTGGAATGTGCTGAGATGAGTAGATTGACATTTGAAATTAGAGAGCAAGAGGATAAACAATTTTATGAAATTTGGGATCTTTTTTATCAATGGTTAGATGATAAAATACGATAATAGAATATTTAGAATGCTAGACAGTAAGGAATATCTTTATTTTGCTATTTTGCTATTATTTTGTTATTTGACATATTTATAAAGGTTTTTTTAGGATTGATTTGATATGATTATATGATTTGTTATAGAGTAAACTGGTTTAAAGTATTGTTAGCTCATAAAGCATGAATGATTAAAAATATAGTAAAAAACTTCTTTTTTTAGTGATATTAGGATATATAAGTTTGGATTGACAATATGAGTTGTTATGTAACATAATTGTAATTGAGACTACAGAATGAATGCACAAAAATGATGAACCAACTGACACACTGGATGTACATATGAGAGTTGATGTTTTTATGTTTTGTTTGTCTTGTTTGTTTGTAGAAAATTAATAAAATCTTTTTCAAAAAAAAAAAAGAAGAAGAAACAGGGAACAAGATCTGGGTACCAACACACTGTTCATACTACTACTTTTATTATATTTGACTTGTTATGAATATACCTCTAATATATGCATGTGCATATATAGGCATATGCATCTATATTAGATATTTTATCCCATCTTTATTATTTTTACAATATCTCAAGGTGGAAAACATATCTAATACTCCTTCCTCTTCCTATTCTTCTCACAACAACTCAGTGAAGTATGTTGTGCAGAGAGAAAGAATGACTGGCCCAGTTACCTAGCTGGCTTTCATGCCCAGGGCAGGACTAGAATTTTATAATCTCCTAATTTCTAGCCCAGTGCCCTAACTACTAAACTGGATTTTTTTATATGTATACATATATATATATGTATGGCATTCAGCTTAGTTCGGGTATTTTCCCACGTCATAGTAGTTGTGCTTTTAAAGTTGTAGCAACGTTTCAGCAGAATCTCATCTGCCATCATCAGGCTTCTGAAGTACTATGACGTGGGAAAATACCCGAACTAAGCTGAATGCCACACATGTAAGTACCCGCGAAAACTTAAGAAAACACACACACACACATATATATAATTTAATTCTCCTGAACACTTTAATATTTTTCCACTCTTTTTCTGAGCTATTAAATGAACAGACAGTTAATTATAAAAGTATGTTGAGAATTTCTAATACTAAAAACCCACACCACAAATATGTTTTGCTATGAATTAAACACTAAATAGGTTAGAGAAATGCCCCCAAAATAAAAATGTGTCTATCCTCTTAATATTGCAGTGAGATGGGTATTTGGCAAAAGTTATGCAGTAATAGTCTGAACAAGAATAAAGAAGATAACCCTAACTGCATCTAAATAAAACCAATATAATTTTGGAACATTTTTTTCTGAATTAAGTCATATGCTTTCTATCTTCATTTCAATCAAAAGAAAAGAAAAGAAAAACATCAGCATCAGACATATTATAAGTAAAGGTTTACATAACTGAGTAATTTGCGAACTAGGATGATTTATTATTTTGCAGAAATGAGGCCAGAGGGGAAAAACAGCCTCTAGATGTATCTATCTGAAGACTGAACTGACCATACAAAAATTCTGTGTTTTTAATGAGTTAATTTTTATTCACTTTTGCAATACATTCCTGAAGGACCAAATCATCTTCTCAAATGCACATAATAACTTTATCTCTATGTACCTCTACCAGCACAAGGAGGGAGTTGTATAGTAATCATAATTATTTTAGAAATACATAATTTGGGAAAAATGATAAACAAAAATTTTACACTAAGGTGGGCAACTAGTATATCAATCCAATATCTTCTCTCACAACAAAACATATAAATGCTTAAAGAACAGAACAAAATGTATCTATTACCATCTGATTGTATTAATCTTAGTATGTGCTTAGTAAATTAGAACTACTGAAAGCTGATGGCTTTAACATACTGGAGGTGTTCTTAGTTTGAGACAAAATATAACGCAGATTTCAAGGAACTCAAAAAAAAACCACATCTGAATCTCCATAACACAAAAAACAAAACACTGTAAATCAAAAATCAAAGAATAAATATAGAATTTAACAATAGTCACTGATGTTTCAATCTATCAAAGACTTTACACCACAAAGTCAGTGCCTGATAAAAAAAATAGTAAAGGAAAACAATATGTAATAGAAACTGAATATGAAAAGTACTATAATAAGAACAAGTTAACTTGTGTCGAGAATAAAAAAACATTAAGACATCAGCAATTAGTAAAGCAAAATTTCAGAAAAAGGATTAAATGTCTCATTCAGAATGGGCGTTGGTTCTTACCTGATACGCCTCTTCTCGTGGAACTGCGTAGAGCATCCAGAGAGTGGGAGGTGCTTCAGTCTTCACTTCTCACAGGCTGAGCTGAAATTGAGGAACGCCCTTCTCCTCCACGTGACTCCTCCATGCGTTCCCCCCAGTTTTATCGAAGACGAGAGGACAAAAACAACCCTCTACTCTTAAGTATTAAACAACATGAACTACAACATTAGAAATCATTGGCCAAAACAGGTTTTCCTCCTTTACAGACGGACCAACAGGGTGGGGCTGGATGCTCTACGCAGTTCGACAAGAAGAGGCATATCAGGTAAGAACCAACGCCCATTCTCTGTAGAACTGCTGCGAGCATCCAGAGAGTGGGACATACCAAAGCAAGTGTGTCCTACGGGTGGGAGTCCGTCTGGATTGGAACTTCCCCAGGATCTCTCACCACTTGCTGCAAAACTCGCCTGCCAAAAGATGCTTCAGCTGAGGCATAAACATCAATCTTATAATGTCTTATAAAGGGAGATGGGGAAGTCCAGGTGGCTGCCCGGCAAATATCAAGAATAGACGCCTGAGTAGCCCAGGCTGCCGAGGTAGCTGCACTTCTAGTGGAGTGAGCGGTAACCCCACTGGGAACTTGAATAGCTTAAATTAAATAGGCCTTGGATATGGTAGCCCTAATCCACCTGCCTACCGTGGACGGAGAAACCTTACAGCCTAGTGTCTTTGGCTGAAATGACAAAAATAGAGACTCTGCCTTCCTGATGGAGTGCGTACGAGAAATGTAAATACGCAAAGCCCTTCGAACATCAAGGATGTGCCACTGCCTCTCTTGCTCGCGCAGAGGCTTCGGACAAAAATTAGGCAGGACCAAGTCCTGCGCCCTGTGGAACGGTGAATTGATCTTCGGCATAAATGCTGGGTCTGGTCTCAGAACCACCCGATCTGAATGAAAGATGCACAGATCTTTTCTCACGGATAGAGCTGCAATTTCAGATATCCTTCTAGCCGAAGTAATAGCCACCAGAAAAACTGTCTTAAATGTAAGAAATTGAAGTGACGCCTCTCTGAGAGGCTCAAAAGGAGATCTAGTCAAGGCCAGGAGAACTTTATTAAGGTCCCATGTCGGGTACCTGTGCACTACTGACGAGCGCATATTAGAAGCCCTTTTAAGAAAAGCCTTGATTCGAGGATGGTGGGAAAGGGGACCGAAAGGACCACCAGCAACCACCGTTGAGAGCGCCGCGACCTGCCTCCTTAAGGTGTTAGGTGATAAACCTCCATCTAGGCCATCTTGTAAAAAGGCCAGGATCTGTGCAACTGAAGGAGAGCGTGGGTCGATGAATGATTTGTGGCACCAGTTACAGAAACTTTTCCAGGTTGCATCATAAATGCGAGTGGTAGAAGGTCTTCTAGCCGCCAAAATGGTGTTAATGACCTGTGCTGATAAGCCTTCCTCAATCATCCTTTCCCGCTCAACCTCCAAACGGCCAACTGTAGCCACTGTGGCTCTGGGTGGAGCAGCGGGCCTTGCGACAGCGAAATCTGATCCAACGGAATCCTCCATGGCGGAGATACTGACAGATTGCGGAGGTCCGCAAACCACGGCCTCCTGGGCCAATAAGGTGCCACCATGGGGATCTCTGCTTTCTCGGCTATCAATTTTCGAATCACCCTGGGGATTAATGGAAGCGGAGGGAAGGCGTACAGTAGCCCGGGAGGCCACGGGCAACGCAAGGCATCGTGATTCTCTGCTCCGCTGGAGGGATAACGGGAGAAGAACCTCGGTATTTGCGCATTGAGCGGAGATGCAAAAAGGTCTACTAGGGGCTGACTGAACCTGGCTGCTGCTTCTCTGAACAGATGTGGGTGCAGGCGCCACTCTGCTTGATCCAGTGTTGCCCTGCTGAGCCAGTCCGCTTGGACGTTGGAGGCCCCAGAGATGTGCTCCGCTCTGATGGATAAAAGGTGCGCTTCTGCCCATCGACACAGTCGCTCGGCCTCTCTCATGAGAAGGATGGAATGGGTGCCCCCTTGCCGATTGATGTGGGCCTTGGTTGTAGTATTGTCCATTAGGACCAGGACATGGCACCCTCTTACCCGATGAACGAATGCTCGCAGAGCCAGGTACACTGCACGAAGCTCCAACCAGTTGATGCTCTGACTTTGCTCCGCATGAGTCCAAACTCCCTGTGCTGAGAGAGATTGTAGGTGGGCCCCCCATCTGGAAAGACTTGCGTCTGTTGTGAGAACAACCCTTTGAGGTTCCTGGAATAACTGACCTCTGTTGACAGATGGTCGCGTCCACCACAGGAGGGAGGTGAGAACTTTCGGCGGGACCTTCACTATAAACCTTGACATGCTCCTTCCTGAACGCTGATACGGCAGGAGGAACCATTGCAAAGATCTGGAATGCAAGCGAGCCCATGGAATAATGGAAATACAGGAAACTAGCTTCCCTAGCAGTTTGGATAAATTGAGCAACGATGCTTTCCCGGTCCGCCTGATATCCCTGATAGTGATGCGTATACTAATAAGTCTCTCCTGAGAGAGAAAGACCCTTCCTTCCTTCAACAGAGTCAATCACAGCCCCTAGATGGGATATACGAGTGGAGGGGGTAAGCTGACTCTTCTCCCAGTTCACTAAGAACCCATGGGACTGAAGTACCGAGAGGGTAGCGCTCGTATCACTCTCGGCTTGATGTCGGGAAGGGGACACAACCAGGATATCATCAAAGTAACAGTGGATCCGGATGTCTAAGGTGAGCTGCAATAGCCGCCAACACCTTAGTGAAAGATCTCGGAGCTGAGGCTAGACCAAAGGGGAGGGCTACATACTGGAAATGCTGATTATTATAACAAAATCTGAGATATTTAGAATACGAGGAATGAATGGGAATATGGAGATAAGCCTCGGAAAGGTCAATTGACGTAAGCCAGTCCCCTTCTCTGATGCCCTGTAAAATCGACTGCAGAGTCTGCATTTTGAATTTATGGCGTACAATAAAACGATTTAACCTCTTAAGATCTAAAATGGGCCTCCATCCCCTGGAATGTTTAGGCACCAAGAATAAAAGTGAATAGAAACCCCGTCCCTGTTGGGATGGGGGTACAGGTTGAATAGCCCTAATATCAGAGAGATGTTTGATGGCAGAAGTCATAAGAGCTCGTTTAGTAGGATTCCTAGAGATGGGTGAAACCCTGAAATGTTCGGGGGGAGGGAGGGAGAAACTGCAGGGTCAAGCCAAAGCGCACTGAATTTGTAACCCAAGTATCAGAGGTGGATTTCTCCCACTTGTCGCAAAATGCCTGAGGCAGCCGCCTATGGTAAGAAAACCTGCAATGCTACCTGGGCCGACGGGCCGCTCTACTCCCGGAACACCTGAAGGGCCTTCTGTAGCTGCCCCCTCTCTTGCTTCTGTCTCCCGAGTCGCCCCTGGTCCTGGTAGGACGGCCGGAATGAGGGGGATCCCTGAAATCTAGGAGAGAATGATGACTGGAAGGAGGGACGAAAGGAGCCCCTCCGAAAGGACTGGGAACTCTTGGCTTCCTGCCTACGAAAAAGTGAAGGAAGAAACTTTTTTTTATTTCGGATTTCCAGGAGCAATGGCTCCAGAGCGGGCCGAATAATTTCCCTTTTACTATGGGGGCTGAAGCCAACTTAGACTTATTTTTAATATCAGCCTGCCAGTGACAAAGCCAAAGCAATCGTCTGACAGAAACATGGGAAGAAATAGCTCGGGATGAGAACTTAACCGAATGAAAGGTAGCGTCGGCTGCAAATTCTGCCACTGCCGTGATCTTTGTAATATCTTGATGGGCTCTGGTATCAGCTGGAGAAATGTGTTGCTTCAGCTGTCTGAGCCACCTGATGGAGGATCGGGTGAAAAAGGAAGCGGCCGTGGCCGACCGGATAGCCCAGGCATCAACGGTGTGAGCCCGCTGGAGCTCCATCTCCGCTCGCTTATCCTCTGGCTTCAGTGCCTCCAGTGCATCGGTAGGATTGGAAGAGGAAGCAAGTCTTACAATCGGATCATCTACTTCCGGGGTGTCTAACATAGCTGAGAATTCCGGATCCAGGGTAAACAACCTCTTGTCCTGACTAGAAGGGCCGGAGAAGGACCCACCGAGGCCAACTGCTTTGCCACCAGATCTGAGAAGATTGGGGGGGCCGGAATAATGTCTGCTGCCACTGTCGGCTGTCTGAACATAAGGTCATCAGGACCTTCTGGACTCGATGGAGGGGGTTCAGAAGGAGGCTGAGAGGTCAGACCTGAAATGTTCTTTGCCTTAAATAGCAAGGACTTAAATAAATGGGTTTTAAAAAGACCCACAACAGCAGGTTGTTCAGGAGAAAGACCCTCATCTTCCGACATTTCTCCCTCCATTAGGTCCCCCTCCAGAAAGGGTTCCGAATACTGTAAGGAACCTCTATCAGAACCTTCGTACTCTCCGAACGGTTCAAGGCCCACTTCCTCTTCTTCTTGGGTATCCTCCCCCTCTGGGAATGGAACTTCCATGTGAGGAGGTACCTGACCATGCTGTGACGCTGGTGCAGAAGGAGATCTCCCGGATAAAGACTCAGCCTCGGGAGTCCTCCCTCAGGAATCCGGTCTAGCCAGCTGCTGCATTCCCTCAGCTATGCCTTGACGGATGGCAGACTGCATCCATTCCCTGATGTTCTCAGGTACAATGATTGGAGCAGGATCCTCAGAGCGTAGGCCTGCAGCGGTCGGCGTAAATGTCGCCTCTGGTACACAGGAGGGCTGGCGGCCTCGGGTGGAAGTACCGCTCCTAGAGGAAGAGGGTTGGCTCGGCGGGGGGGGGGTAGAAGGAAAGGCAGGTGTTATAGAGTGAGACTCTCTAGCCCGCTTGCTAAATTCCCTTTCTAGGGCCTTATGATGTCGTAATAAGCACTGGAAGAATCCTTGTCCCTTTTGCAAAGGTAGTGCGTCTTAGACTTGGCCTTCAGAGAAGAGCCAGTAGGATTAGCCTCTGCCATGGTATTGAAAGAAAATGGCGGTTGGCACGCCTAGGAGTTCGGCCTACAAACGTAAACCGGTTTTCCTAAAATTGGGTCACGTCCCCCTTTTTGAAAGAAATTTTATTCTAGAACTAGCTATTATCTATTCAAAAAAATCTCCTTTCTTTCTCTCTTTTTTTTTTGAACCTTATGCAATAAAAAAACAGAAAAAAATTCTAGCAGCTAAATTAAAAACCTGAATATATACACTGGCAATTAAATACAAAAAAAGGGGTCAGGTTCAAGTAAGGAAAACCAAATAGACCCAAAAAGGTACAGCAAATAAAAATAAAAATAAAAATAAAAATAAATAACTTAATTCCAAATAGACCAAATGAACGCTGAGGCCAAGCAATTGTAAAAGGCAAGACAAGAAAAAAGGGGCCTCTATAGGCAGCCCCCCAACAACATGGAGAGTACGTGCCTGCACTTCTGAACTAGCTGCGGGCCAAGGAAGAAAGCCAACAATATTAACTCTCAGAGAGACAACAGGGCACGGGGCCATAATGCTCTCTCAGTAAAAACAAAGGCTCCATGCGGCCTGACGGTCCCGCTAAAGGGCCTACAAAAAACCTCGCAGCTCACTTTCAATCCAAAAAGAAGAAGGCCTTACTTGTTCAGAAAACAAAATGGTGCCGGCCATGAGGCGTGCCCAAAATGGCCGCCCGGCTCAGAGCGCACAGCTCAGAAGCGCACCAGCCCACCGCAACTTCAAACAAGCGAAGGAAAGAGCTGGGAGAGGAAGTGCTGCCTCCTCTGAGGCGTTCTAGGGGGGAAGACGCAATTGCACTTTTAAAAATACAGCGCAGGGCCAAGCGGCTGAGCCCAGCATGCTTGGAACGGCAGAGGATAGATTAGAAGGGGGGGGCAAAAGGCTCCAAACCCCTTACTTCCCTCCTGGGAGCAAAATCGCTCCACCAACTAAATTTGGGATCGCACTAGCCTTGCAGGGAGAGGAAAAAATGAAATCAAACCTGATCCAACTCTCAACGATCACCTGAAATGGCCAAGGAATGAGAAAAACCTGCCTGCTTCTCGAAGGCTGAGCTAAAACTGGGGGGAACGCATGGAGGAGTCATGTGGAGGAGGAGGGCGTTCCTCAATTTCAGCTCAGCCTGTGAGAAGTGAAGACTGAAGCACCTCCCACTCTCTGGATGCTCGCAGCAGTTCTACAGAGAATTAGATGTTTCAAATGCATCATTTCTTAGTTTTGACAGAACCAAAGCAAATATAAAGAGGGTTGAATCTAGAATAGAATACGAACAATGCTTGATCATAAAAAATATTCACTGCTATTTTTCTGCAAACTATTTGTTATGATCAAGAGATTGTCTGGAATGCTACTGGCTGAGCCACAGGGGTCTTAGAAAGACAAAATTCAGTATGACTGCCATGCTGCTCATGCACCTCTCTCTCTCAAAGCCCACTTTTTAATGTAATCTGTAATTTGGGAATATCCTCTGTTTTTCACGGTACTGTTTTTCACAAGCAGTCTTCCCACAGGATGAACTAACTAGAGAGGGCTTTAATGTTTCTTAACAAAGACACTAATTTATATAAACCACACTAAGTACTAAGTTAGCCAAATCCTGTCACAATTTAAGTCATGCAATAATACTTTCTAAATTCATCAGCTCTCACAGAGATGAACATTTTTTTTTAATGTACTGAGAATTTAAGGAAGCAACCCAAACATATTTTTGTGGAATGAAAAATACTAAACCAAATGTAATTTATTTAATTTTGGCTTCATTTGCTGTGAAAACCTTGCCATTATGGTTTCAACTTAATAGAATTATTTCCAAATAAATATATATAGGATTACATGTCAATAAAACTTTTTTCATAATTATTAATTGGACCAATTAACTGGTGAAAATATATACAGGCTAAGAACCACAGTAGTTTCTTCATCAGCAATCATTATGAAAAACAGTAATTCTGGGGAGGCAGGAGATCAGGGAGTTCAAAATATACTTTATATTATGAGCTTGGGTAAGCTCCTCTTGGGTAAGAGGATAAAAAATACCTTTTTAAAAAAAAAGTAGAATCAATCTACTGTTATATCCAAAGTAGCTTTTTAGCTGGCCAAATGTCAGGTTTTGCTTAGAAGGATGAGATATTATTTGCGCTGTTCCTGATAAACTCTTATACACTATAAAACCGTAAGAAACTAGGAAGAACTATGCCAAAGACCACAACATTCCAGCAAACCCAATCATATCTTTGTCTTCATCCTTTGACATTAGGAATTTTGAAAAGTTCACATAGCACTGTTATCTATATTTCATCTTATCCTATTCCATAGGGCAGAATTAAGATCTGTTTTATATATTGAGAGCTACTGTAGAAATCTGTAGAAATCTTATATACAATACTCACTGATTAACAATGCATTTCTTGTATATTCTTTTTCAATATCATTGTTTTTGGTTGGATATATAAATGCTGAAAGTTCTAATTCTCCCTAAAATTCTATCAATCTTTATCTACTTATTTTCTCCCTATAGTTCATCCTTGTTAGAGGTAGTCCTCAATTTACAACCATTTGTTTAATTCAGTAGTTGCCAACCTTTTAGACCTCAGAGATCACCAAATTCGTAATTTTAAATCCCGCGGATCACTTATATGAATCCAGCATGCCGCTCGCTGAAGTGCCTGAACTCCCACTGACGGAATGGGATCCTTCGGGCACTTAGCTTGGCTGCCTGTTTCTGCAAACTTAAATAATCAGTCATTTGGACCTGTTTCCCATAGAAAGGAAAAAAACACTGGGATCTCTCATCTCTCTCCCCCCCCCTTCTCCCTTTGCCCCTTTCTCTTCCTCTCCCTCTCTTTCCCTCCCCTTCTCTTTCTTCCTTTTTTCCTCTTTCTCTCTTCCTTTCTTCCTCTTTCCCTCTCCCTTTCTCTCATTCCCCCTTTCTCTTTTTCCCTCCCCCTTTCTCCCTTTCTCCCTTTTTTTCTTTCTTTCCCTCCCTCCTTTTTCTTCCTCTCTTTTCCCCTTCTCTCCCTTTCTCTTTCCCTCTTTCCTTCCTTCCCTCTCTCTCTTTCCTCTCCCCCTTCTCCCTTTTTCTCTTTCTCTCTGTCTCCCCCCCCTCTGTCCCTGGGGTGGGGGTGGGAAAAAGAAACCTCTGAACTGGTACTGGTGAGAATCTGATGTCTGGAGGCTGATGAGCCACGTGCTGAAGACCAAATGGCTGGCAGGGAGGTGCAGCAAGAGGGTTGATACCGCCGGCGGATGGACTGATATGTGTGGGAGATTGTGGCATCAGAACCCTTCCCAGGTATTCCCTGGCCTGCGAGGGGGTGGGGGCAAAGGAACTTCTGAACTGGTGTTACTTCCTGCCCTTGCGCATTGAGATTGAGTGGCTGTCAGCAATGCCCTCAGGTGAAGATGTTGCAAGGGGGAGGCTCGACCCCTCCCCTCAGAAGCCATAAAGCACTCACCACTCCTCTGGCACCTGTCAAGCTTCCTCCTTCCCACTTGGCGTGTGAGCACTTCTGGTGAGGAGAAAAAGCACAGTGGGAGGAGCCTTGGTGGTTGCCAGACAGAGAGTGCTTTGCGGCTCCTGAGGGGAGGAATCAAGCCTCCCCATTGCAACATCTTCACCTGAGGGCATCGCTGGCAGCCACTTCCTGCAGCTCAGGAGGTCCACACTCTTCCTGTTGCTGCTCAGCCTTGATGCGTGGAGGCAGGAAGCAACAGCCACAACACAGGTTTGCTAGGGAGACTGTAGGATTGCTCCAACTCCCCGTCAGCCATCTGGTTTTTAGCACGTGGCTCATTGGCCTTTGGACATCAGATTCCCACCACCCAGCACCAGTTCAGAGGTTTCTTTCCCCCACTCCCACCACCTTGCAGGCCAGAGAACACCCAGGAAGGGCTCTGATGTCACAATTTCCTGCACTACCCTCCCGCACGCACACATCAGTCCACCCGCTGCTGGTATCATCCCTGTTGCAGATATGGGTGTGCTGCAGTCCACCAAAATGTTCTCACGGACCACCAGTGGGCCGTTGGCAACCACTGGTTTGGTTCAAACTTACAACAGCATTGAAAAAGTGACATGACTGCTTTTCACACTTAAGATTGTTGCAGCATTCCCACCATCACAAGATCAAAATTTTACAGTTACCAACTGGCATGTATTCATGACAGTTGCAGTATCCCATGTCATGTCATGTGATCCCTGCATGAAACACTTGCAGTTTCACACATGATCACCTTTTGCAACCTTCTTGCAAGCAATGTCAATGGAGAACCCAGATTCATCATAACAATCGTGTTATTAAATTAATACATGCAATGGTTCACTTAACAACTATGGCAAGAAAGGTTGCAAAATGGGACAAAATTCTTTTAACAACTATCTAACAACTTAGCTGCAACATTATAAAAGATATTCTCAAATTTGGATTATTGCATTGTACTATTCAGAGAACTCTGCTTTTAGAGTATTTAGTGCAAAAATACTGCAGCTATGTTGCTGAAGGAAGTAATTTACTGTAAACAAATTATAGCATTCTGAATCAATTGCACCTATAGTTTTGGATAAATCACTGCATGACTCAGATCTTGGAAATCTGAAGGACCAATAGAAATTAGGAATAATTCTGCAATAAGACAATGATCATGTGTCAACCCAAATGATGGTATTCTTGACACGACTACCTAGATTATGGAATTTCCTCCCTCTCCAGCTTGCTTAACCTCTGGACTCAACTAAAGGCCTATTTGCATTTTTCACTGAATGTATGCATTTGTGTCACAACATTTGTCATAATTCCAATGGTCCCGCTTATTTGGTCACTTCAACTATTGTTAAAATTAATGTATTAATTTTATTGTATACAATTGTATATTTAATACAATATTCATTTTTTCCCTGGTGCCATTAGTGTAAAATAAACATAGGTCTAATTTTCTAATTTTGGTCAGTGAAAGAACAAGCAAAATGCAATATGGAAGTGATTAATAGGATACAAAATATATTCATTAAAAATCAAGGAACAGTTTGAAAAATTAAACTAACAATGAGGCTATTTATTATGTTGTCCAACAGAAAAACTATCTGGATTGCTATTCTGCTAATACATGGCTTGTCTTAATGTTTGTTGAACTAACTCTGATCTTGTTCACACACATTTTATGAAATCTTCAATTGTATTAACAAATCATAATGGATACATTTAACTATTCATAAAGTCAAAATTCATATAAATGTATACGGTTTATTGATTTACATGATGTATAAATCCAGACACCTGTGGTTTGTTGAACTTCAGCCAAGCAATTTGTTACTTATTTAAATATGCAAATTACTTAAACATTTATACAAATTTAAAATTGAAGTGCAAATGTCTCATACAAAACATATTAAATTAGCGGTCATGAGTAAAAGTTGTTCATTCTGATGCATAATATATATATTGTCGTATCATATAGATTTATATCCAGCATTTAGTCCTAATTCTTTATTGTATAAATGTAAATAATTTTTAGAAATTGAAATATAGGATTCCTCAACAAATACATAATCCATCCTCTAAAGTCTGGCACATCAACAAAAAAGTTCACTCTTAACTTTTATTTTAGACTTTACAAATCAACTCAAAGTATCAATTTTCATCAACCTCTTGTTATTATGGATGATTGTACATAAATAATGGAAACAAAGTGGTGTCATTAATTCCATATTAATGTCTACTCTTGAAAGGGCAGAGACAAAAATTAAACTAGAAATGTCCATCAGGTCAAACCCATTATTTCATCTCCGTCACAATTAGGCAAAAAATATCCTATAAAAGGCATAAAGAGACAAAAATATTTGTACATCTAAGAAACCAGAATATCTTCCTTTCTCAAGTTTAAATTCTATTCACAATTTCAAGGTAAGCTGTGATCAAGAATAAACATTCAATTAAATATTTCAATACAACTAGCTATGTAGCTTTCCTGAATATGCAATTAAACACAAAGTAGCCACAATTTTAGTAGCTTTGCATTTTTTCTTTCCTCCATATATTGTACAAATTGTCATGAATGCTGAAATATAGGAAAATACTTTAATATCCAGCAAAATTAACATACTTTATATTAAAAAAGTAAAGATTAATTAATTCAGAAATACTTGTAGTGGAAACTGGCTTGGTTCATTCTGATAATTTCACAATGAAAATTTAAAAATGAATTTCAAATATTAATAAGGTTTTTTTTACTAACTTTCAAAGAATCCAATTTTTGTAAATCCTGGAATTTAAAATTATGCTATGCAAATCTGCAAGCAATTGCGATTACAAATTTTCTTCATAGCAATCTAACTGAAGAATATAAAAGTAATAAGTGACATAAAAATAAACATCTGCTTATTTTACAGTCTTAACCACACAGCACTGCAGTAACTGAGCTAATAGAGATTGATGTTTGGCAAGTATATTTTGAAATTGGGCGTTGGTTCTTACCTGATACGCCTCTTCTCGTGGAACTGCGTAGAGCATCCAGAGAGTGGGAGGTGCTCCAGTCTTCACTTCTCACAGGCTGAGCTGAAATTGAGGAACGCCCTCCTCCTCCACGTGACTCCTCCATGCGTTCCCCCAGTTTTATTGAAGACGAGAGGACAAGGACAACCCTCTAATCTTAAGTATTAAACAACGTGAACTACAACACTAGAAATCATTGGCCAAAACAGGTTTTCCCCATTACAGACGGATCAATAGGATGGGGCTGGATGCTCTACGCAGTTCCACGAGAAGAGGCGTATCAGGTAAGAACCAACGCCCATTCTCCGTAGAACTGCTGCGAGCATCCAGAGAGTGGGACATACCAAAGCAAGTGTGTCCTACGGGTGGGAGTCCGTCTGGATTGGAACTTCCCCAGGATCTCTCACCACTTGCTGCAAAACTCGCCTGCCAAAAGATGCTTCAGCTGAGGCGTAAACATCAATCTTATAATGTCTTATAAAGGGAGATGGGGAAGTCCAGGTGGCCGCCCGGCAAATATCAAGAATAGACGCCTGAGTAGCCCAGGCTGCCGAGGTAGCAGCACTTCTGGTGGAGTGAGTGGTAACCCCACTGGGAACTGGAATAGCTTGAACTAAATAGGCCTTGGATATGGTAGCCCTAATCCACCTGCCTACCGTGGACGGAGAAACCTTACAGCCTAGTGTCTTTGGCTGAAATGACAAAAATAGAGACTCTGTCTTTCTGATGGACTGCGTACGAGAAATGTAAATACACAAAGCCCTTCGAACATCAAGGGTGTGCCACTCTCGCGCAGAGGCTTCGGACAGAAATTTGGCAGGACCAACTCCTGTGCCCTGTGGAACGGTGAATTGATCTTTGGCAGAAATGCTGGGTCTGGTCTCAGAACCACCCGATCTGAATGAAAAATACACAGGTCTTTCCTCACGGATAGAGCTGCAATTTCAGATATCCTTCTAGACGAGGTAATAGCCACCAGAAATACTGTTTTAAATGAAAGAAATTGAAGTGACGCCTCTCTGAGAGGCTCAAAAGGAGATCTAGTCAAGGCCAGGAGAACTTTATTAAGGTCCCATGTTGGGTACCTGTGCACTACTGATGGGCTCAAATAAGAAGCCCCTTTAAGAAAGGCCTTGATTCGAGGATGGTGGGAAAGGGGATCGAAAGGACCGCCAGCAACCACCGTTGAGAGCGCCGCTACCTGCCTCCTTAAGGTGTTAGGTGATAAACCTCCATCTAGGCCATCTTGTAAAAAGGCCAGGAACTGTGCAACTGAAGGAGAGCGTGGATCGATGAATGATTTGTGGCACCAGTTACAGAAACTTTTCCAGGTCGCATCATAAATCTGATCAGAAATCTGATCCAACGGAATCCTCCATGGCGGAGATACCGACAGATTGCGGAGGTCCGCAAACCACGGCCTCCTGGGCCAATAAGGTGCCACCATGAGGATTTCTGCTTTCTCGGCTATCAATTTTCGAAACACCCTGGGGATTAATGGAAGTGGAGGGAAGGCGTACAGTAGCCTGGGAGGTCACGGGCAACACAAGGCATCGTGATTCACTGCTCCGCTGGAGGGATAACGGGAGAAGAACCTTGGTATTTGCGCGTTCAGCGGAGATGCAAAACGGTCTACTAGGGGCTGACCAAACCTGGCTGCTGCTTCTCTGAACAGATGTGGGTGCAGGCGCCACTCTGCCTGATCCAGTGTTGCCCTGCTGAGCCAGTCCGCTTGGACGTTGGAGGCCCCGGAGATGTGCTCCGCTCTGATGGATAAAAGGTGTGCTTCTGCCCATCGACACAGTCGCTCGGCCTCTTTCATGAGAAGGATGGAATGGGTGCCCCCTTGCCGATTGATGTGGGCCTTGGTTGTAGTATTGTCCGTTAGGACCAGGACATGGCGCCCCCTTAGCCGATGAAGGAATGTTCGCAGAGCCAGGTACACTGCGTGAAGCTCCAACCAGTTGATGCTCCGACTTCGCTCCGCATGAGTCCAAATTCCCTGTGCCGAGAGAGATTGCAGGTGGGCCCCCCATCCGGAAAGATTTGCGTCTGTCGTGAGAACAACCCTTTGAGGTTCCTGGAATAGCTGACCTCTGTTGACAGATGATCGCGTCCACCACAGGAGGGAGGTGAGAACTTTCAGCACACCTTCACTATAAACCTTATGTGCTCCTTCCTGAACGCTGATACGGCAGGAGGAACCATTGCAAAGATCTGGAATGCAAGCGAGCCCATGGAATAATGGAAATACAGGAAACTAGCTTCCCTAGCAGTTTGGATAAATCGAGCAACGATGCTTTCTCGGTCCGCCGGATATCCCTGATAGTGGTGCGTATACTAATAAGTCTCTCCTGAGAGAGAAAGACCCTTCCTTCAACAGAGTCAATCACAGCCCCTAGATGGGATATACGAGTGGAGGGGGTAAGCTGACTCTTCTCCCAGTTCACTAAGAACCTGTGGGACTGAAGTACTGAGAGGGTAGCGATAGTATCACTCTCGGCTTGATGTCGGGAAGGGGACACAACCAGGATATCATCAAGGTAACAGTGGATCCGGATGGGAACTTGTCTAAGGTGAGCTGCAAGAGCCGCCAACACCTTAGTGAAAGATCTCAGAGCTGAGGCTAGACCAAAGGGGAGGGCTACATACTGGAAATGCTGATTATTATAACAAAATCTGAGATATTTAGAATACGAGGAATGAATGGGAATATGGAGATAAGCCTCGGAAAGGTCAATTGACGTAAGCCAGTCCCCTTCTCTGATGCCCTGTAAAATCGACTGCAGAGTCTGCATTTTAAATTTATGGCGTACAATAAAACGATTTAACCTCTTAAGATCTAAAATGGGTCTCCAACCCCCGGAATGTTTAGGCACCAAGAATAAAAGTGAATAGAAACCCCTTCCCTGTTGGGAGGGGGGTACAGGTTGAATAGCCCTAATATCAGATAGATGTTTGATAGCGGAGGTCATAAGAGCCCGTTTAGCAGGATTCCTAGAGATGGGTGAAACCCTGAAATGTTCGGGGGGGGGGAGTGAGAAACTGTAGGGTCAAGCCAAAGCGTACTGAATTTGTAACCCAAGTATCTGAGGTGGATTCCTCCCACTTGTCGGCAAAATACCTGAGGCGGCCGCCTATGGTAAGAGAACCTGCAACGCTACCTGGGCCAGCGGGCCGCCCTACTCCCGAAACCCCTGAAGGGCCTTCTGTAGCTGCCCCCTCTCCTGATTCTGTCTCCCAAGTCACCCCGGTCCTGGTAAGATGGCCAGAATGAGGGGGAGCCCTGAAATCTAGGAGTGAATGATGACTGGAAAGGGAGATGAAAGGAGCCCCTCCGAAAAGACTGGGAACTCTTGGCTTCCTGCCTGCGAAAAAGAGAAGGGAGAAACTTTTTCTTATTTCGAGTTTCCAGAAGCAATGGCTCCAAAGTGGGCCCGAATAATTTCCCTTTTACTATGGGGACTGAAGCCAACTTAGACTTATTTTTAATATCAGCTTGCCAATGTCGAAGCAAAAGCAATCGTCTGGCAGATACATGGGAAGATATAGCTCGGGATGAGAACTTAACCGAATGAAACGTAGCGTCGACTGCAAATTCCAATATCTTGATGGGCTCTGGTGTCAGCTGGGGAAATGTGTTGCTTCAGCTGTCTGAGCCACCTGATGGAGGACCGGGTGAAAAAGGAAGCGGCCGTGGCCGACCGGATAGCCCAAGCATCAGTGGTGTGAGCCCTCCGGAGCGCTATCTCCGCTCGCCTATCCTCTGGCTTCAGTGCCTTCAGTGCATCGGTAGGATTGGAAGAGGAAGCAAGTCTTACAATCGGATCATCTACTTCCGGGGTGTCTAACATAGCTGAGAAATCCGGGTACAGGGTAAACAACCTCTTGTCCTGACTAGAAGGGGCCGGAGAAGGACCCACTGAGGCCAACTGCTTTGCCACCAGATCTGAGAAGATTGGGGGGGGGCGGAATAATGTCTGCTGCCACCATCGGCTGTCTGAACATAAGGTCATCAGGACCTTCTGGGCTCGATGGAGGGGGTTCAGAAGGAGGCTGAGAGGCCAGACCTGAAATGTTCTTTGCCTTAAATAGCAAGGACTTAAATAAATGGGGTTTAAAAAGACCCACAACAGCAGGTTGTTCAGGGGAAAGACCCTCATCTTCTGACATTTCTCCCTCCATTAGATCCCCCTCCAGAAAGGGTTCAGAATACTGTAAGGAACCTCTATCAGAACCTTCGTACTCTCCGAACGGTTCAAGGCCCACTCCCTCTTCTTCTTGGATATCCTCCCCCTCTGGGAATGGGGCATCCATGTGAGGAAGTACCTGATCATGCTGTGACGCTGGTGCAGGAGGAGATCTCCCGGATAAAGATTCAGCCTCGGGAGTCCTCCCTCGGGAATCCGGTCTAGCCAGCTGCTGCATTCCCTCAGCTATGCCTTGACGGATGGCAGATTGCATCCATTCCCTGATGTTCTCAGGCATAATGTTTGGAGTAGGATCTTCAGAACGTAGGCCTGCAGCGGTCGGCGTAAAGGTCGCCTCTGGTACACGGGAGGGTTGGCGGCCTCGGGTGGAAGTACCGCCCCTAGAGGAAGAGGATTGGCTCGGCAGGGGGGGTAGAAGGAAAGGCAGGTGTTATAGAGTGAGACTCTCTAGCCCGCTTGTTAAACTCCCTTTCTAGGGCCTTATGATGCCGTAAGGCATCTCTTTGAGAAGCACTGGAAGAATCCTTGTCCCCTTTGCGAAGGTAGTGCGTTTTAGATTTGGCCTTCAGAGAAGAGCCAGTAGGATTAGCCTCTGCCATAGTATTGAAAAGAAAATGGCGGTTGGCACACCTAGGAGTTCGGCCTACTAACGTAAACCGGTTTTCCTAAAATTGGGTCACGTCCCCTTTTTTGAAAGAAATTTTATTCTAGAACAATGATTAAATGAACTAACTAATTATCTATTCAAAAAAAATCTATTTTGTTTCTTTTTTTTTTTTAAACTCTATATAATAAAAAACAGAAAAAAATTCTAGTAAGCCAAAATAAAAGCCTGAATATATAAACTAGCAATTATATACAAATGAGGGTCAGGTTCAAGTAAGGAAAACCAAATAGATCCAAGAAAGTACAGCAAAAAAACCTAACTTCCAAATAGACCAAATGAACGCTGAGGCCAAGCAAATCTATAAAAAAAGGCAAGACAAAAAAAGAGAGCCTTTGTAGGCAGCCCCCCAACAACAATGGGGAGTACGTGCCTGCGCCTCTGAACTAGCTGCGGGCCAAGGAAGAAAGCCAACAATCTCACATATAAGAGAGACAACAGGGCACGGGGCCACAGTGCTCTCCCAGTAAATCAGATGCTCCACACGGCCTGATGGTCCCGCCAAAGGGCCTATAAAGGCCTCGCAGCTCACTCTCAATGCAAAAAAGGAATGAAGGCCTTACTTGCTTAGTAAACAAAATGGCGCCGGCCACGAGGCGCGCCCAAAATGACCGCCTGGCTCAAAGCGCACAGCTCAGAAGCGCACCAGCCCACCGCAACTTCAAACAGGCGAAGGAAGGAGCTGGGAGAGGAAGCGCTGCCTCCTCTGAGGCGTTCTAGGGGGGAAGACGCAATTGCGCTTTTAAAAATACAGCGCAGGGCCAAGAGGCTGAGCGCAGGGCCAAGCGGCTGAGCGCAGAGCCAAGCGGCTGAGCCCAGCGCGCTTGGAACAGCAGAGGATAGATTAGAAGGGGGGGGCGAAAGGCTCCAAACCCCTTACTTCCCTCCTGGGAGCGAAATCGCTCCGCAAACTAAATTTGGGACCGCACTAGCCTTGCAGGGAGAGGAAAAAACGAAATCAAACCTGATCCAACTCTCAACGATCACCTGAAATGGCCAAGGAACGAGAAAAGCTGCCTGTCTTCTCGAAGGCTGAACTAAAACTGGGGGAACGCGTGGAGGAGTCACGTGGAGGAGGAGGGCGTTCCTCAATTTCAGCTCAGCCTGTGAGAAGTGAAGACTGGAGCACCTCCCACTCTCTGGATGCTCGCAGCAGTTCTATGGAGAAAATCATGTGATTCAAAAGCTTATCTCCATCTTGCCCCCTAGGATCTCAAATGGTATAAGGCAATGGAAAAGTACCATATTAAAGAATAATCGTAAGCACTTAGTGAACTCTACAGTAACACAATTATGAAATGGGAAAACTATATATAATCATACATACATATACACTGATCCTGGATAAATTGCTCTCTGGCAAATAACTTCTTTAATCTGCTTATACTTCAAAATTCATATTTATCACTAAGTTTTTTAAAACCTCAAAATAGATTTTTAGTAACTAAAATGATAAAGACTGGTGTCAATACTAAACTATAAGAGCCAATAATAAACTATGGTCTGTTAAATAATGATTGAATTCACATTACACCGAACCATAGATCAGAGTTTATAAACCAAGGAATTGAATTTACTGCCCCAAAACAAACCTACACTGTTCAAAACAAATCCCCAACCTAAGTCAGAGATAGATTTAGCATGTTGTGTGCATCCAGGCAAGGTAAATGGCTAGGTTTCTACATAGCACCAATTTATATTGAGCACAATACATTATAGGCATTGCAGTTTGGGGTCAGCAAATAGTGTGAGTCTGGCTACAGGTAGTCAACTTATAATCATTTTAGTGACTGTTTGAAGTTATAAAAGTGTTGAAAAAATGACTTGTCCATTTTTCACACTTATGCAGCATCCCTGTGGTCAGGTGATCAAAATTCAAACACATGGCAAGTGGCTCATATTTATGATGGTTGCAGCAACCTTGGGTCATGAGATCCATCTTTTGTGACTTTCTGACAAGCAAATCAATGAGGAAGTCAGATTCACTTAACATATTACTAATTTAACAACTGCAATTATTCACTTAATAAGTGTGGCAAGAAAGGTCATAACATGGGGCAAAACTCTCTTAACAACTGCCCTGCTTTGCAACTGAAATTTTGGACCCAATTGTGGTTGTAAGTTGAGGATTACCTATACTGTCATTCTGATTGCATTGACCATACTTAATACTGTATGTTGAATGCCCAGAATGGTATCTATATTCAATCATTAACACTTAAGCAGACGAGCAACCAAATAAGTCCACAAGATCATTCATCTCAAACATGAAACTAAAGTGCTGGATGGAGCTAAAGGACAAGAAGGAACAAGAGATAACAGCCTTGGTGTATTTTAAGAGGGAGGGAGCTTAAGTCCTAAGCCCCCTCTCTCTTAAAATACAAATAGTTTAATAAGACTTAAGCCTGACCTCATGCAATATGGAACGTGAGATCGAAAAATAAAAAAGGAACATGGGTTGAACATATGGAGTAGCCCACTGAAGAGGGCTTGAGTGACTAGCTGAACTTTCTTACCAATACACTGAAACAATTTGTTGCAGATTCTATTTTCTTATCTAGGAATGGCCTCAGGGAGTCAACTGTCAAATTAAATGTAACCTGGATCATTAAACAAACAATATATGAATAGCTATAAAACTATGGAACTTTCTGAATCACATTTTTTTTAACATTTTTGGTTTAAGTTTTAACCAGAAAATGGCCACAAAACTAATAAAAAGATAGGACCACAGAAGGCCTAAAATAATAAAGACATTCATTTTACTTTCTGGAAAACTGTTGCGAGGTCTGTTTGCTGGTGCCCTATCACAGTTGACTAAATCACTGTCTTCTATGGCCAGCATTATTTTCAACCTAAGGGAAGAAATAAAATTGGGTAGATGGTTGCTGCTTCCACAAATTATCTAAAGACTGTTTTTTTAAATCAGCCACAATGTGGCTTGGTTTTGATTTAGCACAGTGTGTAAAGCCAGAATGTGTCACAACATGGTTGTGGATATGTGCCTTAGTCATACTGGCTAAGACTGATAGGAACTGGAAACAACATAAGGAGAATGATATGTCATCCACTCCTGATTTAATTCTACAACAGATTGTAATTGATATATATATATATTTAGAATAAGCTGAAGTTGAAACATATATGGAAAACAGAAACTACAGGAAAGTAACCCAAATCTGCTAAAACATAATAACTAGAGTCTGTGATACATTTTATACAATTCTCCCAAACAATCCTCTTGATAGCAACTAATTGTTAATGTAAACCTACTATTTTCAGCATCAGAGTTTATTAGGGGATAAAGCTTCATAAAACAAAATTCTTCCACCCTCATCCCACCTTATACAAAGAAAATGCTATAATTTTGTATACAAGCTGTTGTATACTATTCTTCCCAATTTTTTTCTTGTTCCTTACAATTGTAAAATGGGCTATTGGTTTGGAAGCAAAACAGGACAATCAGCAAGAGACAAGGCTTTCTGATACATGGGAAAATATTCAAGGTATGTAGAAATACATGTCATTTAAATATTGGTTTCTCAAGAGAGAGGCGATGTAGAAAATGATCTCCTTCTGTTCATATTGCATTCTGGCTAAATACATGTAGTGTATAAATGCAAATTATTAAGTCATTAATTGCTTTATTTGCTATGATAGTCCTGCTCCCCTTCTGTTATCAGGTGGAAAACTTGAAACAAGTTATTACATGGCCTTCTCCTTGTGTGTGACTTTCTAAACTCATCAACCAGCATAGAAGAGCTATTGTATAAAATAATGAGAGCAGTTTCAAGTTTGTGCATGATACTTCTACATATTCTTCAATTAAGGGACTTTCTGAAATCATTATGTGCATATGGAATGAATTAGAATTAAAATTTGCTTTTATAGCGTTTCTGAGGGTGGGCTGTGGGCAAAGCAAGGCAGGTTT
This sequence comes from Hydrophis major, assembly GCA_033807585.1. Classification (NCBI taxonomy): domain Eukaryota; kingdom Metazoa; phylum Chordata; class Lepidosauria; order Squamata; family Elapidae; genus Hydrophis; species Hydrophis major. The sequence continues at coordinate 112,570,150 of CM066328.1, read as the reverse complement.
TAAGGCTTGAGTGGTCTCTAACATGGGCTAATAATCAATATCTATAAACTATTTTCTTGAATAACCTGAATGATACATTCTGAAATATTAAAAGAGCTCACTAGAGATCAGTTTACTGGAATAAAACTATACAAGGAAAAGTTAATAAAATCTAGGATTGAGGGAAGGCTGATGAGTGAGATTTCTTCCAGATATTCTGAGTCATCTTTCCCACTAATCTTCACATTAGAATCAAATTTTGACTGTTTAGTCGGGAACTGACTGGTTCCTCCCCAGAAGAAATGAAGAGATACTGTATAATCAACGTAAGAAATCATTCCTCCCATTTAAAAATGTTTTCCTCATTGCTTTGGACATCTTTCTCCTCCATCTTCTCACTTTGCAGGTGAGCCTTTTTGTACTTCATTTTTTTTTTGAACCCTGCCTTTATTACTTTTATTAAAAACTCAATGGAGCATACACACACAATTCTCTTCCTTCCTCCTATTTTCTCTACAAGTCTGTGAGGTAGGTTGGTCTAAGAGAAAGTAACTGGCCAAAAGTTGGCTTTCATACCTAAGGTGGAATGAAAACTCAGTTTTGCTAGTTTCCACCCTGGCGGACTAACCACTGGACTACCTGCACAACTGCCTACTCCTTCAGTGAAATGTAGTTTTTTTCCTTTGGGCTATTTATATTTTGCTACATTTTGTTAAGTTAAACTACAAACAAGTCTTCTCAGAAGTGACATAGCTGCAGAACAGAAAGAAAGAATATACAGAGCATACAAGCCATCAAAGAATAACTGAAGAAACCAAAACTAATTTAATTTTTGCTTATCTACAGGCTTAAAGATTTATTGTATTTTTGTTGTTATTTTATACTCACTGCACACATTAAAGCCCAAAGAAATGACAAGTTCCTTATAAATCACTGGAAAACATGTGTAACATCTCTTAAGAAACAACAGATTGTTCTTTAAACATGTTATTACATCTATATTAAAATTAATTTCATAGTTTTAATTTTTTTTACTTCATGTCTCCAATATGAGAAAGCCAAATTGCTATTCTATCTGATAAAATATCCTTGGAAAGTATCCCATCAAGTATTCTTTGTGTTTGTGTCCTAGCCCTGGGAGGCTAATATTCTTAAGCAAATTTCAGCATGAATCTGTTTTTTAAAGTGTAGGCTTCAGAACCTCTACCTATAAAAAAGGAGGGAAAAGTACAAACTGGCAAAATAAGACTGAAAAGGTATTGGGAATCAGTAAGGGTGAACTCAAACCAGTCTCTGGTGGTTTCAAATGAAATCCCCCAAAATTAGCAATCCCCATCCCTGGCTACCACCTTATAGCCTAGCAAAATTATATTTTCAAAGGGAAGGCCCATTTTACCCTTGTTTTATATGCTCTAAATCTTCATTTAATCAATAGAGCCACACCTTTCTTAAAGACTTCTTTAAGGGGCTGTTCTCCATTACTACACTGTATTAATACATTGGAGTGGGGTGTACCTAGGTTTCCCTGTTTTTCCCAGAGACCTCAAAAATACCTTCCCTAGGCAACGCAGGAAGTAAACATGAACTCTTGAACCTGAACGGCCTGCCCCACAAGTACCTTGGAAGCAAGAGGAGGAGGAGGCCAAAAGCTTTCCCTCATCCCTCTGCATTTGCAGTGGCGAGGATACCCTGGAAATGGGAGGAGGGGAAAAGGGGGCTTCTGTCAGGCTGAACTCTTTCCCCGGGTGGGCGTGGGGAGGGGGGGGAGAGACCGCACGCTTTTCCAGACCGAAACAGCGTGTGTGTGATGGTGGGGAAGAGAGGAAAAGCGGGTCTCGGGGTTCCACGGCAGCCACGAATTTCCAGCGTCTTTCCTCGGTCGCACCACGCAACGCCTCCTGCTTTCATTGTCCCTAAAACTCCCTCCACGCGCAGGTCTATCTTGCAACGCCCCTCTAAAATCTTCGCTTGAGCTCCGAGCAAATGGGGACTCCGTGAGCGCTCCCCTACTGGCGGCCCCAACCCCGGAGACGCGCCCTCTCTATTCTCCCGGAGACCTCTCTTCTCTGTCCCACGCCACGCCACGCCACGCCACGGATCAAGGAAACCGCCCAGCCTGGGAAGAGGCGAAAGTGCCGCGAGCAAGTCCCGCGGGCGCGCGAGGGACGGCAGGCCTCGTCTCAATCCCCGGCCTTTCCTGACGCAACGCATCCCACCCCCGGGCTGGCGAAGCAGAGACCCTCCTTACCTGGGCTTGAGGCTGCTGACGCCCCGTTCATAGGCCCAGACGGTAGCGGGTTGCGAAGACGTTGCAGCGGCGGCCGAACTTAATGGATCAGGGTAGCTCGGGGCTGGTGGGTAGTTCCTGTCCATCATACGAGTGGGAAAGGAGGGGACGCCGGGCTGCGCTCGGGGCCTGGCGCGTAAAGGAGCGGCCAGCCGGGGCGGAGTGGGGGGGGGGCTCGGCTGAACGGACCGAGTAGAGTGGGACGACTCTCCCTTCCCGCTCGCAGGAGGAGGGCAGCTGTGGCGGCGGCCACCCCCCCACCCGGTCCTCCCCTCAATTTCCGCTGCGAGAGGCGGGAGAGCGGCTTGGAGCCTGGAGAGCTGCGGCGCGCTGCGGCCAAGTTGGCAGCGAGGGCTGCGAACTGCCTTGCCGAAGACCCATGTCGGGCTGTGGCTTTCCCAGGCTGCCCCTCCCACCCTGCTGCAATTGAACGGGGCCCGATCGGCTTCAGGACACGAGAAACGACGCTCGCCGCCGCCGCCGCTGCTCGCTGCTCTTCCTGCTGTGGCCAGTATGCTGGAATTGCAGCCCGAGAAAAGAAGAGGGCGCTTACAGCGAGGAGAAGGACGCCGAGCGGGAACGCGAAGGAATTGCTCCGACTCACTTTGTTCCCGCGCTGGCGAAAGGAAGCGGCGGCGGCGGCAAGAATGCCTTCTCAATTCCCGCGGTTTCCATCTCTGCAACGCCTGTATATGAAAAACTTTGTTGGGATTTGTAGATGCTTGCTTTAGGCCTCCGCGCGTTATAAAACGTTCCAACAAAAGGCTAACAAAATAACGCGTGAAATGGTTTCGGGACCACGTAGCTTGTCTGCTTAAAACGACACATTTTCAATTTTTGCCTATTTATGCGTGCTTTAAATTTAACATTGAATGTCTTAAATTTCTTGCATCTACCCACTGGAAACGTGATTTGAATTCTTGGTGTCTTCTTTATTAGGTATATCTGTACATGATAGAAAATCCAGGCAAAGTAGTTTCCCCAAGGTAGTGGGGACACTTGCTGAAAGTTCAAAAGAAAGGTGTGGAAAATTTTCTTTACATATATATTTACTATTTCAGAATACATGAAGTAAAATACCTGAACAATGGAACTTTATAAATTGTGTTTTAAATGCTTCCAATATTTATAAGTTAGAATCCTCTCCCTATCTGCTGAATGAACATTTTTTGTGTTTGTTTGAGAATTATAAGTAGGAACAAGATAAAAATGAATGCTGAAAAAAATGAGATGCATCTGTGCTAAATAGAAGTACTACTGACTTCCAACTTTTGTGCTGGTGCCTAGAGAGCAGCTGGGGATAGTAGGAAATGCAGTTAAAAGAAGTTTGAGATTAACAGCTGAGGGAAGTTTGTAGTACTTACTCTGGCACACAGGGACCTACTTTCAAATACAGAAGTTTGAATTTGGAAGTTTTATTCATTTGAAAAGGAAGACAGTCTTTTCTCATTCAGCAGATAGGGAGAGGATTACAACATTGTCATTATGAATTGTGCAGAGGAAATAGATTAAACTATCTTGTGTTTCATTATTTTGACAAAGGTGGACAACAGTGTCAAACTTTCTTTAGAATTCTTTCATGTGGGCTGAAAATTGAAGACACTTTTCTGTCATTCTTAGGTAAGAAGCAAAAATGGTCAGCACAATCACCTTTGGAGAATTTAAAGAACCAGGTTGGGAACAGATTGCTATGGGAATCTAGTTGCTAATACTGGCTAATACTGCCTTGAAATAAGTATAGCTTTATTTTTAAAAAACCTTTCCCCTCTGAAAATCCAGATGCACTTTTGTTTGCTGTGACCCACTTCACCTTGCAGCCATATTGCCCTTCAAATAAATAATGAGTAGTAATTGCATGTCTTTGTGAGCTCCTCGTGAAAGTCTGTTTTAACATCTAAACTGATCTTTGACTTAAAGCAAGGCAAGTTTTTCAGATATCAGACATTTTCAGATTCACTATTTAATTGGCATTAACAAAGAAACTAAAACTAGGTACAAATATTTTATTTATAAAAAAAACGTATTGATAACACCCATATGGATATATTCTTCCTAGTATAAGAAACATAAAATATTCAATTAGATAACTGAAATTTTAATGTGTTAACATTTTTATCATAGGAGAGCCAGTTTGGTGTAGTGATTAAGGCATTGGGCTAGAAACCAAGAAACTTAAGTTCTTACCCTGCCCTAGGCACAAAGGTGAAATAGGGGTAGGGCTACTCTCTTTCTCTTAGCCCTAGAAAGGCAGCATTGGAAAAGTATTTCTGCCAACATTATTGCCAACATACTCTAGGGCTGTAATGGTGGACCTATGGCATGCAGAGCCATTTCTGCCAGCACATGAGCCGTCGCCCAGAACAGATCCACTGCGCATGTGCGTTCCCTCCACCAGCCAGCTGATTGTCAGTTATCTGCTGCACATGCGTGGGGAAGACGTGTGCACAGGAGATACACGCACATGTGTGGGGGGCCACATGTGCATGCACAGAGGTATAGTAGGAGGTCACTTACACATGCGCAGAGGCGTACAGTATGCATGCGGGGGGGTCACGTGTGTATGCGTAGGGGACAGAGGCAGGGGGATCAGTGTGAGCATTGCTTTATGTGTGCAGGCACGAGTGAGCACTTTTGGCGCGTAACAACGAAAAGGAGAGCCATCACTGCTGTAGGGACCAGACCAAGCAGCCACTAAGAGTTAAAAACTGACCCAAACACATTTTTATCATGGGAAAAATTCAAAAGAAAAATATGCTAGAAAACTAATGTAATTTTTAGAATTGGAAATAAAACACTTCAGTTATAAGAAACAGGAAAAACTGCACATCAGTTTACTCAGTGGCTCAAAATGCATAGGAGCTAAGATGAGTATAGATTTTCACACACAAATGGAAATATCACAATATGAGTCTTTCAGAATTATCAGAACATTGGAGAAATGGGTTCCTTGTTTACCTGTCACCCTTTAGTCCATCATAGACAGGCATCTTCAGAGATTCTTTTCACTGTCTTAGAATGCTATACTATAGCACTTCAGCTGCACATCGTTTATTAAGACTAATTCTCAACAGTTTCATAGATCATGTTTGTTCATTAAGGACCCGGAAGAGAGAGAGACTTTTTGAATACTTTGAGCTTTCCTGAATGTCCAGGATATGGTGGGGGTGGAGAATCATAATTTTCTCTTAACGCCATTGCTTGATCATAGGTTGGCAATCCTATCTGTCCTATAGTACAAGGAGGGACAGCATTTAAAGAAACCTCTTCTTGTCTTTGGAAGACGATGGAAGAATTATTGCTCCTGCAGCCTCTGCACCTAGAATTTAAAAAAACATCTTTGATGAATAAGGATAATCAAAAGTCATGCTAATTAATCAATTGAAACTGCTAACAATATTTTCAGCTTCCTAGTTTAGAAGTTAGTTAATACAACCTTACTAATTAACATCTTCCAGGCTGGGAATTTTGAAAACATTAATCCCAATACATCTAAAAGAAGTCACATTGGGAAAGGTAATTGTCTACTTTGAGAAAGGTAAAGGTTTTTTTCTTAAAAAACTCCAGCTTCCCAATATTTCCCTGTGTATATTCATTCTTTAGATTCTATGATACACCATGGAATTATAATTTGAAAGTCATAGAGATTCATAATTTTTTTGGAGAGAAATGAAGTATCCTTCCTATGAAATCAGAGTTACAAATATAGTGAATCAATACTCTGAAAAAATGACTTGGATCAGGCAACCCTCTACTTCTCTTAACGTGTGATTTGTTAAATTGCAACAATGGTAACCTCTGAATACAAATCTGAGCACAAACCAAGGGAAAAATGCTTATGAATACTTATTCCAAGAAAAGCAAGCCCAAATTCCTGATTGATGTGTAATACTAAACAAAAAGCATGGATGATATCACCAGATGTGTTAGCCTTGCCAAATAGCAGCAGAAGCAAATGAACCAGGAAATGTCTCATTTTCAGATAAGCCACAATTATAATCCTAGTTTGGTTATGGATACTATGAACCAAAAGTTTGTTAAAATTTCATATTTCATTCTAAGATAAAAATTCATGTTAGTGGTTTCTATGTACTTTTAATAGCAAGATTTCCAAGAGGCTTCTGGAACAGAAAACACAGAAGCAAGTATACATTCATCTCCAAGTCAAGGCCATTTTTGCTGTTAAACGGTCAAGTTCCATAAATTATTCATAAATCCATCAGAGGTTTTAATGGCAGTAGGATTTTATGATAAAAATTAACTATTCTGGGCATTTGGAGTGCACTGTTGTTTTTGAAACAATTTTATATTGAATATGGGACAATGGAATGTTTTTATTGAAATGGGTTTGTAAAAGATCCCTGTTCATAATTATTGTCTTTAATTACCATTACCATTAAATGAAAATAAAATTTTCAAAAACATGATTTTGTTTCCAGGTTCATGCAACCTAAAGACCTGTGGTTTATTTTCTGCCAGAGCTTAAGGCATCCAAAAATGGGGATTGCCTTCATTTTAATCCCAGAAGAATCCTTCTGAAGTAGGTTAAATTGAAAATGACTTGTCCAAAGTCATTCAGTAACACTTTTGAACATGGACAACTTGAACATAGTTTGAAAACAGATTCACAAAGCTAATTTAAGAGCATCACCATTTAAGGGCATCACCTTCTTATAAGTACACACCTTTCTAGCATTTTCCCACAAATTCAGGGTCCGCTTTGTCATAAGTACACACTATACTGCTCTAATGTCTAAACTCAATTTTCAGAAGCTTTCAAATATTTCTATTTCAGGTTTATTTCATATTTTGTTTTTTTTTGATCAACTAAAACTATCTGCTTTCACTGATTATTTCTCCTTTCTGGTGGTTAGGGTATGGTTACAATGCAGTGACTTATCAAGTAGCTTAAATGTGGGAGATGAGAATAACAAATATGATAATTGACGAAATAGTCCAGAAACTTATTGAGAAATATAACACTGAAGGATCCAATCTGGGTTGGTCACTGAGACCAGAGGTGACTGATCCAGATTATCCTGGGAGACATATATTTGCCATCATTTGTGAAATATAACACTGCTTGTAGGTAATACAGGATAATTATATATATACTCACATATTCTTGGGTTAATGGGAAAAAAGACATTGCATTTGAAAATAAAATAATGCTAATAGGAAATTCATTGTATTTTATACATTTATACATTAGCTCAAAGTAGAGATTAAGTTGAATTAAACATTAATTTCACTATCTTTTCACATGACATTTTTAACTCAAAGTTCTGAAGAAATGATATCTTGTTACAACAATGTGAATCTTTCTACGGCAGGGGCGGGCAAACTACGGCCCACAGGCCACATCTGGCCCGTTGATCTGTCCAAACCGGCCCACCCCTGAAAAAAAATCGCTGCCATTGGTCTGTCCAATCCAGCCCGCCCCTGAAAAAAAATCGCTGGGTGTGGCGTATTGACCTGTGCCGCGTGGCCCCCAAAGCTGCAAAACAGTGCGGAGCGACCTAGGGGTAGGAAAGAAAAGAACTTTGCAAAGGCCTCGGCTGGGAGTTCGAAATCACCTTCGAGTGCGACCTCTCTGAAGGTGAGTCCCCGCCGATCCCCCTTTTTTTCCCGGGGCTTCCAGGCTTAAACTTTGCAAAGGCAAAGCTTGCAGGCTGGAGCGTCTTCCCGCCGAGGAGCGGGAAGGGTTCCACCCGAGGGGTGGGGCAGGCTGCTTGGAGCCACCTAAAGCTAGGCAGCTGCTGGAGGAAACTTGCCCTGCCTTGGTGCCCCGTTTCCCAGCTCGGCGGTCCTGCTCGGGTGGCACTTTAAAAGCCTGCTCCCAGTACCCGAGCAACTTTCCAGCAACTTTTGGCTTCCTTTTAACTCGCGGGTGCTCGTGGCTGGCCCCAAGCCATGCGGCGGAGGGGAAGCCCGGCGGGCGGGCAGGCAGGCGGGCTGCTTGGAGAAGACGACCTGGTGGCGCTCCAGGCTTCCCCTCCGGCGTGCGGCTTGGGCGAGGCGTGAGCACCCGCGAGTTAAAAAGAAGCTGAAAGTTGCTGGGAAGTTGCTCGGTTTTCCGGGGCTTCCAGGGCTTTGCAAAGGCAAAGTCTGCAGGCTAGAGCATCTTTCCGCCAAGGAGCGGGAAGGGTTCTGCCCGGGGGGTGGGGCGGGCTGCTTGGGGTGGGCTGCTTGGAGCGGGCTGCCGTGCGGCTCGGGGCAAGGTGCGAGCGCCCGTGAGTTAAAACGAAGCTGAAAGTTGCTGGGAAGTTGCTCGGTTTTCCGGGGCTTCCAGGGCTTTGCAAAGGCAAAGTTTGCAAGTGGGAGTCTCTTCCCGCCGAGGAGTGGGAAGAGTTCCACCCGGCGGGTGGGACGGGTTGCTTGGAGCAGGCTGCCGTGCGGCTCGGGGCGAGGCGTGAGCGCCCGTGCATTAAAACGAAGCCGAAAGTTGCTGGGAAGTTGCTCGGTTTTCCAGGGCTTCCAGGGCTTTGCAAAGGCAAAGTTTGCAGGCTGGAGCATCTTCCCGCCAAGGAGCGGGAAGGGTTCCGGCCAGCGGGTGGGGTAGGCTGCTTAAACTTTGCTTGGGTGGCACTTTAAAAGCCTGCTCCCAGCACCCGAGCAACTTCCCAGCAACTTTCGGCGTCCTTTTAACTTGCAGGCACTCACGCCTGGCCCCGAGCCACGCGGCGGAAGGGAAACCCGGTGGGCAGGCGGGCAGGCTGTTTGGAGGAGGCTCCAGGCTTTGCCTCCGCCAGGCACAAGCGCCCGCGAGTTAAAACGAAGCCGAAAGTTGCTGGGAAGTTGCTCAGATTTCCAGGTCTTCCAGGCTTAAACTTTGCAAAGGCAAAGTTTGCAGGCTGGAGCGTCTTCCCGCCGAGGAGCGGGAAGGGTTCCACCCGGTGGGCGGGCGGGCTGCTTAAAGTTTGCTCGTGTGGTGCTTTAAAAGCCTGCTCCCTTTTTTCTCTCTTTTGGTTGTTTTTATAATTCTTAAAATCCCCTTTTTCTTATCCTTTTTCTCCTCCTCTCCGGAAGGGACCCATTGTTCATCAAAGATGGCTTCTTCTTCCTCTTCTTCCTTGTCCCAGTCCTTCTGCTGCGTAATCAACTTTTCAAAAGAACATAACGCCATTTCTAAGAATTGAAACAAAGCACCCAAAGTATCTTCTTTTTTATATTTTTGATATTCAATCTCTAGTTCATCCACAGACGATGCCATTATGAAAAGGGAAACTTTTTCCAAAACAACCACAAGTATTTTTAATCAAAGACAATCAAAAGCAATTAAAAAAAAGAAAAAAAGTTCCAAAAGTTAATACTTTTCTTCCTTCTTCTCTTTCTCTTTCTGAATTAATTTTTAAACAAAGAGGTCCAATTACCATATATCTTCTTTTGGGATCCACAAAGACGTTCTAGACAATCTCCTCCTTTTTCAGCTTCTGCTCCAATTTTTTTTTTCTCCCTTCCCACTTGCAATGACAATTTTAAATAATCAAAAATCCATACCTCCAGCAGAGATTTTCCAATTTCTTAAATTTTTCAATGTCCAAAAATCCCTTTGTCTCTTAGCTTAGCTTTCAAAGCAATCCACTTTCAATGTCTAATATATCCAAATATTTCTGCTTTTTCCGTGGGATGGGAGAGTAAAAAAAAAAAAAATTCCCTTTAACAGCTTCTCCGCCACTTTTCGCTCTTCTTAGGGATACAATGTATCCTCCAGCAACAAGCAGCTCAATTCCAGGCAATTTAAAAGGTGTTACTTGACCCGGCTCAGACAGAACTTTCACTCTTCACACTTCCTCCAGCACAGTTCTTACCCGGTTGCTGGCTTCTTCGTGGCGGCCATTGCTGACCGCCGCTCCACCGCCTTGGGAAAAAGGGGTTTTCCCGGAGAAGGGGGGGGTCTGCGATGCCCCCACCTCCCTATCCGACTCCCCTCTCTCTTCAGCTGTCCCTACAGGGCAGCCATATCCCCCTGACCCATCTGGATCGGGGGTACCTCGACGGCTAGCACAGCAGGAATCGCGAGCTGTCGCGAATTCCTGCTGCCCCGAAGCCACGCAAACCGGAAGTTTTCCTGTTCCATCACACATCGCGCCTGGCCCCAAGCTGTGCAGCGGAGGGGAAGCCCGGTGGGCAGGCGGGCTGCTTGGAGGAGGCAACCCGGCAGTGCTGCGGCAGCAGCAACAGGCAGTTCTGCCCGGGCTCCACTCAGGTGTCCGGCTGGGGCTGTCAGGAGTTGCTACTGCTGGCGCAGCTCCGCGCGGCTCCAGTCCCACGTTGCTTGGGAAGGAAAAGGCAAAACCAAGAGCTGCTGAGCCTGAGCCTCCGGTGCTGCTGCTGCCATTGCAAAGCACCGCCATGGCTCTTCCTTTTTGCCCTTCCCTTCCCGAGGCAACGCGGGACTGGAGCCACGCCGGCAGTAGCAACTCCTGACTCAGGGGGCCTCCGAGGGGAGGGGAAGGAGGAGAAGAGGGGGGAAGGGTGGGGGGGCGATTCCCAAAAAATCTTGTGCTGACCCGGCCCGTCTGTCAAATTTTAAAAGTCAACGCGGCCCCCGAGCCAAAAAGTTTGCCCACCCCTGTTCTAGGGGAAATAACAAAATCAGCTGGAATTTAGGACAAAACACAGACAATTAAATAGTTACACTCTATTTCTACTTGCACGTGATGCAAATATGATGTTTAACATATCCTTACAAATAACTATTGATTGGGTACTTATTTATTCTATGCATAATGAACAGAAAGGATAAGCATGAAAACAAAGTAGTTATACAGAAATTTTTTAAAATAGACATTTCAAAATGACTCAGGCTAATGGATATGGGCAAGGAGTTATTGTCATATCTCTTTTCAGACCACAAGATCACATAGTATTTGGAGACAGAAATTGTCGTCTGCTATTTTAAGAAGCCAAATTACAATTATAAAAAAAGTAAATTTCTGCCATCATTACTGGTGATTCTCAAAAGGATAAAGTGAAATGCTACTTTTATAAAAAGAGTCAAGATCTATTATCAAAGACTACTGAAGGCTGCTGAAGTTATTACTTGGAATTCACAATTACAGAGAATTGTGAGATGTGCATATCTTGCACACCTTGTAACAATTTGAAAAGGTAATCTTACACAGAAGTTGAGAAGAGAGTTTTATTTATACTGCATGTCATGATTTTTAGAGCTTGCTGTGGTTGATTCAAAGGATTAATTACAAACAAATAACATTCAAGTATTCCTTTTTACTGAAAATATTATTGGTTAGCAGTCATGCTATGTTGTTGCTCAATAACCACTCATCCAATTTTTAAGAAGCTGTATCATACCTTCATAGGCTATCAAGTTAAAACTATTTGCAAGGATTAAAGCTCTCTTCCACAATATTTTGTTACCAAAGAACATGTTAGGGCAGGGATGGGCAAACTACGGCCCGCGGGCCGCATCTGGCCCATTGGTCATTTTAATACGGCCCGCCTCTGAAAAAAAAAATCCCCTCTGAAAAAAAAATCGGGGCTGGCCAAAAGAGACCTCGCACCATGCGCCAAAAAATTGCACACACAACACGGAGCTGGGCAGCCGCTTCCCTGGTAGTGGGGCCGAAGTCGCTGCCCAGGGAACACCCACTGCTTTCCCTCGGCAGGGCTGGGTGGTAGCGTGTTGCCCTGCACCACATGGCTCCCGCCTGGCAGCGCGCTTCTCGGCTGGTCTCCTCCTCCTCGGCCTTACAGAACAAACAGGCAGAGAAGGAGGAGACCAACCGGCTGGTTGGGGGAAGCTTTCTGCGCCGAAAGAGGCAGCTACTAATCTCCAGCTTTGCTCCGCTTCTCCAATGGTCCAGCACCACCCTGTTCTATGCACCGGCTGCTCGGACTTGCTGGCCTAACACATAGAACAGAGCATGCTGCAGGCATCTCGCGACAAGCCCCAGGACATGTGGTCACCTGCTGGCTGGCCGAGCCAGGCCGGGCTGGAAGAGGCACGTTCTCCAGGAGAAGGAAGAAAGCGTGCTCCGGAAGGGCGGGTGCCGGGCAGGTGGGCGGATGTTCCAGGACCACTTAAAAGTCGACTTTAAGAGTGCCCCCATGGAAGAAGCCGAGCAAACATAGTGGCGGCAGGGGTGACAGGGCATGTGTGTCCCTCCACAAGGAGTATGAAGGGAGGCAGACACCGCACCTCTCAGGAAAAAAGTAGGTGCCAAAGCCCTGGCTGTCACTTGGGAGGGGACTTTGGAGGGACCCATCACATGCCCTTGTTGCCCCTGCCGACTCTACTTTTGTTCTCGTTCTTGGCTTCTTCCATGGGGGCGCTCTTAAAGTCAATCTTTAAGAGCTGGAAGACATTTTGTTAGATCGCCACCAACTCATCGTTGGGAGAGGTGTAGCCCCTGAATACATGAGAAGTCTTGGGCAAAGTTCTCTGACTTTTAAAACGCATCTGTGCGGTGTTTGCCTCCCTTCATGTTCCTTATGCATGCCGGGAGAACCTAACTGGAGCAAAAGAGAGCGAAGTTGATTGCTATGAAATGAGCACCTTGGCTTCCCCTCTTGCTCCTCACAATTGCCCTAAGCTGGTGCAGTTCTTTACTTGGGCAGCCAGACGCCCGCAGCAGCAACAGGCAGTTCCGCCCAGGCTCTGCTCAGATGTCTGGCTGGGGCTGTCAGGAGTTGCTACCGCTGGTGCAGCTCCGCGCAGCTCCAGTCCTGCGTTACCTTGGGAAGGGAAAGGCAAAACCAGGAGCCGCCGAGCCTGAGCCTCCAGTGCCGCTGCTGCCATTGCAAAGCACCGCTGCAGCTCTTCCTTTTTGCCTTTCCCTTCCTGAGGCAACGCGGGACTGGAGCCGCACGGAGCTGCGCTGACGGTAGCAACTCCTGACTCAGGGGGCCTCTGAGGGGAGGGGAAGGAGGAGAAGGAGGGGGGAAGGAGGGGGGGTGATTTCCAAAAAATCTTGTGCTGACCCGGCCCATCTGTCAAATTTTAAAAGTCAATGAGGCCGCCGAGCCAAAAATCTTGCCCACCCCTGTGTTAGGGGATGACCTCAGCAATTAATCATAAATACAACTTGTTTGAAGTACATTCTAAAACTATCAATATTCTAGGAATAATCCTATTCTAGATATGTTTTACAAACCAATCATACTAAGGATAAGCTTTCTCACTTCTTTGGAAGACAACTGATGTGACAAGATGTATACTGTAATGCATGTGTTATAAAAAAAATGATACACCATTTTATTTTCAGCTTTGGAACACCAGCTCCATTACTGCCAGAAAATATGAATTGTTAATTTTCGCTACTCACATTACAATATTCAAGGAAACATCTATACAAATATAGAAGTTTTAATATGTTATTTAATCTTTACAAAAATATCACATAATTTCAAGATTTCTGGAAAGCATTATGACTCAGAAATAGATTTTATGAATACATAAGAAAAAGTCACAGATTAAGACCTGCCACATCGAGCTAGGGCTAAAAATAATCCAAAAGGAAGCCCTGGAGAATTGTAGAGTTCCTATTGAATTACATAAACCAACATTTGGATTAAGTATAATACCATTTTCTAACTTTCTTTTTATTATCCATATTAATCCTATCCTTCAATTCCTAATTATTAATGGACCACAAGTTCTCTTAAATACTTAAATCTTATTTGTGAGGGGGTGCTCTGAGCTTTGTTATTTGCTTGCAGACATTTCATTACTCAAAATAGGTAACATCATCAATGCTAGTAAGAGTGGGGTTTGCTCTCAGTTTATATTCTAATGGATTGCCCTGTCAAATGTTGTGGAAGTGGCCTTTGAGATTCTTTGGTTTGATTGTTTACTGTTGACTTGTTAGCAGTTCCTTCATTGGGGTATTGTTTTCTTGATTGTTAGTCTGATGTTAATCTTGGAGTTAATCTATACTCAATCTAGGGGCTGATTGCAGGTGGGGAGATGTCTTGGTCTTTTTGTTCCCCTTTTTGGCTTGCTGATTGTCTCTTTTGCATAGTATATAAATATTATTTACATCTATACCTTAGCATTTGAATATGTTTTGGTTTAGGATAGTCAGTTTCCCAATTGAAACTATGTTTAAGCCTATCCATGTGTTGTGAAATTAAAGAATTTTCATCATGTCTTCTGACTGCTACTTGGTATTCATGGATGCGTTCTGCCAGTCTTCTGCCTGTTTGGCATACATAGTGGCTGTTGCAATCATTACACTGTATGTTGTAGATGACTCCTGTTTTTTTTCTTCTACAAATTTAATATGTATACATTTCATCTCCATATATTCAAAGTCATTTATAAAGACGTGGGCCATGAGTACAGCACCAGGATATCAATATTTCTCTCCAGGAAGACAAAGAATCATTTAAGGGGCATTCTTTGGGTGTACTTTTTCAGATAGTTGCAAATGGTTCAGATCCTATTACTGTCTACTCCAGGGGTGTTAAACTTGTGGCATCACACGACATATTGTGACTTTTCCCTCCTTTGCTAAACCGGGGTGGGGTAGGGTGGACAGCATATGACGCATCCAGCCTGGGGGTCATGAGTTTGACACCCCTGGTCCAGTCCATATTTATCTGCCCAGTATCCTAACAATATGATATACTACACCCACAACATTCTTTTCATCTACCAAACTAGTCACTTTGTCATTAAAAACACCAAAGACGAATTTAACTTATTCCTGACAAATTCATGCAGACTCCAGGTAACAGTAGCATTCTTGGCATCATGGTGTTGACAATCTGTTCTATTATAGATTGCTCATTACAGACATTAAACTAGCTGTAATTTCCCAGGTCAATCATTTTCACCTTTTTGAATATTGTAACTATATTTGTTCTTCAAACCTCTGTCAGCTCACCAACTCTCCAAAAGTTATCAGGTACATACAGCATAAATCTATGCAGGATATAACTGGCAAATGTAAACATAAATACAAACCATGTCCTAATATGTTTAATGCTATTATCAACACTGAAAATAATATTGGTAACTATAATATTTATTTTCTTACCCTAGTAATCTTGGTTTGCATTTTCTTTGGCACAGATAATAAATAAGCAATCCAAGTATAACCAATAGCACTCCAATTATAATCAGTCCAGTCAAAAGTCCTATAACGTCAATCTTCTCTGTTCCTTTGCCATCTGCACATAAAGAAAAAAGACTGTATTCAACCCTCACAGTATTTTCTGATCTATCCTAAGTTACACTTTAATCCAATATTGCCAGAAAATGTGATCACAGTATGCCAATAAATATAGGGAATAAATTCCTTATTTCCGAGATGTATAAAAGTAATATACCCATTATACATCTTTTGAAGTACAATTGTAGCTCTTAAATGCTAAAGAACTAGGTGACAAGTAACAATCAGAGATGACTTCTGTATGAGAAACTCTCAAAACTTGCTGAAACCCAACAACTTATTCATGGAAGTAATGTGACTAGTTTTAACAGGCTTTGTATGTGGGTGGGTGGGTGGGTGGGGTTGCCTTATTTTTCCTGTATGCTTCCATTTCTAGTAAACTTTGGTGACTTTCTTTGACAATTTTCTGGCCTTTAGGCAGGAAGATCCAAAAATCCCTTCTATGGATGTAAGTAGAACTCTCTGAGTCCCAACCAAATCTCTAAGCTTTTTTTCCATTGTGAAAATACTTGGTTATGAGGTTTCCCTCCTCAAGCTGTAGCAATTGAAAATAGACAGAAGAAAGGAAAGAGGAAAATAAAACATGTCCAATAAAGTACCTTAACCTTTAACTCAGTCAACACAAAACATTCCTTCTTTGCTCCAGCTGAAGACAATTGCCTTCCTTGAAGAATATCTAAAAACTCCCCAATTGGATAGATTAGGACAGGGGTGCTTAAATCTGGCCCATGGGGCTGGCCTGGAAATTTGAAAGGAATAAATAATTTTATAAAATTTGGGATATATTCGGACTTCCGGTTTGAAGGGGTTTGATGACAGAAAGAAATCCGTGATCGTGCGCGATTTCTGTCTGGGTTCACCACTGGAGTGCCCCGAGCCGGCTGGTTTCAGGGCTAAGCCACCCCGTAGAGGTGGTGAAGAGGAAGGAGACTGCCAGCAGGGTCAAGGAGAGCCGCATCTCTCCTCCTCAGCTGGCCATTACTCCCTTTCCTGAAGGTGATTACAGTGGTGGTTAGAAATGGCCACCACAAAGTAGAACTCGACCGGAAAAGAATGTGCAGGAGGAAAATAAAAAGTGAAAGTTTTGGCTGACCGGGTTAAATTGTAAAAGCAACAACCAAGGTACCCTGGAATTTAAACTTACAAAAAAGTAACATCGCTCCCAAAGAAGAGTTGGAAGCAGCAAAGGAAAGGGAAAAGGGAAAGGTTTGGCTTTTTTTTCCTTTCTCTCTCCTTCCCTATACTGACAACTAAGAGACTTAAATAAGAAATCGGAAAAATCCGGTTTGAGATCAATAGGCAATTAAGCTGAAAATAAAACAAAATGCCAAAGGGATAATAAAGATTTCTAGACATTAAAAATTTTCTTTTTCATAAGCAGGAAGGGAGAGAATAAGAATAAGGGCAGGATCTGGAAGCGGAAGGAGACTGCCTGCAATTAAAAAGAATCTAAGTAAAACTTCAACAAGACTTCTAAAAGATCCATTTTAACTGAAACTTTGCAACTAAATAGTAAGCCCAGGAAGAGAAAGTGAAAAAAAAAAGCAAAATAGAAACAGCTTGCGTGTATTTGGATTATTTGGTGATCTTTGGATTCTTGGTTATTATATCTGAATGACTAAAATCAATCGGGTGGTTGTTTAAAAATTTATACAATGGCACCACTTCTGGATGAATTGAAAATGGAACTTAAAAAGTACAAAGAAGATGCACAAGAAGGGAAGGGTTCTTTTGGCTTCGTTTTTCAATTCTTAGAAATGGAGATTTGGAACTATGAGAAACAACAAGACTTCAAAACAAGAAGACTGGGACAAAGAAGAAGCCATCTTTAATGAACAAGCAATTTTATGTGGGGAAGAAAAAGGAAAGGGGGGGATAGAGAATGAAGAATTTAAGACTTAAAAAAACAACCAAAGAAAAGAAAAATAATTCGAAAAATAAGTATAATACTGGAAAGCAACAGAAAAGGGGAATATAGAAGAGAGAAATAGAGGTAGAGAGACAAGGGGATAAAAGGGGGAGAGGGAAGAAGGGAAGGAAAAGAAGTTACAAAGGACCAGAGCAAGATATAGAGAAACAGGACCTATTTAGAGATAATGGGTGAAAATCTAACTGAAAAAGGGATTCTGTAAAGATACATAAGATTGTATTGTTATATTAGTAATAGAAATAACTTTAGAAAATTGGAAACAACGTATGATTAAAATGAGGGATAAAATAGTTAGTGTAATTTAGTTAAATGTTTGTGAATAAAATAAGTGAAATAAAATAAATGAGAAAATTGAATTAGGAGAGAACGGGAACATTTTAATGAGTTAATGTTTTATAAAATATAAGTGAAGAAGGGGGGAATTAACTATGGAAAGCTTATAATTGTTCCCATAGAAGTATGATATTTAATTGAAAAATAATGTTAAAGATGTTAAGACTTTAATGAATATTAATATTAATGATAGAATTGAATTGGAATGAAATGTTGTTTTAACTATATACATTTATAATTTTTTCTTTTTTTAATAGTGTGTATTTTAAGAATGTACCAAGCAGAATCTGAATGGAAGTTATGTATTATATTGAATATTACAACTTTAGGGGAAAGATATAAAGGTGTCATACTCCAATCAGTAACTACAGGAGAAATTTTGTTTAATGAGAAAAGATAATAGATAATTGAAACAGGACAGACAAAAAATATAAATACAATGATTTGAATTGAGATGAGATAATTAAAATAAAATTGAGAAAATTAAAAGAGGGGAGAAGCTATGCAGAAAATGTAAAATAGTAATAAGATATGGAATAGAATATAAAAATGAGCATGAACCTGAATTTGTGTCTGTACAAAGAAATGTAACCCGGGATTACGCTACTTTCAAAAAAGATGTTTTATTTGTATTTTATTTCTCTTTGTGAAAACTCAAATAAAATTTACAAATTTTTTTTTTGAGATCTACTCTATCAATGGTTAGACAATAAAATACAGTAATGAAATATGTAGACTCTTAGAAAATAATAAATATATAAAGATGCACTTCTTTCTTATTATATCTACAAAATGATTTTAGGATAGATTTGGGATGATAATATGAACTGTTATAAAACAAACTAAGTAAATTATGATTATCTTGTAAAACATGAATGATTAAAAGTATAGTCAAATGATTGATTAATAATGATACTAAGGTATTTAATTTTTGATTGAAAATACGAGATTATATGCAATGTAATTGTAACTGAAGACTACAAAATGGAAGCACAAAACAATTTGTAAACCAACCAGCACACTGTATGTACACATATGGAAGATGGCTTGATGTTTTTATGTTTTGTTTGTTTATGTTTGTTTTTAAAAACCAATAAAAATTTATATTAAAAAAATCTGATTTAAATTTTAAAAAATCCATTTTTTAAAAGGATTGATTTTTATCCACCCTGTTTTATATTAATGCCCTTCAAATTTGCACCAGTAACAGGAAAGATCTGGAAAGGAGATTCAGATGGGGAACACTACAAACTGTTGTAGAAGCAGACATTTTTCTATCGTGATATTGGGATATTGCTTAAAATTTCCATACATTAATCAACAGATAATTGAGAACTTAATGAAGTATATAACTTGCATGATCGCAACATACGACAGATCAGATAATGGCAGGAAATGAAATATCTGGGTTAACAAAACCTTGTCCTATGCATTACTAGTTTGAGAGAATAGTTTTTCATATTATAAAATACATCTAAAAGAGAAAATGCCTAATATGCATAATACTGTGAATACCCATTTGTAATATAAATGTAATCATTTTTGCTGAAATGGTGGTGTCAACAATTCCTTTATTCTGATGTTTATCAGAAGAACCACAATAACTTTCTTATTGAAGATACACTGATTACAGCTTGGATCCCTTGTCTGCCATATCCACTGAAAAAACAGCTGTAATACATCACAGACCGAAAATTAAATCAAAATACTATATGTCAAAATAATGTTAATACATCATTAGTGTTGTTTTTGTCTTACCTGTTTTTGAGCCAGGACTTCTAAGAGTATATTCATACCAAAAAGACATCTAAGAAAACAAAAACAAACATGCTTAGATTATGTCTACGCAAGCCTGACCAAGTTTGGCTAAATATATATATATATTTTAAACTAGACAGATTTTGCCCGACCAATTTTTAATTGTACTTGCTTTCAAATGTTAAAATCAATACTCCAGTAATTTATTTAGAATAACTTATAATGCGCTGGTTAAATCTCAACATATTGAGTTTTGAATTTGAAATTTTAATTGTCTTTGAGACTGGGGAAGAAGAAGACAGGAGAGATGTGATTTTATATTTTAAATTATCTTGAGTTACTTTAGAAACAAATTGAAATAGTTGAATCATGACGATTATTGAAACTTTCTCAGAATGAGACACATTTGTTGCACTGAATGATGTTTGTTTCTCAAAGTGACAGCTCTGTTTATCTGATTGACATTCTATCTTTATACTTGAGTAAATATTCAAACACCATTGCAGTGATCCAGCATCCAGCGCACTGTAATCAGATGCTGGAAAAAGGAAATTATTTCCACAAGAAACACATCTTTTCCTAGAAAAAGTACTGCATAGAACATGATTGTATGAACATCGCTGCCATTAACTGGATAGTGTTTAAGATTTTTTCACATCATCCACATACAATTTTTACAAATCATATCCTAAGTGACTTCATACATTTGCAGTATAAGTTGAGATCCATACTTTACTAGATAAATATAAAAATAAATAAATATCCACATACCCACTACACATTTCAAATCCTTTTCTCTGCAAGACATTGACTTGTAAATGAAATGGTCTTGTCACTGCTAAAGTGATCACACAAAGTTTGAATAGGCAGTTTTCTTAGTCCCAAGAAAAATAAAGTAGGTATTCCTATTTCACTTGTGTTTGGATTTACAGTATAAGGGACATTCAAGTGTATATTTGATGGCCTCTTTCTAAATGGGATGGTTTCCATCCCTGCGTGACAGAACTTAGAATAACTTTGTCACTTTGAATGTACATTAATCGGCATAGATTAAAATGAACTTTCATTGCATACAACTCTCAAAGGATCAGTTCAAACAACTGAATAACAAGATGACCAGGGCTAACTTAGAAGCCTTCACTGTTAGGGTGTATAAAAAAAAGTTAACAGCTGCTCCTATGCAGAGTATGCTGTTGACTTGTCAGCAACAATCAAAAGGCATGTACATGTCAAATGTTCAATAGCATTGGTAAGTTAAATAATTACTGTCTTTTTTGAATCTTGAAAAATTTCCCTTGCTTCCTCAAAATTGCATTGCTCTTCATAGCATTCCCTTTCAAGATCTCCTTGGGTTATTAGTTCAAAATCAAATCGGTTGTATAGAAGATGTCGTCCAATGAATAAATTGGCTTTCTCTGCAAGGATGAATACTAAAATATAATTAAAATAATGTTAATATCTCAAAATGCCAAGGATTTGTTAAAATATTTAACACCTCCCTAATTTATTTCTTATATATAATTCTTTGTAAGCTCATTCTTTAATTACTGCTACATTGAGAAAGTCAAGATACCACTCAATGAATGTTTTTAATCACACTATATATCTTTAATCTATGATGTTTCCCAAGTCACACCAGGAAACTGTGTGGTCCTTGTGATTTAAATTATACACAGAACTCACTTTTTAGCTTGTCATTTATTATTACTGAACTCTGTGAATTAAAGTATCTTTTACTTAAATACTGCAAGGTATGACAATACCATACAATGATTTAAAAGAAAAACCTGCAATTTCAAAAAATGCAAGACATAATTTTCTGTCCAAACAAAATGACAGAAACAGAAGAGCTGATAAGCACATTATTTAATAGCCTCATTTTAAAGTTATCTCCATTTTTATATAAAATGCAAAAGATGGGAAAAGTTTTGTTTGGCAGCATTATTTTATTGTTGCCTTGACTTTTTCTTATATTTTAACATACATTAGTGGAATTCCCAAGAAAAAGATACATATACATTAACTTGTTCCTATTAGGGCACAAAGCTAATTGTTTGGAATCTCTATTTCATAGCACTGAAAGGAAATTTTACATAGGAAAGCTTATGCATTGCAGAGGGCTACAGATATTTTAATAAACTGCACGTAGAGATTTTCTGTTATTTAGGAAAATGTAACTATTTCCCATAATCAAGGAATAGAGTTCTGTAAGACTGCACAACTGGAATATATGGACATGGTATGCTAGATCTTACAGATCTGCTAATTTACAACTGCAAAAGGTCAACTTAACCAAAACTAAGAGAATATTGGCGTTATAATCAAAACATTCAGATAGTATGGATATGACTGTTTCTTAGCATGTCTTGTTTAATCTTATTGAAACTCATTACTTTTACATTTCCTTTAATTTTGCAGTCACTTAGGAGTAAAAATTGAAGGCAAGTGTGGAATGTGTCTCATGAAATTAGAGGTCTCAAAGCTGAGTTTCTGTTTCTCACTTTTTCCTTCATACAATGTCTGACTGACTTGCCTGAGAGTTTAAGGGACAAGGCCACCTTGTGCTTGAGGAATGGAATCACCCCTTTACTGTAATGGTATCACCCATTCTTTCCTCAATTTCCAGTCAACAAAACTATTGAGGCAATTACTTTTTTTTACGGGAGAAGAGGCAAATCTCACCAAAATCTAATGCTACAAAATATACCCATGTTCTTCCAATATCTATGTTACATTAGCATGTATCAATATAGATCTGTAACAACTTTTAGAACTGCTTCATTATTCATCTCTACCTAAGTTACTTATTAGAAAAACATTGTATATTAAAAAGAACCTGAACGTGCTCAAAAAGCTATCAAATTTGATGAAACTAGAGCCTGTCAAGGCAACTTTTAAAATGTTTAGGGGGTACAGTTAGCAGATTGACAAATTTCTATCATCTAGTTCAGTGGTTCCCAAACTTTTTCAGCCCACCGCCTCCTTGATGCTACAAACTTATCTTCAGTGCCCCCACCCCAGGGGTGGGATTCAAATTTCTTAACTGGTTCTGTGGGTTGGCCTAATTTGTGGGTGTGGCTTGGTGGTCATGTGACTGGGCAGGCATGGCCAGGTGGCTATGTGACTGGCAAACCAAATACAAGTGATCCTCGCTTAATGGCTGGGTGCTTAGCAAGTGTTCTAATTTATGACTGACCTCCCCAGAGTTACTTGACAGGTTTTTGAGTTTTGACAGCCATGCATACACACATACACACACTCCCTTCTAACCCTGCTGGAGCAGGTGGTTGGACTAGATATCTCATTCACTTTCTCCTCCCTCCCTTTCTTTCTTTTTTCCTTCCTTCCTTCCTTCCTTTCTTTTTCTTTGCATCCCTTCCTTCCATCCCCCCTTTTGTCTATCCCTTTTCTTCCTTTTTCTTTCCCTTTTCTTTCTTGTCTCTTCTTTCTCTCTTTTTCTCTCTTTCTGTCCCTATCTTCCATTTTCTCTTTCTCTATCCCTTTTCTTCCTTTCTCTTCCTTTCTCTCTCTCTCCCTTTTTCTTTACTTTCTTCTCTGTTCCTTTATCTCCCTCTCTCTTCCCCTTCCCTTTCTTTTCTCTCTCTCCCTTCCCTAACTCATCTACCTATTTTCTGCCTAGGCAGTTGTGGCCTAATCTGTCAAAGGCCTGGGCTAATCTGTCAAAGGCCTGGACTAATTCTGCATCCCCCATTTCCCCTTTCAGAGGTCCCGGCCCTTAATCTCCCCATTTCTTCCCCCACAACTGCTTCTTTCGTTGTCCCACGGCCATGACTTTACCTTCCTCCTTTGGCTGGCTGCCAGGAAAGGCAAGCCAGGACTGAGCCATTGTTGTCGCTGGGCTCCCTGCCAGCCCACATCGCCCTTGTCATGAATACCTGCAGCTGCCACATATTTTTTTCGGTGTGGCTGGACTGCACCCGCACCAAAAAAAAGACACGGAGTCTGGAGGCTTTTTGCAGTGAAAATTACCGACCTCCGGCTTTGCTTGCTCCACTTCTCCAACGCGCCACTGTGGCCGTCAGCAATTGTTGCACATGTGTGTGATGTCATGCATAAGCAATAAGGACTAACTAGGCAGGGAATGGAGGAGTGGGCGGAGAGGAGCAGGGCCAGCCAGGGGCCCATTTTACTGGTTCTCTAAACTACCAGGAACGGTAACAAACCGTACAATCCCACCCCTGAATTGCGCCCTGCGTGAGACCCACCTCCAGCACTCCTCTGCCATCCCCCTTGCCTTTTAGCGCCCCCTGCCACTCCTATTTCCTCTCAGCACCCCCCCCAAGTCATCCCACCACCCCCAGGGGGCAGTACCGCCTACTTTAGGAACCACTGATCTAGTTGGACAATTTGGCTTGCTCTTAGAAGGGACCTTGTTGGTCATCTAAGCAGGAAACCCTACACTATTTTTGACAAATGGCAATCCAGTCTCTTCTTGAAATTAGGTTGAATCTCTCCTTCATCAGTTTCCATCCATTGTTCCTAGTCTGCCTTCAGATGTTTTGGAAAATACCTTGACCTCTTCGTCTCTGTGGTAGTCCCTCAAATATCTTAGAAAGGTAATGAGATTACACCTGCCTAGTCCTTGGATTTGGTCTGTTTGATTTGTGCTTTTGAGTCAGCCTTAAATCCTAGAGATTAGCTGCACAAGACCTGGCAGTTTTCTTCAGAATTTCAAAACTAGCTAGGGCTGTAGAAGCTGTAGACATACCTGATATTTATATAACTGGTTGTAACATATTACTGTGATGTTTAACAAACTTTGCTAAAGAGAAATTGTATGGAAAAAAAAACTGGTTTAAATCCAGAACAATTAATTTTAGGTTGCATTCCCGTACGTTGATTGCCACAAACATAGATAGATAGATAGATAGATAGATAGATAGATAGATAGATAGATAGATAGATAGATATAGACATAGATATGTGTGTGTGTGTGTGTATGTGTGTGTGTATGTATGTATATATATGTATATGTATATGTATGGCATTCAGCTTTGTTCGGGTATTTTCCCACGTCATAGTAATGGTGTTTTTAAAGTTGTAGCAACATTTCAGCAGAATCTCATCTGCCATCATCAGGCTTCTGTATAGTGTTCATCTGTGAGTTAGACTTTTACAGTGATTTCAGATTTAAATTTGGGGCAGCCTATTGCTATGCCAGAATGGTTTTTTCTTCATCCTGATTGGTTGAGAGTCTTGGTCTGTGTTTATTGGTCTTGGAGTTTGCTGTGTTCTGCTTCTAATATCTTCTGTCTGTTTTTTTGGCTCTTTTTGTATCTTGATTGGCCGGCAACATTGTGTTACTTTATTGGAGGCCTTTAGTGCAGCTTGGCTTCGGGTAAATGGATGGTTATCATTAGTTAGGAAGCTGGGTTTCATCTGGGTGCCTGGTTGGGGTGTGTTTGAGTTGGAAGTATCAGGGGGGATCTGTTTGTGCCTAGGTGTTTGCCTGGCTTGTGGTGTGGAGATTTTTTTGTTTGTGAGTACAGGCTTCCAAATGATTGACAGCCGGGTGGAATCATCTCTTCTGTTCATGCTTTCTGGTCTTTTTTCAATCTCTGTGGCTTCTCTGATGATTCTGTGGCTGGGATTTTCTATAGTGGCTAGGGTTTTGGTGCCATTGAAGTTGATGTTATGACCTGTGGCTTCCATGTGTTGGACTAGTGAGGAAGTGTGTTCCAGCTTTTTGACTGCATTTTTGTGTTCATCCAGGCGGGTGCTTATTCTTCTATTGGTCTGTCCAATGTATGTGACCGGGCATGATGCACAGGGGACTTCGTATATGCCTTGGTTTTCCAGGTCAATTTTGGTTTTGGGGTTTCTGAGGTTGGCTGCTATTTTTCTGTCTGTTTTGAAGGCAGTCTTGATGTGGTGTCTGTATAATATCTTACTAATTTTGTCTGTAGTGCCTCTTATGTAGGGCAGGACAGCTGTTCCATGGGTCTGTTCATCTTCTGGGTCTCTATTATGTCTCAGTGTGTTTTTGTGGATCAAGTTGGTGATTTTGCTTTTGTGGAAGCCGTTGGCTGTCAATATTTTAGTCAAGGTGCATAGTTCAGTCTTAATGTGTGTCTTGTCTGCCAGGTGTTTGGTTCTAGTCATTAGTGTTTTAGCCACGGAGTTTATCTGTCTGGGTGGTGGTGGGATTGGGCGTTGAGGTAGCGGTTGGTGTGTGTTTTCTTCTGGTATATGGTGTGTCCTAGTGTGCCATCTGTTTTTTTGTAGATTAGTACATCTAGAAATGGTAGTTGTTTGTTAGTTTCTGTTTCCATGATGAACTTGATTTTGGGGTGTGTGCTGTTTAGGTGTGTTAGGAAATTGTTTAGGTTTTCTTGTCCATGGGGCCAGATCACGAATGTGTCATTGATATATCTTAACCATAGTTTGGGTTTGAGGATGGCATTGGCCAGGGCTCTGGATTCGAATTCTTCTATGAATAGATTTGAAATGACAGGTGACAGTGGTGATCAATTTGTTTGTATCTTTGTCCTTTGTATATGAAATATGTGTTGGTTAAGCAGTGTTCTGTTGGTTCCATGAGGTGTTTAGCTGGTTGGTATTTATTTTTGATGATTTCATGGGTCTCTTTTATTGGGACTTGAGTGAATAGTGAAACCACGTCAAAACTTACAATACATATATGTTATGTCTCACCTATATTCACAAGTGAGAACAAGGAGTTCCACAGTTCAAAATATTCAAACAAAACAGAGCCAGACTAAAAAAGGGTTAACAGTATTATATTCCAGTCCTTGACAGACTTCCCGGAATCTGTCTGGTAATTCAGAATGTCCATATCCTTTCGATACATCAAACACTTTGCTTCCAAGCAAAGTTTGAGAATCAGCAATCCTCCTTAAATCACCTGGATGGGCGTGTCAGTCTCTCTAATCAATGTCTGGCTTGACGCTTCCCTTCAACTTGGCGTTTCATTTTTCTCCTGATTCTAGCATCAATCCACGATCTGTCAGTTTCCCCATTAGAAGCCTCTGACTCATTTTGTGGATCAGTTGCTGGCATGAGTGAATTCGAAGGCTCTGGCGAGGATTGTCTGTCCGATAATCTCTCCTCCTGGCTCACATCTGTCCCCTCTGATAATTCAGACTCCACATTCACAGCAGGCTCCACCCTTTCATCTTCAGAGTCATCAGAGTCCAAACTCACAGCAGGATCGATCCTTTCAGTCACAACACATATATATACACATACATACATACATATACACACATACACACACACACACACATATATTACGGACCCTTCACATCCTGGACATAAACTGTTTCAATTGCTACCCTCAAAACAACGCTATAGAGCACTGCACACCAGAACAACTAGACACAAGGACTGTTTTTTCCTGAATGCCATCACTCTGCTAAACAAATTCCCTCAACACTGTCCAACTATTTACAAAGTCTGCACTACTATTACTATTAATCTTTTCATCATTCCTTATCATCCATCCCCTCCCACTTGTGACTGTATGACTGTAACTTGTATCCTTATGATTTATATTGACTTTCCTAGTATTTGATTGCTTATATGACCATTATTAAGTGTTGTACTTTATGATTCTTGACTCTTAATGTATGTATCTTTTCTTTTAGGTCACTGATAGCATTTGCACCAAGACAAATTTCTTGTGTGTCCAATCACACTTGGCCAATAAAGAATTCAATTCAATTCAATTTAATTCTATGTATGTATATGTACACACACACATGACACTTGCACTCTGACTGAACCATTTTGAGCCACAGCATTTAAATTAGGCTAAAGTAGTACAATTATAATTATACCTTTTTGATTTTGTCCTTTATATTAGGAACAATTTTAATACAAAAGTTTACAACGGTTGATGTAAACAAGTTACCTTCTTCTATTGCATCCTTTGATTCCTTGATTTGTATTGAGCAGTGAGGAAATGCAGGCAAAATTATAAGCAGTTGAAATAGCAAAATGTAAAAAAATAACATAGCCTGGTGCCTATCAAGAAAAGATTAATAGATTAGTCACTATAGACTTTAGAAAGGATTAATCTCGCTCTAAGAATATCAGAACACAAGTTAGCACAAGTCAAGTACAATGAACGCTGCAATGGAAACAGGCTACAGAACTCTCACAAACTAGCCTAACCTGTATAGCGATTGCAGTTTCGTAATATAAGTGGCATTAGACTTCTCCCAGAAATTACACAAGAATCAGAAGGAAAGAGGAATGTAATCACTGAAGACAGGATTACATAAGCCAAGCATGTGTACACCCATCTGCTACCACATTTCCTTCGCATAGAATTTTGCATAGCAAAGTTGCCTGGCTCACAAAATCCCATTCACAGAGCAAGAATCCTGAACTACATGGATGAAAGGACATATATGTAAATCAGGGGTCTTCAAACACAACAGCTTTAAGATTTATGGACTTCAACTCCCAGAATTCCTCCTCCAGTCATGCCAGGTCAGGGATCCTGGGAGCTGAAGTCCACAAGTCTTAAACTTACCAAGTTTGAAGAGTCTTGAAATAGTTAATTAGCATTTAATGCTGTTAACCACGAGACAAATTTAAACATAGCCATGTCCTGTCTGTGGATTGACTTATTTCCCCTCTTTCAATAATACCTTGGTTACAACATTCCCAGGTGCTGAAACACGCTTTCGTAAGAGACTGTGAATCGAAGGGACCACTGCTTCCCAAGGGCTCTTGGACAAACTGCAATCACAACACCCTTTTTCGAGACTGCCTGGTGGATTCACAGATCCGACTATGTCAGAGCCACTCTGCGACAAGGAAAGCAATATTTAGCTAGGTCCACTAATAATTTCTTAGCTCTCTTTCTCAAGCTAACTTTGTTTTCGGCCCAACCGTAATTCTTAACCGTCAGAAACCTGATTCGGACGGGCAGCATATATCTTGAACAAGCAGGACAAAAGTAAGCGAACGAAAACATCCTTCGGCTTAAGTCACGTTGCCCATCCGCCCTGTCCGACATGATTTAGAAGCAGAGCAAGTAATCGGGCGGGCACAGCAAAAATCCCAGAAAGATCTTTCGCTGGAGAGACTTCATTTCGTCACTGGAGGAAATCCCACGAGGGGGTGAAAGGCTCATTGATTTTCTTTTTGTTCACCTTCCCTTCCCCGAGTGGCCTTTCCGAGTGGGTAACCCCACTTTCCGCGGCCTTACCTGTTGCGTTCAATGCTCAAAGTTTAGAAGGCTCGTCCGTCCAGTCTTCCTTTACCTAATCCTGCTTTCGAAAGCTGTTTGGGATGACTGAGAGGGGTTGAGATCATATAATCTCACGGCTGCTGCCTTTGTAACCGCCCACCTCAATTCCGGCTGGTCTCCGGAAGGTTGGAAAGAGGACTCAGTTGCTGAAGGGAAGCGCACATTTAAACGCTTAAATCAGGTCGTAGTCAGTGAGCGGAACGAAGTTTTACCTAACGTGTTCAGAAGTGTCTCCTGCGAAACAAGGCATTTTGATGTCCTTGTTCCTCTTTTCGCCCAAAGCGTTCAACTCACGCTCGTCGAAGGTTGGATTTAGGTGGCGTTGGGCTGCGATTTGATAAGACTGCGATTGCAAATAAGTTTTAAGACCCATTCAAGAGGTTCAAGTTTTAAGACCCATTCAATTGCCACTAGCTGAAATAAACTACGGTTTTATTTCTCATTCACTTTATATTGATTTGACTAGTAGTGTTGCAGCTATGGCAATTTAACTTTTAAAATTAGGATGAATTCGAGAATGTCATGCTGGTTTGAGGAACAATAAAATCTGGTCAACATAAAATATAAACTGCTGGAATACCTAAGCCTTGTTGGACTAGTTTTTGTTCTTGTGAATGTGTTTTATAAAAAATATGAAAAAAATTGTTACATTTTCTTGATATTGCCAAATATTCTGGAATTATTTACTAGTGCAGTTGAAGATACCACCAATAATTTAAATTTATCAGAGGTGGTATTCAGCAAGTTCTGACTAGTTCTGGAGAAATTAGAACTAGCAGAAATTTTGTGTAGTTCGGAGAACCAGCAAATACCACCTCTGATTGGCCCTGCCAGTCTATTATCTGCCTCCCGAATCCCAGCTAATCAGCTGGGTCTTGTTTTGTTGCCCTGTACAGGAGAATGGAGCTGGAAAGCAGGTTAGTGGGGTGGGGAGGGAATGAGGATTTTACAGTATCCTTCCCCTGGAGTTGGGTAGGTATGGAGATTTTATAGTATCCTTCCCCTGCCACGCCCACCAAGCTATGCCCACAGAACCGGTAGTAAAAAACTTTGAGTTCCACCACTGAAATTTATATATATATTTATTTATTTGATTTGTCAATCGCTTACAAGATAATAGGTATAAGTATAAACATAATTATGACTACATGAAATGGATATATATAAGAAAAATTATTAGTCCAAAGACTGGAAGTGCTGTGGTTACATTGAATTATTTACATTAGCTCTGATAATATGAACATGTGTGATCTGCATTTTGTCCTTTGACCCACTGAAAATTTAATCCACAGTGTTTTTAATTTAGTTGTGATGTAAGGGTGAGTATACACACAAAACATAATGACATTTGTACCAATTATCTTTTGTGCAACTTGGTTGAATTACGCAATGCTTCTAGACTAGCTGAATCAAATGTATTATGCTTGCTTTACAATATGAACCAATCCGCCCCCCTGGTATATTTTGGGTTATGTGGCTTTTTTTTTTTTGCACTCCCTTCCAATTTAGATTGAACTTGGCTAGGATATTGTTACTTTATTTATTTGATTTGTCAATCACTTACAAGACAATAGGTATAAGTATAAACATGAGTAACAATACAGGAAATAGGTACAAATAAATGGGGACAATAGGACAGGGATGGTAAGCAAAATTGTGTACTTATGCACACCTCTTACAGACCTCTAAGAAATGGGGTGAGGTCAGTAGTGGATAGTTTAAGGTTAAAGGACTGGTGGGTTAGAGGATGTAACAACAGAGTCAGGTAGTGCATTCCAGGCATTGACCACTGTTGCTGAAGTATTTTCTGCAATCAAGTTTAGAGCAGTTTACATTGAGTTTGTATCTGTTTTGTGCTCTTGTATTGTTGCAGTTGAAGCTGAAGTACTCATTGACTCCGCCCAGTTTATATTTGGTGTATTGATTTTTTTTACCAATGTGTAGGACAGAGCATTTGTTGGTTGAGATTTGGAGTTGCCAATTGTTTGACCATTCAGACACATAATCAAGGTCACTTTGAAGGACAGTAGCATTGTCAGTGGTGCTGAATAGTTTTACGTCATTCGTGAAGAGGACACAGTTGCTTATAAGGTGATTGCAAAGGTCATTTATATATAGAGATAAATATATATCTTGATATTATATATAAACATAAAAGGATTTTGTCCTTTCTACTGCCTCAGATTTTTCCCCATGGCTTTGCTTATATAGAAGGGCAAAGATTCCAAGATTCAAGGTTGCTTTGTTTTGTCCTACTCCAGAAGGTTGTGTTATGAGCAAATAAAGACGTGATCAATATGCCCATCTTACCAGCCTCTTTCTCTATGTTTTTTACACATATGTTCACTGAGAAGCTGATTGGAATGGTAATGCCCTCTAGTGAAATTTTAAAGCAATTGTGATTATTTGGATTGTTTACAGCAAAGTACTGTAATTCACTAAGTACTGTATCCATCACTGATTCACAAGATATTTTCTGATATCTTTCTGTATTCTGTTCATTTTTGAAATTATGCTTATACAGCAGATTTAAAATAAATATTTTTATTGAGAGCCATTTTGGTGCAATGGTCAAAGCATTAGTCTAGAAACTGGGAGACTGTGAATTCTAGTTCTGCCTTGGACTAGTCACTTTCTCTTAGCCCAAGGAAGGAGGCAATGACAAACAACTTTTGAAAGATCTTGTCAAGAAAACTACATAGACTCGTCCAGGCATCTTCAGAGAATTGGATACAATTAAATGGTGGATTTTTTTAAAAAAATATCATAAAATAAAATATACCAACAGCAGGTTGTCTCAATAGTTTCATCTTGTTGCTATAGTTTGATGATATACAGTAGATTATAAGGGGAGTCAGTTTGGAGTAGTGGATAATATACCAGACTAGAAACTGGGAGACCGTGAGTTCTAGTTCTGCCTTGAACCACAAGCCCAGTTAGAGATTTGGGCAAGTTACTCTCTCTCAGTCCTAGGATATAACTGCCTAGCTTACAAATGTGACTCTCAAAAGCATCTTTGGTGTTATACTGTGGCATCTCACCAATTCTCCATTTTTCTGAGATCACCAAGCTGTTTGACACAGCCATGTTACCAAGGATGCAACCATCTCACCTCTTGAGGAATGATGCTCCACAGGGAGGACTCCACAACAGAAAAGCCCTGTCTCCTGGTTCCTGCTAGATGTAACTCCTTAATAGACAGGACTCACAACATATCCCTCCTGTCAGAACTGATGGGATGAGTAGACATGATTAGAAAGAAGTGGTCTGTCAAAACCTGATCCCATGCCACAAAGGGCTTTAAAAGTCAAAATCAGCACCTTGAATTATATGTGTAATCAAACTAGCAACCAATGGAACTTACAGAGTAGAGTCACAATATGTGTCAATCTAGGAGCGCACGTAATTATCCTCACTGCCACATTTTGTACCAGCTGAAGTTTCTAGATATTCTTCAAGGACAGCCCCATGAAGAGCGCATTACAGCAGTTGATCCAGGAAGTGACTCTTGCATGAGAGATCATGAGCAGAGCAGATAGACCAGAGAGCCTTACCAGATAGACCAGAGCAGATAGACCATCAGCCTTACCAGATAGACCAGAAAGCAAATATATTATATTAGCATATAAGCTAATTTTACTCTGTTGTAAAGCTACATTAACAGAATTTTGAAAGTCTAAAGCAGGTCTCCAAACTTGGCAACTTTAAGACTTGTGGACTTTTAACTCCCAGAATTGAGGAATTCTGGAAGATGAAGTCCACAAGTCCTAAAGTTGCCAAGTTTGGAGACCCGATCTAAAGTACAATTCTATCATCTCCTTTACAGCCCAAGAAATTAGGGTTACCGCTGAGCCTCTTGTCCTGTCCACTATCCAGCTGCAAACTGTTATTTCTTAGCTGACCATTCCCTAGGTGGCATCTCTTTACCCTATCTCCCAAGGTCTTTTCTGCATACCACTATAAAAACCTCTCAATGTAGGGGTTCAATGGCACATAGCATGAAGGGGTGCAAAGACCCTCCTAAAGTATTAGAATTTTATACAAGCTGTGACTTTGGGCTGCCCATTAGTATTTCTAGGTTCTCTGCTAATCTTCAGCCTGCTTGCTCTGTGTAATGGGTTCACAGTTTTTGTATTCTATTTTATGTACTATTCCTGTTTTGCTTCTTTGAGTACTGGGTTTATGCGTCTTTCAGAACGCTTTGCATGGATTTGCTGGTTTATATGCTTAATTATTCTGAGTTGTCAGAGTAGCTATTGGTGAACTCTGGAATGTGTTTGATGTAAGGGAGGTAGCTCTAAAAGACATTAGAGATCATGGCAACCATTGACTCAGTTGAGGGAAATTCCTGCTCTGAAGTAAACCTGCAATGAAGAAAAATGCATCAGCCAAAATGAACAGGATTGCTCAAAGCGACATAGCTGTAAGGAGTTGTGGGGTGGGAGTACTTTAAACCTGCAACAGGAAACCATGCCCAGCCATTGCATTTGCAATAGCAGAGGAGCGAGTACAGAATGATTTTATCTGTTTCTGCCTCTAAAAATATTACTGACTTGTTTTGATAATGAGGAAATCAAGCAATATAGATAACCTAAGAGTCAGATTGTATGATACATATACTGTTGCAGGTATATTGTTTACAGATTGCATATTTCCAAACTGAAACTGAAAAATTGAAAATTGATTTGGACCTTGGTGTCTTAAATAGGTGGAGGTCAATGTTCTGCCTAACTGTTTAAATTTTGCAGCAGAGGTTCTTCTAATTTATTTGCTTTTGAAAGGTGTGAGAAAACTTGCATGAAAGAGAAGCCTTTTTCTACTTGAAATATGTCAAACCATCACCTATCTAACTGTAGGCTATTTAAAAAAAATCCTAAAGATTTATCTGCTTTCCAATGCCTTTCCTAATTAATATTTGTATAAGGCTTAATCTAGATAAATATGTGCAGTCATAATCTTAAAACTGAAATTTAATTTAGAAAATTATTTTGACAAGACATTCCTATATTAATGAATTATTTTCATTAATTTAAAAACCACAATAGAAAATTAGTTTCACTCCCACATTTTAATGAAGAAATAAAGCAGCCATTTTCCTTTCCTGTTCTAACATATATGCCATTTTTGATATATCTGGGAATAACTCAGAATGGTACTTCGATTTCTTATCAGATAAGAAAAGACGTGGTGCTCCAAGTATCAAAGAAAGCACAGTTTCAAAGGCACCTTATGTGTTTGTGTTAAAAAGCAGATGCATAGGATGCATGAAACTTCTTATGAAACTGAAGAATTTCACCAATATTTTATCTTGATAAATAATCATCTTTATTATTCTGTTGTTGTTTTTTAAGTTTATAAGTGAATGTCTTATTTATATCACCAAATGTATTCACTTAGAAAGTGAGGATATCAGCAAGCTTGGGAAAATCTCAACATTTGCAGCAGAGGAGAAAAAAGTTGTTAGTTTTTTTGTTTCTAAAAGTTTCTAAAATGATGCCATACATCTGGCACCATTTATTGCTTGCGTAGCCACATTCTGCTCCAGTTGAAGCTTCTAAATGCTGTTCAGGGACAGGCCCTTGAAGACAGTGTTACAGTAGTCTAACAAGAAGTTACAAGAGCATGAATGACTGTGAGAGAGGTCTCCCAGTCCAAGAATGGGTACAAATGGTGCACCACCCAAAATATGTACAAAGGGTCTCCTTAACTAAGGCTGCCACCTGCTCTTTGAGCACAAATCATGAGTCTAGGAGGACCCCAGATTGTACACCAGCTTTATGTGGGTAGTGCAACCCCATTCTAACTAAGGATGGAAAAATCTTATTTTTGAAGAGTCCAAATACCTACAGCCACTACATCTTGCTAGGGTTGAGTTGGATCCCCATTTAGACCAGGTTGTCAAACTTGCGGCCTACGGGCCAGATGTGTCACGTGCTGGCCCCACCCCTGCCCGGTTTAGCAAAGAGGGAAAAAGTCCCGATACATCAAGTGATGATGCCATGACATCACAAGTTTGGCATCCCTGCTCCAGACATTGGGATAGGACCGTGTTGGTGAACCTATGGCACACACCATTTGTGCTAGCATGCGAGCCACAGGCAAACTTATTTCACTGCACATGCCTCACAGTTGATTTTTTTTTCATAGTTGGTTTGAGGCCTTTTTCGGCCTCCCAGAGGCCTGTAATACTGGAAGTGACAAAACGGGCCTATAATTTGGCCTGACAAGCCTTGCAGAGCCTTTTTCCAAGTCTCTGGGAAGCTGAAAAAGGCCTCAAACCAGCCGAAAATCAGCTGTGAAGTGCAGTGCAGGTAAGGGGGTGGGGACTGTGCGCGCATGCGCAGGAGGCATGGGAAGGGTGTGTATGCATTGCATTCTGGGTGCTGGCATGCAAGTGCGGGCGTGCTGACGCACTTACAATTTTTGGCACAGGAGCCGAAAAAAGTTATCCATCACTGGGATAGGATGTCAATATCATCATTCAAAGGGCTCCCTCTTTCAAGGAGGAGTTAGCTACTATCTAGATCCACACATATATATGTCTTTTCCCCACATGAAAGTAATTAGCTAGAAAGGCACAATTTAACACACAAGTGGCTGAACTAGCAGCTGAGGGGCCCTACCACTTCTTCAGGTTCCATGGGCTCAAACTTCCCAAATCACCTTGCAACCATCTCCATTGACTCTCCTATAAGGCAGAAGTTCAAAACAGAGCAAATACAAGCAATTTTTGTCTGCCAAAGCACAGCATATACATCACAGCAACACTTTAGGTGAACTTCCATATTAATCCCTCCAAGGAGGCACCAAGTCATTCAAAACACGACTGCTGGGTGACTATCAGCAGATGCAACAAAGGCGGAGAAATAGTTACATTTCACCAGTTTAACTGCCAGTTTTGCATTGCTTCCCAAGTCAAAAGAAATCCCTGAATGATCAATACACATTTTTTAAAATATAAAACATTATAAAATACAATTAATGGATGTGGTCTTCTGCTTGCTAAAATTGTATGCTCTTAATAACTATAGTGCAGGCAAACATGAGGCATTTGAAATATAATTTTCCATTTAAGTTCTGCTATATTAGGTCTCTGGAAGGGATTATCCCCATTCCAGCTACCACTCCTTCTCCACAATCAAGTCTATTGCTGTCTCCTATGCTTGATATCCATTGATGCACAAGGCAAAGATAATACATTTTTACTCTTTCAAAATGGAAAACTACAGAAAAGATTGCTGATTGGGCTTCTTTTGTAAACACACTCTTTCTTTTCCTTTCCTCTTTCCCCTTTCTTCTTTTCTCAATTGTAAGACTTTCTTTATTATTATTCTTTCTCTTTTTCCCGCCAAAATTCTATCCACGTGTTCTTGGTCTCAGTCTCTTTCCATCCTTCTCAGAAGATCCATTACCTCAGGGGAGATCACCAGGGAAACAGTAAACTGTGTAAGAAGCATCTAACTTTTCTTCATCAGCCCACTTTTCCTTTTGTATTTTGTAAAAAATAAGAATGCATAAGTTTCCATACTGTGTAACCTGGCATGTTACCATTTGGGTTCAGCTGATAAATTAATCTTGTCCTGCTTAAATCAGGTTTTTGTGTGTGAAAGAAATATATTTATCTTGATTTCATTAAATTAACTCTGAAGGGGGATTGGAAATCCTAGCTAAGTGATGAATTAAATTTGACTCACACTTTCAGGAATACACATTTCAGGGTACTGCCAGTCAGAAGGCAGCAGCAGGAAATAAAAATGTTAGGCCTTCAAGGTTTTGCACTGAGAGGTATCTTTATGTGAATGTGAATGAAAGAGAAGTATACTATTCCAGCTAATGGGACCAGACAAGAATTTAATTTCTCACCTTGTTCTCCCCATTTTATATCAGTTCATTATAGCCTGCAGGAGGTCTGAGGCCTACCTATCTTGCCACCTGGAAAACCCTGGAAAACTGTGAATTCACTGTTTATTTCTCTCTCAAGAATATAATTAGTGGGTGAATGCAAGGAGCAATTTATTCTTTAGATTGATAGTATTCTTAAAGCATCCCTCCCTTCTACACCTGTGTTTTCAAATCTAGGGATTTCTTTCAGTTCTGCCATGTAGTTCCTCCCAATGCAAGAAAGCTTCTCCAGGCAAGAAAATGATTCAACTCCAAATGAGATATTCCTTTCTGCTTTTGTCATTCACTCACTTTCAATTACCTAATTCCTGGATAAGATAGAATCTGTTCCTGGTAGAGATGAAGCAAAGCAAAAGATGCCTGTCACATTTGTTAGGGGAGAATGTTCTTTTTTCTTGGGCCAGCTAAGACTCCTAAGAGCTTGGTTTGACCCATGTGGAGAAAATGAGCTTCCACTCATGAGCTCCAAAGCTGTCTCTCCTTTTTTCAACTTTTACAGAAAGGTTCAAGATGTTCCTGGTTCTCCACTTAGTCAAGACCACAAACTCGATACACGGCCTCCCCATTAGTTTAAGGGTCTACAACAGGGGAGGGATTCTACCAGTTTGCACATATTCGGTAGAACCAGTTGTTAACATTCTAATCTAAGCAATTTGGAGAACCAGTTGTTAGAAGAAATTACTGGCCTAATCCTGTAAGGAAGGCAGGAAGGAAACATTCTGGTGTTGCTTACAGAAACTGCCTCTCCATTAACTCTTATTACATTCTTGGCAGGACTAGATTTCCTGTCTCAGGAACTTCTCTGGAGTTATTTTTCCCTCCTTTGCTGGTACTTTGCTTGTGTGGAGTGACCATTCAAAGTTACAATGGCACTGAAAAAAGTGACTTATGACCATTTTTCACATTTACGACTGTTGCAGCATCCCCACAGTCATGAGAGGCCAGGCAAGGAGATGCGTGCCTTGATGTGAATGATATTGAGTTGGCCATGCCCAGCCAATAACATGATCACCAAGCCACATCCACCCAGTCACATGACCACCAAGCCACACCACCAACTAAGACACACCCACAGAACCGGTTGTTAAAAAATTTGAATCCCACCCCTGGTCTGCAGAGTCTGGTCAGTCAGACTTAAAGCATCTTCGCAATGCTCCCAAGGTGAAAGAACTCCCCCCTTTCAAATGCAAGGTATATCTAATTTCCAGGATTAAGGAAACTCAAATTACAAACAGATTATTGCTTATAAGATAGGTATCAAGCCCTCCATACTTGGATACAGATGAAGTCATAATAAGATAAGCATGTGCATTAGGAAAATATGCACCAAGCAATTTCTCATTTCTACTGTTCTACTAGGCTATACTAAATGGATCAAAAAGTATAGAATTTAAATCCTGGAGCATAAATCTATAAATATAGATTTATATACATACAGTACACACACACACACACACACACCCCCTATATATAAACTTTGACTGGTGTGTGCTGCTGCAAGCAGATCTCTTTGTAGATTGTTTCATTCTTTTCTTATATAAGTTATATATAACATAACTAATCTAACCGAGTTATACATAAGAACCTTTGGCAAGCAGCCTATTAAGAATCTGGAGACTTCTGGGTTAAGCCCTTCTCGTTGACAGACTGGGGACTGCGACTGTCCGCAGCTTCGGTCCGTGCTCTCTCCTTGGGGAACTCCAATCACTGTGATTAGGGGCTGAAGCTGCCTCGGAGGGGTAGCGGAGTAAGGGGAAGCCACCAGCCAGGTTGAGGGGAGCCGCATCCCCCCTCCCTGGGCTAGGCAATTTTTCCCCCTGAAGACAACCAAGCGGTGGTCTAAAATGGCCACCCTGAAGAGGAGAACTTAGCTGGACTAAGATTTGTGCAGAAGAGAAGGAAGAAGTGGACAATATAAGAACCAGGCAACTTGGTGCAACAATTAATTAAAAGGTATCCCAGGACAGTATTTTAAGAATTTTTATGAAAGAATAAGAAATTTTTTAAGGGGAAAAGAAAAATTTTTAAAGGGAAAGGAAAAAAAAGTGAAAATATTTTTGACAGCTGAGCAGGGCTTCGAACCAGGATTGGAAGAAGCCGGAACAAGATATCCAAACAAATTGAATTAAAATACATTGCTAACAAACAGGCACAATTTAAAGCTGGACTTAGGAGTTTTCAAAAAGAAGGGGGAAATATTTAAATTGAAGATTTTATTGGTTTGGAATACTGAGGTTTGGGAAGCCCCGAACAATAAAACGGGGAAAAGGTGAGGGCATTCTATAACGGAGAGTGCCATCTGGTGGACAAAAATTTAAGCTGAAAAAGGGAAAGTTCCCTATTTCTCTATGAATCGAATCTGATATAATGAAAAGGAAATATTGAAACAATATAACAAGTACCCTAAAATGTGAAAATTGAATTAGAACAAAAGAAAAAATATGGATTGTTGGACTGATTGGTGATTTTGCTGTAAACCTAGTTCGGGAATAATCCAGAAAGTTTGAAGAAGAAAAAAGAAAAAGATTGGTGATTGATGGATTTTAATGACCATAAGATATAAGAGTGTGTAATGATGATATTTATCTCTGTGGGATCTAAAAATGGAACTTAAAAATTTGAAAGAACTACTACATGCAGGAGGTGAATCACTTGCCTCTGAGTTAAAAGCTATGGAAATGGTGACTGAAGAATATGAAGAAGAAACCTCAGAGAAGGAGGAGTTAGTTCAAGAAGAAACCATCTTAAATAGACAATCAAAACAAAGAACACCACAAAGAAGAGGAAAAAAAAGGAGGGTTAAAAATGAGAGATTTAAAAAAGTAACTAAAATGGGAAATATTTATAAAAACCGGAAAGACAGAAAGAAACAGCAGAAAAGTAAAAGGGGGAAGGAAAATATATATAGAGAGAGGGATATAAAGCAGAGGGAGAAAAGATTTGGAAAAACAAAAGGGAAGAGAGGTAATGAGGAACAGGAACAGGAAAGAAAGAAATATGGGAATTGTAAAATAAAGGAATAATTTTCTTTACCTAGAATACACTGGGACAATGGTTAATGAATTAAGAGGGGATTCTGCATTGATATAAGGGGTAATAATAATGTACTTTGCAATTACAAATTATAGAATATAGTTTATTGAGAGGAGGGAGGGGCACTGATATCTTTTTAGAAAATGAATGCATTTTCTTATTTTTATTGTTACAAGTAAGGTTAATGTTAATTATATATATTGAAATGAATTGTGAGGAGGTTTAAAAATGAGATTAATATCAGTGACCAAGCAAAATGGATTAATTCTTTCTTTCTTTTTAATTTTTTTAATTTTTTTGATACCAAAAATAAAATTTTATGGAAGTAAAGGGAGAAAATACATTGTGGAATCTGACTGAAAAGTACAATGTAAAGTAGTTTATTTTTCTGGGGATTGATTATTACTATAACTAAGTAAAATAGATGTTTAATTGGGAATTGCAGATGAGGGAATTAAGGCATACTTAAGCCACTGAGGTGACACCCCGAACCAGTAAAAGGGGAGGGGAAATTTATGTTTTGTTTTATGTGAAAAACTTGTATTAATCTAGATTTTATGAAAAGAATATGCGATGGAATTGCAAATTTGACAAGATAAAAAAGAATTAAAAGGGAATAAGTATGAAGATGTGGAAACTCTTCGTGATTTAAATGAGAAAAGAGTACTTTGGAAAATGCAACGTTTAAAAGAAATGTTAAGGCTTAAGAAATACATTTGAAATAAATTGAAATGAATTGAGAAAATGCTTAGAATGAAAGTAATATCACTTAGCAGAATTAATGTGTTTGTTTCTTTTCTTATGTAAAAGTTGAAATGGACAAGTAATAATAGAATTAAGTTAAAAAGACAGAATGTTGAATGTAAAAATGAATATATAATCACTGTCATATTTGCATGTAAAAGTGATGACTTGGAATTATGTTGTACACTGAAAAGAGCTTTTTTTAGTTGTTTTGGAAAAACTGAATAAAACTTGTTTAAAAAAAAAGAATCTGGAAAATTACACCTATATTAAGTGTGAAGTCAGATACTATTGTTAGACAGTGGTAGCAAATACAAATAGCTATAGATAACCCAGGGTGCTGTCAGCGCATTGTGTATATTGCCTGGTTGGTGGCAGGTAGGAAATGTTCTCTTGTGAGCTTAGATTTGACATCCCTACTTAGAAAAAGATGAATATTCTTGTACAAAATTGGACTTTAATTGCATACTGCAGTTCTGGAAAATATGGTGTCTTCTAATTAATGGATATAGCAATATGTTCTTTTTTGGTATAAATTTTATGATGTTTTATAATAACATTTTGTTTCTGATTATTCTATAGTATTATGTGGTATTATTAATAAACCAATGAAAATCCATAATACGTATGATAAGAGGTTTTTTGTTGTAGAATTCTCTCCTTTTTTCTACTTTCTTTTGTTTATTAATATTTTTATGTTAAGGATTGCTTACATGTTATTTACAATGTTATTGTTGTAGATCTTGGTATTTTGCCTACATTTTGTACTCTTCTAAAATAAAGAGAAAAAAGGATATATATTTCATTATTGCGGGATATCTAAATTAGAATAAATTCTTAGTAACATATTGTATTCATTATAATTTTAATCTGTGATTTTTACTGTGCTGACCATGGTGCCTGATATTCACCCTTATCTTAAAGCTTAGTAGTGATTTTTATTAAACAAACCTACATAGCAGCCCATCATTTAGAAGAAACTCTGACAGTGAACAAAATAAAAATATAATACAATCAAACGAGAATTTAAAACAATAAACAGCAGTGTGGGCCCCAATAAAACTCACATTGATCCACTTTGGGCTAGCTCTGTCAATATTCTGGCCAGGTCTTTACCATTTTCCTAAAGGTCACTGCCAACCATGGGGGAAGGATGTTCCCTAAGGCAAACACCATGACAGAAGAGAAGTTCCCTGAAGATGTGTTCCAGCATGAGTCCGAAAACTCAGAAGACAAAACCTCTGGTCCTGGTGACTGACCCAGATTGGATCCAGCAACATTATCCTGGACATGTATATTCATCTTTATTCATGACGTCCCACCTGGTGATACCTAGCATAATACCCATCCTGGCAGATCTAAGTTTGCTTAGTTTTCTGAAGCAATACAATATATTCAGTTAAGTATAGCTATGGAACATAATAATCATAGATGCATATCCTTCTCTCTTTCTTATTTTTTCTAGTCCTCTGGTTTGCTATTTCTTACTCTTGTTCTCTACTATGCATACCTCTAATTACCTTGAATAGGCATACCTTGATGAATATGCAGATTCATACTGTGTGTGTGTGTGTGTGTGTGAGAGAGAGAGAGAGAGAGAGAGAGAGAGAGAGTACGAGAGAGGGAGAGCGAGAATTGTTTAAGCTTAGTGACATCTATTCAAAAACAACAAAAATGCTAATTTATAAATTTTGAGATCCAATCCACAGTGTCTCCATCTTGTCAAGGTCATATCTTCTCATATTCATTCTTGTTATGTATATTCCCTAGCTAGTTGCTTCAATGCATATGTTTGAAAACTAATATTTTAGTACAATAACTTTAATTGCTTGTATTTTATAACGCAGCACTCTTCCACTTAAACATCTTTCATTTTTTTCAGAGGAGTAGTTGTTTAATCTTCATACAGTAGTGAAAAGTCTTATGGGACTTTAAACACTAACAAATTAGACATTTTCTGTATTTATAATATATCTGTGTTTAACTTACATAATTGATATTTGTGAACAGTACTGTACTACTACATTAAAAACAAAGAAATTGTGTAGTTCATTATAATGACCACTGGATGACAGTATAATGCTTAATATTTTAAGTAGAGAACTGCAATTTAATGTTTTCTTCAAAAAATTATATTGTTGTATAAAGAAAAATAGAAATTGTCTCTCCCAAGTTGTTTGTACCTGTATGAAGTTACATTTTCAAAAAATGATTCCTGTGAAATGTTTCTCTGAATGGTATCACAATGTGGAATTTCTTTGGTTGTGATTTACACAGTAGCTCATGAGGTTAACTAACAATGTGTAAACAGGGCTAGTATAAAAGCAACACTATTTCCTGCTTAAAAAAGAATCAGGAACTTGTTAAGAGACTATGTTCTTCCTACTTCTAACTTCCCAGACTCTGAATTTTGCTCTTCTAAGCTAAATGTAGTACATTTATTTTACACCTGCAGTATTAACTAATATAAAGCCAACCAGAATTCTTTTATGATCTCTGATATGAAATTATGTTTGTGTACCAAATTTGGTTAAATAGAAATTCTGATTAATCTCATCATGATTAGTTTACAGTTGTAGAAATTTCCTGCAGTGAAATGTGACAAGAGAAGTAAGTGTCTGAGGAAATGTTGTGTAGGAAGAATGGAGTTTATTTGTTCATGCAAATTGCTGTGTGTTTGTACACTATTTGTATAACAAATGTATTATTCAGTTGCTAAGTCTCATTTGATTCCTCACAACCCCATGGACCATAATACACCAGCTCCTCCCTCCCCCCTCCTCCATTGTCTTCCTGATTCTGCTTAAATCCATACCCATTGTGTTGATAACACTTTCTAACCATCTTATCATCCCTACTATTTTTGCCTTCAGTCTTTCCCAGTATTCAGGGTCTTTTCCAGTGAATCCTCTTTTTCCCATTTGGTGGCCAAAGTATTTGAGTTGCATATTCAGTATCTGTCCTTCTAAAGAACAGTCAGGAGTATAACAAATTAAGAAACAGCAAACATTTCAGACACATTTGTGTTATATGGAATTTCATATATTATTGAATTTAGTGCATAATTACTACAGAAAAAAAACTTCTCATGGCCTTAACCTGTATCTTTATTATATAGGTAGATACCTAATTTGATTTTCTGTTCAGTGAAGCCTATACTTTGTACAGCTGAATTAGTTTCAAAAGATGCTTTATTCTCTCTTAATTTGTACTAAATTGAATTAATTGATTGGTATAAAGAATAGTACAATTTTTGGATTTGGTTATAACATAGGAAGGAACGTAGTACATTTTTCTAGCTAGATTGAAACCTTTACTATTTTTTACTTTTTAAATCATTATATGCCATTTCTTGTGAAAATGTTCTCATGAATGGTATTAACTTATTCCTAGAATAAACTTTAATGTGATAGAATATGCACAATTGTGTTTTGTTAGTCATTTCATCA
This sequence comes from Hydrophis major, assembly GCA_033807585.1. Taxonomy (NCBI): domain Eukaryota; kingdom Metazoa; phylum Chordata; class Lepidosauria; order Squamata; family Elapidae; genus Hydrophis; species Hydrophis major. Next base: position 112,526,352 of record CM066328.1, on the reverse strand, counting down.
TTGTGAGCCGTTTTTGTTCATACCATAGAAGTCATTCTGAAAGCAGACTCTTCTGGCACATGCTTCTGTAGGCACAGACACTTCTGCTGGGACTGAAGAAGCTGGAGATAGACAGGAGTAGTTTTCAAGGAAACCATGTGAGCACTTTGAAGGAAAGCGTTTTGCTGAAATAACATACTGTATAAAGTATTTCTTTCAGATGTTTTTGCCCAGTTCTAGTGCCTAATATGGTGAAAAAATTATGTCAGTGAAGCAGCTACAAGTTGAGATCCTACAAGTTGAAATTTTAAAGAAACATTTGCAAAATGTGATTTATTTTTCAGAATATATATTGCAATACCAAATCCACTATCCTTACCACAAAATTAAAAAATAATAGTTTCTACATTGGCCTGGCCCTGGCGTATTTTCCAGAAAAATGATTTTTTACTGTAATGGTTAAAAATACTGCAGTAATGCCTTAAAAGCCATTTATTTACATTGACTGCATAAGAATGAATTACACTGGTATTTCAGAAATAGCCTCCCCATCTTGTTTATATTTCTTGTCCTGTTGTCTTACATATTTCATATAATTTATTTTCTTCCCCATTACTTTTAATGGCATTTGGCATACAATTGTAATTAACTCTTAACTAAGGCCAGAACTACATATAATTACAGTTAACCCAGGCAAAATCAGAGGAAGATATTTTTGGAGAACTCATAAAATTATCCTTAAAATAGCAAAATATTTTAAATATTTGTATAAATTTTACTGTATTGTTATAATTATAACCATGTTATTATTATTGTATGGTGGATCTTTTTTATTTTTTATATAGTTTTATTATCCTACAGATTTACTGCATTGGATTTTATTTTTTTGTTCACACTCCAATACAAACCTATGCAAAGCCATTTTAATGATTCCCTTGATAGCTAACTTAGTCATTATGTAAATAGTATGATAATATTTTTTTAAAATAGACACATTTAGCATTTAAATTTATTAGAAAATAAATTAGTTCTAGTGTGAATTTCCATTTTAAGTTATCACCCTGATCCATAATTTTGATATGACTGTGCTGAAGATGCTCAGTAAACAGTATTTTAAAAAGCATGAAAACTGCCATAAGATGTGTTGGAAATTCTATTTGATATCTATCAGCATGTGAATTTTAAACATTCAATAGCAGTAAGTAATGAGTTATGTCCTTTATGTCTAAACAAACTCTGAAATGATATTTAATTTAATGAACTTGGTATTTGAAATGTAAAAAATGTTGAAGAATAAATTTGGCTAGTTTCGTTTTCAAAAATGTAGACCCTAGAATATATTCAAAGGATATACAGCATATGCCTCACAAATATTTTGCGGTCTTTAAATAAAAGAGGAAATTAAACACAGTGCTTATTCTACATGCATGTTCTACAAATAAATAATCTTGTAATAATACTGTATATGTATGATATTTTTGTAGCAAATTATTTCCAAAGCAGATTGTATATTTTTCAAATAATTTTCTAGAAAATAATAAGATAGAAAACAAATAGGAAGGTTATGGCACTGTTTATGCTACTGGACACCAATACCTATCATCCCTGATCATGAATTATGTCAGGACTAGTGGAATTTGGAATTTAGCATCATCTGGAGAACCAAAGATTCTTAACCCCTGTGATAAAAGAAAGAAAAAAATGGTTAAGTATTTTTAAGGGAGAAGGAATGTAATATTTCACTGATTCCATTGAAAAAAGTTCATTGAAAAATTAGTGTTTGATTCGATTGGATATTATTTTAATTCAAGCATGTTATAGAGTACAGCAAAATGCAGAATAACATTATTTGTAGAATACAATCATTGCAAGGCATTGTATGACATTACACAAATAATAATTATAGTGGCATAGTAAAAAAAAAGAAATCTATATTTTTATTTTACTATCATTTTAGATTTCTCCTGCCTCATTTCAAGTAAAATATGTGACTAGGATTAGAGGAAAACTAGTTTTAACACAGGTGAAAGTGATATGTCAGTATAAGGATGTTTTCTGCACAGTTTGTTCCGCTATGATGTTGAGATAAGTGTACACACTGTTGTGGATATCCAGTTTCTTTGGGATTATCCTACCCCTAATGTGGGCTATGTCCTAGTGTAGAATTTTCCAACTTTTGGTTAGCTGCTACTCTGGAGAAATGCTGTAAAAATAATTTTGCAGAGTTTCTTTGGGATGATGAGGCAGGCAATTTTTTATATTGTTACTATTACTATAATTCAATTCTCAGTGTTCTGTCCCTAATTAGTATTTTTGAGATCCCCGCGCTTTGATTGGCCAAAGCGCGGGGCACTCTGATTGGTCAGGCGAGCCGCGCCGATTGGCTCGCTAAGAATCTCCCGTGATTGGTCCATTCGAATCGCGGGAGATTCAAAGCGGTGCCATTGGCCGCGGCCGCCGTGGCTAACGGAATAAAAGCCGCGAGCTTTTTCCTTTGCCCCAGTTCGGTTCCAACTTTAAATAAAAGAGCATGACTTGAAGTCACCGACTCCTGGCATCATTTCGCGGACACAACACTGGCGACGAAGGTGGGATCCAGACCCTGAACCGAACCACGTGTCCGACAGAAGCCAGACGAACCACCACGATGGCGAAAATCGCACCCCCCGCACCCTTCAACCCCGCCACCGAGGACTGGGAATCGTATTCCGACCGATTCCGCATGTTCCTCGAGTGCTTCCTGAAGGACGCCACCGGCCCCATGAAGCGCACCGTCTTCCTGACCCACTGCGGGACCGAGGTCTTCAAGATGGCCAAGGCGCTTGCCAAACCCGCCGATGCGACCGCGATGGACTGGGACGTCCTCGAGCCAATACTTCGGCGGCACTACGCTCCAGAGGTACCCATCCTGATCCGATGCAACGAATTCTACCGTCGGGACCAACGGTCGGGTGAGAGTTTCAGCGACTTCGTCGCCGAGCTACGGCACCTAGGGGGGCTCTGCGAATTCGACAACCTGAACGACGCCCTGTGAGACAGAATCGTGCTCGGTTTGTGGGACCCCGTCCTCCAGAGCCGGCTGATGGCCAAGGGCAACATCAGCCTAGCAGACACCCTCACTGCAGCCGCAGCCGCCGAAGCAACCTGAACTTCCGCCGACTGCATGCGCAGACTGAACACTGGGGACCGCAGTGGAAACAACAACCCGGCGAGGTCGACTGAGGCCCAACCCGAGACGACCACCCACCAGGGCGACTTCCACTCGGCATCAGGCACTTCAGATGACGAGGAGGACATCCATCGCCTCCAGACAGGCCGCGACCCACAGAACCGGCGGGGTCGTAAGTCGAGGACCAACTGTGCCGGTTGCGGCGGCGACCACCCCAGGTCGGAATGCCGGTTTTTCGAATCGATCTGCCGGCATTGCGACAAGAAGGGACACATCACCCGTGTCTGCCGCCTAAAGAAGAACCGCAGCTTGGTACGATGGGACCAGAGCAACCGGAGGAGAGAGAGCACACCACCCCGGACCAGAGATCGCCCCTCGGACAACAGATGGGACCGGAACGGACGACCCCTGCGAGGCGGCGATAACCGGCGAAGAGAGGAGACCCATCAGACGGTCACCATTGGCCACGCCATAACCAATGACGCCCGGAAGGTCCACGTGGAGGTAGGCATCGAGGGCCAGCCATGCAAAATGGAGGTGGACTCCGGGTCCTACCTCTCCATGATAGCATGGCATGAAATAAAGCGCTTGGTGCCTACCATCCAAAGGAGGAACCTAGACAGCCAGAGACTCATTGTAAAGGACTACCAGGGAAACCGCATCCCGGTAGTCGGAACCAAACACTTCAACATCACATATAAAGGGCACACCGAAAGACTTCCCCTGACAATCGTCGACCGCGACCGCCCAAGCCTACTGGGACTGCAATGGTTCGCCCCGCTCGGCATCGCAGTCACGGGAGTCGACCACGTCACCGACGACAGCTGGGAGCAGCAACTGGCCCGGGAATTCCAAGAGGTCTTCGACAGAAACCTAGGCAAGTACCGAGGGCCCATTATATCCTTCAACCTAGACCCAAATGTCCCCCCAAAACACCTGAAACCAAGGCGGGTGCCATTCGCACTTAAACCCAAGATAGACGAGCAAATTGACAAGCTCGTCAAGCAAGGGGTCCTACAGCCAATAGACCACGCCTGGTGGGAGACCCCCATAGTCACCCCGATCAAGCCCGATGGGTCGGTGAGGATCTGTGGGGACTATAAGGCCACCCTAAATGGTGCGCTACAACAAAGCGCCTACCCCGTCCCAGTAGTGCAACACCTACTGCACTCACTGGGAGGGGGCAAGGTTTTCGCCAAGCTCGACTAATAAAGACAAACGTCTGGCGTGGGTGTTGCATTGGGTAGAGAAAGGGTGGCCGGAAAGGGACAACGACAAGTCCGTCAAAACATTCAGAAACCGCCAAACGGAACTCTCGTTATTAAAAGGGTGCATACTATGGGGGGATAGGGTGGTCATTCCAGAAAAGCTACAAGGGAAGGTTCTGGAACTGCTACACGAGGGGCACCCTGGCATCGTTAGGATTAAAGCCCTGGCCAGAAGTTACGCTTGGTGGCCAGGGATGGACAAACAAATTGAGACCTGGGTAGCAAGGTGCCAACGATGCCAGGAAACTAGGCCAAGCCCACCCACAGCACCCGTCCTAGAGTGGGAAACCCCAAGGGGACCTTGGTCTAGGATTCACATAGACTTCGCCGGGCCCACAAAAGGACACACCTTCCTTATAACAGTAGATGCTTACTCCAACTGGCTGGAGGTAAGCAACATGAAGACGACAATCACGGAGGCTGTGATCAAGGAACTCTGCAAACTCTTTGCAACACACGGCCTCCCAGACGTCGTCGTTTCCGACAACGGGCCCCAATTCACCTCGCTGCAATTCGAAATATTCCTAGCGGAAAGGGGCATCCGCCACGCGCTGACAGCACCGGCGCACCTGGCGGCGAACGGTAGGGCAGAACGGATGGTCCAATTCACTAAGAAGACCATCCGGAAAATAGACCACGGGGAGATCCAGGAGAAAATAAACAAACTACTCTTCACCCAACACATAACCCCAAATACCACAACGAATAAGAGCCCAGCCGAACTATTAATGGGGAGGAAATTAAGGTCCCCACTCAACAGGTTACACCCCACGTATAACCCGGAGAAACCCCCAGACTCAAACAGCAAACACTGAACCTTCGCACCCGGCAACCCCGTATACGCAAGAAACGGAAGACCCACTATGGATACCGGCCGTCATCACACAAATAACAGGCCCACACTCGTACCGGCTACAAACAGCAGACGGACGAGCGTGGAAACGCCACATCGACCAACTAAGGTCGAGGACTACCAACCAAGAGACCACCGACACACAAACAGGCGAAACCAACCCCCTCAACACAAACCAAGGGGGGAGGGAATACCCAGGGGACCAAAACCAAAGAAGAATAAACCAGCCATACTTACCGGAAAGCAGCCATCACGACCCCTCACCAGGAAGAGACAGCCAGGCCAGCTCGACTGACCCGGAAAGACCGAGCGGGAGCGGCGAAACCCGCAGCTCAACCAACCCGGGAGGCCCAGGAGGGAGCTACGGAGAGCGGCCCAGCCCAACCGACCAGCCGGTTCCCACGACGGCATCAGGAGCAGCAGAGGAGGATCCAACCTACGACTGAGCTGCGTAGGTCCAGTAGGCTCAGACGGAGCCCCGCCTACCTACATGACTACGCGACGTAAGAACTGAACCAAGAGGGGAGGGGTGTTCTGTCCCTAATTAGCATTCTTGAGATCCCCGCGCTTTGATTGGCCAAAGCGCGGGGCACTCTGATTGGTCAGGCGAGCCGCGCCGATTGGCTCGCTAAGAATCTCCCGCGATTGGTCCATTCGAATCGCGGGAGATTCAAAGTGGTGCCATTGTCCGCAGCCACCACGGCTTAAGGAATAAAAGTCGCGAGCTTTTTCCTTTGCCCCAGTTCGGTTCCAACTTTAAATAAAAGAGCATGATTTGAAGTCACCGACTCCTGGCATCATTTCGCGGACACAACACTCAGGGTTGTCAATGATTCAAGGCAGCATAGAAGAACCATTTAAAATGCCTTTAAAAATTATATAATATAGAGCAGGGGTTGCCAACACCTGGACTGGAACTCAGTACTGGGCTGCAGCCTCTTCTGAACTGGCCCGTGGAAGTAGTGGGCGAACATGCGCATATGCAGCTCCATTTGTGCGAGCAAAAGGCTGCTGCTTGTACAAATGAAACTGCATGTACGCACTTGTCCACTGCTTACAGGGAACCATCCCCTCTCCCACCACCACCACCAGTCCACAAAGCCAGAAAGGTTGGGGAACTTTGATGTAGAGTCAATATCATAACAACAATGCTTCAAGAAATACACAAAAATTAAACACAATTATTTAAATCACTCAGTGATGAAAAGAATAAATTTTCAACTTCTACTTTGTGCAATCTTTTTGTTTCTGTTTTGTTTTTAAAGGGAAGGCACATTAGTAGCTTGGTTCCATTCTTCCATGTAGATTTGGAACTTCCTTAAAGCAGCGGTTGTGAACTGGTATGCTGCGGAAAATTTTGGTGGGCCGCAGAGAAATCTCACCCACAGAACACCCCCCAAAAGCAATTAATCCAGGCTGTTTAGAAACACAAGGCTATGCCACCCACATGGCCCACGGAAACCCTCCCTACCCACTCACTCCTTACCTGGCAAACTCGCCTGCTAAATTGCTATTTTTCCTTTTTCCGCCACATCTGTTCTGCTGTGCTAGGAGATTTAGATTAGCTAGGAAGCAGGAAATGGTTGGATTCCTTGCTTTCTAGCTAGTCTTTAGATCTTCGGCTGTGAACCTCCCTTAGGACTGAAGGTTCTATTATTCACTGCAGACTCACAGCAAGCAAATTTGAGAGACTGAGCTTGCCGATGGCAGATAGATAGATCACTGAATGATTCTGTGAGCAACTCAATCTGCCTGTCTGCTTTGCCTGATTTTGGGTAAAAGTTGTTCTTTTTTTAATAAAAAATTCAATATTTACATACATAGTGTGTTGTGAGTTAATTTTGTGAGTTTGCTTGCTAGCAAATTTTATGAGTTTGCTTGCAAGCAAATTTTATGTGACAGACTGAGCTAGCCAATGGCAGATAGATAGATTTCTGAATGAATCTGTGAGCAACTCAATCTGCCTGCCTGCTTTGCCTGATTTTGGGAAAAAGTTGCTCTTTTTAATAAAAAAAATCAATATTTATATCAATATTTATAATATTTACATATAAACCATGCGCAGCCAAACTCATGACCACCAAGCCACACCCACAAATTAGGCCATGCCCACAGAACTGGTTAGTGGTTCCTGGAATTTAAAATGATGAGTTTGGTCGTCCCTGAGGTCCAAAAGGTTGGCGACCCCTGCCTTAAAGAATGTCCACTTTGTTATCTTTTTCTTGGCCACAAAAAGCAAACATAGTGAAGAAAAAGGCAGGTCATTTTATACTGAGGAAGATGGTGGGTTGTTGCTTAGAAAGAGGGAGCTTACAGCATTTCTAAAAAATTGCAGAGATATCAGAAGTAAAATTGGTGCTTGTTTAAATTTTGTCTGCCCTGGTTTAAACAATATATTAGAAAGAGCAAATAATACATATTGTACTGAATATTATCATTAGTGTTATACAATATTACATTTTTGTATATTGTTACATAAATATTACATTGTTACATAACCATATGAGCCGTGGTGGTACAGTGGTTAAAATTAGTATTGCAGGCTAATTCTACTGACTGTCAACTGCCAGCTGTTTGGCAATTTGAATTTCACCAGGCTCAAGGTTAACCTAGCTTTCCATCCTTTTGAGGTCTGTAAAATGAGGGCCCAGATTATTGGGGACAATATGCTGACTTGTAAACTGCTTAGAGCGGGCTGTAAAGCACTGTGAAGCAGTGTGTAATGTAAGTGCTTCATGTAGTTTCTTTAGAGATTTCTCCCATCTTGATTTTAAAAAATAAGATGGCAATCCTCCCCTTAGACTCCATCAGTCACATTGAAAATGTTAGGATTTAAAAAGTCAAAATTGTGCATAAGATTGCAATTTGCACACTTAATGACATCAGCAGTTATCCATGAAAAGGAAATATTCGTTACAAATGTTAAACACATAATATTTTATTCAACTTGTACCAAGATGCCGTAATGCTTAGTTTAGAAGATGTAAGTTAATGTATTGGTGAATGGCTTAAATATCACAGCATGTTTTTTTAAAAAATAGAAATATATGAAAACTTGCACTTTAAACTAACTTAAAGTGCAGACACCCATTGTGTACAGTTTGGTTTTTAAAAATAATATCAAATCCTTCTAGTTGTTATAGTAGTAAAAAGGATAGTATGAAATTGATGCTGTTATAGTATAACAATAAGGACGTGACTCATGTATTTTATGTACACATGCATTCAACTGTAGTGACAAATGGTTTCATGCTGTGTGATTAAATGCATATTAGCGTTTGCCCTAGGCATTTGATTATTACCATCTTTACTTCATTACATTTCCACACTATATGGCTATATAATTTATAAGATAATATAGACATCACTTTGTTGCTGATAGGAATTATTCTGTTTTATGGATGGTGTCCTTTAATTTTGCCTTTCATGGATTATAAAATTGGTTAATATCTGCTGAAGTGAATCACTGGAGAAGCAAATAAAGATGTTGGCCCCAGGTCACCGTGTCATTTGTGATACTGGCAAAATCTTACTGGCTCATTTATCCCTGTACATGATTGATAATACCATGGGTTAAATGGAGAAAGCTTTGCTTCCATTAAAGGATCATCACGAGTGAAGACCTCCCACTTAAAAGTCAGGCATGATGAGATGACAAGAGTCTATCTACAGGTCAAATTAAATAACTTAAATAATTTAAGTGAAATGACAGTATAATTTGTCCATCCTGTGTTATTACCTTGACCCCTATCAGGCTTACTGCTTTACTTTCTAGAGCAGATTATTTAATATGTAATTTTTAATAACTGTTGTTCAAATATATGAAAACACACACAGTACTTATGGGTGTGGTAAAACATATTTTTATAATGCATTTTCATTGTAAAATGAAAACTTCTACCATGAATTATTGGCTAAATTGCAAATCGGTAATAAAAGGGTATATTCAATGGCTATTTCAATGCAGTTATTTTAATTGTTTTTATTTTCTTTTGCTATATTCATGTAAAATGAAATATTGTAACAAGAAAATGATTGTCTAAACAGGAATTTTCCTTTTAAAAATTATATATTTTACAGTTATATTAAAATGTTTTCTTTCATAATTGCCCTTTTACACAAAAAATATGCCAGTAATTCAAAAACTTACAGAAAAGCATTCTTTAGTGCAAACATAATCAAATAAATCATTTATATAATATGAACAAAGGACACTGAATGTGCATATTTCACACCAATCAATTTTAGCTTTTTTTAATTTATTAGACTTGTTTGCTATCCATCTCACTTCGAGGTAACTCTCTTTTAACTTGTTTGCAGTCATAAGTCATTATTTAATTGTTTTGGAAAGTTATCTGCATTGATGAAAGTTATATGCATCTGACCAGTTCTATTTCTATTATTGTAACTTACTAAATGCTATAAATTTTTTCTATATAGGTACAAAGCACTTTGGTCATATTTGATTAAAATCAGGTGAAAAATGCTTTATTTGTAAAACTAAATATATATTTTTAACTATTGCAGAATATTGAGATTAAATTTTTGAAATATTTTTATAAATCAGGGATACAACAGACTATCAGCTCAGGGAAAAATAAATGGTTGATTTTCAGAATAAATATTTTATTCCTAGATAAAGTTAGGTTATGTAATCTAAAATATAGTTACTTTTTACATCTCGTCACCATTTCCCAGTAGCTTTCTGAGGAGTGGCTTTGGTTTAGATAAATTACATGGCTGCTTTGGGAAGGGGTGGCTTTTTTCTTTTCCTGAAAACCCCACAAACATAATAAATGAAAAACAGTGAAAGGACCAAAGGGCATTCACTCTCAGTTTTAGTATATGCCAATTGGTCAGCAGGAAGGAGTACTGGCTCAGTGCTGTTTATATATGGAGGCAGAACAAGAAGCAATGAATGGAAAAGAGAAACTAACCTAGTAATAAGGAGAAATTCTCTGTTAGAACAATTAATTAGTGGAACGGCTTGCCTTCAGAAGTTGTGGATGCTCCATCACTGGAAGTTATTAAGAAGAGATTTGTCTGAAATGGTATAGGGTCTCCTGCTTGAGAAGAGAGTTGGACCAGAAGACTTCCAAAGTCCCTTCCAAATCTTTTATTCTGTTAAATATTCTGTTCTGTTAAAATCAGAGACATGAAAACAACTTCTAAATAGTATATGTGCTTGAGTTCTCATTAATTGACATCTCTGTTGATGAAGATGGTACTGTTTTGTGTATGCAGGATCTAATCTGAGTTGGTCACCGGGACCAAAGTTTTATTCTTCCTTTTGGGCTTGTGCTAGAGTCCATCCGCAGGAAACTTCTCTCTCTCCAGAATGTGTCTAGAATCTTGTGCTCAGTGCTCTGGAAAGTTCAGGGTATTGGATCACCTGCCAAACAAGAAATAAAATCTTAATAAGTATTTAGTACTTGTTGATGGAACACTTGTCATGGTGTTGGATTTGGAGACTGGCAAGTTGGTGTTCAAATTAGAGGCACATTTGCCCCAAGCTCAGTTTTTAGTGTGGGTTGATGTATATTTGTTACAATCCACATACTTCATTGTCACCCAGGATCTACTTTCCTTTCACATAAATTTCACTCAAATATATGCTTTTTTTTCTCTGGTCTGTCCACTTTTATATGAGAAGCCTCAGCATTCAAAGTCAAATGCAGTTTTGCTCTGAATTGGACGCATTAGTTAATGCCATTCAAAGTTTGAAATCAAGGGGACATCAAGAGCTTCCCTTCTTCTTTGCTTTTATTTTTTCTGCACCAATTAATCCAGGAGTGGGGGACTTGGTCAAACATTGGCCCTAATAATACTAATATTACATTTAGTAATTAAAAACTTTTTTTAGATTCCATAGGTTAAATGGATGAAGATTTAGATAAAGAAATAGTAGCATATTCCTTACAAAACTCCTCAGAAGCATTGCTTTCGATTCAGTTACTAGATTTCAAAACAACATTTCTGGAGGCAGTAGAAGAGTTGCGTATGAAAAGGGTAGGTGCATTTATTATTTATGTTTAGTTTTTGAATTATTTTCAAATGTTAATGCCATAAAATCAACAAGTTGAAATAACTTACAATAACTCCTTTCCTAACCATCTCAAACTATTGGAAACCTAAATCAAACAGAGTAGTCAATGGCAGAAAGGTGTTACGAATTCTCTTCTATGTTCTTCATATTCAAACATGGTATATAGTATCGAGCTTAAGTTGTTGCAAGTGTTACATGATTATTAGTCAGATGGGTCTATGACTATTCCCCATGGTCAACTCACCATGGCCAACTTGCCACAGCAACTTGCCTCCACAGGACAACTTGCCATAGCTAATTCACTACAGGATAATTCAATGTAGGACAAGAGTTACACTAATATTAAAGAAATGGTAGAATAAAATCATGAAAGAAAGAATGCAAAAGGGACAGAATGAAATGTGAATGATAAAAAATGAAAATAATTTTTATTTATTTTAAATAATTGAATTGTTAAATTGTCCTGCAGCAAGTTGGCCACAGTCAGTCGGCTGCGGCAAGTTGTTCCATTCCACAGCCAGGAGGCTACTATACTATAGCTTTTTCATATATAGAAACAGAAATCTGAAATGAGTCAATAATAAGGAAAATGAACAGTATTAAGGTATGTTGTTAAATGTAAATTTATTCAGTTAGATACTCTATTAGATAAAATGACTAGCTTCCATGTGGCACTTATAACAATTTAAACTTAAAATTCCTATTGCAGTAGCTGTTTACTCCTGAACATGAAGAACACAGAAAAGGCATTGAAATATTTTGTAACTCCTCTCTGAATAGGAGAGAACTTAAGATCACTCACAAGTGCTATAGATAGTTGTTTTCCATGAGGAGACTACAAGGCATTGGTTTTTGGGGTTCTGAGGGATGAGGGAATAGCTGTTTTGCTCAAATCATTTTCAGTGTTTTTAAATTCACATATTTCTTTGCTAATCATTTTCAAAAAAATTGCTCACTAATTGCTTTTCAGCTATTAGGAACTTTTGGGTCAACATGTTTTATATTTCCAGGGGAGTTTCCTTCATTCCTTAGTGAAAGAAGTTTTAAATAAAAGTTAATGACTTAATTGTCAATGAAGATTCTCAGTCATCCAGGTCATGGTTGTCCCAAAGGTGCTTTTTAGAAATATTATATTGGATTTACCAAAGAGAATTTGTTGTAGTGTTGAAGGGATAAAGAAAAATAAAATAAAAATAAAAAATCTAGAACATTATTAGAAAGGACTAAAGATCAAGATTGTTAAAAGTAAAAAAGAAGGAATATAAAGTTACTTTATTTGATCAGTGTTAAAATAGATAATGTTATTATATTTGATAATCATTAAGGGACTTTTGCAGACCTCAGGACATAAATGATGAGGTCTTATGGAATTGTTTATAGATAAGAGATGGGCTATAACAAGAAAACAGTATTTCTTTTATTTTAGAGGTGATAAGTTACTAAAATAGTTTAGACTTGTTGGGATAAAGGGAGAACTAGTTTATCTTTATATGCTTCCTTTTCTTTACTATATTCTTATTTTTTCCTTTTCTATTTTTCTTTCTTTCTTTTTCTTTTTTCTTTTTGTACCTTGTATTTTCAGTTAGTTTTTATTTTTGTAAATTATAATCTTTACATATTAAAGTATATTTAAAAAAAGATAACAATGTTTTCACTATCATTCTGGCTTCTTATTTGGCAGTCTTTCATTAAATTATTATTTGGTTTAATGTCTTGAGTTGAAACCAATTTACTTACTATTGTTCATCAGTCAGCCTTGACCTCAACATGGATTTGTTAATTTTCATAGATGAGAAAAACTATTGACATATATGGTTGCCTTCAAAAATTGCTAATATCCTTGTGGAGCCACTGAATACCCTACAGAATCTGTCTCAGGAAAGAAACTGGTTGAAATCTGGAATTAAGTCATTGATGCACTTTGATTCAAAATGATATCACAGTAAAGCTTCACTAAATCAATCTGCATTTCCTCTACCACATTGCTGATTTTCCCTTGTTTCTACATAAAAAAAATAGAAATGAACTGCATATGATTCATTTCCTGCACACATATATAAATGTTACCATTTTAACATGCAAAACATTCATAAGAGAGCTGTGAAAATATTTACAGATTCCTCACATCCTGGACATAAACTGTTTCATCTCCTACCCTCAAAACGACATTATAGAACACTGCACACCAGAACAACTAGACACAAGGACAGGTTTTTCTCAAAAGCCATCATTCTGCTAAACAAATAATTCCTTCAACACTGTCCAACTATTTACAAAGTCTGCACTACTATTACTATTAATCTTCTCATCATTCCTTATCACCCATCCCTCCCATTTGTGACTATATGATTGTAACTTTGTTGCTTGTATCCTTATGATTTTTATTGACTGTTTGATTTGATTGCCCTATGACTATTTTTAAGTGTTGTACCTGATGATTCTTGACTCTTGACAAATGTATCTTTTCTTTTATGTACACTGAGAGCATTTGCACTAGAGACAAATCCCTTGTGTGTCCAATCACACTTGGCCAATAAAGAATTCTATTCTATTCTATTCTATTCTATTCTATTCTATTCTATTCTATTCTATTCTATTCTATTCTATTCTATTCTCCTCCATGCTGCATCGAGAGCCCAGGATGGGTTGACTCCTTCCTATGATGTCATTTAGCTGAGTCTGTACTAAGATATAAAAGCCAGCCCCCGGGAGAGATCCCAGCTTTTGACTCAGCTCCTTTCAGTCAGTAGCTGTGTCTCTGAAAGCGTTCTGTTAGATAGCAATCACCAGCGATCTTCAGCAATCTTTTTTCCTCACTTCAAGCAGCTCCCAGGGATCAGGACAGCTGCTTTTCCAAGAGAGCAGGGCTCTCTCTCCTGCAACGTTGGGAGCAGCGTTGCCAGAGCGCTGTTCAGGCAAGTTGGGCAGCGTCTGTAGACCTCTCCCACACCTGCCGTTTAAGCAGTTGTAAAAAGCGATCGACAAACTGATAACAGTGTCAGCCTAGCTGATCGTGTGGCTGAAGGCTGCCCTTTCCTTTGCTGACTTCGCTCAGGGTTCTTTATAGCCTAAGGAGCGATTCTTCTATCTTGGAGCCTGTTTTCCCTAGTCAGTGGCCATCTTGGATTGAAGCCTTCCACCACGAGGTGAGCGGCCATTTTGTAAGCCCGGAGGCCAATTTATACCCTCAGGGGCTTAATACAAAAAATTTCTAAACAGTTTCCATCACAAGAGCCTTTATTCTACAAATGGAGCAAGATAAGGCTCAGACAGAGCTCCCCCCCCCAGTGGAACAGTCTCTTAAGCCCAATAAGAGAAAAAGATATAGGTAACGCATCCAATCAATCCAGAGAGAGGTCGCTGCTTAAATCAGAGCTAAGGCTCTAGCCCCTAAGAAGGCAACTCAGGCTGAGTTGAGGGCAGAAAAGTGCAGACATGCAACCCTAGAGAGGCAGTTCAACAGAACTATTCAACAGAAGGGAGTGCAACTACAGCATGTTTCAGGTGATACCCGGGGGCCCCAGCCAAGCCCTCCTAGGGGAGGAGAAGTTGTTCTGTCTCCTAATTAGCATTCTTGAGATCCCCGCGCTTTGATTGGCCAAAGCACGGGGCACTCTGATTGGTCAGGCGAGCCGCGCTGATTGGCTCGCTAAGAATCTCCCGCGATTGGTCAATTCGAATTGCGGGAGATTCAAAGTGATGCCATTGGCCGCGGCCGCAGCGGCTAAAAGAATAAAAGCCGTGAACCTTTTTCAAAGCGCCAGTTCGGTTCCTACTTTAATAAAAGAGCATGATTTGAAGTCACCGACTCCTGGCATCATTTTCGAGGACACGACACTGGCGACGAGGGTGGGATCCAGGCCCTGAACCGAACCACGTGTCCGACGGAAGCCAGACGAACCACCACGATGGCGAAAATCGCACCCCCCGCACCCTTCAACCCCGCCACCGAGGACTGGGAATCGTACTCCGACCGATTCCGCATGTTCCTCGAGTGCAGCGACCTGAAGGACGCCACCGGCCCCATGAAGCGCACCGTCTTCCCGACCCACTGAGGGACCGAGGTATTCAAGATGGCCAAGGCGCTTGCCAAACCCGCCGATGCGACTGTGATGGACTGGGACGTCTTCGAGCCAATACTTCGGCGGCACTACGCTCCAGAGGTACCCATCCTGATCCGTCGCAACGAGTTTTCCGTCGGGACCAACGGTCGGGTGAGAGTTTCAGTGACTTCGTCGCCGAACTACAACGCCTAGGGGGGCTCTGCGAATTCGACAACCTGAATGACGCCCTGCGAGACAGAATCGTGCTCGGCTTGTGGGACCCCGTCCTCCAGAGCCGGCTGATGGCCAAGGGCAACATCAGCCTAGCAGACACCCTCACCGCAGCCGCAGCCGCCGAAGCAACCTGAACATCCGCCGACTGTATGCGCAGACCGAACGCTGGGCACTGCAGCGGGAACAACAACCCTGCAAGGTCGGCCGAGGCCCAACCCGAGACGACCACCCACCAGGGCGATTTCCACTCGGCATCGGGCACTTCCGATGATGATGAGGACATCCATCGCCTCCAGACAGGCCGCGACCCACGGAACCGGCGGGGTCGTAAGTCGAGGACCAACTGTGCTGGGTGCGGAGGCGACCATCCCAGGTCCGAATGCTGGTTTTTCGAGTCGATCTGCCGGCATTGTGACAAGAAGGGACACATCGCCCATGTCTGCCGCCTTAAAAAGAACCGCAGCCCGGCCCGATGGGACCAGAGCGACCGGAGGAGAGAGAGCACACCACCCTGGACCAGAGATCGCCCCTCGGACAACAGATGGGACCGGAACGGACGATCCCTACGAGGCGGCGATAACCGGCGAAGAGAGGAGACCCATCAGACGGTCACCATTGGCCACGCCATAACCAATGACGCCCGGAAGGTCCACGTGGAGGTAGGCATCGAGGGCCAGCCATGCAAAATGGAGGTGGACTCCGGGTCCTACCTCTCCATGATAGCATGGCATGAAATAAAGCGCTTGGTGCCTACCATCCAAAGGAGGAACCTAGACAGCCAGAGACTCATCGTAAAGGACTACCAGGGAAACCGCATCCCGGTAGTCGGAACCAAAGACTTCAACATCACATATAAAGGGCACACCGAAAGGCTTCCCCTGACAATCGTCGACCGCGACCGCCCAAGCCTACTGGGACTGCAATGGTTCGCCCCGCTCGGCATCGCAGTCACGGGAGTCGACCACGTCACCGACGACAGCTGGGAGCAACAACTGGCCCTGGAATTGCAAGAGGTCTTCGACGGAAACCTAGGCAAGTACCGAGGGCCCCTTATATCATTCAGCCTAGACCCAAACGTCCCCCCAAAACGCCTGAAACCAAGGCGGGTGCCATTCGCACTTAAACCCAAGATAGACGAGCAAATTGACAAACTCGTCAAGCAAGGGGTCCTACAGCCAATAGACCATGCCCGGTGGGAGACCCCCATAGTCACCCTGATCAAGCCCGATGGGTCGGTGAGGATCTGTGGGGACTATAAGGCCACCCTAAATGGCGCGCTGCAACAAAGCGCCTACCCCGTCCCAGTAGTGCAACACCTACTGCACTCACTGGGAGGGGGCAAGGTTTTCGCCAAGCTCGACCTCGCCCAGGCATACCAACAGTTGCCAGTCGACGAGCAAACGGCAGAAGCGCAAACCATAGTCACTCACCGGGGAGCATTTAAATGCAACCGACTCCAATTCGGAGTCAGCGTGGCACCGGGAATATTCCAAAGCCTAATGGAAAGACTACTGCAAGGCATCAAGGCGGTGGTACCTTACTTCGACGACGTCCTAGTGTCGGCAACCAACCAAGCCGAACTAGAGGGTCACCTAAGGGAGGTCCTAACCAAATTCAAAGAGACCGGGCTCAAAGTAAAGAGGGAGAAATGCCAATTATACACGGAACAGGTTGAATTCCTAGGATACCTCCTAGACCGTCACGGCATTCACCCCACAAACCAAAAAATCAAGGCCATCAAAGAAGCCCCCACACCCAAGTCGAAGACGGAACTACAGGCATTCCTGGGGCTACTTAACTTTTACAATGTTTTCCTGCCCCAGAAGGCGACGGTGGCAGAGCCCTTGCATAGGCTCCTGGACAAGGCGGTGACTTGGACTTGGGGGAAACGCGAGCAAGCCGCCTTCCAAAGAACAAAGGACCTCCTCACTTCGGACGCAATCCTTATACAGTATAACGAGACCCTACCTCTGGCCGTCACATGCGACGCATCACTCTTCGGCGTCGGCGCTATCCTCAGCCATACCCTCCCCGACGGAAAAGAAGCACCCATCGCATTCTTTTCAAGGACCCTCACCAAACCGGAGTGGAACTATAGCCAACTGGACAAAGAGGCTCTGGCTATCGTTGCCGCCGTAAAAAGATTCCACGAGTACCTCTACGGCCAGACATTCACCATCATAACCGACCACAAGCCGCTGCTGGGAATCCTTGCAGGAAACCGGGCCACCCCGAACATTCTGTCTCCCCGAATGACAAGGTGGTCCGAGTTCCTGGCAGCCTACAACTACGGACTCATACACAGACCGGGTAAGAAGATCTCCCAAGCAGACGCCTTAAGCTGCTCGCCGCTACCGGAACCTGACACCGACCCAGCACCCACGACGACCACCCTCAGCATAGAGACTCTACCCAACCTGCCCATAACCGCGTCAGACATTGCCCGAGAGACTAATAAAGACAAACGTCTGGCGCGGGTGTTGCATTGGGTAGAGAAAGGGTGGCCGGAAAGAGACAACGACGAGTCCGTCAAAACATTCCGAAACCGGCAAACGGAACTCTCGTTATTAAAAGGGTGCATACTATGGGGGGATAGGGTGGTCATTCCAGAAAAACTACAAGGGAAGGTTCTGGAACTACTACACAAGGGGCACCCTGGCATCGTTAGGACTAAAGCCCTGGCCAGAAATTACGCTTGGTGGCCAGGGATGGACAAACAAATTGAGACCTGGGTAGCAAGGTGCCAACGATGCCAGGAAACTAGGCCAAGCCCACCCACAGCACCCGTCCTAGAGTGGGAAACCCCAAGGGGACCTTGGTCTAGGATTCACATAGACTTCGCCGGGCCCATAAAAGAACACACCTTCCTTATAACAGTAGACGCTTACTCCAACTGGCTTGAGGTAAGCAACATGAAAACGACAACCACAGAGGCCGTGATCAAGGAACTCTGCAAACTCTTTGCAATGCACGGCCTCCCAGACGTCGTCGTTTCCGACAATGGGCCCCAATTCACCTCGCTGGAATTCGAAAAATTCCTAGCGGAAAGGGGCATCCGCCACACGCTGACAGCACCGGCGCACCCGGCGGCGAACGGTAGGGCGGAACGGATGGTCCAATTCACTAAGAAGACCATCCGGAAAATAGACCACGGGGAGATCCAGGAGAAAATAAACAAACTACTCTTCACCCAACACATAACCCCAAATACCACAACGAATAAGAGCCCAGCCGAACTATTAATGGGGAGGAAATTAAGGTCCCCACTCGACAGGTTACACCCCACGTATAACCCGGAGAAGCCCCCAGACTCAAACAGCAAACACCGAACTTTTGCACCAGGCGACCCCGTATACGCAAGAAACCTGACGGGAGACCCACTATGGGTACCGGCCGTCATCACACAAATAACAGGCCCACACTCGTACCGGCTACAAACAGCAGACGGACGAGCCTGGAAATGCCACATCGACCAACTAAGGTCGAGGACTACCAACCAAGAGACCACCGACGCACATATAGGTGAAACCGACCCCCACAACACAAACCAAGGGGGGAGGGAATACCCAGGGGACCAAAACCAAAGAAGAATAAACCAGCCATACTTACCGGAAAGCAGCCATCACGACCCCTCGCCAGGAAGAGACAGCCAGGCCAGCTCGACCGACCCGGGGAGACCGAGCGGGAGCGGCGAAACCCGCAGCTCAACCAACCCGGGAGGCCCAGGAGGGAGCTACGGAGAGCGGCCCGGCCTGACCGACCAGCCGGTTCCCACGACGGCATCAGGAGCAACAGAGATCCCGACCGAACCGGCCGGGATCCAACCTACGACTGAGCTGCGCAGGTCCAGTAGGCTCAGATGGAGCCCCGCCTACCTACGTGACTACACGATGTAAGGACTAAACCAAGAGGGGAGGGGTGTTCTGTCCCCTAATTACCATTCTTGAGATCCCCGCGCTTTGATTGGCCAAAGCGCGGGGCACTCTGATTGGTCAGGCGAGCCGCGCTGATTGGCTCGGTAAGAATCTCCCGCGATTGGTCAATTCGAATCGCGGGAGATTCAAAATGGTGTCTTTGGCCGCGGCCGCCGCGACTAAAAGAATAAAAGCCGCGAACCTTTTGCAAAGCGCCAGTTCGGTTCCTACTTTAATAAAAGAGCATGATTTGAAGTCACCGACTCCTGGCATCATTTTCGAGGACATGACAGAAGTTATCTATGAGCCTTTCCATCCTCTGTCCTGGTCTCCTAGGCAATCTGATCCTCAGGATCTCAGCAGATCTGGGCCTTATTTCCAACAGGCTTCTGGACCCTATGCTCCTCCCCCTCTCTCCAGGCCTCAAACCTCTTCTCAATCTAGGGCTGAAGCCACCTTTACTCCCACAGCAGCAGGCCTTCATCCTTCTGCCTCTACCTTTGAGCATAGACCAGGGGATATCCAAGATGTTGTCTCATTGGCCATTAGGCAGGGATTGGCTGAAGGCTTCAAGCAAATTCTTCGACCTCTGGAAAGAGTTCAGGCCCTTCTCCCTTCTCAATCTATAAGTTCCTTGCCTCATCACCCTGATTTACACAGGCCCCAGGACCTCAGGGCCCATTCTTCTCTATCAGAATGGGAGGAGGTTGATGAGGCTTCACCATCTGAACACAGTTACCCCTCTCGTTCAGAGCATGAAGAGGGCGAGACTTTTGACCAAAATCTTTCAGAGGAAGAGGATTCTTGCCCAGAGCAGACATCCTCTGCATTGGTCTTCAATCCTTCTCTCTTCAGGCCATTGCTCAGCAAGGCTTTGGACACTGCCAAGCTGTCACCAGAGGAAGTGGCTCCTGAGCCACAAGAAAATCCCTCTAGCCAAGGGGATTCGCTCTTCTCCAAGCTTGTAGTGCTTGCAGAGGTTTTGCCTTCTCCCACTTTGTTCCTGGACATGGGCAAGGAACAGTGTGCTTCCCCTTCGGCAGGTCCTCGCCCATCTTCTCTGTATAAGCATTTCTACATCAGTGCAGCCCTGGACAATGCCCTGGCAGTGCCTTCTGTTGACATTCCAGTTCTCATTCTCATCTTCTGGCATTCCCACGGAGCCAGAAGATATCCTGAAACCAGATGATAAACATTCCGAACAGGCCCTCCAGCACAATCACCAGGCTATTGCCTGCTTCTGACCTTTGGTCTCACCAAGACCTTAATAGGATTATCGCAGCAGCAGAATTCCTTGCAGATGCCACTCTCAATTCTGCCAAAATTTGCATCCAAGGCCATGACATCTTCAGTAGCAGCAAGATGACTGTTATGACTCAGAAATTGGCAGGTGGAGTCATGCCGAAAATGGAAGCTGGCTTCAGTTTCATTCTCAGGCGATAAGCTTTTTGGTGATGCTCTGGGACCTTATCACATCAAAACCAGGGATAAACGTAAAATTCTCTCTTCCTCTGGAAGAAAGTCATTTATTGCCCAGCTCCTTAACCCCCTCCTCCCTTTTGAGCAGAGACCTCATCTCGCTTCCCCTGCTCTCAGAGGCCGTACTCCCAAGGCCAAGACCAACGTGCGGAAGCATCTGGCAGGCAACAACCTTCTACTGGCAAATGGCCCTTTTGGGGGGGAAGGGGTTGTTCCTTCCATTGCTCTAAGTAATCCCTTGTTCTCCCCACCCATCGGAGATCACCTCCGTTTGCCTCCAAATGGGAGGAGTCAACGACGGATGCCTGGGTGCTCAGCACTATTAGCTCAGGGTTACAATTGGTCTTCCTAACGCCACCCCAGAAAATTTTTTGATCTGTCCTGTCTCTCGGGAGGGTTCATATCAAGGCAAGCCCTCATGAATCAGGTCATTCAACACCTTCTTGAAATCAGAGCTATTCAACCTGTTCCCCCCTCTCAATGGGGACGTGGGCTTTACTCTCGCCTTTTCATCGTTACCAAAGCCTCGGGGTGGGGTGGGGTGGCGAGCCATCCTTAATCTAAAATTTCTCAACCAATTTGTAAAATACAGGCGATTTAAAATGCAGACTCTGCATTCTATTTTAAGAGAGCATTCGGGAGGGCGATCTCCTTTCTTCCATTGATCTCACAGAGGCTCTCCTCCACATCCCCATTTGGCCTCATCATCACCAGTTTCTCCATTTCTGTTATCAGAATACCCATTACGGGCACTTCCCTTTGGCCTCTCATTGGCTTCAAGGGTCTTCACGAAGGTTCTGGCAGCATTGATGGCATCTCTGCGTTCTGTTCAGTGAGGATCCCGTGCTACCTGGACAACATTTCGATTCTGTCTTCCTCCATCCATGCAGCCCATTGGGATCTGCAAATTACCCTGTCATATCTCCAGAGCCATGGATTTTTCCACTCCGTCCACTCCAATGGTTCCTGCTTCCCTACCAACGAGCAGAAACCAGCCACTCATCCATCAAGGTCCCGCTCCCACCACAATTATGGAGATCTCTAAATTGGTGGCATTACCCATTAATCTGGAAGGGACTTCTGTTCAGGGTCCCAGACAGACTAGTGATAACCACCGATGCCAGTCCCCTGGGTTGGGGTTCCCATATGCAGGGCCGGATAGCTCAGGGCGTTTGGTCCAGATCAAAGCAGACCCTTCCCATAAATTGGCTAAAGCTCAGAGCCATTTTTCTAGCTCTCAAGCATTTCAGGCACTCAGTTACCGGCTCTCACGTTCTAGTCCTTCGGACAACATGGCCGCAATGGCTCATGTCAACTGGCAAGGGGGGACAAGGTACAGAGCCCTCTAGGGAGAGGCTCTACAGTTGGGGTTATGAGCAGAGAAACACCTGCCCATAACTATCAACCTGTTGTCGATCTCGGCGGACCACATCTCCGGGGTGGACAACTCCCAGGCCGACTGGCTCAGCAGGAGCCTAGTCGACCAGGCAGAATGGACCATTCCTCCATCTCTATTCAGGGACCTTTCCCTAAGATTCAGTACACCAGAGGTGGATCTCTTCTCCACTTCTCAAAACGCCCAAGTCACCAGATTCTTCACCAGGTTTCCTTGCCAGGGAATGGAGGGGCCCAATGCTCTTCAGTGCAGATGGCCCAAAGATCTCCTCTACGTCTTTCCCCCATTTCCCATCATTCCAGCAGTAATTCAGAAGATGTTGGAGGAACAAGCGGAGCTCCTCCTCCTGGCTCCCTATTGGCCAAGGAGGCCCTGGTTTGTGCACCTGGTCAACCTATTGTGGCTTCTCCTTGGAGGATCCCAGCCCATCTAATCTCCCTTCATCAGGGGATTCTGCTCCATCCAGAGCCCCAGTGGCTCAAGCTGACCGTGTGGCACTTAAACGGCAGCGGCTAGAGGAGGCTGATCTTCCAGAAAGGGTCATCATCACTATCCTGGCATCTTGCAAACCTACAAGGTGCATCTATGATGCCGCCTGGAAGGCCCTTTCCCGATGGTGCCTTAGGGAGGGTCTCTCTCCTGCTTCAGACGAGTTGGCAGAGGTTCTTAGATTACTTCAGCATGATCTGGAGAAAGGTTTGGCCCCCAACACCTTACACAGGCAGGTTGAGGCCCTCTCCTTGGTTCTTTCATGGGGTTCGCTTCCTTCCTTATCCCATCACCCTTCAGTCAGGAGGCTTTTGAAAGGGGCTTCCAACCTGCACCCACTGGTGGTTTACAGGTATCCTTCCTGGGATCTTCATGTGGTCCTTAATGCCCTTACAAAGCCCCCTTTTGAACCCCTGAGAACAGTGTCTCTCTGTTTCCTGACTCTGAAGGTAGTGTTCCTCATTTCCATCACTTCAGCCAGGCAGGTATCTGAGCTCACTGCTCTTTCCATCAGACAGGACCTTTATTCCTTTCACGATGATAGGGTTGTTCTCCGTCTGGACCCCTCATTTATTCCAAAGGTTAACACCTGGTTTCACAGGTCCCAGGATATTGTGTTGCCTGGCTTCTGCTCACTCCCATACCATGACTTAGAGTGGCAGTGGCACACGCTAGACATAAGAAGGGCTCTTAGAATATACATTAAGCGCACTTCCTCCTTCAGGAAATCAGAAGCCATGTTTGTTTCCTTTTCCCTTCTCACTTGGGACACAAGGCCTCTTCTCCTACTATTAGCAGGTGGGTCAGATCTTGCATTGAGCAGGCCTACAAAGCAGCAGCCCTTCCGGTTCCTCGATGTCTGACGGCGCACTCTACCAGAAGCTGCTGCCTAGGCGACCCAAGCACCCTTGAAGGAGATCTGTCGTGCGGCCACATGGACTTCCCCATCTTCTTTCATCAGACACTACCATCTGGTAGTGCCTTTGCCTTGGCAAGTGCAGCCTTTGGCAGACGGGTGCTTCAACAAGTCGGTGTGATGAGCCGGACAAGGACCTGCCTGTGGACATGCAAGCTTTGGTATGTCCCATCATGGGCTCTCAATGCAGCATGGAGGAGAATGGGCGTTGGTAGAAGTTACCCTGAACGCCCTTTCTTGCTGCGAGACAGCCCAACCCCTCTCTTGATTCGTCCAGAGAGGGTAATACATATTTCTGTATTCATTTTGTGCTTTCAGAGACACCTTTCAGTCTGTCAAGTATCTTCGCCAAAGCTGGGGTCTCTCCCGGGGGCTGGCTTTTATATCTTAGTACAGACTCAGCTAAATGACATCATAGGAAGGAGTCAACCCATCCTGGGCTCTCTCTCAGCATAGATAGAAAGGGCGTTCAGGGTAACTTCTACCAACACCTATTCTATTCTATTCTATTCTGTATTTGTGGGCTAATATTACTCAAGGCTTCTAATAAAACCCTTAAAACCCTTTTAAGAAAGGGTGTGCTTCTAATAAAACCCTTAAACCCTTTTAAGAAAAATATTTGAATACCATCTAATATTGTTTGAATGATAGGTAGGCATCATTTAACAACTGTCTAATTTAATAATCATTTCCAGTTACAAATTGATATCCAACATCCAGTCCAGCTTCTAGGCCATTTACATTCCAACTGACTATTTTAATTATCAGGCCTCCATGTACACAAAATATTTCTGAAGGTCAGTTTCCCAATTATAGAACCATTGTGTACTGTAATAATATTATGGAAAATCAAATCCATAAAAAGACAATATTTAAATGGTAAATATGAATCTAATCACCTGATTGCAAGAACACAAGCGAGCGGTCAGATGAGGAGACCCAAACTCATTGGTAGCCTCACATTGCAATGAACAAGGACATATTCAACTTTTAGCTACTAAAATTGTTGGCTGAGCTACAAAGATAGACAGGAAAATGATTGAAATCTGGAAAACGAACCCTTTGTCAGTCAACAGGAGTGTTGATTTTCCATCAGCTTATCAAGTACTTAGGAGCCAAAGACTTGGTAGCCCAGGAAACAACAGTCACTGATTTAATAGCTGGCCATCAATACCCCAATCAACCAATAAGCAGCCATACCCAATCAGACTCCACGTAAATACTACACATAGAATAGCCCAAAACACCCATTCTGCTAGAGAGAAGTTCCCTGAGGAAGGACTCCAGCACCAGTCTGAAAACTTGGAAGATTAAACCTCTAGTCCCAATGACTGGCCCATATTCAATATTGCAATATTATCCTGGGACATGTATATTTGCCTTCATTTGTGAATTATAATAATATTTATTATACTTTACTAGAAGTGTATGATAGGCTTAACGTTAGTGACATCAAGATAATGCTTAGTTTAGAACATCAGAGAGACAATGTAATCTAAATGACAACTGTCTGGGTAAATAAAATAACTGATTTGCTCATCCTTTCATTTTCTAACCTTTTTATGCGGGACTAAAAAGTATTGTTGGAAATACACATTGTGCACGAGGTTCATGCTTTGCATTATGACGTGTTGTCTTGCCATTCTTTCTCCTAATTAAAATAATCTTTAAAAAGATCAGAGAGAACAGGAAGGCTGGTAGACCCCTAGTGAAGTATTACCAGAAGTATTACCACTTGAGGATTTACTCCCTAGGGTACTGCAAAAATACACAAAAAGCATGTGCTAACACGAATATTTTCTGATGCCAATGAAACATCAAAAATAAGTAACATAGGTAGAAAATCAGATTCACTAGCTGTGTTTGTCACTGACCACATTGTTTGTTTAATATTTTGCTTCTTTTTTACCCTGTTGGTATACATGGACCAAAGAAGGAGCCTGTTTTTTTCCTCTTAAGAAATACCATAGTGGATGTTAAACTTTGAAATTTTCACTAAATTTGGACAAGTGTTACTTGAAGAACTACTTTATGTAGGGCATCCTAAACACATCATGAATCTATAAGTCTGGAAACTGTTTGGTTAGGTAACAAAAAGAAATAGATGTGGCAATTTTGTAGGAGGTGGATTATGATTTTGAAAAAGATAGAAAAAGTACCTAGTTTGGTCTGCTTGGATATGAGCCAGCTGTACGGTATTCCTAAATCTGTTCAGGGTCAAACAATCAGGGGGGTTTGGACAATACACTGTCTTTCTTGTAAAACTACAGCCTGAAGCAAGCATTTTACAAAAGGCCTGACACTTTCTAAAGGTTATAGAGAGTAAATAAACCATCAAATGACTCCTCTTTTATTGTTATGGTGGTGTTTTTGTAAAAAACACTTAAATCCTTGTAGTCCTAAGGCAGCTAATAAAACAGCAACATTTGTAAAGGTTTTATATTGCTTGTTATCTTCTTAAAATGATATACATTTTCTCCTAAACAGAAGAAAGTTTTCCTGTTAAAGAGCAACAGAACTGTTTGTTGCAAAAGAAATTCAAAGTCTTGTATTTATAATAAAAACAAGGAAGCAGGCAAACAAATAACACTGGTGATTTTAAAGAAGACTTTCATTTTTATTTCAAGATTAGTGTTTTTTTTATTTAACTTTTTGATATATCTTTTATGTAATTACTGAATTTCCTTCCTCAAATAAGACAATATTTACTTCCCTATTATTTGCTATTTTAAAGTTTCAAGTTTCCAACTTTTTTAAACTGAAGTTTAATTCAAATATATACATAATTGTAAAAAAATAGTGCTTGTCAATTTCTATTCAAATATCATTAACAGTTTAATGATATACATTTAATTTACTATATACTGATTTATGGTTCTGTGGAAAAGATCAACTTGAAATAATTTATAGCTTCTAATGCCTGGTGCATATTTAAATTCCAGAAAAAATCTTTAAGCTAGAGAGAAAGGTCAAAACACCTGCAGATAAGGCAACACTGTGCAAGAAATTTTGTGGAATTTCTGGAATTCGTAGGCCAGCTTGGAAGGAGCTTTGGACGTTTTGTATTTTTGTGAATTAACAGTGTTGGAGTTCTGGCTGAGATTAAACGATGTTTATTACTGGCTGAGATGCAATGTAATTGAAACCACTGCACCAGTTTTGTGTTTTGCTTTATTTGCTCTATAGCTTAAACTGAATATTTTTTCTCCTGGAATTTAAATAAACATCAGGCATTAGAAGCTATACATTATTTCAAGTTGATCCTTGGCTACATTCCATCCCTCATCCAGGCTTGAGTTACAAGTCCTTTAAGTAAAATGTTGGTTTGATGATTCATCAGTTTCTCCAGAGATTGTGGGAGAAATTGACAAAGTTTTTCTGCCATCTTCTGTTCATGAGGAGACTACATACATCAAAAACCATTTCTGCAGTTCTCAAATATTTAAAATGTCCCAAAGCATCTCTGTAACTGGAAGTTTCATGTGTGTATGCAGCATTTTAGATATTTGAGGGAAATACAGCAGGACTTGTCACCTGTCAGACAGTACATGAATTATTAGACTAGTAGTCACAATGCAGATTCCTTCATTTTTGTTATAGCACATCAAACTTAGATCTGGGGAAGACTTTTATAATAGTTTCTGTTTGTTTTTAATCTTTCTTTGAACATTTCAAATAAGATAGTAAAAAAGAAATACTTTTTTAAAGAGACAATGCCAGGCCAACTTCCTGGGTTCTTGGTGGGAATGCTTGTCAGCATTGGTGGGAATGCTTGTCAGCAGATAAAAAATGTGACCATTTCAGGATTCATGGGTAGATTTATCAGATCCATGAGAAGCAGCCTTGTTTAGAAGTTCATCTATGGGCAAAGCAAAGAGGCAGCCTGAAGAGGAATAGATATTGAAAACCTACAGACTTTTCTTTAAAAAGATCACTTATTTGTAATATTGAGGGTTAACTTTTGCAGGGATGTTATTTCAAATGAGCTTTAAAAAGTTTTCAATCTATGATGAATTAAAAATAAAGCTGCCCTTCCACCACTGAAGATGTGACAGTAGCAAAACAAAACTTTCCTTTCAGACTATGAAAGAGGCTGAATATATAAATCTCACATGAACTATACCTTTTGTCTTGCTGTGGAAAGAGCTTGATGTATAAATTTCATATATATTATCCCTTTTGTCCTTCTAAGATAGTTCTTGTTGTGTCCGCGAAATGATGCCAGGAGTCGGTGACTTAGTGCAAAAGCTCTTTATTGGCAAGTTGGAACCGAACTGGCGAAAGGAAAAAAGCCCACGGCTTTTATTCCTTTCGCCGCGGCGACCGCAGCCAATGGCACCGCTTTGAATCTCCCGTGGTCCGAATGGACCAATCGCGGGAGATTCTTAGCGAGCCAATCGGCGCGGCTCGCCTGACCAATCAGAGAGCCCCGCGCTTTGGCCAATCAAAGCGCGGGGATCTCGAGTATGTTAATGAAGGACAGAACAGTTCTGAATAAAGAAATACTGTGAAAATGCATGCAGGTTGTAAAAAGAACTTCATGGATTAGTAATCTCCCTCCATTCCATGTCCTAGAAAGATTAGGTGAACAAGTTTCCATAAGTTCATTTGCAGATATTATGCTGGAGGGAAGCTGTTGATCCCAGCTAGCATTTCAAAAAATTTCACTGTGGCCTGAAATGTATTTTCATTTGCATATATAACTTTAAAAAATTTTAGGATGATAGAATAAAAAAATGCATTGACATAAAGAAATAATTTTAGCATAAATTGCTAAATCAATTTCATTCAGGTTATTTAATGCTTTGAAAATATTTTCATAATAAAGCTTATCAGGAATATATCACAACAATGATTTTGTTTTAATTTTGAAATTAGGATTCAGAAAATCTTTATGAGAAACAAATTAGCAGACATGTTGCTGAAAAACAGGACCTTGTATGGCAGAAGGTTGGTGACTTTGTCATAATTTTTGATATTATCACTGAAGTGATAAGGAAAAAAGTGATATCTGAACTTTTTAATATACTTCCACTAAATACTTAGTGTTAGGGTTAAATTTAGTGGATATAATAATCAACTGAATCCTGAAGCTGTTATATGTGTTTAAAACTGTACTTTTAGAATCTGGCAAAACTAAATCTGAAGAAACTATTCCAATGCCTTTTTTAAAACTTTCATTTAATCCAGAAAATTCTGAATATAGTCCAACTCAAGATTGCAATTGCTTTGAATAATCTAATTATGTTGCAAAGCAAATCATATGTAGGAACTGAAAGAAAAAAATACGAAGTGTTTCATAATTTGAAGATTATCCTATTATATTGTTGCTTCTCTTTCATACTAATTTATAGAATATATATATATATATACCTGGTTTGCCATACAAATAAACCTGTCACTTTGCATCTTGATTAGAAAGTAATCGTTATTTCTTTATTTTGTATGGCTTACTTAAGCCATTATTTATTGACTTTTTTGAATCATCATAAATTAAGATTAAATTGTATGAAAATTAAACATTAATGTATTAGTGATATAGTGATAATGATAGGGTAGGGGTTAATATTTTTATTCTTTTTTGTATTGGATTTTTTTATTTTTTGTAAGCTGCCTAGAATAACTGAAAATGAGTGGTCAGACATATAAATTCTCTAAATAAATAAATATCATAACAGATGAGACTTTAAAAAATTGTGCTTAAAGGTCAGCTTCATATATTAGATTTTAAATTATTGTCAACAAATAGGAAGCTGTTCAGCATGAGAAAGAAGCATTAAAGAAGCAGCATGCAGAAGCCATTACAACTTTAAAAAAACAAGTAAGATACTTTTTTCCTCAGCAATAATTATTATATTTCTGAACAGATTAATTTTAGCTTTATGTGGAAAGTAATATTGCCATATGAATTCACAAGATTTTGGCTACAATCCACACTTTCCTGGGAATGAGTTATATTGAATTCAGTTGGAAGGAGAGCAAAAAGGTAGTGTTTGCAAGATCAAATGTCAGCTTCTGTCTGGAGTGGCTTGTTTTATATAAATTAAGTGTCAACTTGTATGCTCTCATCCATAGCAAAGAAACCCTTCAGTAACAACTCAAGAATTATACTTTATGCTAATAATATTTCAGCCCAAGTCAGCTTTATGTATATAAGGTAATGTGCAGCCAATAAATTTTACAAATAAATAAATATGTTGAAAAGAGTAGGGAATGGTATTTCATAGGTTAACGGCAATGTGGTACAATAGATGCTCATAGTATCAATCCTAAAGACTAATAAATTGGGAAGGATATCCCTGTATGTGTGTGGCTCAGATTAGAAGGTTGAAGTATCTTGTAGCTGATTTCATGTTCAATAGTTTCAAAAGTTATTAAGAGACCCAGAAGAGCATATAGGGCATACTTTTCCCATTTGTTCCCCAATATAAGTCATACAACAGGTCAATCAGGATCATATCCCTCTCATAACCAAGCCTAAATTTTGATCAGAATGTATCTAAATAGATAAGAGTATCCAACATTACTTGGAATTAAAAGATTACCTCAGATTCCAACACCTTGTCTAAGGACCATAGGTTTGAGACTAAATAGTAATTATCCAGACAAATGAAATTTGTCTTCTTCAACTTCAACTGTTGTTCCAAATATGTCTGATAATAATCTGATAAAATCATTAATTGTAGTTGGAAATTTGTTTTGTTAAAATGCAAAACTATTTCCTGTCACTCTTTCTATTCAATTTCCTTGAAAACCAGTTGCAGTAAACTGTTGGACTTGTGAGGAGACGGAGGTCCCAATTTACCCTCAGCCATAGAAGCCCACATAGGAAGAGGAAGTATTATGTACACTCTTGTGAGTTCCTATTGATATTGATTCCTAATGATACAACAATGGTGGGACTTATCTCCGGGGGAGATGAGTCTGCCTAGCAAGATGAGGTGGACTGGTTGCTTTCGTGGTGTGGAAACAACTTGGTCCTCAACACCAGTAAAACCAAGGAGCTTATAGTGGATTATAGAAGGAACAGACCAGACATCCAGCCCTTGCTTATCAATGGAGACCGAGTGGAGCAAGTGGCCAGTTTTAAGTTTCTGGGTATTACCCTAAAAAAGGACCTAACCTGGGGTGCCCACATTGCAGCCCTGGTCAAAAGGGCCCAGCAGAGATTATACTACCTGGGACTTCTTAGAAAACAACAACTGAATGAAAAACTGCTGGTGACCTTCTACCGCTGCACCATAGAGAGCATTTTAACATACTGCACCTCTGTATGGTTTGCCAATTGCACAGTGGCAGATAGGAAAGCACTCCAGAGGGTTAACATCATTGCCCAGAAGATCATTGGTTGCCCTCTCTCCTCTTTGGAAGAGCTGTATAGTCCCGCTGCCTTAAGAAAGTTCAAAACATTCTCAGAGATCCATCTCATCCTGCATGGGAACCCTTTTTTTTAACTATTACCATCTGGCAGATGGTACAGAATAATAAAAACAAGGACAAATAGGCTGAAAAACAGTTTCTATCCCAGGGCAGTAGCTCTTTTGAATTCTGCTGGATAGTGCAGTGTTGGTGTGGTGTCAGGGGTTTCCGGTTCAATGTGTGAAGGGTAAAGAATGTGTGTTTGTGTTTATTTTCATTTTCATGGTCATGATGTACATTGAAGATGGTGTTTGATTTCATTGTACGAGGTTCAATGACAATAAAATAAACTTGTAAAATGTAGGATATATAATTAATAAACATATATAATTTTATATAAGTAGAAAAGTTTTGCATACTTCCATAGATAACCAATTTTGGAATAATAAAATTTTGAGATTTATTCATATCTGATATAGTTATTGATTTTTTTTACTGTAGAGTTTTCAGTGAAGAGTCTGTTCCCATTTGGGAAAGCAGATTCTTTTTGCAGTACAAATTTATACATTTTTCTGGAAGCTTATGCAATTATATTTTATATCAATTAAATAAAAATAACTTAATTTAATTTAAATAAAAATAAAAATGACCTGATTTGGCAAAAATGTTGAATATTGTTTAAACATACTGTTTATTTATTTATTTTTCTTGATACAAGTTTCAAGCAAAAATGATTGCTATGGAAGAAGAAAAGGTAATATGAACACTTATATAATTTACTTGTTCAATTAATGTTCAGTTAGCAGTTGAGTATTTAAGTGCTTTGTGTGGAAGGTCCTGGCAGGTGTTCATTTCTTAATTTCCAATAGCAATGTGTACAATAACTGATAAGTCCCATTAAGAATGTTGATGGCCTTGCAACATAGCTTCCCAAATGTTCTTGTGAATGCTTTCAGAAGGAAACATCAGCTATAGTCCTAAGAGTACATGAAATACTTCAATTAATCTAGGGTACTGTTATAATCTTTTTAAAAATGATTTTGTGTTATTTATAGTTTAGGGCAGGGTGGGATTCTACTGGTTCAGACTGATTCGTTTGAACCGGATGTTAAAGGTACAGCTGGTTTGCCGAACCAGTATTTCAACCGACTGGCTTCCCCTGCCCCTGCCCCTCCCACCCCAGGAGTCTCCATGTAGCCCATTTTCAATGACGGTTAGTGCAGAATCCGCGCAGAGGCTCTGGGAGGGGGAAAACGGGTCTACTGGAAGTTCAGAAATGGATCTGTTTCTAGTTTCTGGAGGGTCTCCAGAGGCTGGGGGAGATTGTTTTTACCTTCTCAGAGGCCCGGCGGAGGCCTCTGGATGTTTGGGAGGGTGAAAAATGGCCTTCCCGAAAAAACTGGAAGTTCCAAAACAGGCCTGTTTCTGGCTTCCGGTAGGCCTCCAGAGGCCGGGGAGACTGTTTTTGCCCTCCCAGAGGCCCAGGGGAGGCCTCTGGACCCTTGGGAGAGTGAAAACAGCCTCCCCTGAGCTCTGCAGGCCCACTGGAAGCCAGAAACAGGAAGTTCTGGTAGGCCCCACCCTCCATGCTGCCCACTCAGCAACCGGGCAGTGAATCAGTTGCTGGGATTTTTGAATCCCATCCCTGATTTAGGTCTTTTTTAAAAAAATATTCTACATTGTAAACTGCAATGGATTCTTAACATAGTATAATACATACAGTAAACATTTATTGGTAAGGTGGGAAGCAAAAAAAATAAATTAAATAAATAAATATATTGATACTAATAAATACGCTGTTGTAGATTTCAGTCAAAATATGGTCTAAAGAAATAATTATACAATGTTTGGATTAATGAAGTTTATATGTAATTAGTGATAAAGCTGACTTTTGCAATTGGCAGGTTACTATAAAATAATAGAATATATGAATATAATTCAGAAGCTGACTGCATGTTGTGCTGTTTAAACTTAATGGGCCATATATGAAAAGTAAAAATATCAGATTTTGCAAAACAAAAACAAAAAAATAGAATTGGAGTAATATTTTCCTTGTGTATCAAGACAGAATTTGAGGATCATTTTATAACAATTTCAAATAGAGACAATAGGTTACTGTAGAAAAATATAAAGAGAGAGATATTCTTCAGTAATACTCATTCTCAATATCTTTGGAATAAGTATATTTCCATTCTTTAAATCAGCACAACAGGAAATCCCATTCAGTAACAGTATTCAACACAGAGAAACATAGGCACCTATAGCTGGCTACAATGATGGAAAAGTGACATTTGTGACATCACAATATAATTTCTGTCTTTACATATTTATATGGTAGTGTGTAAGTTACAGAGTTTGCAACATGATGTCCTTATATATGTTTTATTAGTTCCCGCACTGGATCCCTTGGGAGTTAGTCTTTCTCAAGTATGTGTGCTCACAAAATAAATGTGCACATATATATTAGTCTATTATTATTTATCCATAATGATAAATACATTTTAGAAGACTTATTTAAGAAGTGAATGACATAAGAAATATTTCTTTGTAGGGAAAACACCTGCTTGCTGTGGAATCAAAAGAAAGAGAAGTGGAAGGACTGAAAGAAACATTTAAAAACTTACAGGTACACTAACATTGAATTCAAGATGTGTTTATTTAGGATCTGTACAAGGTACAACAGTGCAGACCATTCATGATGGGTGTAATGAACAATCTAATTTTGCCGGTTAAATGAAAAATAATATAACGGAATCCCTACTCTTTTCCCAGTCA
Organism: Hydrophis major; assembly: GCA_033807585.1. Classification (NCBI taxonomy): domain Eukaryota; kingdom Metazoa; phylum Chordata; class Lepidosauria; order Squamata; family Elapidae; genus Hydrophis; species Hydrophis major. The sequence continues at coordinate 112,492,432 of CM066328.1, read as the reverse complement.
TCTGATTAGTAGATTTAATTTTTATTTATCTGTTTCCTGTGTTAGATTGAAAAGATTTGTTCTGCAAAGGGCTGAGGAAAACAATATACCTACTCAAAGAGAAAATAAGAAATTCTCTTTCCACTATCAGTCACAACAAAATGTTTAAATGTACTATGTCATAACTTTCATGGAATCTTTGATCTCGGCAGCTTTTGCTATAGTCAACTTCTATAAACTGCAACAAATGTGTACAACTGATTAGAATGAGAGACGGTAACAGGATGGTCCTCCCCAAAACAGTACAATTTACACAAATACATATAATAAATGCAGAAATATGTAACAGTACATGCATTAACATGTATTTTGTAGGTTTTGTAGGTTTTGAAAATGTAATCATGGCTTATTATGACTGTAATTTTTCTGTCAGCATAGAAAAACAAGACATTCTTCTGATTTCTAATATCAGATGTTTTATTTTCTTCACACCGGGAGATACAGAATCACTATTTCTTTCAAGAACAATAAACTTACCACTAAGTTAATGCTGTTCAAGACAGTGTTTTAATGGGTTAAGTTAAAAAAAAAAGCCAACTCTTAAAATTTTATTTTCTGCATTTTTTTGAAGAGTCATAGGATCCCATCTATTCTCCACCATGAGGTTGGAAAGGATGATGTTTTGTGATATTTCTTTGTCATGTGTTCTGATAAATTTTGAACATAACATAATTCTATTCTCAAAGAAAGAAAGGCTGATACACATGACTGAGTCAGAATCAGGGACACCACTTCTTCTGTCATGTATGATACATAGCACATGATTTCCTATACATTGTTGTCTCAATATATTACAATATGATGGGTTTCTTTTGAACTGTAAATATATTTTGATCTATACTGGCAGGAATGGACACAGAAACAAGACAGTTGGGTTTTTTTGTTTGTTTACTATTTACTGCTTTCCCCTTTTATTCACCAAGTATGCTGACTCACACCAGCAGAATAACAGTCATGTCAAGCTCATATGCCACAGAGTGGTACAGGATATACGGTATGTAGGATCTCGAAGTAGTTCTACCTGGACATTAAGAACCATGTATCTAAAGAAGCCTCAGTTAACTTCAGTGCAACAGTAAGGTCTTTCTATTTTTTGTCTTTTCATTATTTTTTTACATTTGAGAATGAATACAAATCTGTTCAACAGTAAATTGAAGACAAAATAGACATAGTGTAAATTAAAGTACTTGATTCATATTTGGGAAAGCCAGAAGTACAAGTTGAGATTTCTAATCATCTTCATAGAAGCAAGGTGTTTTCTGTGGTGGAAAGATTCCCAATCTGAAGCTCTGAGAGCAAAACATCTTCAAGAATCTCTAAATACCAAAGCGTATCAACTGATTCTGAATGGACAAAGTCAATGCCTTCAATTTATAAAGTATTTCTTTTGGTTGTGATCAGAAGCAATCATATAAGTCTGATTGTGTTTGAACTGCTTTCAGCTGAATCATAAACTTGATCTTCTCATAGACCCAGATCATATTCCTCTGAGATCTACTGGTACTGATTTGGTCAAATTAAAATATGGAGTTACTTTTAGGAGTCTACTATGGGAAAGAGAACCTTCAGTGCACTCTAACTAAATTGCTTCTGTATTCTTAGAATACAGATTATTGTGAAAAAGAAGCTAATCAAACTTCTTGGATAGTATGAGAAAAGCTAAATACAGCTAATTTATTGTTACTGATAAAAGTAAAGTTAAATAAAAACATGATGGAAGCTTTAGGAAACATTATATTTATTTCATTCCCTACCTTTATTACAGTGAATTCGTGTGTTTTATTCATGAGATGGAGCTCACAAATTCATGTAATATTTAGAGAGATGACAGTCTTAAAATTTTGAGAACTCGTAGCTTAGAGATAGCTTTTCAAATGAAAGGCTGATTCTCAACAAGGCAGTGAGGTAGAACAGATATAACTTTAGCAACCTTTAAGAAACAATACTAGGGTGGACAAGTCTGCAACATTTCCATTTTAAGTACTAGTTCCCCATTCATTCAAATAATATTCTGGACCAATAAGCAATGATGCTGAGAATATAAAGGAAATTGCTGATTCCTAACAACCACCACCACCACAAGAAAGACTTACTTTTTTATGATGTTTCAATCTTCTTGGTGAAATGAGAACTGTTCCATTGCAGTTCTGTATATAGTATTTCAGAAGTCATCTTATGTGGACATCTTTTCTTGCTCTTTTTATTTTTGAAGTAATAAAATGATTATTACAATTTGTGAATTGCAGTATAAATCCAGTTGTATATGGAATTTAATCCTGAAGTAAATAATTTTTTTTCTTGCCAACAAGAATAAAACAGAGAGACTTTTTTTAAACTCCCAAAATGTTCATGCTAGGATAATTAAATCTAGATTAAAGTGCCTACTTTATTGAAAATATTACTTGGATATGCTTCTTCTGTTTTAAGTTTAAGAAAAACAAAATCTGTCAAGCAAAAGAAGTAAAAAGGAATTCTGAAACATCTTTTGGAACTATATGAAACCAGAGTAACTTCTCACTATTAAATATTTGTACGCAAATTTTAAGCCACACCTTGACATGAAAATAGAACATTTTACTAAAAACTTATCCTTTAAGCATTATTTATTTACCTTTCTTTTTACTCTGCCACAATGGGAAAAATGTTATCTGCCATTAATTCTGTACTGATTACTCTTTTCCCATTAACTTTATAAATAGCTTGGTTATTTTGATGTCATTCTTTGTTTATTTAATAATCCAGTTAATTCTAGATTATTGTAAAAGCAAATTCCTTCACATTGTTGACCTTCTGTGCAAAAAGGCTGAAAGGATTTGTTATGCCTTGCTCAATTCATGACACAGCAGAAGTGATATATAGTGTACTTCATGGTTGGGTGAGCATGTTACATAGTTTTAAAGTAATAAATGCTCCCTTGCTTTTCTTAACTAAGATAAACTTGGGGAAAAGGTCTTCTAATGGTAAAATCTTATTTATACTGATTATAGCAAAGGTTTTGTAGTGAAATACTTCTAATTTTATTTCAGCCAGCTCAGTTACACTAAAGTAGTTCACATATTCTATTATATAGAACATATCTGGTTATCAGAAACTATACAGAATCACTTCTTTTCTTAGCCGATCAGGAAAATTATCAGGCTTCTTTTATTCAGAATAGAACTCTTATGCAATTCTGATAGCAGCAATTATAAGCAGATGCTTTTACAAAAGCTATTGAGAACCTGCACCTTATCTTCCCTGTTAAAACATAGATATTAACTAAATCCCACTTACTAGCAAGGGAAGGAGCTGCTGCTCCAATGCATGGTTGTCCCCTTCTTGCACTATTTGTTCTTCATTTCTAAGCACATGAACTAGAGAAATCTTATTTTTCAATTTAAAAATATCTGAAATATAGATTAATTATTATTTTATTGACACAACTGACATTTATTCAGGTGAATGGGTTTAGCTTTAGCTTTCTTTGAACATATTGTTTGTGGAAATATCAGTTTGTAAAATGTCTGCTTATATAGCAGCTGCTGATCACAATATAGGATTGATAGCACTAATAATCTGCCATTTTTAATGCAAAAATGTGAAAAGTTGGTCATCAAAGTTTGTCTTATATCCTACCCTGTCTTGCCCTGCGCTGCGCTGCGCTGCCCTGCCCTGCCCTATCCTATCCTATCTATTTATTTTTCTATGATTCCAAGTTTAGAATTGCTTTTTTTTTGTATCAGATTGTTTATGGATACTTTAAGTTCATAAGACTAGTCATAATTCTGGTCCTTGGAGAGACTTGTTTTGAAAATTCTGCAAGTCAAAAATTGTCTACTCATTCCTATTCATTATTCACCATTGTTTAGCCAAACATTGTTCTCTTACCTTATGGCTGCTGAATTTGCTCAGGAGACTTAGTAAGGGATTGGTAAAAACTTTTCTGAATACCCAGATGTAGTTAGAATACAAATATTATAATCGGTGGTGTTGCCATGCTGGCTGCGACTGACAGAAGTTTGAGGGTAGTAGTATCTGCAGTGCCACAAATTAATCTAGCATTTCAGTGTTATACAACTGAAACTATCCAAGCAGATCTTTTTTCCAATCAAGAAAGTTAATGCATAGAAAATCATAAGATTTTTGAATGAAATTTTCATGACTGACATTTTAAAAAACATTATAAATTGTTATTTTTACTTCATTGATATGCATAAATATGAAAGATGAAAAAACTTATTTATTCATTAAATATGTTTGTTGCCCATCTCACTTTTTAAACTTCTGAAATTTCTTTGTCGTGAGTTTGTCTTTTAATCACAAAAGAGAAGGCTTGGTTGTGGATAATAGTTTGTAAACTGATAGACCTTGATACTAAAATTCCCCTTAAAATATTAAATTTGTCATCATTCTTTAAAATGATACAATGACAAATAATTGTTAACTGATATTAAATGCATTAAGATAAGTAATTATGCTAAAATATTGATAAAACTTTTTATTGTAACAGATTTCAAAATACACATTGCAAAAGAAGCTTAATGAAATGGTAAGTGCTATAAGGAAAAAAATAGAATATTAATCTCTTGTTCAATGAATGAAAATTCTGTTCATATGTGCTCATGGATAGATGTTATTTTGGAAACAAAACTCTTCCTCTGGTCATGAAAGAAAAAGCTGAACTGTATGTCAAACATTTTGTATTTTATGTGAAGTAATTCTAATGAAGAACTCTTGCAACATTTAGCTTGTACATACATCACTGACATTAGGCAACTCAATCAGCTTTTTATTGAATGCTAATATTTCTAAAATTATTTATCCAAGCAGTATTTGGTCTTTTTGTGCTTGTGAAATTCTCACTTGTGCATTCTCATTTGCCACCTTTCTTTGTAAAATAATCTATTTTTATTAGCTACATGAATTAAAGTGACATGTGTCATGATGATTCTTTTTTTCTATTTGGAAGGCAGTATTTATAATTAAAATATGCATACGAGACCTGCATTTTATTTGAATTTTGAAATATAAAATACTGTAGGGAACATAAAATGCTGTCGTGTTCTTCTTCTTCCACTATTATGTAGAAAAATAAGAGTCCCGAACAGTCCACTCTGAATCATGTTTGAATTTAAAGAGAGCTTTTCAAACACTGCTAAGCTTGATTGACTAAAAGCTGTGAAAATTCTGCTGCTGCTCAACTGGAAAGAACAAAGATAATATTGTCAGACTATTATAAACTGTTATTTTAATTAAGAAGCTCAAAACTAGAGTCCAGTTTAGCCTTAAGTACCATGACATTTGTGCAGAAAGTCATCTTCAACGCTACAGTGATTTTACACAAAATATGGTGAAATTGAATAATATGTCCTTTGACCTGAGAGATAAGGCTACAAGTTAAAGATCAAAGGCAATGTAAAATGTGTTTACCCTATTTCACTTTTAAGTTAGATTCTTTGTTTAACTTGTGTTCTACTACCCACACTCATAACACACAAAGATATGGCCATTGTACATTTTAATTCTTAATTAATTCTTTAATTCTTAATTTTACAAATGACACTTTATTTCACTTTTACTTTTATGTATCTGATATAAAGTAGATTTGGAACTTATTTGATAATTTCTTAATATTTTAGAGTAAAGATGATAATATCTGATATTTACAAAATATATTCAGAATCATACAAGTGCTTTAGCTAGTGATGGTTTGAAATCATACTTTAATGATGAAAAGAATTTTCACCATGCTATTTGAATACCTATGGAAAGCAAACCTGTAGGCAGGACACCATTCTGATACAACCAGATGTTCAATAAAGCATAAAGCTGGCCTTTGAAGTATGGTAGCAACTCCCTTACTGATCAAGTCTGGTTTTTTGCTTTTCTCATAAGAATAAAACTGCATCAAGAGATAATGAAGGAAAAGGACTATAGATTGAAATCCACGCCTGATCCCGTATTGTTCATTTTTCCAGTGAGCACTGTCCCTATTTTTGTTTTTTTCCTATTTATTACTAGTGCTGCACATAAAAGGAAGGATTTCTTAATCTATTTCAATGGCCAAGTGTGAATGTTTGTACTCAGTTGTAACAAATAACAGAGCTTTACATGAAGGATGTTATATTAATATATCACAACATTTTTCATAGAGTTCAATTTTTTTTGCTAATTTTCTTTCCTATTAGCAGTGATAAATGTGTTCCTAGCATTTTTGTAACCTGGGAATGTGTAGTATAAGGTTTTGGGATTTGTTTGTTTTTTTAAATGGCTATGACAATGACTCTTTACACTACATTAATAAGTTAGCTAATTTTGGTGCAATTGAGCCAAAAACTACAGCCTTAAATGTTTTCATATATCATGCTTAGGCCCTGAAATATTTTTCCAGGTTGTTTTGTTTGCTTGTTTTTGCCTAGGGGGCATAGGTGTAGATATTATGTGCATTTAAAAAAGACAGAAAGAAAAGGAAAAGACAGAAAAAAATAGTAACAACAACAAAAGAAATCCTAAAACTGGTACAAGGAGAGCAAAATAACTAATTTCATTTGTGAAGATTTTTATAAACACAAGAAATTTTATATTAGATCTTATATTTCTGGATTCCCCCAATTTTTCTAACTATGGTATATATATATATATATATATATATATATATATATATATATATATATATATATATATATATATATATATATATTGTTGCAGTTGCCTATTAAAGTATAGAGAGATTAGTCCACTTTTGTTGAAATTCCCAAAAAATTATTACTGACCATGAAAAAAATCTGAATTTATTCTTCTCAACTATGGCAGGAAAAATCTCATAAATTTATGAGTTGACAACCTGAACATTTTATCCAATTTCAATCAGAAGTAAAAAGAAGCAGAAAACTTCTTAGTTATAAAATAGATTGCAATTGATCTTGCTGCAGGAATGGTCTGGTTGTGTAAATTAATACATGTAAATTTAATTAAATGAAAATTTAAATGTAAAAGAGAAAAAATATAAATTTAGTAATAAGCATCAAGTTTGTTTCACAGGATAATGCATTTAAAAATCCAAAGTGAACTAAATACAACTAATAAATACAAACTTAATTTGTATTATTTTTCACTTGCAGAGAATATTCTAGAGCACGTGCAAGTAGATGCAACATTCCAGACATGCTTAATCCTCATTTTGTTGTGCCTAGGGCAGGAACTGCTATTTTAAGCACACGAATAAAAGATAAGCATGAATAGCTGACAACCAGGGAAATAATAGAACAATATATGCAAGGAAATATTTTTGAGATTTTTTTGGCCACATCTTTTTTGAATAATTAACTCCAGTATACTAATACAACCTAATTCCAGAAATAAATGGCATTTTTATCCACAAAGACAGGCATAGGTATATGTTGTTGTTTGATGGTACTAAAAGTATCATTACAGAAAGTAAGCTGTTCCAAGTATCATTGCCTTTTGCAATTGGTGTTAGTGATTTTGTCAGTGCCGATTGTATTCAAGTGGTGCTCCATATATATATTTATTATTATTAATTTCTATACAGCCTGACTCCCAATGACTCTACTTTATTGCAGGTAAAAGCTTGAAAGTAATAAAGTTGTAATAAAACTTGAAAAGCTTGAAAGTAATAAAAGTTTGAAAGAAAGCCTACTTTTAAATGAGGCTAACATTAGAATAACTGGATTCAGAATTATTGTTTTATGGATATTATATCATACAATATTTCAAAGAATGTTCTTTGTTTTTGCAGGAGCACAAGATGCAATTGTACAATTCATCAAAGGAAGATTATCAGAAAAGACTGAATGAATTTGAAAAATGCCATGCAGTTATAATGAATCAATTTGAATTAATAAAAGTTGCTCATGGGAAATTAGAGAAAAATGGTAAATATTTAATACATTCTGGACACAATTTAGTAAATATAACTTAGTAATGATAATAAAGGAGACTGCTTCTAACTTTTCAAAAGAGATTTTAACTTTCTTGTCAGAAAAAAAGTTCACAAACACATTTTCTAAAATGAGCTCACTTTGTAGAATATGTGATGTAACACAATGAAGATTATGTTTTAATGTTATTTTTTTTATTTCCTATCCCACCCTTTATGTAAGTTGTGGAAGCAATTCAGATCAATAAAAACTTGTCAGCAATTAATACAACACAAGAGTCTGAGATAAATAACCTAAAACAGGTAGGTATGAAATGCATTTTGTTTTATTCCTGGTGAGTTTAAAGCATCCAAACACAGGTTGACATATAATCTAACAATTGGGAATCCTGTTAAAGTAATCAGCTCCAATAATCTATTGCAGGTTATCAAGATTTGTCTGCCAACTCATTTGCTATAAACAGTAATCCCTAAAAAGTTCCTACTGTTTTTCTGTATCTGATGCTATAAATAATCTTATTTTGCTTAGTGACTAGGATGAAATAGCTACCTTCACTTTTTTTTTTTTTTGGCTTAAGGCTTAGAGTAGAATATACTATCACCAGAACGCTCTTACTGGAGCATAAGATTTGATGAGACATTGTGTTTTTATAATTATTGTTTTTGCTCATTTTGTACTTTCAATATTTGCTATATAATAGAATATATGTTATTATGTTGTAAGCCGTGATGAGTCTTGAAAATATGGTAACATTTAATTTTATTTAAAAAATTATAACAGTGATATATATAATTTATGGCCTCAGAATTTCATATAACTCCAAAAAATCTTGGATGAAACATTTAAAAGTCATCAATTAAAAACTTAAAAATTTAAAGAAGGAAATTATGAAATATATGTGAAGGGAACGTATTTATTCTACTTAATTTTCATTACAATCAAATGCAACCTAGATGTAGTCAGATTTAATTTTTGTTTTGGCTCTTGCCACTGCTTGTAATGCAGTCAGTGCAACCACAATAGAAAGGTCAAAAGATGGTGGATGTGACCTCCCACCACTGATGCTGCTGTACATGGCCTGTGTTACAGAAAAAACATAGAACATGTTATAGCACTAGCATTAGCACTTAGTGTTATGTTTGGAGCATGGGTGAGAAAGAATGGAGACAAGCCTCTGAACGGTGAACTTCAGCTCTTTATTTACATAGTGACTTCTAGCATCTATAACAGTTTTAACCCGCCTTATATAGGCAAACCCCGTAACTATTAACCAATAACCAACGAGGAGCTCTCATAACCAATAGGAACTCTCTGTTTAAGGCCAATTGGATTCCCCGGAGCGGGCCAATCCAATCCGGCCGTTTAACAGCCAATCAGAAGTGCAGGGCCAGAACCCTGCACTTTACTCCAAGCTTACACTTTATTAAAACTTTATACATTCACAACACCCCTTCCCCCTGGCTTCTGTTTACATAGTCCTTTAGGTAGGACGGTTGTTTTATTAGTCTCTTTGATTTTCGCTGTGTCGTTTGGCTGCAATCACGCTGAGGTAGATCGTTGTTTGGCAGTGGGGCTGTTTCTGGTTCAGAGTTCATTTCCCCGTCGTTGCCCATGTTCTCTGTAATTCCCTGAGGTGCAACTGTTTCCCTCTCTGGTTCCACTTCCTGAGTCTCCCGTTCCCTTCGAACGGGTTTTCTTCTCCTTGGAATTCAACTTCTTCTGTACCTCCCCCCCTCAGTCTGGTCATAGGGGAGTTCAGGACTGCCTGCCGGAAGCCGCCATCGTAATTGATCGATATGGCGTTTCCATAGTCTATCGTCAAGGCATTGTACAAGGTAGGATCTTGAGCCAGTTACACGAACTACTGTCGCCTCCACCCACAATGGGTCGCCCGATAGGTTTTTAGCATATATCAAATCTCCTACCTGGAAGGCACGACAGTGGCTGCTGGATCCTATTGGTTTTTCCGGTTCGTAAGCTGGGTGTAACCGGTCGAGGTGGGAGCGGAGTTTTCGTCCCATTAGCAGTTCGGCAGGAGTTTTGTTGGTGACGCTATGCAGTGTGATGTGTTGTAAAAAAAGGATTCAATTGATCTTGCCGTCAATGTTGTCGTAGTCTACCTTCTGTAAGGTTTTCTTCACAAATTGTACCATGCTTTCTGCTTTGCCATTGGTCGCAGGGTGTGCAGGCGAGGTGAGCGCATGTTGAATACCGCGGTCAGCGAGGTACTGCTCGAACGACAGTGCTGTAAATTGGGGCCCGTTATCGGATACCAGGACGTCTGGTAGTCCGTGGGTTGCAAATAGTCTTTCCAAGATTTTGATAACCGCCTCGGAGGTTGTAGTCGTCATGCGATGAATCTCGAGCCAATTTGAACAGGCGTCGACGGTTAGTAGAAAGGTGTGGCCTTTGGTCGGCCCCGCGAAGTCCAAGTGAATTCGGGACCAGGGTCCGCGTGGTGTCTCCCATTCAGTAGGAATGGCTTTAGGTGGGGCGTTGCTCACTTCCTGGCATTTTGGACAAGCTTTAACCCAATGTTCGATTTGCTTGTCAATGCCTGGCCACCATGCGTAGCTTCGCGCAAGGGCTTTCATTCGCACGATGCCGGGGTGGCCATCATGCAAGGTTCTCAGAAGCGCTTTCTGGAGTCGTTCTGGGATAACGACTCTATCGCCCCATATGACACAGCCTTTTTGGGAGAACAACTCGGTTTGTCGAGTCTTGAATGGTGTGAAGTCATCTGATAATTGGTCCAATGGCCATCCGCATTCTACCCAGCTTAGGACTTGCACTAAAGTGGGGTCACGTTTGGTTTCTCTCGCGATATCTCGGGCGGTTAATGGCGGCGAGTTGAGTGCCTCGATTTGCAACGTGGTTACCATTGGTGCAGGATTGTCGAGAGTCTCTGGAAGCGGTGCTCGGCTCAATGCGTCGGCGTGGGGAATGGTTTTCCCCGGGCGGTATTGCAGCCGATAGTTATAAGCAGCTAAGAATTCTGACCATCGAGTCATCCTAGGGGATAATATGTAGGGAGTCAGCTTATCTCCGGCTATTATCCCCAATAATGGTTTGTGGTCAGTCATGATAGTAAAAGCCCGGCCATACATGTACTCATGGAATCTTTTAACGGCTGACACAATTGCGAGGGCTTCTTTATCGATTTGTCCAAAATTTCACTCAGTTTTTGAAAGTGTTTTTGAAAAATATGCAACAGGGGCTTCGTTCCCATTAGGCAGTACGTGTCTCAAAATGGCGCCCACTCCGAAAGGCGAAGCATCACATGTTATATTTAACGGCAAAGTCTCACTATACTGTATGAGTAAAGAGTCAGAAGTGAGCAGTTTTTTCACGTTGCGGAACGCCTGTTCTTCTCGGTGACCCTATAACCAATTTGCTTTCTTATCTAACAACCGGTGTAAAGGTTCAGCGACCGTTGTTTTATGCAGTAAAAATACATTATAAAAGTTGATGAGGCCTAGGAACGCCTGGAGATCGGCCTTGTTTCATGGCCTGGGAGCGTTTTTTATCGCCCTTAGTTTACTTTCAGTAGGGTGAATACCCTGGCTATCAATTAGGTACCCTAAAAACTCAACACTGTCAGTTCACAATTTACATTTGTTTTTCTTTACTTTAAGACCGGCCTCTTGGAATTTTTTTAGGACTAATTTTAACCGGTCCTGTAAGATTTTTTTTGTAAGGGCCGCAATTAATACATCGTCAAAATAAGGGACCACACCCTTAATCCCTTGTAATAACCTCTCCATAAGGCTCTGAAAAATCCCCGGGGCTACACTAACTCCGAATTAAAGCCGGGTACATTTAAAGGCACCTCGGTGCGTCACAATCTTTTGTGCCAGTGCTGTCTTTTCATCAACAGGTAGTTGCTGATATGCCTGAGCTAAATCTAATTTAGCGAAGACTTTCCCACCCCCCAGGGAGTGGAGGAGATGCTGCACCACTGGCACTGGATATGCGTTCTGCTGTAGGGCGTGGTTCAAAGTGGCCCGGTGGTCCCCACAAATTCGGATCGACCCGTCTGGCTTAATGGGTGTTACGATTGGGGTTTCCCAGGGGGAGTGATCGATGGGCTCTAACACCCCCTGAGCTATCAGTTTGTCGAGTTCTTCGTCGATTTTTGACTTTAAAGCAAACGGAACTCGACGGGGCTTAAGTCGGATGGGAGCTATCTTTGGGTCTAGATTGAACGAAATCGGGGTCCCCTTGTACTCGCCTAAGCTGTCCGCGAAGACGTCCCTGAACTCATGGATGAGGTCTGCCTCCCAGTCACTTCCGCTGACTTGGTTTATGCCGGCCACTTCAATGCCGAGTGGCGCGAACCATTGGAGGCCTAGTAGGCTAGGCCTGTCTCTATCAATGACAGTTAGTGGTAAGTAGGCTGTGTGCTTCTTGAAGGAGACTCGGACTCGGCAGGAACCAACGACGGGGATTCGATTCCCTTGGTAGTCCTTGAGGATGAGTCTTTGGAAGCGGAGATCTTGGCGTTGAATCGTGGGGATGAGTTGTTTAAGAGTCTTCCAGGACACCATCGAGAGGGACGATCCCGAGTCGACTTCCATGTGGCAAGGCTGGTTCTCGATGGCTACTGTGATTCGTATTTTCTTGGTGTCTAAAGCTGAGGCATGACCGATAGTGATAGTATGGTGAGCCTCTTCTCTCTGCAAAACTCGATTTATGTCGGAGTGGTTTACTGGCTTTCGCCGTACAGGACAGTTTCCTGTCGATTGGCGATAGTTAGTCCCTTTTGAGGCCTGGCCGGGTCCTGGTAAGCTTCGGCAGACCCGTCCAATGTGGCCTCGCTTCCCGCACTCATGGCAGAGCACGTCGCGGAATTTGCATTCGGACCTAGCATGGTTGGCCCCACAGCCAGTGTAAGGGCGTAAAGGCTTCGGGTGGTGGTCCTGGTTGGACCGCAGTCGATGGACCCCTTCTTCGTCGCTGTCTGACAATGAAGAGAGGTCCTCGTGGTGCGTCGTTGCAAGCTGCCCTTCTGACCTGGATAAAATGTCGCTTGTCGGTGGTGGTACCGGAGCGCGGTTTCGGCGTAGTTGTGCAGCCGACTTCCTGGTTGCTTCTGCTGCAGTTGCATCGGCGATGGTGTCGGCAAGGCTGATGTCGCCTTTCGCCATCAGTTTGCTTTGAACGCCTGGTGCATCTAGTCCCAGAACTATGCGATCTCTTAGTGCTTCTTCTAAATCGGTGAATCCGCAGAGGCCTCCCAAATTTCAAAGGTCTGCTATGAAGTCGGCCATGCTTTCTCCCTTTCGCTGGCTCCTCTGATAAAACTCGTGCCGTCTCATGAGCATAGGCATGGTCGATGCATAGTGATCTCGTAGGAGAGGTTCGAAGTCATCCCAATCCATCGCCTTCACTTCTTGGGGTTTTGCTAGTGCTTTACCATCTTAAATATGGTTGGACCGCAATGTTTTAGGAACACCGCCCGTTTCTTTCCTGGTGTGGCGTCATTTAAGTTGTTGGTTTCTAAGAACATTTGGAAGTGATCCAGGTAGGACTCCCAGTCCTCCTGTACTGGATCGAATGGAGCGGGTGGCACGACGCCGCTGGACATGGTTCCGTTGTGTAGCGTCGTCTGTCACGTGTTCAGTGTTCTTCGAAGTTTCGTTGGTTCAGATGTCTCCACATCCCATCCTTGTCACCAGTGTTATGTTTGGAGCATGGGCAAGAAAGAATGGAGACAAGCCTCTGAACGGTGAACTTCAGCTCTTTATTTACATAGTGACTTCTAGCATCTATAACAGTTTTAACCCGCCTTATATAGGCAAACCCCGTAACTATTAACCAATAACCAATGAGGAGCGCTAGCTCTCATAACCAATAGGAACTCTCTGTTTAAGGCCAATTGGATTCCCCGGAGCGGGCCAATCCAATCCGGCCGTTTAACAGCCAATCAGAAGTGCAGGGCCAGAACCCTGCACTTTACTCCAAGCTCATGCTTTATTAAAACTTTATACATTCACAACACTTAGACTTATATACCACTTCACAGTGTTTTACAGCTCTAAGTGATTTACAGAATCAGCATATTGCCTCCAACAATCTGCATCCTCATTTTACCCGCCTCAGAAGGATGGAAAGCTTGAACCTGTGAGATTCAAACTGCTGAACTACTGGCAGTTGGCAGTCAGCAGAATTAACCTCCAATACTGCATTCTAATCACTGTGCCACCATATCTCAGATGTATGTAAATAAGATATTTAACACCCTTTTGTACAGTGCAAAAGAGTGTTAAATTTAACATATTTAACATACTTTTGTACATAACCCTTCCGTTCAATTTTTGGGGATTGCCCGGACAAGTCCCTGCAGTTTTCTTGGCAAAGAATTTCTTTTCCAAAGATATTTGATTTAGCATTCACCTCTCTCTTTCTGCTTGTTAGTTAATGGGGTGAGGCCTATCACCTTCTGGGAGTAGAAGATGCCATATAAAGCACTATCCCGTTAGAGAAAAGGATGATAAGCCACAACAAAACCTTATATGTGTCTTCTAAACAGAAAAAGGAAATGTCATGTCAGCAAGTCCAGCATTTTGACAATGCTTCTTAGGCAAGAGCAAACAGAAGGAATATCATGCTTGCTGTTTTGATTCTATTGTTCAGTAGCATTTTTAAAAAAATCTGGCTTCATTGCATGCACTTCAAGCATCAGCATTTGAAGAGAACTATAGGTTAGAAATAGTTTCTCTTTGCAACATCACCTTCTCTTGGACTATGACTGAAATAAATTTCCCTTAAAAAGTAGCTTTATTTATATAACTTGATATTCATAAAGTTCAGCAACTGGAATATTTATTTCTATTTTTCCACTGTTTTATGATTTTGTCCAGAACAGTTAAACTGTTGGACTGTGATAAACGGAATTCCATTTTTATGAAGAAAAGTTAAACAGACCAAACTTAGTTCCTCCTAGATAAAGCTACCACCATTTGAATACTTGGTTCAATGCTATGCCATTATGAAGAATTCCTGATATTATCTACAAATAGCATTCATAACCTTTGCTATTTGTCTAAGTAAACGTCAGAACTCTCAAGGAGAGAGAGATATTAAACAGGCTACCCCATACCAAAAAAAGAAAAAGAAAAAAGGAAGAGGTATGGAAAGATGGAATATTTATGACTCTGAGATCTATATTTTGTAATTTAATAAGCTCAAAGCATGTACTGTTTATTTGCTATATTAGCTGCTGTGAATAACCTAGGTAGAAAAAGGAAAGAATAAAATAAAAGGTGCTGCAAAGAATATCATATTTTAATGCATTTTTACATTTTAAAATTAAATTTTTAGACATAATTCATGTAAATTGGACAAGGATGAGATCAACAATCATTTATATTAATAATATAAATAATATTCAACTTTTCATTGTTGAAAATCTCAAAGAGAGCTAAATTATTGACTTGCTCCATTTAGATCAGGAAGTCATGGCAAATCTTTTAGTAATATAGCAGTATAGAGGAAACTGTTTAGCATTCTCCAGTAGTATTTCTAGTAGTGTTCAAACAAAAAAAGAACAGTGTAGACAGCATATGGGTGAATGTAGAAGGAATATATTTAATCATAAATATCACTCCTGAAATGATGTCATTGTTTCCATGATGATGATGATGATCAGTGTTCCAATATCTCAAGGGCTGCCACAAAGAAGAGGAAGTCAAGCTATTTATTCTCTAAAACACCTGAGGGTAGGACAAGAAGCAATAGGTAGAAACTAATCAAGGAGAGAAGCAACTTATAACTAAGGAGAAATTTTGTGACAATTAGAACAATTAATCAGAAGAACAACTTGCTTCCAGAAGTTGGAAATGCTCCAGTTTATTGCACAGTCAGATGTTTAGACTGGATTTGGCATTTTTATCTATCATCAAGTCCTTCCTGATGATGATGATGATGTTTGAGTTAGTTTTGACTTCTGGACAAGTCCCTTCAGTTTTCTTGCCAAGTTTTATAAAAAAATATGGGTCACTGTAGAGAGAGTGACTGAAAGTCATTCAAAGTCACCTTGTTGCTTCCTGCCAAAAGAGGTGTCCCAGCTTTTGGTTTCATGCCTTTAACTACTATACTAAAATTGGCTCTCAGTTACAAGTCTGTTCTGTTTTCCTGGCAACATTTTTGAAAGTGGTTGCCGCCACCTTAGGACTGAGAGAGTGTCCCAAAGTTAGCTAGCTGGCTTCTGTGCCTAAAGCCGAATTAAAGCACGGCTCCTCATTTCTAGTTCAATGTCTTAACCAGTAGATCAAACTATGGTAGTTCTCTAAACTTCTATTAATGCCAATAATGTGCTTGGTCTTTCTGTTTGCCTTATTAAGATATCAAATTTTCATGATCCTATGACCTATTTCAATAGATTTTCTCCATGATGATCTGTCCCTAACCTGGTCCTTTAAGTTTTCCAACTGAGTTACAGTTGCTGCTGGTCATTTTAGAAAAGTATTAATTTAAATATAACTTTTCCTCCAGTTTTCATACATGGATTTTTAATTAATATTTATTCATTAAGGAACTAAGGAAAGCTACATCAAGTGTGATAAAATCCAAGGTTACCTGTCAATATAAAGTGGAAGAAGATCTCAGTCGAAAAGCAAAGGAACTGGAGCTACAAATACTACAGCAAAAAAATTCAGTGGTATTTCTAATATTATTAATTTAGAAAAGAGACTGTACTTATTTTAAGAGGTGATTTTAAATTTTATATTTTAGGGAGCTGTAATTAATGTATTTATAACTTGAATGTTAAATAATTCAGCGTAAGATTTTAAGTTCACGTTAAATTTCTTGTATATTAAAATAAGCACACTATTGAGTACAGTAGTAAACATT
This sequence comes from Hydrophis major, assembly GCA_033807585.1. Classification (NCBI taxonomy): domain Eukaryota; kingdom Metazoa; phylum Chordata; class Lepidosauria; order Squamata; family Elapidae; genus Hydrophis; species Hydrophis major. The sequence continues at coordinate 112,475,657 of CM066328.1, read as the reverse complement.
AATCAACTAAAGGGACCAGTGGAATTGATATCAATGTGCTTATTTTATTTATAGGAAGTAGATTTAAATGGAAAAATCACAGAAGAAATTGCAAGACTTAAAGAAGAGAAACAGGTTATGTTTCACATCAGTGATCAATTCTGCTTTCTCAATGGTGGGACCCTTATTGTGTAATTAATTGTCACAGGAGTTGAATTATTTCCACTCTTCACAGCAGCACAGGAAGGGTTTAAAGACAAGTGTGCTTTCTACGTGGAAGTGTGGTGATAGCATCAATAGTTTGGAAACCCGTCCTCATGAACAGACGAGTATCTAACATGAAGAATGACACCAGACCCACACCCATGAGGGCCACACAAGATACTATCACCACATACATCGGACAAACTAACAGAAGAATAAGTGCACGCATTGAAGAACACAAGAACTCAATCAAAAAAGAAGAACCGACCTCTTCCCTGGTCCAACACCTCAAAGCCACAGAACATGAGATTGACTTTAAAAATACCAGAACTATCGCCAAAACCGAACACTTCAACAACAGAATAATCAGAGAAGCCATAGAGATAGAAAAATGCCCACACAGCATGAATAAATGAGATGACGCCTCCCTCCTACCAGCTATTTGGAAACCCGCCCTCATGAACAGATGAGTACCTAACATGAAGAATGACACCAGACCCACACCCACGAGGACCACACAAGATGCTACCACCACACTTACCACCACACCACACTTCCACGTAGAAAGCAGACTCACACCCACACAGAAGATGAGACACGACCACAGACCAGAAGCCGCACTGCAGCTGCATCACTACCTGCTTCAAACCCTTCCGACCCATACATGAAGCGAACTGCCCACCATAAAGATGCGGCACGACCACGAACGCAAAGCCAAACAGCAGGATCACAGCTCACCAGCTCAAATCCCCCAGCAACTAAGACTAACCTGAGCACAACCAAGCCACCACCTGAACAGAACACACCCCCAGCCAATCAGAACACAACCAAACCCCCAACCAATGAGAACACACCCCCACCCAATCAGAACACAGCCAAGCCCCCACTCAATCAAGTCACACCCCCACTAGCAGTTAAAAGGAAGAAGCAGCTGCAAGCTCACATTACTCTGAGAAGCACAGAGCCGAAGACACAAGCCTGAAGATGATGAATGAGACTTCATCGAAACGTCGCCTAGATACTTTCCAATTTTATGCGGGAGAAAACCTGAATAACCAAAGATCCACATACAAATACCCACGAGAACTTCAGAAAACAAATACATACATACATACATACATACATACATACATACATACATACATATATATGATATTCAGCTTTGTTCGGGTATTTTCCCACGTCATTATAGTTGTGCTTTCAAAGTTGTAGCAACGTTTCGGCAGAATCTCATCTGCCATCATCAGGCTTCTGTATTGTATTCGTCTGTGAGTCAGACTTTTACAGTTGTTTCAGTTTTAAATTTAAATGTAAACATGTATGTGGCAGGGCATGATGCGCAGGGTACTTCATGCCCTGCCACATACATAGGACAAACTAACAGAAGCATAAGTATCTGCCTTGAAGAACACAAGAATGCAATAAAAAAGCTGGAACATACTTCCTCACTAGTCCAACATATGAAAGCCACAGGCCATAGCATCGACTTCAGTGGCACCAAAACCCTAGCTACTATAGAAAACCCCGGCTATAGAATCATCAGAGAAGCCATAGAAATTGATAAAAGACCTAATAGTATGAATAGAAGAGATGACACCATCAGACTATCAATTATCTGGAAGCCTGCATTCACAAACAAAAAAATCTCTATACTACAATCCAGGCAAGCACCTGACACAAACCCCCCCTCCCAATACCTCCAGCTCAAACACGCCCCAGCCAGCTACCCAAATAAAACCTAGCTTCCTAATAAATAATTATCGGCCATTCACAAGAAACCAAGCTGCACTAAGAAATCCCAATGCACAAAACACAATGTTGTCAACCAATCAAGAACACAGCAACTCGAAGACCAATAAAAACAGACCTAGACTCGCAGCCAATCAAGATGAGGAAAAAACCATTCAAATAAATCAGAAAGCCAGCACCAAATTCAAACAAAAAAAGGCTGCTAAGCCTGACACACAAGATTAAAAAGAACCCAATACACAAGGCTGAGGATGGCAGATGAGATTCTGCCAAAACGTCACTATAATAAAAGCACAAATATTAAGATGTTTCTGCCAAAACGTCACTATAATAAAAGCACAAATATTAAGATGTGGGAAAATACCCGAAGAAACCTAAATTCCTTACATATATCAACTTTATACATGTATACACACATATCCTCACACATACATTTAATGGTTCCATCATTACTTTACAGAGTAATCCTATAACCTGAAATATTATACTTTTTGTTCTATTAAACAGGAGATTATGGCTTCTCTACAACATATGCAGCAACTGCTTTACAGACAGACCGAAAGAAATAACAGAATTGAGGTGGAGCTGAATAAACTAAAAGTAGAGTATCAGGTAAAATGTTGACTCTATATGAATGTATACCAATAATCCACAATTCATTTTAAATAATTAAAATGAAGCATTCTAAAATGAGAATTATAGGATTTTTTTGCAAAAGTTACATCAGATAGTATACAATGAGTTCCTCCTCCCTTGACAGAATGGCTTCTGTCATCAGAAAAAGGAAGGAGCCGATTTTTCTCCCTCTGAACCCTACCATGTATCCTCCAAAACTGTTCGAAGATTTCCCCTGGTACAGGTAGTCCTCAACTTTCAAGTGACAATTCCTAGTTACAATACCACTGAAAAAATAACTTATGACCTTTTTTCACACTTGTTTGCAGCACCCCTCTCGATGTGTGATCAAAATTCAGACACTTGGCAACTGACTTATGAGAGTTGCAGTATTCTGGAGTCATGTGATCACTTTTTATGACCTTCTGACAAGCAAAGTCAATGGGAAAGCCACATTCACCTAACAACAGTGTTGCTAACTTAACAACTGCAGTAAGTCACTTAACAAATGTAGCAAGAAAGGTCATAAAATGGGGCAAAATTCACTTAATAAATGTTTCACTTAGCAACATAAATTTGGGACTCAATTATGATCGTAAGTTGAGGACTACCTATAATGTAGATTATAGTTTGACATTATGCCACATTCTGGAAGCATTCATTGAAATAACCTTTCCTGAAATTCAAGCTTAAAAATGTGTTTTACATAGAACATTTACTTAGTTCATGTCAATGCTTATGTGTGATGGCCAAGGCTGGAATACAAAACAAACACAGTCACAGAAAACAGGTGAAGCCCCTTTTATTCCTTCACTTTGCTTCCAAGCTCCGAATATTCTTGACAGAAGCCAAAAAACTCCCACAGAAACAATTATAAGAAGAAGGGTAAAAGCAACACAAACCAGGCAATTATCTTGCTGGAGGACATCCACAGATAACACACACTGGGAAGGATGCCAAACTCAGAGAGGAATCATAAACTAGAGATATTTCCAAGCTTTGTTTCCAGCGTCCGCATGTACGCAGGTCCGTACTCTTATTCAGTTGTCACAGCTGCAGCCCATGAAGAGGATCAAGGCCCTCTCCTCCCGAGTAGACAACGCCTCTCCCTTATCCTCTCCTCCCTGCGTGCCCTAGGTTGGATAGGGGATGGGCCTGTGTCCTCCTCTGACTGCTCAGATGGCCTCTGCCCTTCCCCAGCCTCCTCCACAACTTCCGGAGCCACATTTCCACTCCCTGTCAGCTGTTACTCCTCTTCCTCAGAGTCAGTTTCCACCAGGGGCATGACACTTTTGTGGTATTATGTTATGCTCCCAATAAAACTCTCATTATGTATAGTAGACATTTATAGTTCACATTTAGAAATTTTCTGATATGTTTCTTCAATAGACAAAGTTATTAATATTATATATTTCTAATGTGATAAGGTAGAAGTAGTGAATTGCAAAACAAAAAACAAAAAAACCCTATTCATGTAGTCCTTCCTTACTGGCCCCTTGTTCAATCACCATTCAAAGTCACAATGAGTTTAAAAGAACACCAATTAAAATTTTTAGTTCAAAATACATTTTTGTTGCTATATTATGTTAGGTAATTAAACAATCAAATAAATATTAATTTTAGGTATTTTTCCTACTATATTGGACTAATTTAAATGGAAAATTAAATGAAAATAGACAAAACAAAAATAATTCAGTGAAATAGAAGCTGTTTTGTTTTTCACAATGCTTAAAATAACTAGATTTTAAATCTAAGTAATATACAACATAAATAAAGCAAATTCAGATTTGATTTGTTAAATAAAATAATATTAATAAAAGTATATTCTGTTTTTATGGTGGTGTTTACATTCATAAACAAAGATTGGGAATATGCTACATTTCATATTTCTTAGGTGTGAACTTTATATTTTTCAGTACATTAAAACTTATGCAGTGAAACTGAATAATGATAAATATTCTTATATCCCTTTTTTATAACCTATTTTGGATTATCTAAACTATATGCCCTTTCCTGTTAATTTATGAAAATTATTGTTGTGATAGCACATTATGGCACTTTCTCCATTTTATAAGAAAAGGACTAAGCAACATAAAACACATCAAAATTCATTAAAGTGGTATTGATTACTTTTTGGATAATTAATTTTATTGCAGACCCTTGAAAAAGATAATGAGATGCAAAGAGAGAATGCTAAAGAAAATGAACAAAAGTTAGCTAGCCTTCTGAATGAATATAAGAAAGTACAAGCAACTTGGAAGAATGAGGTTGGTTTATTAATCAAATGCTGCTGTATTAACAGAATTACCAAGTACTAAGCAAAATGTTCCAAATAAACTCAGGAGAAGATGACAAAAATAAGAATAGGACAAAAAATTATTTGGCTTTAAAAGCTTCATCCAGTTGGTATATTAAAGTCTTCTGAATAATACTTTGAGAGTTTTTCATATTTATTTATTTGGTCAATGACCAAAAAAGAAATAAAAGACAACAATTACAATCAGGATTGACAGAGAGTAATGGGTGCAACTATGCAATAAAATAAATCAGGGATGGTGGCTCAGTGGTTAAAGATGCTGAGCTCCCATTACTTGCCCCAGCTTCTGCCCACCTAGCAGTTCGAAAGCATGCAAATGCAAGTAGATAAATAGGTACCACTTTGTGGGAAGGCAACAGCATTCCATGTGCTTCAGTGTTTAGTCATACTGGCCACATGACCACAGAAAAGTCTTCTGACAATTCTGGTTCCCTCGGCTAAAATGAAATGAGCACCGCTTCCTAGAAACGGAAATGACTGGACAGGGGAAATCTTTATCTTTACCTTTAGGATATTATACAGGTAGTCCTCACCTTATGACCACAATTGAGCCCAAAAATGTATGTTGTTAAGTGAGAAATTTGCTAAGTGAGTTTTGCCCTATTTTATGACCTTTTTTGCCAAATTTGTTAAGTGAATCACTGTAGTTGTTAAATTAATAACACAGTTATTAACTGAATCTGGTTTCCCCATTGGCTATGCTTATCAGGTTGTAAAAGGGGATCACATGACTCCAGGACACTGCAACTGTCGTAAATGAGTCAGTTGTCAGGCATCCAAATGTAAATCATGACGATGGGGATGCTACAATGAAAAATTATCATAATTCACTTTTTTCAGTGCCCTTATAACTTTGAATAGTCACGAAACAAACTGAAGTAAGTCAAGGACTACCTGTATTTTTTCCTATATTTCTGTAAGATCCAAAAATTTCCATCACTGATATCTATATATTTTATTATTTCCAACTATTATTTTAATTGTTATTAGTAAATTTAAAACCACTCATGTCTTTCATGATATTTGTTATGAAATCAATAAAAATTAACAGTGTAAAACTTAACACTTAAAATCTTACAGAATTATAAAGATCTTTCTATGATTTTTACATTGCTTAGGAACAAAAAGTGCAAATTTTATTTGGTTTCTTCTATTAAATTGACTAAAAATGTATCTTTTCTCCACATTTATTATTATTAATCCATCACTTTCCTCCTGCTTCATGTCAAATTCAGGGAATTAGAATTTTCAGTTCACTATCTTCCATGTAATAAAAATCTATAACTTGCCTAATTTAATTTTTAGCTGAACATGAAAAGTACACTTAAAAGATTTCAAATAAATTGAGGGCAAACATTTTAGTGGGCTTTCTGCTATTTATTCACACAATGTATAACTAAATGCATACCTGAATGCTTGCTATTTCTCCTTGTATTATTTTTATTAGTATATATGCTGGAATGCATGCCTAGGTGTAAAGGAGTACTATCATTCCTATTTGAAATAGAATGACTAAGGAGATTCTCAATCATCCAGGTCATGTTGTCCATCTGCATCTAAAAGAAAAGGATCACTCTTTTGAAGACAGCAAAGTTCACATTCTGGACAGAGAAGACCACTGGTTTGAAAGAGGCATCAAAGTTTCCATCTATGTTAAAATGGAACAGCCCAACAGATGGTGATATCACCTATCTCCTGTTTACAATGCAGTCCTTTCAGCAGCCCCAAGAAGGTTTCATACCCGTTTACACTCTGATTCATTCAGAGGACTCTGAGGATACAGATAAACACCAAGTGATTTCAATGACTCTCAGAGAACTAACAACTGACTCTTAAGAGTCCTAACAACCATATTATTGCAAAGAATATAAATCCTTCCATTTCCCTCCAGTCAGTTAGAACGGAAGAAGCTTCCTGGGTAAGAAGTGGAATGTTTTCAAACAAAAAACAGGAAAGACCAGTTGCCTTTTGGAAAAAGCATATTTGGGACATTTGAAATAGAAATATTTTTCTTGAACTCTAGAACTATTTTGTTCCGTTTATAAATTCAATGCTAAAAATTATTACAAAGGAAATTATATGTCTATCAATTTTGTATTTTCAAAAGTAAAATTACTTTATTTTTGTTTTGCCCCAGGTAGAAAACATGTCTAATGAAAATAAAGAACAAAAAGAGGATAAGTATACACAAACTACAATGGAATTTTTAAAGGAACACGAACAAAAAGAAAATGGAAGAAACAACAATTTGGAGATAGACAGTGGTATAAACATAGGGAAAAAGCATTCAGAATATTTTGAAGGTATAATTATTCATAATTAAAACATAAAATGTTGACAATTAGTCAATATGGTAAAAAGTTGTAAAGTTATTTGTCCTCTTCATTTCTACAATGCCAACAGAAACACCAACATTGAGCACCCTAACACATCTGAACAATGTCACTTGTTCTCATAACTTTGTGTTTCTGCATCTGATTAACTTCCAGCTCAGTTGGCATAGAGGTAGAAAAGCTGTGAATAATGCACTGAAACTAGGTATAAAACGGGCAGATTTTTTATGATAAGAATTCTTGCCCTGGCCCACAGTGCTTTGTCTCTGCCTTCCACTTATCTGAGTCTCTGAGACTCTGAAGTTACCTAGCAGAATACTTTCCCATCTTCTCATGTGTCATTTTTAACTGATAAAAAATCAATAAGATAGAATGATGGCTGAAAGGTAACTGTTTAACTATTTAGTTGGTAATATGGAGAAAGCATTGGTCAGCTTATGGGACAGCTATCTTTTGCAAGGCTGGCCATCCTTGGAGTGTATTGAAGTAATAATGTCCAAACCTTATAGGGCTTTATAGGTGATCGCCAGCATCTTGAATTGGCCCAGGTACAATGACACAGAAATATACCTCCTTGGTTCTGCAAAATGATAACTTAAGGAGAGAGGGAGCTTCTGTAGGGGAAATAAAGAGACATTCCAGCTTGAAGTCATTTTGGGGGAGAAAATATCTGAGGTCAAACCCTTAGGTTTACATTTGCTGTTTTCAAAAACAAGATTCTTATAATACAGATGGTCAGTCATAAAGTATCTACTGTTTTTGAGTAGAGGTGGGATTCAATTTTTTTTTACTACCAGTTCTGTGGGCGTGGCTTGGTGGGCGTGGTAGGGGAAGCATATTGTAAAATCTCCAGTCAGAGGTGTATTTGCTGGTTCTCCAAACTACTTAAAATTTCCACTACTGGTTCTCCACAATTAGTCGGAACCTGCTGAATACCACCTCTGTATTTGACTCTATTCACATAATGGATCTGGTTGCATATATTTGACAGACACTGTTTTTAATAGGCACTGTTTCTAATAGATGGGATCTGGAGCATGCTTATTTATTTATTTGATTTATATTGCTGCCTATTCGCCCATGGTGACTCAAGGCAGCTTACACAATGTAAAATCATGTTTAAAACAAAAAATAAAAACAAAAACAATAAGAATTAACAAAAAGAATCAAATAAATTAGTAAAGTACAATAGAACAAGATTTGGGAAAACACAAACAAAACAAAAAACCAACTCCCCCTCTCAACCCGATGACAGTGGGTCACTCTAGCTATCTGATGGGTTCCATCCCCCAGGCCTGCTGGCTAAACCAGGTCTTCAGTGCCTTTCGGAATAGTATTAACGAAGGGGCCATTCTAATCTCTGGGGGAATGATGTTCCAGAGAGATGGAACCACCACAGAGAAGGCCCTTCTTCTAGATCCCACCAGGTGTATCTCCCTCAGGGGTGGGACCCACAGCATTCCCTACTTCCTCACTCTAATGGGTCAGGTAGATGTCACTGGCAAGAGATGTTTCCTCAGATAACTTGGACCCAAGCCATGAAGGGTTTTAAAGGTGACAACCAGCACCTTGAATTGCACCCAGAAGCAAATTGGCAGCCAATGCAGCTCCTGCAGGAGAGGTGATACATGTGCATACCGGGGTCTGCATAAAACCATGCAGGCCACTGCATTTTGCACCAACTAGAGCTTCCAGATGCTCTTCTTTAGATTCTATTCTTCCCATCAGAATGGACAGACCTCCCCCCCCCCCTTTTTTTTTACAATGGAAAGACAGTGTGAGACTGTCTCAGATTTACAGTCTTGAACTGAGGATAGGTGCTTATTCTCTGTAAGCATTTACCTCAATAACTTTAATATCATACCATATGTTAACATTCATTTATCTGCACTTTACACTAGCAGCAGAGACATCCATGGGAGGAGTACAAGGGAATACAAAACGATGAAAGCAATGTTGCAGCATTCTGAAGCAAGCCCTGTCCCTTTGTTAGGGGGACACATGCACATACTATATGGGTGAAGCTTGCAATACAGTGTTGCTTTTGTCATTCTGATGAAAAAACAAGCTCCTGAGAATATCCATGTTTCAAACTGCTTGCCTCTGGAAAAATAGCAAAGGTTACAGAGATAGAGTGACATTATTCCTGCTTTTATAATCTATCTTCTAAACATTATGGGGTTCCAGTGTGAGTTTCCCTCAGGATGATAGAAAACCTGAGCACATTGAAAGCCAAGCATGACCAAAATATATAGAAATACAATGAATTGAAAATTGATATTATTCATTTACTATTAATTGCTACTATTTTTTAGAAAAGCATTTTGCCTGTGTCCATGTTATGTGAAATATATTTAAAAGGAGTTTATTTTTGAATAATTTCCTGTTAATGATATATTCTAGATTTTAACAGATTTAAAATGACTTGCTAATTGTATGAATGAGGGTGATCATTTAAAAGAAAAGCCAAAGGGAAACTGTTATAAGCAAAGCCCTTTATATGTTCAATTACACCAGAGCTGATCTATAATTATGGATTGATAATTGTGAAGAAAGGGCAGTTCTAGAAAGAAAAATACCCTACTTGATAAAAGGCTTTAGGCGAAGGTAGAAATAATTATCTTGGACAATTTTTATTCTATGATGTTGTTGCCATTAGAACCTAAGACTTTCTTAAAGTGTTGAAATTAGATTGTTTTAATCCCACTATAGAATTGGAACATTCTATTGATTACCTGGGTGCTGGTATTGAATGCATTTCTGAGAGTACTGAAAATATTAACAATACAATCCCTGAGGAAGATTACTTGACAAATAAAGGAATCAGTGAGAAGCCTAAAGAACAAACTAAAATTACTTGTGAGAAAACTGCAAATAACCATATGAAATCTGAAATGGATTCTGTATTGTTACCAGTGATCAGCACAGGTGACTTGGATAAGTACAATACTAGTAATATAGAAAAAACACCAAAACTTAATATATCTTCCAGTCAGAATGTAGGTATAAATATTCATATTGATGAAAATATTAATAGTCTACTTCTGAGGAGAGCTTTAAGTACTGAAAATTCAGTTAGAGCTGTACATGAAATGCCTAACAAACACTTTGATAAATATAGTTCCAAATTGAAAGAAATGAATACAAAGGTTTTGCTTCTGGATTCTCAAGATCTACATAAATCTGAAATTGGAGACATGACAATTAATGAAGTTGCTAAAGTTAAACAGATAAACTTACATACTTCCAAAGATAACAGTGAGCAATTTACTGACTTTTTTAATGAAGAAAAAGAAAGACAAAAATCATTGAATACAATAATGAGGAAAATAACTGTGGAAGGAAGCACAAAAAAATCATGTTCTTTGCTCATGAAGCCAACAGAAAATTTAATAAACGGAAACAGAAGGCTATCCTTTGACCTTCCAGTTATGGATAAAAAAACAGAATACTTACATTTATCAAGAAAATGTCAAGATGAAGTTCAAATAATGCCTCTCTCTTTGAAGGAAAGGCCTCTCTCCCAAGAAATAAAAAATGCTCAGAGCTCAAGAAAAATTGATAAGATTATAAACATGCATAGTGATGTAAGTCAAGAAATACCAGGTAAGAAAATATTTAAATGCTAATAGATATTTAAAATTATATAGCCACAACAAGAAGTGGTCATAAATTGACATCCATTCATAACTAATGAGTACTAAAATTTGGGAAGAAGGGAGGGGATTGTTGCAAAACAAGGAAGCAGGTAGAATAAACAGAGTACATAGAAGTTTAACACACTGCCCATTTGACCACTGGGGAAGGGATTATATAATGAACTTTTGACAGTGGTCTAATATAAGGCTTTTGTGATGTGAAGGATTTCCTGAAAAAAATGTATAAAGTATTGGTAGTCCCAAAGTGGTGTGCTTTTTACTCAGTGAGTGTGACTTCACTGAGTAAAGGCTAGCAGAACCACTATGAAGGATATTAGATGGATTAACTTGATTATGTTGTAAAATTAGAAAGAGAATATTGTTCTAGCTTTAGAGAAGACACTGAGCTCTGATGATCTTGTAAGATACAATTATTTTCATAGCATCCTGCAGACCTTTGCTGGAACATTTCTTAGCCTAATTCAGGGATCGGCACTGGTCCATGGCATGTCAGAAACCGGACCGCACAAACAAGCAACCGTAACCCTAACCCTAACCTCATCCCTGGGATACAGGCAACATACCAAACCACACCCCCTCCAATCTGTGGAAAAACCTTTCTCCAAAGAACCAGACCCTGATACCCAAAAGACTGAGGGCCACTGGCTTAATTTGTTTCTTCACTTTGTGAATTATCCTATTCTTTCTAATCATTTCTGTAGCTTCTACTACTTGGTTTATTCACCTCTTTTGCTGTCACCCTCTTCTTCCTATGTCTTATTTTATTAACTCTAAATAAACTTGGTTAAGTAGACAGAACTGGAGAAATGAATGTAAGTTCTCTGGAGAAAATTATAAGGTAATAGATATATAGTCCAATTATGTCTGCATGTGGTTATCCACCTGCCTGTTAATGTCTGAACTCTAAATTCTTTTTAAAGCTATTGTTTACTGATAAAATCCTGGTATAATAGCCAATGGAGTTTTTCTTTGGATAATTATTAAATGGATTTCCCCCTACATTCTCTAGAAACATTTGGAATGTGAGAGGAACAGAATAAACATGGATAGTATCACTTGACAAATTTTCTTTGCTTTATACAATCAAGTATATAGTTTACATTAAGTTCTTTAAGCAAAGAGAGCAAAAGATTAAACAACCAAGTTTTAATACTAGACTTATTTCTTTCATAGTATAATGCGGAAAGGTATTTTTCTTGGTTTAATAAAAAGATACAAGTAAATTTAAAGTTTTGGCACTGTGAAATTATATGGAAATAACACAATTGTTATCATTTCCTCTTTGTTGATCAAGTTTCCGCTTGCAGTAGTAGAAATGCTGACTCTTTGAATACCGGAACTATTAATCCAAACCCCAAGAGAAATCCCAGTGCAGAATGGAATGCAATAGCAAACAATTTTTATGATCCTTCTTTTCCCACAGAACACGTAAGTCAATTAAAAATATTGCAGAACAGACCTTGGTGAGCTAACTCCAGAGCTATGTATAGAATTGTATGCATCTTGATGCTTTAAGACTGACTTGATCTCCACAATAGTATTCAAGAGGGCAAATGTGGCAACATTTTTCACAATTAAAGTTGATAGAAAACAGCAGGAAAAAGTCATAGCATATAAATCAAATCAACCACAGCTTATTTGAAGACAAGGTCTACATAAAAACTTTTAAAGTAAAAAAAATGAATACAATATTTGTGTTTATTTTCTAACTATTATAACAGATATAAGTAATTTGTAAGTCTGAATGAAATATAATACAATTTATAACACTGACTTTATTTTTTTTCTTCTACGTTCATTATCTGATTACTAAATCTAAAAGTAATGTTTTTTTAAAAAAAATAAGTTTTATTGATTTTAAAGACAAACAAAACATAAGACATCAAAGTATAAAACCTCCTTTCTCAAAAATTACTTATAAGTTTTAACAAGGCAAATAAAGCATTATTTTTTAAAGCATAGTTCCACATTATCACATTTCCATTTAAACACATATATATCTTTTCCAAATTTCTCATTATTTCTCCCTTCACTTTTATTCAATTATATTTCTTTCTATCAAGGTTTTATTAATTCTCAATCAAGCATAAACACACAAAATACAAAACATAAAACAAGACATAAAAAGATAAAACCTTCTTAATTATCATTTATACATGTCTTTTTCAAATTTCTCTCCCTTTAGTTTTATTCCTCCAAGGTTTTATTAATTCACAATCAAAACATAGCTAACCAAAACACAAAACATAAAATATAAAGCTTCTTTTGAAAAGTGGCTTAGCCCCGCGTTACATCTTTTTTTACAGACCTAAATCAAGTTCATGCTCATCTTATATACCATTCATCTTATAAACCATTCTATATTTTCTATATAATTTCTCCCTTCTTTTCACTCTCTTAATTATATTTTATTTTATCTTATTTCAAAATCATTATGTTTGTATCTTTTGTCCGTTCTTTTCCAATCATCTATTTATCTCTTCTCTTTAGCAAAGAATTTCCCCTGTAATCACTTTTAAGGTGTGACGCCTTTCCTTAAAGTAACACTTAAAATAATACATAATTTCTATCCTGATTCTGCTTAGTACATTCTACATGTTGCATTTTGAAAAAAAAAGAATAATAAACTTATAATATAGTTAAGTATATAATTTCCATTCTAATTTCCATTCTAATTAATAGTATAACTAAGCATTAATCATTTTACACATTCTCTTTAATTTTTTTTTTTTAAAACAAATTTTATTAATTTTACAGAAAATACAATACACAAACATAAACAAAACTAAAAGATCTTTTCTGAAGGTTGTCTGATCCCGGGTTGAAACTCTTCACACAGACACAAATTCAAACATCATATTCACTTTATATATCCTTCCATATCTTATTATCATTTTCTTTTTTATATATATATATAAAAACCATTTTTATCAATTTTATAAAAACAATGCACAAAGAATCAAGGCATAACAGCTTATAAATTCTTTTCTAAGAAAAAATAATAAAAGAAGAAAACCAATAGAACATAACAATTCCAAATTATAGTATCAATACTTTATCTATTTAACTTCATATCTTATCCCAGCTTCTCTTTTTCATCCAAACTATTTCTTGTTAATTAAAATTTTATTGCCTTTTATCAATATACAAAATCCAAAAAAAAAAAACCATAACAAAACCTTTATATATCCTTTCATATCTTATTACCATTTTCAATAACATTCTTTGTCTGTTCTGTTTCCAACTATCCATTCATCTTTTTTCTTTTACATACTTCTCCTATACACCAATTGGAGTAACGTCTTTAACTCATTACCCTAACTTAAAAGTACTTCATATAACAATTTTTTGGGGGATTCTGTTTAATAGATTCTAAAATTACACAATGAATTTTATACTCTAAATACACATATAAAAAACACAATCTTATGTACCCTCCAGAATCCCTCTTTTATCCTAAATTAAATTCACCCATTGTCTCTGAATAAACTTTTTTTCTTTAGATCTTGCTTCCCCCCATTGAGGCTTCTCCTCCCCCCCTTTCTCTCTTGCTTATTCTTCTCCTTGCCCTTTTTACCCCTTTGTCTCTCCTCCTCCCTTTTCTTACTCCCTTTCCTTTGCTTTCTAACCTTGCCTCCACCTTTCCGCTCATTTTTCTCTTTTTTGGTTGTTTTTATAATTCTTAAAATCCCCTTTTTCTTATCCTTTTTCTCCTCCTCCCCGGAAAAAACCCATTGTTCATCAAAGATGGCTTCTTCTTCCTCTTCTTCTTTGTCCCAGTCCTTCTGCTGCGTGGTCAACTTTTCATAAGTACATAACGCCATTTCTAAAAATTGAAACAAAGTGCCCAAAGTATCTTCCTTTTTATATTTTTGATATTCAGTGTTTAGTTCATCCACAAGCGATGCCATCATGAAAAGAGAAACTTTTCCCAAAACAACCACAAATATTTTTAATCAAAAAAAATTCCAAAAAAAAATTCCAAAAATTAATACTTTTCTTCCTTCTTCTCTTTCTCTTTCTGGGGTTAATGTTTAATCAAAGAGGTCCAATTACCATATACCTTTCTTTGGGATTCTAGGCAATCTCCTCCTTTTTCAGCTTCTGCTCCAATTTTTTTTTTCCTCTCCCTTCCCACTTGCAACATCAATTTTAAATAATCAGAAATCCATAACTCTAATAAGGGTTTTCCAATTTCTTAAGTTTTTCAATATCCAGGAACCCTTTTGTCCTTTAGCTTCAACTTTCAGAATAATTCACCTTCAATGTCCAATATGTCCAAACATATCTGTTGTTTCCATGGGGTGGGAGAGTGAAGAAAAAAAAAAGTTCCCTTTAACAGCTTCTCCGCCTCTTTCGATCTTCTTAGGGATACAATGTATCCTCCAGCAATTCAAACAGCTCAGTTCCAACAAATTTGAAAGATGTTACTTGACCTGGCTCAGACAGCACTTTCACTCTTCTTGCTTCCTCCAGCGCAATCTTACCCGGTTGCTGGCTTCTTCGTGGTGGCCATTGCTGACCGCCGCTCCACCGCCTTGGGAAAAAGGGGTTTTCCAGGACGAGGAGGGGGTCTGAAACACCCCCAACCCCCTGTCCGGCTCCCCTCTCTCTTCGGCTGTCCCTACAGGGCAGCCATATCCCCCTGACCCATCTGGATCGGGGGTACCTCGGTGGCTAGCACAGCAGGAATCGCGAGCAGTCGCGAATTCCTGCTGCCCCGAAGCCACGCGAAACCGGAAGCCCCACATTCTCTTTAATATTTTATTAAATATTAAAATCTATCATTATTAAACATTTTAACATTTTAATATTTTGTTAAATCTTATAATATTACAATAGACTGTTTCAAATGCAAATACTACAATACTATCTTATGTACTCTTGCAGAATCTTTAATTATACACTATCCTTTATCCTTTATCTCTAAAAAAAATATCTTGTTTCAGACCGTGGCTTTTTTCCCCTTTTCCCCTCCCTTTCTTTTCCAGTCTGGTCTTTTTGCCCCCCCCTCTCCTAACCTCTACTTTTTAGCTTCCCCTCTCTGTTGTAATTCTCTTTTCAATTGCTTTCTAACATTGTACCTTTTTTTCACCTTATTTTTCTTTTTCTTGGTTGTTTTATTGAATCTTAAATTCTAATTTTTCCTTCCTCTCTTCCTATTTTCTTTCTTAATCAAACTTTTTTGTCCATTAAAAATGGGTTCCTTTTCTTCTTCTTCTTCTCCTCCTCCTTCCTCAAGTATTTGCTGGTACATAGAAACCGCCATTTCTAAAAAGTGGAAGACAGCTCCCAATGAATTTGTGCAATTTTGTTCTCTTTCTTTTAATTTTTCATATTCCATTTTTAGTTGATCCACAGATGGTGCCATTGTAAATTTTTAAGAACAACCCAGATGTTTTTAATCTTAAAGTAATTTGCAAATGTCAAAGTTATCAAACAATCCAAACAGACAGAAATTATTTCCTCTTCTTCTCTTTGCAACTTTTCCTCCTGGGGCAAAATCCCAAATATATTTTAAAGCTGTATTACAATTAGTTGTTGGTCTTATAATCTTCAAAGCATCTCCTCCAACAAGTTTTTAAAGATTTTTTTTTTAGTCCTCTCCTTCCCACTTATAACAAAGAGCTTGTTTTTACCTTAAAGAAGCAGGTTTTTCTGTGCTCATTTGCTTTCTCCGTAAGGAAGGGGAGTGAACTTTCCTTCAGCACTTTCGCTGCCCGCAACTTCTTTTGGAAACAAATGTATCAAACCGAAAGTCAGGTTTCCAGGGTGTTTTAAAAGTAATTTAATGTCCTGGTTCAGCCAAGAAAACTTCTCCTTCTGTCTTCCTCCTTCACAGTCTTATCTGGTTGAAGATTCCTTTGTGGCTGCCATTTCTGACAGCCGCTCCACCGCCTCAGGAAAAAGGAGTCTAGCTGGCTGGGGAAAGGGGGTGCGATATTCCCAGAACCCTGCCCGGATCTCCTCTGTCTTCCGCTGCCTCTTCGGGGCAGTGACAACCCCCAAATCCAGTTGGACCGGGGGTACCTCAGCGGTGAGCACAGCAGGGACCCATAGAAAAGCGGATTCCTGCCGCCACCGAAGCCTTGCAACCGGAAGTCCAAAATCTAAAAGTAATGTTGAGTATGTTATGCAGGCTTCTGTTTAAACAACAGCTTTTTACAAGTTGGAACAGAATGGAAAAATTATACTCATCTACAGGAAAGGGTCATAGATCAATATAATTGCAAGATCATTTTCCAAATATTTGCTATGGCATTCTTGTGTAAAATAATATAATAAAAAGTATGGCCACATAAAAACCTCATTTGCCAAAAATATGTAATATACTTCCTGGTAACAATATTAAGTTCACACATCTAATAGGACCTGCTTCAACTTCTAGGTAGCCAGGACTAGAACAAGAAACTAAACTTGTATGCAAAAGAAACTAAACTCGTATTTAACAAACAAGTGTAAATTCTTTTCAGAAAACGAAGCTTGAGATTACAAGGAATCAATGTTTAAGACCCAAGAAGCACTGTGGAAAGCAAAGCCCAGGCATTGTGTGGGCATATACTTCTGCAGAATTTATATTCTCTGCAGCCCAATCCAGAATGACCAATAAAATATTCAAATTTCAAAATATTTTAAATTAAAATCAGATTATTCTACCTGCTCATAGGCATGTTATTCTCTTGGCAAGTTGCCCATGATTCAAATTTCAGAATAAATGAAACAGCATCAGAAAACTTTTCATAATGTTTGAAATTGTTTGAATGCAAAGCAATGATTTGAGCATTTGAGAGTTTGAATTCAAAACATGTTGCATACTATTTATATATACACCCATCTACATAATTAAATGTGTGTGTGTATGTATGTATATGTATTCAATTGCTATTACATTACTGTAGGATGCAAAGGTGCCCCCTCTCCCCCATTGTAGTAGCAGAAAGTCACAAAAACAAACCAACCCTTTAGGGGCAAGTTAGAGGAGCAAAAACATTATTACAAAATCACAATTCAAAATGAATTCAGCAGACTTATGTATTGCAGCCATACCCGACAAGATTGGGTTCCTGGATTCCCTAGATATTTGAAAGAGTTTCCTTTATACATGGCAGATGACTTTTTCTGTGGGAAACAAGGAAATGTTCATACTGAAGTTACAAGAAGAGATTTGATAGGAAGACTTGGCAAGAGCTGTTAAGCAGTAAAACAATCTGCCAGGAACACTGGGTATTTCCCCTGCTTTAAACCAGGTTTGGGTAGCTGTCTACTAGAGATGATTCAGTGGTTCCCAGTGTTAAGCAGTATTTCATTAGATGACCCATACAATCTCTTTCAGCTTATCCATTTTATATTCTATATACCTGAAATAAAAATTACATAATAATGTTCAATGGCAGACATAATGTTGACGCAACATTGTCCTTCAGCGTGTAGAGGAAGACCTCATGCTGGTGAGAGAAAATGCTGTTGATGTGGCTGATACTGGGCAAATATCATTTAGTTTTAATCCTATATATTTTACATATTTTTACATGCGCTGTATGTGCTATTTTATACCTATCTTATTTGCTCAGTGTTGAATGTTACAAGTTTATAATTTGAAGATGCTTCTGATATGAACAAAGAAAGACACAATAATCTTAAACTACTATAAATAGGATTGTGTTTGAAACTCTGGTCCAACAATAATTCAGTAGTGTCAATTTAATTACCTTTTATAAACTGCATCTGGGATATGCATGAGGTACAGTTATATTACAGAACAATAAACCCAAATAAGTATCAGATTCCAGCTTATTATTTCCTAGTATCTAAAAAAACTTATAGAAAAATGTATGACTGTCCTTTAGATATACTGTATAGCAATCAGGCATAGAAAATGATTTATAATATTGTATACTTACATTTTAGGCCACAACAGAGATTCTGTCACAGCCGCAAATGAAGTCAATACAGCTTCTGATCTCTGAAGTCAGTACAGCTACTTTAAAAGGGAGCTTAGACAGCACTGAAGATGGGAATTCACAAAATGTCTTCATGAACAACCAAATCAGTAAAACTGAAAAGTTATTGTATTTAGAAAAGCTCTGCCAGTCCAGAAAGAGAAAGTATGAATATTTGGAAAAAGCAGTGATATCAGGAAAAATGGCAATGTAATTGTTCTTAAATGTATGTCCTTCATTTGTCTCATGTTTGTTACATTCACTGCTAAAATAACATCTTGCAAAGTTTGAAGTGAGAAAAGTTGAATTGTTCTGATAATCTCAAAAAAGACTGACTATTTTGAGGGTATGTATACATTGTTTGTTTTAAAAGTTTTCTTTCTTACCGCTAATTGTTAGAGGGAAATGAATGCAATCAATATGAGGGTACTAAATATAAATCAGTTGTCAAGTAATCTGTGTTTTCATAGTCCAGAATCCTAATACAGTATCTTTGTGGAGTTTTCCAAATTTAGAAATAATCTGTATATTTAGATAGTGCAGAACATTATTATTTTAGAAAAAAATAATTATTGAAATAACAGAAAATACTTGTACTTCAGGTTTTAAATTTTGGCAGTGGTTTGCTGTCCAAGCTTGTTTCCACTTAGCTCTCAAATGTTTTGTTACCAGACTAGGTAACATTGTCAGCGGATTTATTTATTTATTAAGTCAACCTGCTACTTCTTTGTTTCACATTTTACATCATAGAAAGTATTATTATGATTATAAAAATGGAATTTATTACTTCTGCTGCTATATTTAAACAAGCTTGTAAGGCAATTTAATGAATGCCTTAAAATCCAATTGCTGTTTAGTATATCAATAAAGAAATTCACAGAATTAAGCTGAATGGTTTATTGTCATCCATTTTCAATGATATAAGCTTCTAACTGAAGAATCAAGTATCTGACAAACTGAGAAGACTGTTTTTCACTTGATTCAAATTTTGTTTCCAGAAGTTCAAGGTGTCATATAACTGCTGCCACTGCTGTTTTCCAAAGGTCCGATGTGTGCTGTGACTAAAGAAATATAAAAAATAATAAAGTAATAAAAATGTTACACTTTTCATATATATCTACTTAGAAAATACAAGCTAGAATCTAGATTTTAAAAAAACCTTTTCAAATTGTTTATAGCAAACCTCAGCTACTCTAGGATTCTGCAGCCTTCAGTTAAAAACCATCATACAGGACTCATTAGTATTCTTGCCACTGTTTGGCCATTAAATGAAATGTTCTGGAAAATAGGACTCTTTCATTAAATAAGCTAATCACATTCAGTCTGAACTTTAATAAAATTATGATAAATAGCAACTATTTAACAACAGGAAACTGATAAGAATTATCTTACTTCTAGTTAAAATATTAAACAGATGTATAAGTACTGTAATCGGGACCGCATTAGTGCAGAAAAAGACTGAGGGCTTACCTGGCCACTACTTTTCTCTGCGTTTGATCAATTTTGCAATGCACCATCTTTGTTTTCACAGCTATAAAACAAACCAGAATGAGGCATAATAAATTCCTTTTTAAATTTTACAAAAAATTCTTGTAGTACTCTGTATTCTTTCAATGTGGGTTTATTTCAACCCAGGAAGAAAGGATTATTACCAGGGAGTATTTTATACATTGATTTATTTAAAATAAGTACATTGTGCATTTTTTATTTCTATACATTCTGCCATAAAATGTGTAATTTAATAAAAATTCAACATTGTAAAAACAATGCATTGCTATTATGCATTGTATTTCACTTAAAATTTAGCTTTAAAAACTCATACAACTGAAAAATATATGTTCAACAGAAGTGAATTACACTACAAATTGTGTCTAACAAATTACCTTACCATCAATAACAAATGCTTCCACATCATCAGCTCCTATCTGAAGTTCCTGCTGCATAGTGTCAAATGAAATTTCCTTGTTTTCTACTGCCATTCCCATGAAGGTAAGCAATCTCATTTTTGCCATGTTCTGTTCATGCAACAGACCTATGTTAGAGAATACTGAGATGTAATTACTTGCGTGCAGATTCTGACAAATAATGTTCTTATAACATGATTTAGGGAAAAAAAATCAATTTTTATTACTGAGATTCTTTTCATAAATTGCACAGAGTATGAAATACCACAGTACCAGCACATGCAAAATGTGAGTGCTATTTTAACAGTTATAATGTTCTGAGAATTTTAATGCAGTGAGCACCTATGCCAATTTGAGTGCCAATTTAATGCTTATACAATCCTGCCAAAACACTAGTAGACCCAAGAAAAGTTTCTCAAAATATAGGGCAGACAAAGAAAAAACTCAAGGAAAGTTAGGAAAAACAGGATTGCCTATTATTTTTCTCTTGGCCAATCTGCTGCATAAATATCACTTATTAGGGTTATTTTTATGCCATGAAAATATTATTTATTAATTAGATCCACTCAAATTATTGAAAGATAGTAATCTTACAAAAAATGAAATGAGAAAATATTTGAATAGGGAAAATAAGGGAAAAAAGCAAAACAAAAACGGAGTGCAGATATTTTTTTATCTGAGGAGATGAAAAGCTAGTAATTACAAAATTTGGCAAAGAGATTACATTAGGGTAGAAAATGAAAATTAGATAAAGAGTTGGAGTTATTTAAAAAAACAATGATAATGTGCTAGTGCAATAAGATAAAGAAGCTAGAAAATTGCTGACGGTATGCCGAAGAAAAGAAACCTACACAATTAAAATGTGGTATGAGCAATAAAATGAAGAGTTAATTAGTGTTTTCTTATGCTAGTATTATATGAGAGAGAAAAGCATCTTGCTGCATCATATATTTATTGAGCATTGAAAGCTTAGATAACTATGGTCTAATCCAGCATCAAAGAAGACCTGCTTGTGTAATAAAACTTCCTTTCCAGGTCTCCCATATATAGAATCAATTTGTCTTGTGTACAGAATTGTATAGAAAAGCCATTCCACAATTGGAAAGTTATAGCTGGATGCAATCTTTTCTATGACAATTTTTTTTCATTCAATTTGCAACTGAATAAAACTATTGTAACATTAATTACATTTTAGAAATTGCCAAAGCAAATCCAAATGCACAACAAATATTTATATTTGAATTAATAACACTAACATTCATATAAGAGCAGGAAGCAGATTACTACCAGACATAATGCTGTATTAATTAGCAATAATTATGATGCAGACTATTTATCTGGCACAGATTCAACAAAAATGCGATCATCATAACTCAACCAAACAGGGTGCTCCAGAAACTACAGCTAACTGGGCTTAATAGAAATCTACAAGCACCAAAAATCAATTCGTTGTGCATAAACTCTAATTAACAAATGCAAATGAAGCATTAATTACCCCTTTAAACGTAAAAAGGTTGCCTCTTGTCTGTATGATGAGATTCAAATGTGAACATGTTAGGGTGATTCACAGTTGACACAAGATAATACAACTGTTGGCCTAACCTGTCAACATTAATAAGGCAATGCATTGTAACAAACAGATGCCACCTGTGGGAGCCTTTCCTGAACAGATTTTATGGCTTCATGTGGCTTGCTAATAATTTTAAAACAAGGGGAAATGAGTAAGTAAAAGAGGAAGAAAAATAATTTTTAAGCTTAGAAGTATTAAAAGTATTGTAATCCTTTATGGGATTCTTCACATACCAGATGAATTATTAATCATAGTTGGTTAAATGGACTGACAAGAAAAGAGGTATCAAATGCATTCTGTGCAATTTTCTGTGTCTTAATATTTCAAAAGAACACATGCAACCTATTTATTACTTATGTATAAAGGCAACTGGTTCAGTTTCATGTATAAATAAGCTAAAAATGCTTGGAAAAATGAGTATACTTATCTGAGCCTCGTCTACTATATAGTTATGGATCTAGCAGAGGCTTCTTTTAATACAGGAAATGAAATTATACATTTGATCATTTCTTCTCTACTTGAGCCCTCATTGCCATCTTTAATGCTTCTGGGGAGATATCAAACTTTTGGAGAAAAATGGATCCTAGCCAGAAGGACAGATCTGCAAAAATCACTATTTTACTTTGTCTCCTCCAAAAGCAATAACTCTGTGTTAAGGGCAAATGTATGGATCTAACCCAATGTCTTCAAAGTGGATGTGGTACAAAATTATTTTAAAAATTCTACTGTATTCATTAACTGATACAAGAGCAGTGGCATTCCATTTTGCATTTGCTTTAGAATTACATTTTTTAGAAACTAAAACTCACAAAAATATTAAACCCTGATTTTATGAAAATATTTATTCAGTACTAGTATCCCTAAATCGTAATGCAGTAATATAAAAGCCTGCATCACTGAATGATTTTTGCTTTGTTGCTGACCCTTGTCCTAAAATGCTGCAATACAGAAAAAGTAATTTTCATGCATGCAATTACTTATGAACCAGTGCTCCTTTGAAACAGTCAATTACACACCAATGGGGGAGTGTCAAAGTGTTAATTACTACTCCTTTTCTTTCCATGGTGTATAAATAAAAAGAGGGTGCTGACATTAACATTCCATCACAAAGCGTCATCCTATGAAACATATTAACTGTGATAGAATGTGGTTTGATAGGTTTTAATACATTTAAAAAAGCTTAAGCTTGCATAAGAACACTTAGAAGTATTTAATTTTACTGTATTTTAATACCTTAATAGTTTCTTAAACAATGTTTGCACACAAAAAACAGAGCAAAACCTGTAACCAGCACTAAGTGCCAAGACTATGTTAAAAAAATTCTTAGTAATTCAAGCAATGAACATTTGGGAGGAAGGAACAAATTCCATTCTCTGTGAATAGTAACATGTAGCTGTCCTGAATCTTATCTCTTCAGAAGAACAATGCCAGGATTTTTAGGTGATGTAGCTGTCGACTAAATGTATCTGAATTTGGGAACCTTTGATCTAGGACATGTAATTTGAGTTCCTTTACAAAGTTTGCAAAGTATCTATAGACTACTCTATAGAAAGGCAGATTCATTTCTTTATACGCCTGTTTACTTTGAATGATCTCAACTAATATTTTAGGAGGTTTTGGTATAGTTTATTACTATAATATGTGGCACAGAACTGATATCCCAATTCTCTAACATTTGATGCACCAAGAGAATACCAAGTAAGCAATTATCAAACCAGATTTTCATTTTGATACACATTTGGACATTCTGCAATTGAAAAATAAGAAACAAAGATAAACCACACCTGTGTGGAAGCTAAAAATAGTTTATTCAATGATGCATCTGAGCCTTATCTTAGCTGTAGTATGCATATATGATTACAGGAAGATAGTTGGGTCATAGGTCTTGCTGATGAAAACAGAGATGAAACAATTCCTCCGCAAATAGGAGTTATTTCAGCCTACTATAGAATAAAGAGAAATATCCCATTCTTAACACTCTTTCCTCAACAGGCTGGGATTGGTTAACTTCATAATAATAACAAGATACAAGAAACAACTAAGAATATAATAACAAAATTCTTACCAAGAGAGTCAATGAAGTCCTTGTTGTTTTGATAAAAACGGACATAGGATGCTAACTTGGCACTTACAAAAATGGTCAAAAGCTACAAAAAAAAAAAAAAGAAAGAAATTCACGATAAATCTAATAGATTTGAAAATAAACTAAATTTAATTCAATAGGCATTTCACACACATTTCATTCAGAAGTGTAGATAACATGCAGCTCCCTAAATCTTTTTGAGATGTAGAAAGGACACAAAAATTGCCTTAATAAACACAAATTTTATTTAATCCAATAGTTCCAAACAATATTATTTAGACACAATCCTCACCACACTTTGATTCTCGCAATACATAATTCAGGAATTTTATATGATCATTATAACTAGAGGACATTTCTAAATCAGGGGTTAATGCAATGATTTGGTGCATTGTAAAGCAGTTCTGTGCTTTACAATGCACTAAATTCCAACAGAAAATGTCAACTTATGTGTTCAATGTTGCTGTGTCCATTTCTTAATATTTAGCATTAATGATACCAGGCAAAATGGCCAACATTCTGAGTTAGTGTAAGGTAGCCTCAGATATTTGATGGTGCAATTAAAGGTGCTTGATTGGAAGCCAAGAGTTCTAGCCCTGTTTTAGGCATAAAAGCTAGCTGAGTAATTTTAGGTCAGGTACTTTCTTACAACCCTAAGAAGTTTGGAAAAACCACTTCCAAAAATGTTAATAAAAAAACAAGAACCTATTCATGTAGTCAGCCTTGATTTAATGGACCACAACAACAAAATGCTCCTATGCAGTTGTAATTAAAATTGATTCAATTATATGAACTTCAAATTCAAAAACTGTATAATCCTAG
The DNA here is from genome assembly GCA_033807585.1 of Hydrophis major. Classification (NCBI taxonomy): domain Eukaryota; kingdom Metazoa; phylum Chordata; class Lepidosauria; order Squamata; family Elapidae; genus Hydrophis; species Hydrophis major. Next base: position 112,450,482 of record CM066328.1, on the reverse strand, counting down.
ATACAAGGTTTGAAAGGTCGCTGAGAAGTAAAAAAAAAAAAAACAGATTTGAAAATGGCCTGAGGTTGCTTTCCGAGGCAATCAGAATTGTCCATTCCTCCAACATATATACATACACACACATACACACAAATAAAAGCAATATTTTAAAAATCACTACAGTCATCATAGTACTGAGGTCACCAAAGAGGCAATTTCTTGCCTGGATTTTTTTTTGAGGGGGGGGTTGTTATTTATTTAAGTACACTAAAAACCCTAAGTCTTCACTGTGGCCACCCCAGTCTTTTGGAACAGCCTCCGATTGTGAATCAGAAGGATTTCTACCCTTTTAATCTTCTGGAGGGCTATGATCATCTGGCTCTTCCCCCAAGGATTGGGCTAGGATAAGGAGGTGAGCTGTGAGAATGTTTAGTCTGGCATTTGAAGAGAAGGGTATCTTTATTTTTACCTGTTTTCTGGACTGCTTTGAGTTGTAATAGTTATTATATAAGATAGGTAGCCATATAAGTCCCGTAAATAAAAATAAAAGGAAACAGAAGTCCCTTATACAGTATATAAGAGACATATACAGGGTTCAGATTTTCCAGCTAAGATTTAGCATGACATGCATGAGCAGAAATAAACCATGCTTAGATGATTACTTCCTTCTTTCTTCCTGGGTCCAGAATGTAGTTCAGTTTTCTCTTTCATTAAGTGGAGTTTCCTTTGTTCAGATAATGTTGCTTATAATTATCTACAATCAATTTAAGCAAGGTACTTTCTTCAATAACTTAAAGTTGGACTATTTAAAGCTAAGTATTATTCACATTAACCATAATTCATGAAATGTGGAGAAGTTGAAAACAGGAGGGAAGAAGCATGCATGCCCAATGATAATTATAATATTCTTGCTTGTTTACAGCACACTGGGATGTAGTTTATTGCAACCATTAAAATTGACAAGAATTCATAACAAAATGGACATAAATAACTCAAATAGCTTAGCTAGAATATCTCATGTTGTATTATACCAGTTTTATATTTTTTAATAATACTTACATCATGGATAAGTTCTCCTTCCAAAAATTTGACTGGCTTTAAAGTAAGAAGATGATCAAAAAGAAAGGTATTTGGATCTTTTAGTGCACGGACAATGCACCTAAACAGAAAGCAAAATGGACACCACAATTTTATGTTTTCTTACTTTTTAGCAGAACATATTTCTGTAATAATTTAAAGATTACAATCTATGCTCTTAGATCTAAACTTTCTAAAACTACAATTTAACAGAAAAAAGAAATAAGTAACAATAAAGAAAAACAATGCTTTCTATGAAGAAATATTCATTTTCTCTGAAGAAAATGATACTTTGTACAAAGCATTTGAAGTTTTATTTTAGCTTTTTCTTTTGCAAGAAACTCAACAGCATTAATCAAGAAATTAATTGTACTTAAACTGATATATTCTCATGTTTTGGAAGATTATATAACATACCCTTGTACAAAAATATTTACTATTGCCTACATTCTAAATGCCTGAAATCTGCATTATTAAAATAGTAGTAATAAGACCTCCACCTTTTCTACACATGTGCTCATATATCCTTTTCCCATTCATAAACTTTTTTAACTTTATCTCTTTTTGCCATATGTTTAATAAAGCTTTACAAAGACATAGAAAAAATAAATAGTTACTCCTGAACAAAATCCTCCATGAAAAATTCATGATTTTACAATTATATTACCTATGAGCATCAACTCTCGCCTGAGATGCATTATCTTCTGTGTAACTTCCCAGCAATTCTACCATGACTTTTGCTGCACTGTCACTGCTGGAAAACAAAACTCTTCTTTTAAAAACCATTTCATCAAGGTATTACAAAATTATTATTCTAATGCAGAGTGCATTGAAAGTTACAATGTTGATATAGAAGTATAAGTATAAAGAAGCACCATGAAGTTATTCAGTCTCATTTTTCCTCTTAAAATGTAGTTTCATAGTTAACTTTACAGTAATTACAAAGTAATTTTATATTGTTGGTTGTAGGAAAATTGGCTGGTTGCAGGAAGACAGGTAGAAAATGCTAAAACACATCTCTATATAATCATTAAGAAGCAAAGAAAATGCTAAGATTGTCTTAAATCTTTCCAATTCCTTTTTGGAGAGACAGAAAAGATAAACTCAAGGAAGTGAACAATCTGCAATTCTGTAATGTTCCTTAACTAAGGTTAAAACATCAATTTAAAAAAGGGAGGCAAAGTAATATGTGACAATCAAATTACTAAACATTCACATCGGAGAAAATCATACAAGAGCCATGAAAACAGTACAAAATATTTATAGAATAGTATTATAAGAAACCACTCCCATGGCTTGCTGAAAAGTCTAGCCTTTAAGCCTTTATAATAACACAATACTATCAGAGCCATATGGACTTTAGGGGCAATGTTGTGCCAGGTGTCAATCCTCAAAATGTCAGAGAGATTGTTCATAAGACCGGCAGTGCTGGTTGATACTGTAACCCTTGGAAGTTTTTTAAACTTCTCATACCTTAAAATATAAGTATTTTGAATGATCTCTTGGGCCTAAAGTTTTAATGATAAACCTTCACAATTTTTGAAATTTAGTTTGATCTAACTTCAATTTGTATTTGATTGGCTGAGATTGCAAGGCCAACAATCATGTTCCTGCATTAACTTGGTGTTTTTTTTTTGGGGGGGGGCAGGGGGGGAGATCCAAGGTAGAATTGCCAAATAAACATTCAGAGTCAAAAATTATTATTTATCCATCCGTCCATCCTCTAAACTTGACAAGGGGAAACAGAAAAATCCAGCAGAATGAATTTCCACATGTGCCCTTAGAGTGGAAATCTGCTTCCACCATGTCGAATTGCTCTTCAATATTTTAATATCCCTAGAAACTCCCACTTAAGAATCTATTTTTAGATCTTGCAATAATCAATCACTATTATTATCAAATTTGCTTTGAAGAAAAGGCTTATTCAATAGTTTTCTGCAAAAGAACCTGAACAGATCTTATGTTGTGTAAATTTATTGGAAATTTTTTTTCACAGTGAGAAAAGGAAAACCTTTTGCATCACTATCATGTAAATAGAAAAAAAATCCATCAATAGAAAAGTATGATCACTAGGTACAATATGATGACTATTAATTCATGTTCCCATTAATTCAGCATAAATAACTCCAGTATCGCTTTAGGAATGGAGAATCAAAGAATATTTAATCTATCAATCATCTAAGAACAAGCAAATCCAAAATCAAATCCATAGGGATTTCTCTGCCTTTTTCTTGCTGAAGGAGAAAAGATTTTTTCCATTGACTTTTCCCTTAGGAAAATAAAGGTTAGAAGAGGCCAAAATGAGGAGATGGTATGTGGAAATTACCATTCATTCTAATCCTGAAAGCCTTATATCTTGCAATCTAACATTTGAATTTATTAGTAATAAAATTACTTTATTCTGTTATCTGCCCCTCAATCCTACCCATCTGATTTTAACAAGATTTCCTGAATATTCAAATTGGCTCAAACAATCTCTTTAAATAAAGAAGATAAAGCAGTCTGAAGTCAATCCTATGACTAAGCCAAAAACCCCTTTACCCGAACAATGATCCAGAACATTCCATTCCCTCTCTGTGTCCTGCTGAATATTTTCCTAGACCATGCCATTCTGGGAGGGATTTAACACTTCCCGGAAGTTTTGTCCCAAACGTTAAAAGTTCAAGATGTCCCAAATATAATAAAACATATTTATTATAGACTCATAGAATTCAACAGGAACCAAATTAGTCATGACAAAGGTAAATTTCAGTACCTAAGTTTAAAACACCTTGTCTACATATGTTTAACTGTGGATTCAATATATATTTTAAAATTTTATATATATGCAGTTTTTCTAACCTCTTCTTGCAGTCCACTAATACATCATATAGCAGTCGAAGAAGAGTGTGCTTTTTCTCCGTGTTAAGATTCCAATCTGAAATCCATTTTCGAACCTATATAAAATTAAGATAAAAAGTATGTTTTGACTGTTGAGCAACATCATTCAATAGTTTGGCTTTTGAAATGAAAACATTTCTAAAATAAGGTATAAGAATGTCAAATCTGGGATATTAGCTGGTTTCTATGTCTTCAGGTAGTCCTTGTTTAACAATGATAATTGGGATTGGGAACTCCATCATTAATAGTAATATTATGTCATATGACTTATGATAGTGGTTCAAGCAGGCCCAGTTGTCACTGTTAGAGGAAACCTGCATAGTTGCAGCATCCCATGGTTATGTGATTGCCATTTGCTGCAATGCCATATGCTACAAGCCAGTTGCTCAAACAGCGATCACATGATCACAAGGATGCTATGATAGTCACAACTAAGAGGACCTGTCATAAGTACCCTTTGTTCAGTGCATTCATAATTTTGAACAGCTGTTGAATATATGACCATTAAGAGGACCAGTACAATTTTATATTTACTTACTCTTCCAGAAATAGTAATATTACTACACATAATTTATTTGAAAGCAGGAAACTAAACTCCAACAAAAAGTATCTGCATTCAACATAGTACCAAAGAAGTAGATTGGATTTATTTCTACCCATGGGAGGCATCTGTCCCACTGGTAAAAAATATAGCAACCCTAATTCTAATCCACAACTGCCAATGTTTCAGTATCTATTAATCCTCTCTAATGTGTTTTAAAAGCATCAGTGGAACACTGGAAGATCGTGAAGTTAATAAAAACCTTATTTACTCCCCATCTTCAGGAAGATGGATTGCCTGAACAGTTTTCTCAGCATATGATCCTGCTCTTGAGAAGAATGATATTTGAATATAAATTAATACCTTTTTAAAGAATAATGTTAGGAACTCTATTTTCATTGGTAATTTTGTATTTGTTAACCTGCCTTCACCTCTTAGGTCTAATTGCTTACCTGTTCCAGTTCAGTTGGAATGTACTGTATAGCGCCACAGGAGGAAGCTACTTTAAGAAGGCTGCAGTAAACTGTATACCTTGCAGGGGTATTTTTATCCATCCCATGGAAGAGGTTACTCAACCTAAACAATAATAGACAATTCATTTTCACCAAATTTTTAAGTGTACTAAAAGCAAGCATATTGAATTCTGTGATACTCAAGAATTTTTTTTTTGAGTATAGGATATCATTATTCCCATTTTTCTACTCATATGCAGAAATATGTATAAAAAGGTCTGTAGAGTCTTACAAGACTTCCAGATTTCTTTTACCAGAGATAATTGTTCTGTATGTAATAAAAAACATACTATTTTCTCCCACACAAGACACTTACAGCTGAAGCCTGAGTGAAGGCCGTTCACCTTCCCGAAATTTGACTAGCTTCTCACACAAACTTTCAATCAAAGCCTCTTGTTTGTCAGGTTCCAGAATAAGAAGCAAAGATACAACACTGTTCATCACACTTTCAACATCTATATGGAAAACAAAAGTTTACATTAATTAGAAGAAAGTTCTTGTCTTGCAAATATGGAATCAAGTATTCCTTGATTCATCTTTGACACTAAAATGGCAAATAAATTTAGTAGCCTCACATAAATTTGATAGCCTCATATATAATTTAGGTGGCTTGGCCAGTATAGGCTAGTCACATTAGATTATGAACTGATACTTTCTGATCTTGATTAGAGAAAAGAATAAAAGTTTGTCAGGACCATTGTTCAAGAAGTGCTCTTCCAGAAAGAGTCAGAACTGGAACAGCCACTAATCCTAAACTCCCAGATAGTCCCAAAAGTCTCTTCCAAACCTAATCCTACCTTTAAATGTAATGCAGCTCTCAACCTCCATGCACCTCCCCCCCTCGTGTAAAGATATTCATGATATGGGAAAATATATCAATGTGTTCGGATTCTATTCAATTCCCACTGTAAGTTATCCACCAGTGAGTTGTTCATTTGTATGTCCAATCTAGGCTAAAAACTGTATGGAAAATACAATTAATTTGTAATGTTCCTGGTCTTTATATCATTTCCATTTATTTTATTTTTGAAACATTTACCAAAGCATCTGTATTGTACAAACCTTTATCATCTTCTTTTAGGCACACATCACATGCTTCAATAATCTGAGCTAAATCAATATGAAGTCCACTTTCTGAATTCTCTTCAGAGATCTCTGCTCCCTTGGATTTTAGATAGGCTCGAAGTTCTGCAGCCTTTTAAAGAAGAACATTGTCTGTGAAAACTGCACATACTCAGCAGCTCTAGAAAACTTAACAATTATAATCATTACCTGGTTAATATAGCATATGATTTGTCACAGTACATAGAATAGTATAACCAGAACTTAAACTTTACCATAAAGAATTGAAATTGTTAGAATTATCAATTAAAGTCAGGATGGCTGGAGAACAAATTGATCAGGTGATCATGGTTTCATATATAAGAAAAGTAATGGTGTTGGTACTATGCATAAGTCTATATATCTATAAGCCATGGTGGCGCAGTCCATCTTCCAAGGTGGGTAAAATGAGGGGCCAAATTGTTGGGGGGCAATATGCTGACCCTGTAAACCGCTTAGAGAGAGCTGTAAAGCACTGTAAAGCACTGCAAAGCGGTATATAAGTCTAAGTGCTATTGCTAAATGCTATATGAATAAACACACATGACAGTTTCACGAGATTTTTCCACTCAAGTCTATTTTTAGCTATACAGCTGAGTTGTTTGATATTTAGCTTTTTAAAACCTACATATTACCTATCATATTACCTCAGGCACATGAAAGAGTATATAACTATTATTTCAGGATATAGTAGCCACAATCATAACTGATTCCATTTTATGATCCCCAGTGTCAAAAAGAAAATAGTAAGGGCTCAAATGCCTGACCAGGAATACCAGAATGAGGCAAATCAGGATCTACTGTATTTACTATTAACTGGGAGAACTCCTCAAGGCCTTTTGGATTTTCAGTTGTTCTAAAAGCAACAACTTTACTTAGCTTTCCCTCTGAACATGAAAGGATAGCAAATGGTTAAGTAAAAGTGAACTCTGCGTTCAGTTCTGATATTCAAAACAAATCCTAGACTCAAAAACTATTTAGGACTTTCTTCTTTGCTTCAGTTCTAAGTCTTAGGGGTGAAGTGCTCATGGGGTAAATATTCCCTGGACTGCAAGTGAAGCCATATTTACATCATTCCTGATCAATGAAGCATCGCCAGAGCAGGCAGACCGACTTGCCAAATTGGTAGCATACCTTTGGCAGGTGAGCTAGGAAAAAAGGCAACTGAGTGAGAAGCAAGAATGAGAGGGACGGGCAGACCCAGGAGAAAAAGGAAACTTAAACGGTTACCTTCCAGCGGGATAGAGGTCGGCAGGTAGGCAGACGTTTCCTGCCTGCTGCAAGCTATCAGCAAAATATCCCTCCTTGCCTGTCACAAGCCAGCCGGAGCTGCAGTCCTGTCTTACATTCATTCCCGAGTCCCAAAGGTGCTTTTTCTTCCAACTGGGCTTGCTTCGTTTTTCCTGGAAGACGTTTCGTTTCTCATCCAAGAAGAACTGAAGAAGCTCCTTGGATGAGGAGCGAAACGTCTCCAAGGCAAAACAAAACAAAACAAAAAGTCCAGCTGCCTCTTGGAAGAAGAAAAAAAGCACCTTTTGGGACAAACATGACCAGGACCAGAGGTCTCCAAGCTTAGCCTCACTTTAAGCCTGGCGGACTTCAACTCCCAGAACTCCCCAGCCAGCAAAGGTTGGGAGACTCCTGACCTGGACGACTGAGAATCTCCATAGACATTCATTCTTAAGGACTGGGAAATAAGGAGGTGGCGGGGCGGGGCGGTTGTAAAGGGAGATATGACAAATGGAAGACACCAACAGCCTCAGGAGAGAAAGCAACCGTCTGGTATCCCGACCTGATCTTCCTCCGTGATATCGATGAAAGCCGGCACGCTCATGGCCACGACAGTACCCACACCTCGCCTCTACCACACTCTCCGGGCGGAAAAGGCCGCGCCATTCTAGGGACGTCATTTCCGTTTCCGGGACATAGATGCCTTCCTCCAATCGGCGTTACTCAACGCGTTTCTACTTTTGTCAGGCCCGCCTGGTACTTTCGGTCTCTTGGGTAGTTGCGCTCGCGAAGGCGCTCGAGCCGTTGAATCGGGTTCTCCGGCACGTCGGTGAAGGGACGCGCGCGTTGCCTGTCGCGGTGTGGCAGGGACTGAACGAACGGTTATTAATATTAATAGTATTTATTTTATTAGTATTGGTAGTATTAGCTGTATTACTACTTTTATTATTTTATGTTATTAATATTATTTTGCCTCTAATAAACACGTTTTTGAATATTTTTTGTGGGGAAATGGGGAAACAAGGCTCGTTTTAAAATCGGAGAGTTGCGCCCGCCCGATTTTTTTGTTTTCGTCTGCGGATAGGAGATGTTATACAACAGGTTCAAAAACAACGAGCCCTGTTCTTAAGTTCGTGAATTAATAAGCAGTAGCTTCCCATGAAATCTATCATTGGCTAAAACAAGCCTTACTCTCGTAGTACCGAAAAACCAGTTTTTGTCCTTTCTGCATAAGTTTGGGGATGGGACACGTTGGTCGACAAAAAATGCCCGCCCTTCCTCCCCCGTTTTTCATCTAGTCAATTGAGGCTGATTGTAATACAGGTATTATTTTGCCTTCGTTTTTAAATCAATTTGAAAACAAGTCAGTGAAATTTTGAAAATCAAAATTTGGATGATGGATGGGTGTTACTGTTTTAAAAGATGGATGAAATAAGGTATTTTGCTTTGTGCCTCCAGTACTATTTTAGAAAAAGTTTCACTAACTTACTAATGCTTCTTCTGCCTTCTTGCAGGTGCTTATCTGAAAGCAAAATCCATTTAAGTACAATAAAGATAGAAAAAAAAAGGGGGGGGCTTGTACTTTGTTTTTGTTTTTTTACAAATGTGGGGTGTAAATCTGAGCCTTGTTTTGAAGTGTGAGTTCCAGCCCTGAAACTTTTTCTAAGGATCTGCTAAATTATTCTTGTTCATGTAACATAGAAGAATGAAGGTAAAGGAAGAAAAAGAAGAAACTTTCCTACTTTCCTGCTTTTTCTTTCTAGTGCTGGGGCCAATGAAACTAAAGACATGAAAGGAGCATACCAAGGAAGGTTTTGATATTTAACTCTGGACAGATAAAGGCATAAAAAGATAACTGGGTTTTTCCTAGTGATCATTAATCACTAAAACATATTTACTAATGTTTAAATCATAATAGTATTGACTGCTATTACAGAAAATTAAATATGAATTAAAATATAACTATCGTCTTTAAAAAGGACACTTCCTATATACGTAAACCACAAGACACCTTTTCTGATTAAGGTCTGATGCTAGATCCAATGTGTGAATTGTTTAAAAAAGTTTGTCCCTGCCTTTGTACTTAGGATTTTTTAAATAAAAAACTCTATGACACAATTTGAGTAAATGGGGCAAGTTTTGTCTCTCTCTTTTTCAAAGCATGGAATGATAGAACATAAAAAGGAATAGCAGTTGAGATAAATGATTCTGGGGGACAAGGTTATGTAGGACGGACATTTCATGTAAGTAGCAGGCTGAGAAAGGGTAAAAGGGTAAAACTTTTGCTTAGTGGATATGAAGGGATCTAGTACAATAACCCGGTCAGCTGTTTTCCCTTAATTTCTCCATATTCCATTATAATTTCCATTTTGTTTAATGTGTTTTTGGAGAAAGTGGAGATAATACTGCATGTGCATTGAAGTATCCATATTATAAAATTTTAAGCAGGCTTAAATAATGTCAATTATTATCCAATAGTTATAGTGCAATAATAACTAATCATAAAATATGAATTTACCATCAGTTTGTTGTTTGTGAGTCACCAAGGATTATGCCACATAAGAAGGGTGGCTGTAAAATGTTTGAACGAATAAGTGGGAAAAATGCATGCTGTTTTAGTAACAGCAGAGATGAAGACAAAGAGATGTGGAAATTACCCTCTCATATTGTATCTCTCTTTTATGACTTTAAAGAAGCAAAAAAAAAAATATCAGGATGATTTGGCACATCTGAGAATAATGTTGAGAAGCAACCACATATTTATGCTTCTGGGAAAGCAGTTTCTTAGGGTAATGATGAGGGAGTTCAAAAGAAATGTAGAAATTATTAGAGAGGGCAATACTGTCAAAATGTTTTAGTAAATCTCTAAGCTGGCTAAATAGTTATATAGGACTATATATTTGGCTGTAGCTTCTTAGAATATTCCCTCCCTGATCTAGAAAATCATTGGCTTGCAAAGTGGTAGCAAATTAAAAAAGCAAAGCATATACATAAAGCTTCCTACAAGGCATTAAAAATGGAACTAGGAAACAAAGGCACTGGTCAACCACCACTGATTCATTTTATAATCATTTATTTCAGTCATGTTCCTTGAAATATAGTGGAAAAGAAATGTATAAGCGTATTACATTACAATAACATAAATCATCATACCTCTATTTGGATTTTAGAGCCTGTGCTATGAGACAAATAAATTGTTTCACAGAGTTATATCACTACAAAAATCCACTTTAATGACTTTGTTTGGTTCTCATTCTTGTTACAAAATAGCAGTTTCTATGGATTAATCTGTCACCATGAATTCATAATTTATATTTAAGTTACTACAGACCAGTGATTTCTAACATCAAGACCTAAAATAAATAAGCATACAAAGCACTTGATATTCTTGCCACCTAATTCTTACATATTTGCAGCTGGCAACACTCTCAGAACATAATTACTATTATCAAGCAAGAGCAATATATGCTCCAGTTAGTTTCCTTTCAGGAGTTATTCCTTGCTTTATTTATAGTTTGTTTGTATCTTGCACTGATTTCAGTGGAGCCCAGTCATATCTGCTGTTCTAGTTTTTATTATTTTTATGAACATGACATTCCTTCTTGTCCTTCATTGTGCTGTATGCTTTGCTTATTTTGATCTTAGGTAGAGAAAACATAATCTGGGTTTCAAAGAAACAGTAGTCACCCTCTTTATTACATTTCATTTAAACTGGGGACTCTACAATGACAGTAGTGAATCCTGAAGGTATGCAAACATTGCATACATGGTAATAATGACCAGCTTTGACTATAAATGATATATATACATATAAGAGAAAGGGAAAAAAAAGATAATTGTTCTTCCAGAACTAAAAAAAATTGAGATGATAAGAAGAGAATAAACATCCCAAAGGTGCTTTTCTCAAAAGGCAACTGGACTTTGTTTTTTTTTTTTCTTGAAAAACAAAGTCTAGTTGCCTTTTTTTTTTTAAAAAAAAAAAAGCACCTTTGGAGAACCATGACCTGGATGACTGAGAATCTCCACAGACAAGAGGATAAGCAGCAGGTCAAAAATGTTTCCATCATCTCTTCTTTGATGGAAACTGATCACCTGCCCAATGTCAAGCTATTTTTTTTATTTAACCTGAACAAGCAGCAGAATTTTTTGAATCTTTCGTAGATTTAGTAAAAGTGAAACTTATTATTCTTGACCACCAAGATGGATTAAGAAAAAAATAGACTTGTACTTTGGAAACAGGTATCACCAATGTGCAAAACACTCATAAGAAAATGTTATGATGGGAGATCAAGTAGTAATAGAAGAAATCTGGTGCTTGGGTTATAGATCACTGAAAGATTTACAATGCACAATAGGTTTAGTTGCTTTGAGATTCTGCTCAGGATGGGACAGGCTAAGGAAATCAATTCTACAAGTAGAATAAAAATGAAACTCATGGAAGTTTTTCAAATCATATGAAAATTTCCTTCAGTGAATTCCTTTGGTTTAGAATGTAACCAAAAACATATGGAGAACAAATTAGTTTAAATGTTGTATAGTAGTGCAATGAGGACATTGTAGAGAAAAGAATGTGTATACTAAAGAGTGGCTATCGGATCATTTTGTAAATTATTTTGTGAAAATCCCTGCAATTACTTAGTTTAAAACTGTTTGTTAGCAAGGTAATACTAAAAACAAATTTATATAGCTTCTGAAAACTCCCAGGAAGAAATATTATTTCAAAGAAAATCAACCAACCCTTTTTTGTAGGCCCCGCATGCCTAAAATGTAATGTATTTTTATCTTTATATAATTTGGTTTTAGAGACATTTTCATCAGGAGAAGCACATTCTGACACTGAACAGCTCTTATTCTTTTCTTCAATCCTGCTGCATTAACTCTGTTGGCCTTATCATACACCATTCTAAAAACACTTTTAACCCTTAAGACATATATTTGGGAAATTAGTAGAACCATGGAAAGGAGAGATGAGAGGCATCAGAATAGCTTTATTGTGTGAATAGACTTCTGTTCGTTTGTTCAGGGATTCTATCGCCTCTGTTGTTTGCAAAATATTTTCTTGCCGAAGAAGCACTTGCCTATTTTATTCAAATAGTGTTATTTATATTTGTTTAGCATCAATAGGGTGAATGGGTATTAAGTTTCAGAATGGAGAAAATCCTTATGTAAAAGAGCAATATGTGGAGTTCATGACCTTACAATAACTTTTCCCAAGCAGCCAAGCAGTCCTACAGTGGAATGCAATAACTTGATAAGTTGTCAGACTCTATTGATGCTAACAAGGTTGACTGGATCAGGAAGACTTTTATGATGGAATGCGGCTGCTGAAAACAGCTCTCCCCTGAAATTGAGGAATATAAACTGGAGAAGAAATAGTGTACCTAAAGGATTCTGAATCTAGTCTCTTGACTATTATCCTGGAGATAATAGTAACATATTCACTGCCTAATTCTTTGCCCAACTTCTGTCCAGTCAGGCTTCTTTCATTTTTTTGGTTAAGTTTAAAGACAGAATACTGACCTTGAATGAATATGTAAGAGCTTCACAGTAGATAAACATGTTTTTTTTTTAACAAGAAAATGGGTTATAGCCGTATTCACAGCCTGGTTTCCTATATTATTTATTTTATTATGTGTTTTATATATTTGTATGTCTCACTATCCAGAATCATTAATAAGGTATGTTTTACTCAGATTTAAACCAATAACTCATAAAAAACCAATACAATTATAATATACTAAAATAACAAAAGATCGCAGTGAAAATTTTTGCTTTAGGCCAGCAGATTGCATTTTATTTTAATTTTGTGAACATTTAAAATAATCTTCATTTATGATTTAAAATAAAATGCTAAGCTCTCATTTTACTCCTTTAAAATTCTTCAATCTTTGGTCATTATGAGGATTGTTCTTGCAAAACCTTTGAGTTATTGAGGTACAAATAAATTTTAAAAACTTGTGGGAAAAATAAAGAAAAATATATTTTCCCTCAAAACATTTCTACAAGAAACATTAAAATGAATTGCCCTGGTCATGCAAAGAACTCATTCAGATAAAATGTTTTTGAGTAGCAATGTCTGGTGTCCAAATTCTTTCCCAAAGAAATGTTTTAGGTTTTTTTGCCTTCTCCTTTGGGATTACCTTCTGTAGTTTGTGAAGCTTAATAATGTCCAAGTTAGATGTCCCCTAAATTAGATTCTTCATCTATAGGCTTCAGTCTGGAATTGAATTCTAGTGGAAACAGTCTCTTTGATGATGATGGCAGGGAGAGACAGATAAAACTGATATAGAAGAGTTGAAGACTGTTTTTCTTCTTCAAGGCATTCAGATTCCAAAATGAAGCATTTTATAATTATACAAGCTCTAGATTGTAGGGGAGGAGGATTTTTAAGCACTCAGGACACATTCCCCCGCCCCCCCCCCATGTTATCCCTCTCCTCCACTTTTTAAGCAGACCAAAGCTGTCTATCCCTCTTCTCCTTCCCTTCTCTCTTTCAGGGAGAGGGCATCATGTGCCACTTTCATTCTAGGGGAAATCAAGCCTGAATACACACTGGAAACAAGCATCAGGAAACAAAACAAAACAACATCTCATTTAGAACACATCGTACAGGTTGGAAAAGTTTATAATGCTGGGCATGGTGGACAAGTAGAAGAAAAGGTCAACAGCTCATGAGGTTGATAGTCAGAGTATGTATTAGAAGCTACAGGAATACATCTGCAAGATTTGTGTGTTGCAGAACTGTCCACAGAGACACAAGGAGCTGATTACGATTTGAAGGATTTTAACAACATCTGCATCTTGTATCCTAAAGTTCCATGTTGTTACACATCAGCTAAATGAACAATGGGGGCAGGGAAAGTGAACTAGTATTTTAAAGTTTTTTTTTCCAAATTGAAAATAGATCATATATCCTTTGGGGTGATTTCATAAGCAAAGCACTTACTGAGACAGCAAAATCAGCAATGAAACTACTTTGACTGTAAATTGACTTAACATCATTTGATGGTGGTATTGGACATATAGAGTCTTGATTCAGCCAAGTTTGGACAGAAGGCTTTTTTCTTTCACAAAATTGGTACCTATTGTATGATGTATGAGAAAGCTACCATCCACTAAGACCCTGAAAGTTCCTGCAAACTTCAACAATTCAAATTCAAATTCAGTGTGATCTGAGTGAGAGGAACCAATGGAAAGTGCCTCTTTCCAAGATTAGGTTGTTCGTAATCATAGCACCTTGCCCGGGCAACTCAGTTTGCATAACAAACTGCCATTATTTTTTACTAAAAATCAAGTTGTCTACAAATTAAGTTCTACCCATCAATGGTGGGAATCACTATGTGGCTTGGTGGGCGTGGCAGGGGAAGAATACTGTAAAATCTCCATTCCCACTACTGGGGGAAAGTTACTGCAAAATCCCCATTCCCTCCGCACTTCACTAACCTGATTTCTAGCTCTGTTCTCCTGTGCAAGGCAACAAAAGAAGACCCAGCTGATCAACTGGGACTCGGAAGGCAGAGAATAGATGGGGCAGGGCCAGTCAGGTGGTATTTGCTGGTTCTCTGAACTAAAAATTTCCGCTACCGGTTCTCCAGAAGTGGTCAGAACCTGCTGAATACCACCTCTGCTACCCATGCTGATTTCCTGGGAATGTCAATTTATTTTTCTTAACAATATCGAAATGTTTCTTTAGTATTGCTCTGAGACCATAACCATTCCATCAATAAAGAAGAATATTTGTAACTCGGATGAAATGAGAGTTCTTGGTGTTATCTTTGCTTGCTTGTTTTCTTGCAGATGTTTTATACCCAAACTAAGTAATACCATCTGTGCTTGTAAGGAGTGGGGTTTGCTTTCAGTTCTAGTTCTCAGTTATGTTCTAATGGTTTGCCCTGACAGTGTTAATGGAAGTTGTCTTGGAGATTTTTTGGTTGCACTGCTTCAGCTTGTTTGGCAGTTCCTTGATTGGGGTATTGTTTACTTTTAGTTGTTGGTCTAATGTTAATCTTGAAGTTAATCAGCAATCAATGCCCAGATAAGCATACTGTAGATTCAAGAAGTAAATATCCCATTCAAGGAACTGCCACACAAGCCTAAACAGCCCAATCAAAGAACCGCCAAGATCCCTCCCACCAGTACTGACAGGGCAATCCATTAGAATAGGGGTGACAAACTCAATTTCATCAGGGTTATGTTTAACCTCAGGGGGATGGGGTGGGCATGGCCAGGATGGGCATGGCCAACTTGATGTCACTCATGTTAGGCGGTGCCTATGGTGGCCTGAGCGCTCTGCCTGCAAAAACGGGCTCCCAAGCTCTGTTTCTGGCTGTAACAGCCTCCTGCAACCCTCTGCCAGTGAAAACGGAGCTTGGGAGGTCACACATGGCCCTCTGTTTTTGGCTTAGATGGCCTCCTGCAACCCCCTGCCAGGGAAAACAGAGCTCAATTTTTCCTATCAGAGGGACTGCAGGCTGGTCCTTCGCTGTTTCCAATACTGCCCTGCAGGCAAGATCTAAGCACCCTGTGGGCCAAATCTGGCCCGTGGGCCTTGAGTTTGACACCGCTGCATTAGAATATAAACTGAGAGCAACCCTCCCACCTTATTAGAAATGATGATGTTACCTAGCTTGGGTAATGAAAAGTTTGCAGGAAAACAACCAAGCTTGGAGAGCACCAAGACCCCTATAGCCATGATATTTCTTCTTATTCAACTTCTATCCAATCAACCCTGCTTCAATTAAAGTCAACTAGATGGGCAAATTGCTTCTTATGAGCTGTTAGAAAGCATACGTGTGTAGCTTATTTACATTCTATGATTATCAATATGAGAGATGAATATCCTTAAACATGGCCTCAGCAATTTAATAGCAAATAAAATAGGTCATTGTTATGTCATAGTCTATCTCTTTTGTTTCTAATATCTCATGAAGTTCTATTTTCATGAAAAATGGAAGAAAACACCAGTCTATAACCTTCTTGCTGCATAAAATTACTGATAGATCTCATATAGTGATCACAACTGGGACTGGCAACTCTGTCATTAAGAAAAGCAGTGACTAAGTGAAACTGGGACTGTTTCTTCTATCTTACTGCAGCTTTCCTCTGCTTTACAGACCTGCGGTCATAAATGTCAGGACTGCAAGCAGTTGTTGAATAAAGCTGACTCTAATTGAGGATTACCTGTACAGGTAAATGTCTACTGTTAAATATTAGTAATAATAATGACATTAACATGAATGGCTGTCCCAGGAGCTTTGTTTATTCTAGTTTATACTATGAATATACTGATTTGTGGCTTTATGTAGCAGGTGTTTTTCTTAACTTTTTTTTTCCTTGTGTGGCAGAAATCTCAAATTGGAGGAAATGAGCCCTCTTTTATTTAAATTTCCTGAGATTAGAGGAAGGACACTTGCCAAGCAATGCCTCCTCACTTCAAAACCCCTCCTCATAAATTATGTCAGGCAAACTTATTAAAAGTCTGTAAAAATTTCCTATTAAAAATAGTTGATTGCAGCCCAGATCCTGGCAGTTTTTTGCTTGTTCTGAAATTCCACAGCTGTCTTAAAGAAATATATTCTGAGACAAAAGGTTTTGTTTCCTTAGTAATAAATTATTTTTGCTATATACAAAAGGAAGATAAAACTTTCACTTATGTTTGAGGGAAGGAAGATTTTAGTGATAACTTCAAATAATCTATAAAAAGAATATGAGAATGTAGATGTAGACAGCAAATTAAAATCAGACTTCCTGTGTTTTTTTTGCAAAGCAATGGCTTTTCAAGCCATTGAAGATTATGACCAAGGATAATGGAATGGCTTACAAAAAAACATACAATAATAGGCAACGTAATATTTTCAACTATGATCTCATAACAATATATGTAAAAAAGATATTCTCTTCTCATGAGCCCCATTTTTTCTCCCTGCGTGTGTATATTACGGAGGTCAACCCAACTCAATCCACTATAGGATAAAGGTTTCTATACTGAAGGTCATGGACAATAATCTATCATGCTGGTCAAGTGTGGGCTGATAGATAGACGGTTCTTGACTTCCCAGTCTATGCATGAAAGAGCGCAATGGGCCTAAAATCACCGTGTTGACTCCTATGCCTCAAGGAGAAATAGAACCTGCATATCTTTGCCCCTAGTCAAGCGGTATGACTACTACCCCTCACTGGCTCTTGTTATGTATGGGCACTGAGTGGGTATATGTATTACATAAATACACACATATGTATGCAATGTGATATCTACATATGAGCAAAACTTACACATAGGAAATAGCATACCTCTTTGATATGTACTAACATGAATGATGGTTATGCTACATCACTGTGGGAACAATTTTGTATTAAATAAATAATTGAATAAAAGAATAAGTAATAAGGCAACTATGATCTTATAGACAACGATCTCTCATCCCTTGATTGGCAATCTCTATTCACTGGTTGCAATACTGTTGAAGACCATTACAACATATTTTTACTTGAAGTCAAAAGAGTCATCAAACTATATGTTCCAACAACAACTCCCAAAACAAAAACAAAAACAAAAACAGATTACCCATAACAATAAGGAAACTTCAATCCAAAAAGAGATCACTCTGGCGGAAAAACAAATCTGGTCACGTTGCCAATTTCAAATGCTGATGCAAAAATTTATGCCACCAGATTAAGACTGAATGCACCAATTATCACATTAAACAAGAGGAAAACCTTCTATGCACCAATTCCACCCGCGCTTTTTACCATCCCACCCCTGATAGGGCCTAATGGTAAAGACTGCAATGATGACATCATTAAAGCCAACATCTTTAACACATTCTTCGGCTCAGTATTTGTAAACAGCAATGGATCATGCCCAGTATTTCCTAGCCGAACCACAGACAACTACAATGATCTAATACATATTGATTTTACAGAAGACAATGTTGAAAAAGCACTACGCAATCTAAAACCATCTCTATCTATTGGACGGATGGAATATGTGCTTACTTCTTAAAAAAGCTATCCACTGCCATAGCCGAACTTCTAAGCATAATCTTTGAAAAATCTTTCAGGACCAGCTCCTTGCCAAAACTATGGTCACAAGCCACAGTCATCCCCATCTTCAAAAAGGGAGACCCCAGCCTAGTTGAAAATTACAGACCAATCTCCTTATGCTGTGTCACCTGTAAAGTCATGGAATCAATTATTAACCAATCCATTATCCTCCACTTAGAGACAAACAACCTACTCTCCAATAAACAATTTGGTTTCAGGAAAAAACTATCCTGAAATCTGCAACTCTTATACAGCAAAAACATACGGATTACACAGGGCAAAGCAATAGACGCAATCTACATATACTTCTGTAAAGCCTTTGATTCAGTGATACATGACAAACTACTAAAACTAAAATCTTATGGTATCTCTGGACAACTGCATAACTGGATAGAAGCATTCCTGTCAAACAGACAACAAATGGTCAAAATTGGGAGTGTCCTATCAAATTCTGTACCTGTCAATAGTGGTGTCCCCCAAGGCAGTGTTCTAGGACCAACTCTTTTCATACTCTACATAAATGACCTCTGTGATCATATTAAGAGCAATTGCGTTCTTTTCGCTGATGATGTAAAGCTGTTCAATACCACAGACAATACTGCTATCCTTTAAAAAGAACTTGACTATGTATCAGAATGGTCAAACAAATGGCAACTTCAAATCTCAACAAATAAATGCTCTGTCTTACATATTGGCAAAAAAAATCAGAAAATAAAATACAAGCTGAATAGTCAAGATCTTGTTGATGATCCAAGCTCTGTAAAGGACCTTGGAATACTCACCTCTAATGATCTAAGTGCTAGAGCCCACTGTAACTACATAGCCAAAAAGGCATTAAGAGTTGTTAACCTAATCCTACGTAGCTTTTTCTCTGGTAATATCACACTACTAACTAGAGCATACAAAACATTTGCTAGACCAATACTCGAATACAGCTCATCAGTCTGGAACCCACATTACGTATCTGATATTAACACAGTTGACAAAGTCCAGAAATATTTCACAAGAAGAGTTCTCCACTCCTCTACTTGTTGTAGAATACCTTATGCCACCAGACTTGAAATTCTAGACCTAGAAAACCTTGAATTACACCGTCTTCGGTCTGATCTAAGTATGGTATATAAAATCATACATTGCAATGTCCTACTTGTCAATGAATACTTCAGCTTCAACCATAACAACACAAGAGCACACAATAGATACAAACTCAAGGTTAACCGCACCAAACTTGATTGCAGGAAATACGACTTTAGCAACAGAGTGGTCAATGTCTGGAATACTCTACCTGACTCTGTAGTTTCTTCCCCAAACTCCCAAAACTTTAACCTTAGACTGTCTACTATTGACCTCACCCCTTTCCTAAGAGGTCTGTAGGGGGCGTGCATAAGCACACCAACGTGCCTACTGTCCCTGTCCTATTGTTTCTTTTATTTTTCTTCTATGTGCCCATTTCATGTATTCATAACTATGTATATACTTATACCTATTATCTTGTAAGCATTGACAAATCAAATCAAATAAATAAATAAATAAATAAATTTATTATGAAGACAACAATAGAAAATTTACATAACTTGCACTCATGCTAAAATAGGCACGCTATACCTGTGCATGTAGTAATTAATGCAGAATATGTAGAATTTTCTATAAATATGAAATAATAGAATCTGTCTTATGAAACAGTTGATTTTGAAATTCATTTTTACCGGAACAAAAAGTATAAAGAACTGCTTTCTAGAGATATGTGATTAAATCAGTTTGTTTCTAAAAGGTGCACATAGATAAGAATGGAAAAATCCTTAAAAGTATGCCTTATAACACTGAAAATATAATTTATGAAAATTATTTTTCATTACTAATTAGTTCACTAGAGATTTCAGTGTATATAATGCAACATTTAGTCTTGTTAATTTTATAGGGATTTTAACACTGCGATTTTATTTTTAATTTGGGAGTAATTTAGATTGAACTCAGTGAAACTTGTATCAAACTGTTTTGTACAAATATGATCTCAATTTATATTTAACTGAGAACTATTTACTCAGCTTTAGGGAAGTTAATGAGGCCTAGTTTGATATAGTGATTAAGGTATCAGGCTAAAAACCAGAGGACTATGAGTTCCAGTCCTGCCTTAGGCACAAAGCCAGCTAGATGATCTTGGGCTAGTCATTTTCTGTCAGCCCTAGGAAGAAGGCAATGACAAACCACTTCTGAAAAATCAGTTTGCAACAAAATGGGTGCTTGAAATGGGTGGCTGTAGAAATTAATAAATGAAAAACCTTGCCAAGAAAACTGCAGGGATTTGCCTAGGCAGCCTCTGACAATCAGACATAATTGAACAGAAGAAGAAAACAAAGGAAGAGGATGTTACTAGGGCCAGACTTAGATAACAAATTAGATGAGATGAACAGTATTCTACCCATGTTCCTGCATGTAGAAGTAAAAGAATTTTATTGTTTTATTTCCTCCCTAACATCTTCTGTAGGTATGGAAGATCCCCAGAAAAGCTTTTCATTCTGTATCTAATCCAATATATGTAAGACATGTTAAAACGTGTTATGTGAATGTTGATGATTATCAGGCCACTTTAGTGACAAATGTGTATTAAGCCCAATGATGGTGAATTTAACTCTTCACACATTTTTCTTCCATAGTGTTTATCAATTTAAATTTATTTTTGTGACTTTAAGTCAGTTTTCCACATGTGCCAGCTGCCTGGACTAGTCCCTGCTGAGTTTTCTTGTCAAGATTTTTTTGGAAGTGGTTTAACATTGCCTCCCTCTCCCTAGAGCTGAGAGAGAGTGGCTGAACCAAGATAGTTTTGTGTCTGAGATAGGATTACAACTCATGGTCACTAAAACAATAATAAAGCAAATAAAATTTGTATCATCTTTAAAATTCAAATATTTAGGGAAAAATATTGTGGTTAAATGCATCAAATTATATTGGTGTTTTAATTTTAGGTATGATATATTTAATTTTCTTATTCTTTAATGCTGTGAACCATTCTAGAAAAAAATAAAAGTTACTAAATGGTGTACAGTAGAACCTCTGGTCATGACCATAATTCATTCCATAACTTTGGTCACAACCTGATTTGGTCATGACCCGAACCTAATTTTGGAAATTTGGTGCTTACAAAAAAAAAAAAAAAAATGGTGCAGAAGGGGAAATCGGCCACTAAAAATTTTTGTGTGTGAAGTTTTGGGTCGGAACCCAACTTGATCATGGTCAGAAGTGTTCATGACCAAAAGTTCTGCTGTACAAATATTTAATAATAAGAAACTGCTGAGCCTGCATATCAGAAAACTAAATTTCCTATTTCCCAAAGGTCCTTTTCCCAAAAGTCCCTCAGTCTTCATGCTTTTTTCTTGTCTTCTAGTTTGAGAGAGCAGCCTATTATTTGCTGCTGCTACTTTCTGTCTTCTGGAGGGCCCATCTTGTCATCTAACCTCTAACACGTGCATGAAAGAAACATGTCTCATAGACTCGGCTACCTTTCTGGAAATTAAATCTCATCAAAATGCAGAAGTTGAAATAATTTCTATTATGCCATCTTTTTGTCATATAGCACAAAGGTGCAGTGACTAGAGAATTTAGTCGTTCCCCTTTCATCTCCCCAGGGAGAAATGTAAATCACACAGGGGGACCAAAACCAAACTTTATTATTGAATAAAAATACAAAAATGTAAAAGTGTTTTTAAATACCATTGATTTAAATAATAGACATTCAACATGAAAGGAAATCATTATGGTACAAAGTTGCATAAAACTTTGTACAGGAAGTTTTACTTCCTGAAGTAATACAGGAATTTGACGATTAGTTTTCAAAAATCAAAAAGAAAGCAAACATTCTAGACAGACCATAAGATGGTGCTAGTCTGCTACAAATGAAGAGATCTCTACCCAAAGTCTCCATAAATGGATAGGAGAGTTTTCAAAATATTTTTACAGATCACAATTGGTTCTAGAAGAAAAATATTGTTGTCAGGAATACAAAGTGAAGGAGGAAGATTGAGATTAAACATCCAATTCTATAATTTTTCTAGAGAAATGAAAGATTTGAGACTTAGTCCAATAGAGCAAAAGAAAATTTTAAAATAAAACATACATATATTCCTAGTTGCACAGAAACACTGTTGGCTCCGCATTCAGTATTTCATTCATTATTGATTCAGGCCATTTTGTAGGCCTGTAAATGTAAGTGAACAATATCTCTTTGCAGACATCATCATAATGAATAATGAGGGTTGGTCCATTGACATGATTTAGGATCAGAATTGCAATGAAAACCTACTTTATATATGAAAATATACATGTTTATGATGTATAAATATGCATGGTAATTTGTTTGCATTCCACTGACATTTTAAATACTTGAGACTGGATGTTACAAATATCCTAATGTTAAGTGAATTGATTCTCCTGAATATTTTAGTATCTCTTTGTTGCTCTTCACACCATGAACTGTGATATCATATTGAGCTGATCATGGCTAAACTATGAGGCACTGTTCTTGTGAACTTTTATCTACAGGGTTAGATCCAGGTAATGGCACTAGGGGATTTCTGTTTGGCCCCATTGCTGATAGGGTGAGGAATCCATAAAGGTTTATTCTGTATTTTTTCTTTGTTTATGAATATGAAAGCTTGAAGAAAATATCATCAAGGGTTTGGAATTGGGTGTCCTGATCCTCAGTTCTACATCTTCCTGTCATCAAAGTCAGGAGAGATGGTGCAAATATTGTTGAAGTGGTGTTTGGATTCTCTCATGAACTGATCACTAAGAAGATGAGGATGTGGAATAGTGACTTATGAATCAAGGAATTGAATGAGACTTTGAATCTGGATGGGTTCAAGTCCCCTAAGGCAGGGGTCCCCAATCCCTGGATCATAGCCCATCACCAGACCATGGGCTGTTTGGAACTGGGCTGCATGAGCAGCAGGCCAATGCACATGCATGTGCATGTGCAAGTTGAGCTGTGCACATATACATGTATGCGCTGGCCTGCTACTCAGATGGCCTGGTTTCCCTGTCCCTGCAGCTGGGCAACCAAGCCACAAAGGTGATTGCTGCCTGGAGAGATAGATATACAGCCTTGAGGGTGGTCTCAAGAGTCCCTCCCTTGGTGTCAAACTGGATTTCTTCAAGGACTGGATCAGCATTGTAGTTCTCCGCGGACTGGCCAGGGGAGGACAGGGAGGTGGAGGGAGACAGTATAGACGCCTCCTGCACCACTTTGCTGGCCAAAATGGGGTGCAGGACTGCCTTGCATGGCCCCCCTGCAGCCCATTTTTGGCCTCCATGGCCTCCTGCAGTACTCCGCTGACTGAAAATGGGCCAAGGAGGGGTGCGCATGGCCATCCATGCCCCATTTGGCTGGCAGAGGCACCACGGGCTGATCCTTTGATATTTTCAGCCCAGTCCCACAGGCCAGATCTAAGTACCCTGTGGGCCTTGAGTTTGACACCTCTGTCCTAGATCAGGGATGTCAAACTCACATCACGGTGGCATCACAGGACTTTTTTCCCCTTCACTAACCGGGCACGGGCCGGGAGTTTGATAGCCCTGCTTTAGATAGATATATCATTGAAGGTGATTCAAAAGCTGTAACTAGGGGCTTATGAAGTTTGCTGTCTGCCATGTTTTTAGATAGCACATAGCACAATTCATAAGAAACTGCTCTGGCTGCTAATGTTACTAAATAAGTTTCAAGGTTTTGATAAGCCTGTTTAAGTACTGTTTAATACTTAATAGGTATAATAAGTATTTAGGTCATATTTTTTTACTTAATATATTTATGGATTGTAATCAATCCTAAATTTGAATTAAATTAAATAATTTTATTAATTGCATTTAATAAGTTAATATATTAACATAATATGTTATAAGTAAAAGTAACATAATATATTAATATATTTTATTTTCTGAATTTTATTAGAGTTAAGATTAGGATTTTTAGATAGTAATTAAAAAAATATAATATTAAGAATACATAATGTAAAAAGTAGACCAGATAAAGTTAATATTTCCAAATATTTTGCTAATCATAGCGAAAAAGAAATAGTGTGGATTTTAAGCAAAACACCTATGAACTGTAAGATAAGATGTTTTTAACACCAAATGCCTTACTTTATAAACAAAGTTCTATGTCAGAACTTTAATTCCTATATTTTGTTATGCCAGAACCAAAGTGGTTGGTTTCTGCCAAGAAGAGAAAGAAAAAAATGGAATGGAGAAGAGATTTACACAGCTTCATTTAACTAATTTCTATTGGGAAGAAATTTCTATTTGTGTAGTGCAGCACTTGGATCTCATTCAAGCTGTCTGCATAAACTAGTCTTATTTATTAGCAATGAAGTGCCAGAAATGTGCCTGGCCACTACACAACAAATAAAGAAGGCAAGAACTCTCTAAACTCTTTTTAAACAAAGAACGATATGCCAAACGAGACAGGGCTAAGTGCATATCCACATAGTTGTAGGTGCTTTCACTAAAGTTACAATACAGGTGGGGATTGTTTTTTAACAATTTTCAAAAAGTACTAAATTAAACATCAAGGGAAAGTTAAAAGAGAAAGAGATAGTAAGGCCGTAAGGACAAAAGGTTGTTGTGAGAAGGAGAAAGGAAATTGATTATTAGATGGGGTATTACAGGAAAAAAGTGGGAGGGAAGTAGGATGAAGGCCAGTTAGGAAATGGGAAGGGCTGAGCCAAATCAGCATGGTAGAAGATGACACATGAAGATTGCAGCCAAGAACAGAGGGAGGGGAGGGGAAGAGGAGACGAGAAGTAAATGAGGTTGAGCCATGAGCAACATGCAGCCCTCAGTACTTAAACGTTAGCTGTTGGATGCAAGCAGAGGTTGCCATTTTATTTCAGGAAAATGTGACACCCAGAGGCTACTTCAAATATACTTTTTTTCTGAATAGAAATTACAGATCACAGTATTCAAAAGAAGAAATGAACCGAAATTTGGAATGGAAGGGGAGGGAATGGAAGAGAAGGCAAGGCATGGCATGGGAGGAGAGGAGAAGAGAGGAGAGAATCCTTTATTGGCCAAGTGTGATTGGAGACACAAGGAATTTGTCTCCAGTGCAGAAGCTGTACATACAAGCGACAAGGAATAAATCATGATCATAATAATAATACAATCATGAATCGTAAGAAATAACAACCTGTAGGTAAAAACAATGTGTAACAATGTAAAAAAATGGTATAATTAAATAGGGCAATCGGTAGTTTTTTGAAAGGCAAATTTCAGCACATTGGAATGTCATAACAGTATTATTGAATGCTCAACACAATTCACATAGATTAAACATAACAGTCCTATAAAGTGAGTGATATATTTATAGTGTAATAGTAAAGAGGCTATGCAAACCAAGTTGAGACTTTGCAGAGCTGACTCTGTAACCATTGTACCTGGTATACTGGCCTTCATTGCATGAAAATATTTCCTGCCACCACCTCTGAATCGAATGGTATATGAGAATCTGCAGGCCTGTTTTTTAAGAGGAAGTATGATCTTGCTCACACAAATCGAACCTCAGTCCTTGAGCTGTTTCCTATTCACCATTAGCAACTCTGCTTGATCTAGCTTTAAATTCAGCTAGTTTTTTCTTATTCCCGCCTAAGAAATTATATTGACATAGTGGGTGGGCTGGAACGTCAGCTGTGAGAAGCGTGGAACAAGGACAATGTAAAACTGATAAAAATTGTAACCACAATTACCCAAAACAATTAATGAATGCATATTGTTCCATCTTTACAAGAGAGATAATTAGAACAGGGTGTTGACACCTTAGACTGCCTATACATAATTTTCTCATTTAAAATAATAGTTGGAAGCTCTGCACTGTAACATTATCTTCTTAAAAGTAGAGGTGGTATTCAACTGGTTCGCACCGGCTCAGGCGAACTGGTAGCGGTGATTTGGCATGGGTCACCGAACTGGTGGCGACCCCTGGCTGGCCACACCCCCAACCCGGTTGCCCGGTCACCCAGTCGCTCACTTGTCCCAGTCACTCTCCTAGCTTTCCCCATAAGGAATGTGAAGGGAGGCAGACACCACACCTCTGAGGAAAAGAGGAGGTGTCAAAGCCCTAGCTGTCATCCGGGAGGGGACTGCAGAGGGACTGCATCACATACCCTGTCGC
Source organism: Hydrophis major (assembly GCA_033807585.1). Classification (NCBI taxonomy): domain Eukaryota; kingdom Metazoa; phylum Chordata; class Lepidosauria; order Squamata; family Elapidae; genus Hydrophis; species Hydrophis major. Next base: position 112,423,961 of record CM066328.1, on the reverse strand, counting down.
CCCTGCCGCCACTACTTTTGCTCTCATTCTTGGCTTCTTCCATGGGGGCATTCTTAAAGTCAATCTTTAAGAGCTGGAAGATGTTTTGTTAGATTACCGCCAACTCATCACTGGGAGAGGTGTAGCCCCTGAATACACAATAATCTTGGGCAAAGTTCTCTGACTTCTGCCTCCCTTCATGCTCCTTGTGCATGCTGGGAGTGCCTAACCAGAATGAGAGAGAGCGAAGTTGGCTGCTATGAGGCGAGCGCCTTGGCTTCCCCTCTTGTTCCTCACAGTCACCCTGAGCTGGTACGGTTCTTTACTTGGGCAGCCAGACGGCCACAACAGCACCCACAGCAGCAACAGGTAGCGCCGCAACAAAGAGGCACAGTAAGATTTGGCTGTGCAAATTTATCTCTGAGGGGCTTCTGGCAAAAAACAAAACAAAAACCACCCCAAAAGAAAGTCAGCAGGCAGACTCAGCCGGCAATTATGATCTTTAGTTGGGCTTTTTTTTTGTCAGCCCAAGGGCGGAGGGGGGGGAAGGTACATAGGAAATCACCCTGTCTCTGCAGCATCGGTCATGTGAATGAGTGGGTGTGGCCAACTTGACGTCACTCGCAGCAAGGTGCGTAGCAAGGTGTGCACCGCCATGCTCACCTAACAAGCCACACCCACAAAACAGGTAGTAAAATTTTTTGAATCCCACCACTGCTTAAAAGGTATTAATTAAAATTCCAAGATACTTATTCTTTCTATGTTTCTTGTCTAGACTGATTGGTGTATAAAAAAAACCTTGATACTTATAGAGAAAATGAAAAGTTTTAAGAAGAAAAGAAACTGGGTGCATTAGAAAGAGCCATTTTAACTCAAATGATTACATGACATTGTATAAAGAAATGGAATGGCAGTGATACCCTAAAACATCACAATGGCTTGGAAATTCTGGGAGTTGAAGTCCATAAATCTTAAAGCTACAGAGGCTTTGAAACACTGCTTTAAAGCCAGGGTCCCCAATCCCAGGTCTGCGAGCCAGCACCAGCACCAACATGCCAGAAACCGGGCTGCACAAACAAGCAAAGTCCAATGCTTGGGATGCAGGCAGCATGCAAAACCCTGTCCCTTCCTGTCTGCGGAAAAATCTCTCTCCACGGAACTGGTCCTTGGTGCTCAAAAGATTGCAGGCCATTGCTTTAAAGGACATATCTAAGTGTATACTTAAGGTAAAGGTAAAGGTTCCCCTCACACATACGTGCTAGTCATTTCTGGCTCTAGGGGCTGATGCTCATCTCCATTACAAAGCTGAAGACGTCTCCATGGTCATATGGCCGGCATGACTAAATGCTGAAGGTGCACGGAACGCTGTTACCTTCCCACCAAAGTGGTCCCTATTTTTCTACTTGCATTTTTACATGCTTTTAAACTGCTAGGTTGGCAGAAGCTGGGACACATAATAGGAACTCACTCTGTTATGTGGCGCTAGGGATTCGCAGCACCGAACTGCCGACCTTTCTGATTGACATTAGCTATAACCAAATACACAATAGGATTATAGCAAAGAATTAGAAAGTCTTATCAGTTAATATAAGTGTATATAAATACTACAAATGCCTTGGTGAAAATTATCAAGCAATTCAATGATAAATTGTAAGAGGTGATAAATACAACAGCTAGAAAGGATTTGTTGCTACCGCTGGTGACTGCAATAGAAAACTTGGAAAAAAAATGGAAGAACCTGGAACTGAAGAAAGATTTGGATTAAGTAGATTCAATAAGGCAAGAGTTAATAAATACATACAAATATAAATAAATAATTAAAATGGAATTTTGTGAAGAAGCAAATTGTTCATTCCCAACACCTGCTTCAAGCAACATAAATGCAAATTCTACACCTGAACAACATTAAACTCAAATTCACTGCATAATAAGAGCAGAAAAATGCAATCCAGATAGTGAAATCACTTCCAGATGAATATTATAAAACAGTAAGTGAATAATTACTATCAAATATAGGGTTAGATTTAAGAAATTCAAGAGAATTAGTGTGCCAGCAAAACTTATCTGAATAATAGGAACAATATCAGAAACAGATATGGCTTTACTTATACACACAAAAAAGGACCTGAAGAGCAATGGGAAGAGATAAGAGACACAACACTAGATATTGCAAAAACAACCACTCAGATCTAAGGATGGTATGAAAAATGACTGCTTTCTTGAAGCAATTCCCAAGATGCAGAAATGTACATGGGTGACTGAACGATAATTTTAAAAAAACCTACTATGCTTGATAATTTTGAGAAAAATATAAGTGAAACTGTACTGAAGTACAGTGGTTAAAGTAAATAATTAGAATTGAGGACTTCACTGGAATGTTGTTCCAAGACCTATGGATTATCATAAGGCACATTCACAATTGTGAGCATTTGCCTATATACTGTACTTACTAAGGATCAAACCCAACTCATCCGGTCTGTTTCAGCATCAAGTTTATTGATTGCTTCCCTGGAATGATAAAATCCTCTAAAATCCATCAAGAATTTCACCTAGAACAAAATAGGTCAATGACCAAGTGTTGAGCAATAATAATGTTGCACCATCTTTCCCTTATGGTTTCACAGAAAGCTCTACGAATCAGTGCCTTTACCAATTTATCCCAATGTCCATAAAAATTCCATAATTGACAGTGTTGAAAGTTGCTGAGAGGTTAAAGGGAACTATCAAACTGAACACAGATATCCCTGCCCACTTTATTGTGGCTTACTGAACAGAATTTTAAAAAAACGTTGTAAAGCTTACAGCTGATGATCAAAACAGTTTCGCTTTCATATCTCAGCCAAAAGGCCTATTAAAAAGGATTTATATAATTAGTAGTATGATTATCCAGATGCATCTCAAGCTGTAAACCTTTTTCAGTTACTTTTTTCAACTATGGAAAATTTGAGAGGAAGGTATTCCTCAACGGAGATTGTATAACTGTTTTTCTCATAACTGGGTACTCTTCACCCACAAGAAGACATTGGTCACTTCCTTAATAAGTCAGGAGGATCAAGGAAACAAGAAACGTGATGCCAGGTGTTATGTCCTGAATTGGAATACTCGAAATCCCCGAGCCTTGATTGGCTAAGGCGCGGGGATTTCTGATTGGCCAGGCGAGCCGCGCTGATTGGCCCGATTGAAGTCTCCCGCGATTGGTGCAAACCAAGAGCGGGAGACTTGAATCGCTGCCATTGGCCGCGGCCGCCGCTGCGAAAGGTATAAAAGCCGCGGGCTTTTTGCCTTTCGCTGGTTCGGTTCTCCCATTGTTAATAAAGAGCTTTGAATGAAAGTCACCGACTCTGAGCGTCTTTTGCGGACACGACACTGGCGACGAGGGTGGGATCTCGCCCCTGAACCGAACCCCGTGTCCACCCAAGAACCAGCTCCAGCGCAGAGATGGCGAAGATAGCACCGCCCGCCCCCTTCAACCCCGCCGCCGAGGATTGGGAATCGTACTCGGATCGGTTCCGGATGTACCTGGAATGCGCCGGAATGAAGGACGCCCCGGGCCCGCTAAAACGCGCCGTCTTCCTTACGCACTGCGGACCAGAGGTCTTCCAGATGGCCAAAGCATTGGCCAAGCCGGCAGACGCAACCGCCATGGACTGGGACGTCCTCGAACCTATACTGCGGCGCCATTACGCCCCCGAAGTCCCCATCCTGATACGGCGCAACGAGTTCTACCGCCGAAACCAGAAACCAGACGAAAAATTGAGCGACTTCGTCGCAGAGCTACGGCGCCTAGGAGGACTCTGCGAGTTCGAAGGTCTGAACAGTCTCATAAGAGACCGCTTCGTACTCGGCTTATGGGATCCTACACTCCAGAGCCGACTTATGGCCAAGGGCGACATCAGCCTAGCCGATGCCCTTACCGCAGCCGCAGCCGCTGAAGCAACCCGCACGTCGGCAGACAGCATGCGAAGATCTGACGCGAAGGGCGGAAACAACAACCCGGCAAGGTCGGCCGACACAAGAAACGAAGCAACCGCACACTACGGTGAATAACAATCAACCTCCAGCACGTCGGAAGACGAGGAGGACATACATCGCGTGCAGACGGGACGCGGCGACCAACGAAGTCGAAAAGGTCGTAGGTCGAGGACCAACTGCGCCGGGTGCGGCGGCGATCACCCCAGGTCAGAATGCCGATTTTTTGACTCTATCTGTAGGCATTGTGAACGACGGGGTCACATCGCCCGAGTTTGCCGCCAAAAGAAGACCCGCAGCCCGCCCAAATGGGAACAGCACGACAGACGGAGAGAAAGCTCCCCGCCCAGAACCAGAAAGCGCCAGCCAGACGGTCGGTGGGACCGCACTCAACGATCTCAAAGAAGCGGCGACGGTCGGCTAAAAGAAGAAACCCACCAGACGGTGACCATCGGCCACGCCATCTCCGACGGCGCCAGAAAGGTACACGTAGAAGTCCATATCGAAGGCCAGCCATGCAAAATGGAAGTGGACTCCGGGTCCTACCTTTCCATGATTGCATGGCGCGAAATCAAAAGACTGGTGCCTACACTACAAAAAAGAAACGTGCATGCCCAAAAGATCATCATTAAAGACTACCAAGGGAATCGCGTCCTGGTAGTGGGCACCAAGAACTTCAATATAACTTACAAAGGCCACACCGAACAACTGCCACTCACAATCGTCGATCGCGACCGCCCAAGCCTACTGGGTTTACAATGGTTCGCCCCGCTTAACATCGCGCTGACAGGTGTCAACCACGTCACCATCGAAGCTTGGGAACAGCGGCTAGCCCAGGAGTTCCAGGAGGTCTTTGATGGAGGCTTGGGCAAGTACCAGGGGCCCCTTATCTCGTTTGACCTAGACCCAGGGGTTCCCCCTAAGCGGCTTAAACCTAGAAGGGTACCATTCGCCTTAAAGCCTAAAATTGACGAGCAGATCGACAAGCTCGTCAAACAAGGGGTATTGCAACCGATAGACCATGCCAGATGGGAAACCCCTATAGTGACCCCAGTAAAGCCAGACGGGTCCGTGAGAATCTGCAGGGACTATAAGGCCACCCTAAATGGCGCGTTACAACAAAGTGCCTACCCAGTCCCAATAGTGCAACATTTACTGCACTCACTGGGAGGGGGCAAGGTCTTTGCCAAGCTCGACCTCGCCCAGGCATATCAGCAGCTACCTGTGGACGAGAAAACGGCGGAAGCCCAAACAATCGTGACCCATCGGGGGGCTTTCAAGTGTAACCGGCTCCAATTTGGAGTCAGCGTGGCACCAGGCATCTTTCAGAGCCTGATGGAACGTTTGCTACAGGGCATCAAGGGGGTGGTGCCCTATTTCGATGACGTATTAGTGGCGGCGCCAAACGAAGCCGAATTAGAAAACCGACTCAGACAAGTCTTAACAAAATTTAAAGAAACAGGACTTAAAGTCAAACGAGAAAAATGCCAACTATGTACAAAGCAAGTAGAGTTTTTGGGCTATCTCCTAGACCGGCATGGCATTCACCCTACGACTAAAAAAGTGAAAGCCATCAAGGAAGCCCCCACCCCAAAGTCCAAAACGGAACTACAAGTGTTCCTAAGCTTACTAAATTTTTATAATGTTTTCCTACCTCAAAAGGCAACGGCGGCGGAACCTTTACATAGACTCCTAGACAAGAAGGCAGCCTGGACTTGGGGGAGACGAGAGCAAGCCGCCTTTCAAAAAACCAAAGACCTCCTCACCTCCGACGCCGTCCTGATGCAATTCAGCGAAACCTTGCCCTTAGCTGTCACTTGCGACGCATCACCCTTCGGCGTCGGCGCTGTCCTCAGCCACACCCTCCCAGACCAGAGAGAAGCACCCATCGCTTTTTTCTCCAGGACTCTGACTAAACCGGAACGGAACTATAGCCAGCTGGACAAAGAAGCTTTGGCTATAGTTGCCGCCGTTAAACGTTTTCACGAATACCTGTATGGCCGCCCGTTCACAATAGTGACGGATCATAAGCCATTGCTGGGCATCCTCGCTGGAAACCGAGCCACGCCAAACATCTTGTCACCCCGGATGACAAGATGGTCCGAATTCCTGGCAGCCTACAGTTACGAACTGCTACACAAGCCAGGTAAGAAAATTTCGCACGCGGACGCTTTAAGCCGCTCGCCTTTACCTGACTCTGAACCTGACCCAGCACCAACAACAAACACCCTAAGTATCGAGAGTTTACCTATTACCGCATCAGACATTGCCAGAGAAACCGTTAAGGACAGGCGTCTGGCGCGAATCTTACACTGGTTAGAAAGAGGCTGGCCGGAGAAAGACAGTGACGAGACTTTTAAAACATTCCGTCAGCGCCAGACTGAACTTTCACTACTAAGAGGGTGTATTCTGTGGGGTGACTGGGTGGTAATCCCGGACAGATTGCAAGAGAGGGTATTAGAGATGCTACATGAGGGTCATCCTGGCATCGTCAGGACTAAAGCCCTGGCCAGGAGTTACGCTTGGTGGCCGGGGATGGACAAGCAAATTGAAGCATGGGTCGCCAAATGCCACCGATGCCAGGAGACCAGATCCAGCCCACCCGCAGCACCTATCCGGGACTGGGAAACACCACGGGGGCCCTGGTCCAGAATCCATCTAGACTTTGCTGGCCCCACAAATGGGCATACTTTTCTAATCACAGTTGACGCGTACTCCAATTGGTTGGAAGTAAGCGACATGAAATCCACTACCACAGAGGCCGTCGTTAAAGAACTGTGTAAACTGTTTTCCACACACGGCCTCCCAGACGTCGTCGTCTCAGACAACGGGCCCCAGTTCACTTCCATCGATTTTGAACGGTTCCTGGCGGAGAGGGGTATCCGCCACGCATTAACAGCACCGGCGCATCCGGTGGCGAACGGTAGGGCGGAACGGATGGTCCAGTTTACGAAAAAGACCCTCCGGAAAATGGACCATGGGGAGATCAGCGACAAAATCAACCGACTGCTCTTCATACAGCACATCACTCCCAATACCACAACTAACAAGAGCCCTGCAGAGCTTCTAATGGGCAGAAAGCTGAGGTCCTCACTCGACAGATTGCACCCGACCTATAAGCCGGAGCGGCCCCCAGACTCCAGCTCCAGGTACCGGACATTTGACCCAGGTGACTTAGTCTATGCAAAGAACATGACGGGGGACCCCCTATGGATCCCAGCCGTCATAACTCAAGTCACTGGTCCACGGTCGTACCGGCTCCAAACCATCGATGGGCGAGCCTGGAAACGACATATCGACCAGCTCAGGTCACGAACAGCGACTGACCTCAACCCCCAAGACACGAACCAAGGGGGGAGGGAATACCCGGAGAGACAATCGCAGGAAAAAATAAACCAAAAATACTCACCGGAACACAGCCATCGCGAGTCCCCTCCGGAGAAGAACCACCTGGCCAGCTCTACCGACTCGGAGAAGCCAAGCGGGAGCGGCGAAATCCGTAGCTCAACCGACCTGGTAGGCCCAGGCGGGAGCCACGGCAAAAGAACCGGCCCGATCATCCAGCCGGTTCGCACAGAGGCAGGAGCAGCCAAAAAGATGACCGCTCCGGCCGAGTTACAGCATGCAAGTGAGTTGCGCAGGTCAACTAGGACTCGACGGAGCCCCGCCTACCTGCGTGACTACACCACGTGATGGACCATACCAAGAGGGGAGGGGTGTTATGTCCTGAATTGGAATACTCGAAATCCCCGAGCCTTGATTGGCTAAGGCGCGGGGATTTCTGATTGGCCAGGCGAGCCGCGCTGATTGGCCCGATTGAAGTCTCCCGCGATTGGTGCAAACCAAGAGCGGGAGACTTGAATCGCTGCCATTGGCCGCGGCCGCCGCTGCGAAAGGTATAAAAGCCACGGGCTTTTTGCCTTTCGCCGGTTCGGTTCTCCCATTGTTAATAAAGAGCTTTGAATGAAAGTCACCGACTCTGAGCGTCTTTTGCGGACACGACACCAGGTGCATCAAGGACATGCACACATCTTGTCTATGTCCTTGATATCTACAAGCTGAGAAGAATCCAAAATAGCAGGACAAGCATTTGTCAAGCTGCTATTGAAATATATGAAATATTCTGGCTTCCCCACCTTCCTCTAATACCTTGGTAAAGGGATACAACCACCCCCACCCCCAGACTCTTCTATATGGATACAATGGAAGTGGAGGAAACAGTTGTGCAATGGGTCTCACTGCATGCTCAGATGCACTTCTTTTGCTCTCCAGGTGTCAATTCTTTTACATCAACCTTCTGAACTCCATAATGACCGGAGTTGATTTAACTCTGCACAAAGGCTTAGAAACATTGATGTCAACTACCTGGGTTGTTTCTGTGTTTCACAGAAAGTTTCAAAAATATTGTCATCAGACAGAATGGAACATTTCCCCAGTACATTGGATTCTTGAGGAACCTAACTTGAACCATTTTAATTAGAGATTTTTTACACTCCAAGTTCCTCCTTCAGTTTATTGATCAGGGGTATCAAACTCACATCGTCACAGTGGCATCACATGATGTATCAGGACATTTCCCCTCCTTCGCTAAACCGGCCGTGGACATGGCCAGTGTACGACGCATCCAGCCTGTGAGCCGGGAGTTTGAAAGCCCTGCACTAGGTCATCAGAATACAAAACTTCTGAATGAGATTGTGTACTAATTGCAGTGATTCCTGTATCATTGTACATAGTCATTCATGTCCTTATCTTTTTACAATATTACTACAATATTACTACAATGTCCCAACCAACCAAATGTGACTGAGATGGAATATCTGGTTAGTATGATGGAACGCCTGTGGATATAGCTATGGTTTCCCTAGTCTTAACTCCTAGTTTATGATATCATGGAGAAGTGTGGTAGGTGGAGCTAAAAGAGCTGAATTCCTCTCTTCTCTCATCCAACAATTACCCAGGCATTGAAGTCAAGATTTTCAGTTTGCAGGCATTATACTAAAGAATAAATAGTTTTATACTATTTGCAAGTTGATTGGGATAATATTATGGAATACTTATCTCTTGGAGTGTTTTGCTCTGTGTTTTTCCAAAAAGGAGTATGCAGGCATTTGTAGGATAACTACATTTAGATCACCTACTATTTGTTCTTTTTTTTTAAAAAAAAAAAACACCTTCATTTCAATTTTTATATTTAATATTTTAGGCATTGATGGTTTTATTATAATAGTTTTATTTAAGGTTATGTTTTATTGCTCTTTTGTAAACTGGGTAACTCTGGAAGGAACAGTGGTGTAGAAATTAAACAAATCAATAATCATAATCATTTATGACCATGTAATCATCCTTATTGCATCATGTAAATCAAAATATAGCATCTGAATTATTATTATTAGTTTTCCACTAATCAGTAATAATACTTATTGGCCATTAATCTTATGCAGAAGGTGCTATCACTTTTAACACACTGGCTTCCGCTGAGAGAAATGTATTATTTATTTCAGCAGTTTATGTATAAAACAGTTATATATTGCCTTTCAGCAAACTTTCAGTTAAAATGAATAAAATTTTGGAAGGTATCCAATAGCACCTTCTGCAATATAATGCATCCCCAGAGAATATGGTTTTTCCTTTCTCTCCCCCTCTTTGCAGTGTCTCTCCCTCACTTCCAGAAATCTTTAGGAAAATGTTCTGGAGTGAATTTGGGGTGGAGACAGAGAAAAAGTACTGCTGAAATAAATATGTTGTAGAAGGAATTTTCCCCCAAATACCATTGAAAAATCTGTGGCACAAGCAACATTCTTATTTACAGAGAAGGAAAAAAAAAATCAAATTATACTTTAAAGTGAATTTCACTGATTTCACTTCCTGAACCATTATGTAATTTTAAATGGAATTGGCTAATGATTTTGATATTTCGTTGAACCTTGCAATATAGAAAAATAGCAAGGTACGCACAAAAATGTGTCCACATGTAAAAGGGTGTATTTATACTTGTACAAAAATGCATTACCTTCTTATAAAACTGTTACTCTTAGGAAAAACTCACCGTGAATATTAAGAGACAAGTGCATGAATCAGAGGTGGAATTCAGCAGGTTCTGACCAGTTCTGGAGAACTGCTAGTGGAAATTTTCAGTCGTCCAGAGAACCGGCAAATCCCACCTCTGACTGGAGATTTTACAGTATCCTTCCCCTGCCACACCCACCAGGCCATGCCCACAGAACCGGTAGTAAAAAAAATTGAATTCCACCACTGGCATGAATGGTAATTTAAAGTTTTGAATTTACTTTTTTTTTAAAAAAGACTTCTTACAATCATTACCAATTGGATATACTGTAGCAGAGTTTTTCTTTTTCTGAGAAACTGAAGCTATTTTTAAACCTGTTTTTACAGAAATAAATCAGTACAGTAAAAATATCAATGTCCAATAGCATGGCAAAATGTTAAACCATGATTTGATCTTCCTGTTTTAAAAATAGTTTGGGCACAATGCTGCTTAAAATATTATAAACTTTAAATATTTCCAACTAAAGTCATTTAGCATAAAAATGTATTTCTTACAGATTTTGTAAGTGGATTTTAATATGTTATTTTTATTTTTTTTAAAAAGAATTACAAATAAAATATTGTCGCTAAAATGACCACAAAAACCAATAAAATTTTCATAACATTTATAATATCTGATTTAGTATTATTTATTAGAATTTTAAATAATCTCTACATTTTTTACCTCTTGCAAACTCCAGGCTTTCACCAAAAATAAATCACTGTTTAACAAGGTCAACAGAAATAAAGACCAAGTGAGGTTCAAAGTTTGTAGGTCTTTGCATTTATCAGGTAGAAATATGCTGCATTTCACTAGTTCATAAAATGTCCTCTTATAAAAAAAACATTAATCTTTGTTCTTCTAAATCTTGATTTCTCAAATGAAAGAAATGAATAATGGCATTGAATCAAGAAATTGTTGGAAGGTATTTTTTGCTTTGTCTTTTCAGGACCACCAGGACTTCCACATACGTTTTCAATTTCTGTAAGGATGTGATGATCTTGTGGGCAAGTTTCACTCCTACAGCCTGTACTGAAGATCAGTCAGCATAGGGTACTCTTTTCATGGAGGGATCAAGACAAGTTCAGCATTCACTATATCGACTGTGTTAACTACCACTGTTTTGTTCTATGATTGTGCACTTAGCTTTAAATTCCAATTCTGCAGATTTTCCATTTTATCAATGTAACTCCCAGTTATACTAAATTTAGCTTTTTTGCTCTAACAGACTGATAGTGTATAGAACCAAAAATAACACTTTTTAACCTTATCTAGTATTTTATTTTATTTTTATTTAATTTTATTTAATTTTATTTTTCCCCTCATTGATTCTACATATGTACTGTTAAGTATTCTGACATGGGTTGAAGTAAATTGGAGACAGTCTTTGTTGGTGAACTTTCAGCTTTTTATTACATAGTGACTTGTCAAAACAACAACAGTGAACCTTGCCTTATATAGGCAACCTTTGTGAGAATTGTCCAATAGCGAGCTATGAACGCAAGTACTTTAAACCAATAATAATCCTCTGTTAAGGGCCAATCGGATTCCTAAGAACTAGCCAATCCGATCTGGCCGCCTAACAGCCAATCAGAAGTGCAGGGCCAGAACCCTGCACTTAACCTCAAGCTCAAACTTTATTAACTATGGTACATACATAACACCCCTTCCCCCTGGCTTCTTAATTATGGTGTAGTTATATAATCCTTTATGTAGGATGGTTGTCTAAGTCTTTCGGATTTTCATTGGACTGGTTGATTGCAATCCTGTTGAGGTAGATTGTTGTTTGGCAGTGTCTCTGCTTCTTGCTCAGGTGCAATTTCTTGTGGTGCAAACAATTCTCCTTCCTGCTCCATTTCTTGAGTCTCACTTGATTCGTCGCTCTCTTCGAGCAGGTTCCCTGGAACGTCATCTTCTTCTTCTGTACCTCCCCCCCCTCGGTTTGGTCATGGGGGAGTTGTTGACTGGCCGTTATAAGTCGTGACCGTAATTGGTCGATATGCCGTTTCCACAGTCTATTGTCACAGCATTGCACTACGTAGGATTTGGGGCCGGTCACTCGTACTACCGTTGCCTCTATCCATAACGGGTCGCCTGATAAGTTCCGTGCGTAAACGCGGTCTCCTATCTGGAACGTGCGACAGCGGCCACTGGATCCTATTGGCTTTTCCGGTTCGTAAGCAGGGTGCAACCAGTCGAGGTGGGAACGGAGTCTTCGTCCCATCAGTAGTTCTGCGGGAGTTCTGCCGGTGACGCTATGTGGAGTTATGTGTTGCAAAAAGAGAATTTGGTTGACTTTGTCATCGATATTGTCATAGTCCATTTTTTGCAAAGTCTTTTTAACAAATTGGACCATGCGTTCCGCTCGGCCATTGGTCGCAGGGTGCGCAGGCGAGGTGAGCGCATGGCGGATGCCACGGTCAGCGAGGTACTGCTCAAACATCAATGCCGTGAACTGTGGTCCGTTATCGGACACCAGGACGTCAGGCAATCCGTGGGTTGCAAAGAGTCTATTTAGCATCTTAATCACTGCCTCAGAAGTTGTGGCCGTCATACGATGAACTTCTAACCAATTGGAATATGCGTCGACGGTCAGCAGGAAGGTATATCCTTTGGTTGGCCCTGTGAAATCCAGGTGGATTCTGGACCAGGGTCCTCATGGCGTTTCCCATTCAGTAGGCATGGCTTTTGGTGGGGCGTTGCTGGCTTGTTGGCAACTGGTACACGTTTTGACCCACTGCTCGATTTGCTGGTCCATGCCCGGCCACCATGCGTAGCTTCGTGTGAGTGCTTTCATCCGCACGATGCCGGGGTGGCCCTCGTGTAGGGTTTGTAGTAGTGTCTTCCGGAGTTGTTCTGGGACAACGACTCTATCGCCCCAGATGACACAGCCTTTTTGTGAAAAAAGTTCAGTCTGTCTTGCTTTAAATGGCGTGAAGTCATCTGGGACTTGGTCCAATGGCCATCCGCGTTCTACCCAGCCTAGGACTCGAGCTAGGGTGTGGTCTCATTGGTTTCTCTCGCGATGTCTCGGGTGGTCATAGGCGGCGAGTTGGGTGTTTCGATCTGTAACATGGTTGCCGTTGGTGCCGGATCGTCGAGAGTCTCTGGAAGCGGTGCTCGGCTTAATGCGTCGGTGTGGGGAATGGCTTTCCCCGGGCGATATTGCAGGCGATAATTATAAGCAGCTAGAAATTCTGACCATCGAGTCATTCTCGGGGATAATATGTAGGGGGTTGGCTTGTCCCCGGCTATTATCCCAAGCAACGGTTTGTGGTCAGTTACAATGGTAAATGTCCTTCCATACACATATTCATGAAATTTCTTTACTGCTGAAACGATTGCAAGAGCTTCTTTATCAATTTGTCCATAGTTCCGCTCTGCATGTGAAAGAGTCTTCGAAAAGTATGCAACAGGGGCCTCGTTCCCATTAGGCAGTACATGACTCAAAATGGCGCCCACCCCAAAGGTTGAGGCATCGCAGGTTATAACTAATGGTAATGTCTCGTTGTACTGCATAAGTACAGAGTCAGATATAAGCATTTTTTTTACATTCCGAAATACTTGTTCTTCCCGGTAACCCCAAACCCACAATGCTTTTTTATCTAATAACCGGTGTAACGGTTCAGCAACAGTCGCCTTGTGCGGTAAAAACACATTATAGAAATTTATGAGGCCTAAGAATGCCTGGAGATCGGTCTTGTTACGGGGCCTGGGAGCATTTTTTATCGCCTTTAATTTACTCTCCGTAGGGTGAATGCCCTGGCTATCAATGCGATACCCTAGAAACTCAACACTGTCAGAATATAAGTGACATTTATCCTTTTTTACTTTAAGTCCTGCCTCTTGGAATTTTTTAAGAACACATTTCAAACGATCCTGCAAATTTGTTTTTGTTGGTGCTGCAATTAATACATCATCAAAATATGGAACCACGCCCTTGATTCCCTGTAACAACCTTTCCATTAGGCTTTGGAATATCCCTGGGGCCACACTCACCCCGAATTGCAATCGAGTACATTTAAAAGCACCCCTGTGCGTTACAATTGTTTGGGCTTGGGCCGTCTTATCGTCCACTGATAATTGTTGATAAGCTTGAGCTAAATCTAATTTAGCGAAAACCTTTCCGTCCCCCAAGTAATGGAGGAGGTGCTGCACCACCGGAACTGGATACGCATTCTGCTGTAGGGCGTGGTTTAGAGTGGCCCGGTAGTCCCCACAAATTTGAATTGACCCATCTGGCTTAATGGGGGTTACAATAGGAGTCTCCCATGGAGAATGATCAATGGGCTTCAACACCCCCTGTGCAATTAGTTTGTCGAGTTGTTCATCTATCTTAGCTTTAAGAGCGAAGGGAACTCGACGGGGCTTGAAACGGATTGGGGCTACTTTTGGATCTAGGCTAAATGAGATTGGGGTCCCTTTATACTCGCCTAAATGATCTGCGAAAACATCGCTGAACTCAGAAATAAGGTCCTCCTCCCACTCACAATCACCGATTCGGTTCACGCCGGCCACTTCGATGCCAAGTGGCACGAACCATTGGAGGCCCAACAAACTAGGCCTATCTCTGTCGATGATCGTTAGAGGTAAGTACGCCGTATGCTTTTTAAAAGAGACTTGGACTCGGCAAGACCCAACTACGGGGATTCAGTTCCCTTGGTAGTCCTTGAGGATGAGGTGTTGTAATCGGAGGTCTTGGCGTTGGATTGTAGGGATGAGTTGCTTTAACGTCTTCCACGACACCATCAAGAGGGACGATCCCGAGTCGACCTCCATGTGGCAAGGTTGGTTCTCTATAGCTACCGTGACTCGAATTTTCTTAGCGTCCATGGCTGAGGCGTGACCTATAGTGATAGTATGGTGAGCCTCTTCTTTTTGAATTGCTCGATTTCTGTAGGAGTGGTTTACTGGTTCTCGCCTTACAGGATGGTTTCCTGTCGATTGGCGATAGTTGGTCCCTTTTGAGGCCTGGCTGGGTCCTGGTAAGCTGCGGCATACCCGGCTGATGTGGCCTCGTTTTCCGCACTCATGGCAGAGTGCGTCGCGGAATTTGCATTCGGCCCTGGCATGGTTCGCTCCACAACCTGCGCAAGGGCGTAAGGGCTTAGGGCGAGGGTCCCTGTCGGACCGCAGTCGATGGACCCCTTCTTTGTCGCTGTCTGACGACGAAGAGAGGTCCTCGTGGTGCATCGTTAGTAACTGCCCTTCTGACTTGGATAAAATGTCGCTTGTCGGTGGTGGTACCGGAGTGCGGCTTCGCCATAGTTGTGCAGCTGGTCGCCTCCACAGCCGTGGCTTCAGCGATGGCGTCAGCAAGCTGATGTCGCCTTTCGCCATCAGCTTGCTTTGCACGCCTAGTGCATCTAATCCCAGAATTAATCAATCTCTCAGTGCTTCTTCTAAATCTGCGAACCCGCAAAGGCCCCCTAAATTTCAGAGATCTGCCACGAAATCGGCCATGCTCTCTCCTTTTCGCTGGTTTCTCTGATAGAACTCGTGGCGTCTCAAGAGTGTAGGAACGGTTGGCGCGTAATGGTCTCTCAGGATGGGTTCGAGGTCGTCCCAGCTCATGGCCTTCACTTCTCGAGGTTTCGCCAGCGCTTTAGCCATTTTAAAGACAGCCGGGCTGCAGTGCGTCAGGAACAGTGCCCGCTTCTTTGCTGGTGTGGCGTCCTTCAAATTATTTGTTTCGAGAAACATTTGGAAGCGATCCATGTAGGATTCCCAATCCTCTTGATTTGGATCGAACGGAGCGGGTGGTACGATGCCGCCGGACATGGTTCCGTTGATGGCGCCATCTCAACACGTGCTCGGTATATGGTCAAACTTGTGGCCTGCGGGCCAGATGCATCACGTGCTAGTCCTGTCCCTGCCCAGTTTAGCGAAGGGGAAAAAAAAAGTCCTGATACGTCACATGACACTGCTGTGACGACATGGGTTTGACAATCCTGCTATATGGTTTACTTATCAAAACAAATCTCAGCCCTAGAATCTGTTACAAGAAAGAAAATTACATGCATAAATAGCATATGACTTTTCTTTGATTCTGAGGAATTCTTTTAAAGTTTAATATAGCCTAGAACCGTGATGGCGAACCTATGGTACACGTGCCGGAAGTGGCACGTAGAGCCATTTCTGCTGGCACATGAAAGATCACCAGGAAGAGCCCCACTGAGCATTCCAGTGTGCCCCCCGCCAGCCAGCTGATTGTCAGGTATCTGCCGCGCATGCGCAGGGTGCAGGGAGCACGTGGGGATTGCATGCGCATGTGCAGAGGCACACAGCATGGGTGGGTCATGTGCGCATGCGTAGGGGGGCGGGGGATACATGAATTCGTTATGTGACATGGAAAAGGTTAGCCATCACTGGTCTAGTCTCTTTGGGCTGAAGATAGATAATAGAAGCTCCACTATATTTTTTGCCCCCTGTCGGTAAGGTAGGCAATCATATCTATACAAAATGCAGAATTTTGCACCTTCATCTGTGGAAATATTGCTGTCTCTCTCTCTCTCTCTCTCTCTCTCTCTCTCTCTCTCTCTCTCTCTCTCTCTCTCTCTCTCTCTCTCTCTCTCTCTGTGTGTGTGTGTGTGTGTAAGAGAGTGTTTGAGTCTCTCTATATAAAAACCGTATAAATGCTTGCTTTTAAAACTTAAATGATTTTTTATGTTTATACATGCAATTTTAAATGTTGCCGCTTATTATTCATAGAATATTCACATTTCTTCTGTGTAAATAAAATAAAATCCAACTACATGGATTATTCCAATATTTCCTCTCCCAGAAAAGCACAGGTGGGTAGCTAGCAAGATATGCAGCCAGTTAACTCTTTTAAGAAGAATGTCAGCAATACTTTTATGTTGAGTCCAGAGGCAATGATACTCATTTATACTCTGTGTAATTCATCCAACATCTTTTCTTAGCCTCTGGGTGCCATAATCCTGATATAAATTTGGTTTCTAACTGGAGGTATATTATGGGAGCTCAGGATGCATACAACTTTCTTCAACATATATCAAACATAAAACTGTTCCAGATCCTCTTAACAAGACAAAACTTTAATGGAGCTATTTTATTCTCCTTTTTCTTAAATTAAAAAGTGTTTTATTCTTGGCTATGTATCATCATAGAAAACCTCTGGGGAAAAATCCAATATTTTACATCCAATATTGGGATTGGATGTATGTTCAGGCAATGAATTTGTCTCTTTCCTTCCGGTACCTTCCTACTGGAAGCTCACCATCCTCTGGATTTGGAGGGACCTGGAAATGTAGAAGAAATGTAGAAAACCCATCTTATTAGTAGAAGGGGTTTTTTTTTATTAGATGCTACCTGTCGTAGTATTGTAATGATCTTTTCTGGAAATGATAATACATTCTATTAAAATGATGAATAAAGGTGCAAACTACCATATTAGAACAAAAATAGTAGTGGTATACTCATCCCTCAGAATCAGTAGCATAAAAATGTGTGTCTCAAGATCTATAGAAATAATGCAGTTAGGAAGGAAAGTAAGGGTGTGAAATTGGGTTTTGAGTCAGAAGAGTTTAGGATCAATGGATTAAAAGATTGCTTGCTTGGAGTTACATTTTAAAAAGTAATTCTAAAAAAGTTCTTCTCTGTTGCAAAACATTAGTTTAAAGAGGGTTTCTATGGTCTTCTGTGAAGCAGTACATGGTATGAAAAACCTGTGAGCAAAAGATCATTTTCCTTTAAACGTAATGTACCAGTAAACATTCCCAGTGGTTCTGTTGAAAATAATGGCAAATGTTGATAAGCTTCTTCAACCGATGTCAGCCAATTATTTTTATTATAACATTTGTCCAAAAAGACATCTGTCTAAATATTTACTTGGTGATCTCATTATCCATATTGCTTCAGTCAACCATGGTTTATCAAAACAGAATGCAAATAAACATTTATAACAATTAATTAACGTTATCTCTTGAATTGTTATAGATTTTTTTAGAATTTGTATTGTGAATTGTTTAATTTCTGAATCTTTAATGTATTTTGTCAGACATTCATGAGTCACAAATTAAAGAACTGATGATGCTTTTATATTCCCCTGTCAATTTTAAATTGAGAATATAATTCCTTATAAAATTCTGCAAATTCTTCTATTCTTTCCAATCTTGTATAACAATTTATCTGTTGCTGTTATCATCCTTCTGCCTCTCTTTGTTCTGATTTGCTATGCAAATAAACCAGAAAAATAAAAATAATCCTGGTATATTTGCATACTTAAAATTATTTTATAACATTTTATTTTCTTTTTGAGTTCTGTATTTCTACTAAATCCAATAATTATTTGAGTTTATTTAGCTCCTTCAGTCCTTACTGCCTTGGGTTGGTTTGTGAATCTGTTTTGGTTCCTCTAGGTTTTTTTTACAATTGTGATTTCTATCTGTTATATAGAATACAGAAAAAAACCCTTTCTTTTGCTTTGCTGCAAGTTTTATGTGCATTCCTTACATGAGAAGAACAATTATTTGGAGACTGACAAATATATATTAGCATGGTTTTCTGAAAAAGTGGAGAATCTGTATTTTTGTTAAAACTGTGAATAAAATTGTACCTTCTTTAGCTCATCCTATGATCCTTCACAAGATCAAGAAAACACAATCAACTTCCTTGGAATTGATTATACATGTCTAGTTTTTTTACTCCTATTTTTTTTTAAAAAAAAAAGATTTTTGAAGCACCCAAAGATCAACAGTCATACTCACTGAGAACCAAGTAAATCCAATATACTGGTATTATAATTTAGTATATAGACTTAAAATTATATGTACTATTTCCAGATTTAAACTGGTAATAATTCCTTGGGCTTTTATGTAGCTACAAAGATTAGGATAGTAATTTAAGCAGCTTGCTGTCCATGAGCATGCTATGAAATATATTCAGTGACACCAGCAAAGCCTCTGGGAAGCTTTACATCCAGGAAAGAGACATAAACAATTTTCAAATGGGCACTATGGATTACAAACTGAATGTCTTACCAAACATAAAGATTTGCTTGGCAATATGGACAAAAGGGTCAATAAAAGTTATGGTTCTATTGCAAAGCCTTGAATTAAATATTGCTAGTATTTGAGAAGTTTAGTATTTAATTTGAATCTAATCTGCCAACTTTAAATAGTTTAAATCTTTGTAAAATGCGCTATTCCCATGTTCTGATTATTTCATGCAGAGTTAAGCCTAATGGTCTGGTCTATGCCTGTAAATTACAAGAATTTAGCAAAAAAAATTCAAACTCTTAGTATATCACAGTCACACTTACTTACATTGGTAGATGGCAGGCAATCAAATAAGCACAATAAACATTTTAAAAATTTGAAAACTTGTTCATACTACCAGTAGAAAACTACTTACATTAATAGTAACGTTAAAAGATATCTAAGAAAACCCAGTATCAGAGACATTTTTGTATACATAATCCTCAATCTGATAGTTAAAAGGATTTGTCAAACCAAACCTAACTAGTTTCAGTCTCATATCTGCTATCTCTAGTGGCTAATACCATCCGAGTCAGAGACAGATCTAAATGTGATTACTCTCAGAATAGTTGTCTATCCCAATCTTGCTGTTTTATGATCGGTTTACTAGACCATGTCATCTGGGGATTTATGTTCGTTCCGAATAATGTTCCTTTTGGAATAAAAACATAAGTGTTCTTAATGTTCACATATCAGTTCTAATCCACCCTGCATTTTGTTAAAGTTTTAGGTTCACAGATTAATTATGTGTTATACAAAGCTGGTGTTACTTTATATTATTGTAAGGCCATTAGGTAGTTTTAAGACATGGTGATATTATAATAAAGTATTTGTATTTCCATGCGCAGTATGCTTTTATTGGATATAATTCTGTCAATCTCCCCAGCCCCCAACTTGATTTTTTTCATTCTGGTACATATCATAGGCAAATTGTGATTTAGTGCCATGTAGTAATTAACATCATTCCATTGCCATTTCTGGGAGAGGAACTGCATTTAATGGTTTAAAAAAACAACAAAATTAGTCAGTCTTTTTAAAATAGCAATAGCACTTAGACTTATAGATTGCTTCACAGTGCCTTGCAGCCCACTCTAAGAGGTTTACAAGAGTCAGTATATTTCCCCCAACAATCTGGGTCCTCATTTTACCAACCTTGGAAGGATGGAAAACTGAGTCAGCTTTGAACCAGAGAGAAATAGCCTGCAATACTGCATTCTAAGCCCTGTGCCACCACAGCTCATATCTTTGTAAATACCTTACAAAATATGTATTTATTTACTGTATTTAAAAGATTTATATGGCCACCTATCTCAGAGTACAAGTCTGGTTGGTTCATACCAACAATAAAAAAGTAAAACTGTAAGGTCATAAAACTCTACATAGTGCAAATCAAAAATTAAAAATCTGACACCTCAGTCATCTGCTGTGATGACCCAGGGTGGGATACAAAAGCAACAAAGTCACAAAAACAGGTGAAGTCCCTTTAATTCCTTCAACTTGGCTTCAAAGGTCTAATTATTGACTGGAGAAAAAACTCAGTTGTGAAAAGGAAGAACTTCTGTTCAAACTCAAAATACATATAAATTATAAATATAAAAAAACAACACAACCCACACTGAAGTAATTGATGAGACAAGGCAGGATAAGGGCTTGAAGACGTCCACAGATATCGAAATACACACACTGGGAAGGACGCCAGAACTCAGATAAGAACTGACAAGACTAGAAATATTTCCATGCTTTGCTTCCAGCACTGGCCCATGCTCAGTTTGTCCTTTTAAACAGTCCTCACAGCTGCAGCACATGAAGGGGATCAAGGTCCTTTCCTCCCCCCGTACACCACGCCATTCAATTTCTCTCTTATCTGCTCCTCCCACTAGGTAGTAATATTTCAAAGAAGGGATCTGTACTGTGCCTATCCTATTGTCAACCCAGCATCCTTACCACTAGAAGTACCACACTACTCCCCTATCCTATCTAATCTGGTGGGACAGGCAGATAATGTCAGGATGGGTAGTCCCACAAATAAACTGCCCTGTAGCTATAGGACTTTAAGGGTGTTAATCAGCACCTTTCATTGCACCTAGATGGAAACTGAGAGCCAATGCAGCTCATGCAACAGGGATGCAATGTAGGTGAACCTATGGTTATCTAGTACTATTATATCACTGAATTCTTGAGCAGTTTCAGCTTCCAGATGGGCTTCAAGGGCAGCCCCTTGTATAGAACTGTGCATTAAAATATTACAGAATTTGAGCAGAATAAAACATAAGTGGGCCTCTATGAAGTCTATCTGCTGGGAGGGTAGTGGGCTTTCCTGTGCAGTTGATTGACTACTGTGAGAACAGACTGTTGGGTAATATATATAAAACGTATGATGAACAGTTGCAGGGATTTGGAATGTCTATTTTAATGAAGAAGACTAGGGGTGACATGATACCAATGTTCCAATATCTAAGAAGCTGCCACAAAGAAGAGGGGCTCAACCTAATCAAGGAGAGAACCAACCTTGAACTAAGGAGAAATTTCCTGACAGAACAATTAATTTCCTGATAGTTAGAACAATTAATCAGTGGAACACATTGCCTCCAGAGCTTCTGGGTGCTCCAACACTGGAGGTTTTTAAGAAGAGAGTAGACAATCATTTGTTGGAAATGGTATAGGTTTTCCTGCTTGAGTAGAGGCTGATGGAGAACCTATACATTTGGTTGATGCTGATGGTAACTCTTTCATATTCATCGCTATTCAGGGGAACTTATGTTTTTCCTTGTCATAAATAGCCAACTGCATAGGAAGAAAGTGTTCACATTTTTCTCTTACTTGCCCATTCCTGGGTTTTTTAATGGATTGTGTTATTTTGATTGCTACTGGAACCTCTGTAAAGTGCTTTGGAAATGATAGGCATTACTCTACCTGACTCTGTGGTTTCTTCCCCAAACCCCAAAAACTTCAACCTTAGACTTTAACTTTAGACTGTCTACTATTGACCTCACCCCTTTCCTAAGAGGTCTGTAGGGGGCGTGCATAAGCGCACCAATGTGCCTACCATCCCTGTCCTATTGTTTCTTTTATTTTTCTTATATGTATCCATGTATTCATAACTATGTTTTTACTTATACCTATTATCTTGTAAGCAATCGACAAAATAAATAAATAAATAAATAAATAAATAAATAAATGTAAGATGATGATAATTAATAAAAATACTTGCTCTTTCTATTTTGTGCCTTATGAAGCTAATCAATATGTCTACGTATAAACTGAGCAAATTAGTTTTACTTTTTCTTCTTATTCAGTTGTGTCTAACTATGACAAGATGAATATAATTGTGTTAGGGTTATCCATTAACAATTGCGTCTTTTTCTTGTGACTTCATACAAACTCATGGGAGTTGCCCTTAATAAATTGAGCCTGAGAATGAAGATTTAATGTGAGGTTTCAAAGCAGTGCTAGAAAGCTAAAAATACAAAACCTGTCACCATCAGATGATTTTAAAGATCTGGAAACATTTGCCAATATTACTTAAAGAAAAGTGGATGTTCAAGTTGTCATGGGGAATGTTTTCCTTTATTACTTTTACAAATTGCCTGAAAATAGGATGGATGACAGAATCCAAGATGGCCACTTTCTTTTCTTTTTTTAATGAATTTTATTAATTTTCAATAAACAAACATACACAAACAAAACACAAAACATAAAAACATAAAACTTCTTTTTGGAAAGCAGCCTAGTCCCGGGTTACAGACATAAATCAAGTTCATGCTCACTTTATATACCATTTCATATCTTATTTACCATTCTATATTTTCCATATGGCTTCTCCCCTCTTTTCACTCTCTTAATTCTATTTTATTTATTTCATCTCGATTTAGATCATTATACTGATATCTTTTGTCCGTTCTGTAATCATCTATTTTTCTTTTCTTATTAACACAATATTTCTCCTGTAATCACTAATTGAAGTATGACGCCTTTATATCTTTCCCCTAAATTTAATACTTAAAATAATATATAATTCTCATTCTGATTCTGCTTAGCACATTCTAAAACTACCTACTACATTTTAAGATAGAAAAATAATAAATTTATAATATAATTGAAACAATAATCCATAGTATATTAAACTTTATCATTTATGCATTTTGGTATTTTGTTAAATCATATAAAGATCCAGTTTTCTAACATTGTTTCAAGTAAAGATACAAGAATACAATCTTATGTACTTTTTCAGAATCTCTTTTGTATGTAGAATGTACTAAGCAGAATCAGAATGGAAATTATATATTATCTTAAGTGTTAAATTTAGAGGAAAGATAGACCCCAGGAAGAGAAAGTTTAAAAAGAAGAAAGGGCTAAAAGAAATAGTTTGTGTTTACAGAAGAGAGTGGAGACCAAGAGGGTGGAGATTAAGGGTATGGGGGTGGATGGGTAAAAAGGCAAGATGGCCACTTTCTATGTCACCTGTCACTTTCTAAAACAGGGCTGACAAACTTGCAACCCTCAGGCCAGATACATCACACACTGGCCATGCCCCCGCCTTGTTTAGCAAAGGGGGGAAAAGTCCCAATATGTTACGTGACATCATCGTGACGACCTGAGTTTGACACTCCTGTTCTAAAACAATAATTAAGGAAGGCATTACAAAAAGATGAGAGTCATATATCAATTTTTCTATTTATGCTCCCCTCCTTACTTATTCTAAGACTATATCAAGAATCTGATTTTTGTATTGATCCATGTCAGTGCACACATGTGCATACCTGTTTTGTTTTTCTTTTCTTTAGAAGTTCAGTCTCCTTGTACTGATATTGCTGTATTTTATATGTCATTTAGGTGGCATGTTCAATAAATGATTTCTTAAACTTTAATATAGGTTAGAAGAAAAAATGATTTGATTTATAGCATTTATCAGGAACCCCTCCCGAATAAAATAAATAACACTACATTAAAGGGGTTTAAAAAGAGCTTTAATGGAAGTAGCGATTTTTATTGTTTTTGGTCTACTGAGCTTCTAGTTGGAATTTTGTTGTAGACTTCCAAGTGATATGGATGAAGTTTTATGTCTACTGCTCCTATCTTCCACATAATAAGGAAAGATCTCTGATTAAAAAGTAATTAAATTGCTATGCATATTCAGTGAACTGATAATTCTTGAGGCAATTCTTGCCTAGGATTGGCTTTAGTTTGGGGGTTGTCAACTTTTCTGACAATTTATACTTCTGGCTTTTGCTGAAGTAAGATGGTAACCACTGAGCATGTGAGGACACCTATTACTAAATGAAGTTACAAGAGCTATTTTAATAACCATTAAGTTAGGTTAGGTCTTTATAATACCTTATAAAGTAATATAAAACATTATTTGTGTGGTAATTGATGCTAATACAGTTATTAAAATGACCGTTCCCAATTTTCAACAAGACAAAATTGTTGAAGACCTCTTCACACACTGATTCCCTGATTTCTAGCTCTCTTTTTCTAAGCAATATTCTTGCAGTTTTATTCTTGCAGTTTGACTAAACGAGAGTCAGTGTTGGCATGGTTGGGTGTTGGTCAGTGATCTCAGGGACAACCCTGTTATGTGCAACACTTTGCCCTGAGAAGGCATCATGCTACAACTCTGGCTCGTTTATGTTCTTCAGTTCCAAGTTTCAGAGAGTTTCAAGCTGCATTAGTATGCAATTTATCAAATACTTCTCAGCCTGAACTAAGGTGAAATTGTGACATCAAAGCCACTTTGGTCTAGTGGTTAAAGTATCAGGCCAGAAAGCAGGAGAGCCTGAGTTCAAGTCCCACCTTAGACATGAATGTCAGCTGGCTGACTTTGAGCCAGTCACTCTCTCATAGCCCAATTCACTTCATAGGATTGTTGTTGTATAGAAAATAGGAGGAGGAAAATGTGTTCGATATGTTTGCCTTGGGTTATTTGTAAAGATAATAAAAGTAGGATACAAAGAAACAAACAAAAAAAACCCTCCAAAATTGTAAAGGAGGAAATATGCTAGTTGCATACCAAGCCTCACAACTGGCCAAATAAAATAGGTAGAAAGTTCAATTCCAGTTGCCCATTTATCTGTTATTTTGTCCAAGCGAGATCATTGCCAGAAATCAACCATCAAGCCATGGTGTCTGCAGATAGATCAGTAGCACTGGAAGCTGCTCCATTAGATATGGCAACAAGTTGATGGCACAGAAAACTGCATGCCAAGCTACTCACCTGCTAAATTTTAGATCTGCTTAAGGAACCAAGGAGCAAGTCCTTACAGGAGGAAGAGCAAGCATTCAAACCAGGTAATCCATAAATAATGAAAATGATGAATTTAAAACGTACATTTTGTCAAGTTTTCAATTCCTGGTGCTAGCTATTGTGCATATTTAGCAATAGCACTTAGACTTATGTACCACTTCACAGTGCTTTACAACCTTGTCTAAGTGGCTTACAGAGTCAGCATTTTGCCCCCAACAATCTGGCTTCTCAATTTAGGATTGTAGCAGTGGCTTTTTTTTTTTTTTTTTTTCAGCAGAGAGGAAGAGTAGGTACTGTGACCAGGGTGATATTTACCAATGGTTGGACATACCCACGTTATTGGTAGTGATGTATATTTCCTGCAATAGATTTTCTTTTTATTCCTGGTTAGATCTGAGTGCAAGCTAATCCTAGTGAAGTATCTTCTTGTGTCATTACCTCCTGATAAGGAAACAACAAGGATATCAAAAACAGGGAGGAAGTTTTTATTTGAGAGTGTGGGACCACTGCAAATGCAGTGTAGAATTTTCAGGAATAATTATCCCCCATAAACAGGCAGCATTACAGAATTTGTGGACAACTGAGCATGCTCTGTTATTGAGTCATCTGTCAGGTTGTCCCACTCCCATGAATGTGATTTGCTGAGGACTGTCCCATAAGGGTTTTCTTCTAGATTTATTTTATTCAGTTCTGCAAATTTTGACTGCCATACCAGATGAGAAAGTTACAAAGAAAGCCTATATAATTTGCAGTTTCCTAACACTGCTTGTTGTGGGCCTCTCTAGTTTGGTTGTCTACTACTCTTCTTCCTTAGAACAGAAGTATAATTAGCTGTGGTAAAAAGTGAAGTGCAAATTAAATAGGTTTTATTTATATGCTTATGTTTTATCTTAACAATCCATATAGCATTTATCTTAAAATAAACTATTGTTAACATGCTACTTAATAAAGGTTCATAGTAAGGGCTTTTGGAATTTTCACCCTCACAGAACATTTTTAAAAAATGTGTATCCCACCTTTAATAGTTTTACAAATAACTCAAGGTGGTGAACATATCCAACACAGATTTCTCCTATTTTCCCCATAATAACAATCCTGGGAGGTAAGCTGGACTGACAGACAGTGACTGGCCCAAGGTCACCCAACCAACTTTCATGGCTAAGGTGCAGAGGTGGTATTCAGCAGGTTCTGACCAGTTCTGGAGAACCAGTAGTGGAAATTTTGAGTAGGTCGGAGAACCGGCAAATACCACTTCTGACTGGAGATGTTACAGTATCCTTCCCCTGCCATGCCTACCAAGCCACTCCCACAAAACCGGTAGTAAAAACATTTGAATCCCACCACTGCTAAGGTAGGACTAAAACATATGACTAGTTTACAGATCATACCAATCACCTCCTATATATCAAGCAATCATGATGATGGACATTTAAATAAAAAAAAAATTCTGGGAAATTCTGGGCAAATCACAACTCCCCTTGAGCAAAGACATCAACGGGTGTCCATTTTACTTGTATAGGATCATGTAACTACATGATTACCAAACATCTATTAAATCTTTAGCAACATCTTAATTCCTAGTTGTCACAAAGAGTTATTAACTAATATCTGGATTGTATCACTTCAGAAGGCAGGAACAATTGTACAATTGAATGCTCCTCTAGGAAAAAAAAATACTTTGCACAGCAAACATAATGTGAGGGAGAAAAGTTATAGCCTATCCTTCCATATGTAAAAACCTTTAGGCAGAAACATTATATCATATGCATTTCCATCACAGTATAAACTGTGAATTTTAGTATCTTATTAAAGAAGCTTCCAGTATCCTAATCTTTGTCTATACATAGCAGATACAATTAACATTGTCCATGGTTTCTTGCTGACATATTATTATATAGAGTTTGGACTGTATCCCAGATTACAGGGTTTGCCAATATGCACACATAAAATATTTCAGGGATGGAATGACATCATATGACAGGAGAAGGCACCCTAGCTCTAAGAGCTTTTTTGGATTCACAGCTAAAGAAGATTCACAGGCACTTTTTGTTTTAATGAGTGACATGCTCTTTGAGGATATTTGTTGGAGTCTGAAACTGAGCATCATCTGTATTTATAGATGTTCTTTGACAAAATTCTGGTTTGATGATTTCTTAACTTAAAGTTCCTACAGCCTAAATTAGATATAAGAAAATGACAAAGGATGGGAAATAGAGGCATCATTGCTGCTTGATAGTTTAAACATTAAAAAAGAAAAGTTCAGACTGACTTCCGGTTTGCCAAGCTTCAGCAGTGGCGGGGTTTCACGATCCTGCGTGATCCCTACTGCGCTAGCCATCTTGGTGCCTCTGATCCTGATGGGTCTGGAGGATAAGGCTGCCCCGTAGAGGCAGCCGAAGATAGGGGGGATCCGGACAGGGGTTTGGGGGTTTCGCAGACCCCCTCCCCACCCGGCATAACCCCCTTTTCTCAAGGCGGTGGAGCGGCAGTCAGCAATGGCCGCCACAAAGAAGCCGGCAGCTGGGCAAAATTGTGCTGGAGGAAGAAGGAGAAACTTTTGAAGCAAAAGTTTTTTGGTTGAACCAGGAGCATAAGATGCATTTAATATCCTGAAAACCTTGATTGTTGAATGATACTTTGTTTCCAGAAGAGATTTATAAGCGGCGAGTGAAAGTGCTGAAAGAGAAAGTTTACTCTCCTTCCCTATGGAATCAACAAATGGACATTGAAAAGCCTGCTTTTTTATAGAAGGTAAAAATTTAAAGCTCTTTGTGACAAGTGGGGATGGAAATGACAAAGGAGAAATTTATATTAAGATTTTGTTGGAGGAGATGCCTGGAAGACTTTGAGATTGGAAGTTAATTGCAATAAGACTTTTAAATACAGATTGGGCTTTTTCTTCCCTTTCCAATTGATATTACCCCAGGAAGAAAAAGTGCGAAGGGAAGAATCTTGTGCTCTGTTTGGACTCTTTGATGACTTTGGGATTTTGGGGAATTGTTCTAAGCTTTGAAATATCTTGGTTGTCTTAAGAAGAAGAGAAAAGAAGAAAAGGTTTACAATGGCTTTATCTGTTGATGAACTAAGAGAGGAATATGGAAAAATAAAGAAAGAAGGCAAGGACACTTGGAGAGAAACTATTTGCTTTTTAGAAATGGCGCTTGCTACTTACCAGCAAATACAACAATTGAAGGAGGAAGTAGAGGAAGAAGAAGGAAAAGCCATCTTTAATGAATCCAAAAAGTTGATTAAGAAAGGAAAGAGAGAGGAAGGAAAAAGGACTTAAGACTTAAAAAAACATCCAAGAAAGAGAAAAATAAGATGCAAAATCAATACAATGTTAAAAAGGAAAAGAAAAGAGAAATACAACAGAGAGGGGAAGCTCAAAAGGCAGAGGTTTGGAGAAGGTGGGGTAAAAAGACCAGGTGGGATAAAAAAGGAAGGAAAAAGGGGGGGAAAAGCCACAAAGGTATGAAACAAGATGGGAAAAAGAAATTTATTTTTTAGGAATAAAGGGTAATGTAAAATTTTTCTTAAAAGGATTCTGCAAGGTACATAAGATAGTATTGTAGTATTTGTATTAGAAATAGAAAATTAGAATTTTATAAGAATTGAGTAAAGATTAAAATATTAAATGTTTAACAATGATAGATTTTAAGATTTAATAAATTATTAAAAGGAATGTTTAAAATACAGTTTAAGTATAGAGTTTAATTGACTATGTTAGTATAAATTTATAATGGCAGCATTTGACTTTGAACTAGATAATTGGAATGTTATAAGATTTAATGTTTAATTATGTATTTAATTACTTTATAGATTTACTATTTTCTTTTTCTTTTAAAAATTAGTAGGTAGAATGTACTAAGCAGAATCAGATGGGGAACCAGGTCTTATCTTAAATGTTAATTTAGGGGAGCGAAGGAAAGGCATCATACTTCGATTAGTGATTTCAGGAGAAATACTTTTTTTTCCCCCCTACTATAGGGAATGAGATAAATGGGTAATTGGAAAAGAATGGACAAAAGATACAAGTATAATGATGTAAATTAAGATGAAATAAATAAAATATAATTAAGAAGAGTGGAAAGCTGGGAGAAGTTATAATGAAGATATAGAATGATAAATAAGATAGGAAATGGTATATAAGATGAGCATAAATTTAATTGACGTCCATATAAAGAGAGTAATCCAGGGCCAAGCTACTTTCTAAAAAGAAGTTTTATGTTTTTGTGTTTTGTGTGTTTATGTTTGTTTGAGCTTTAATAAAACCTTGGAGGAAAGCTAGATGAGGATAATTATAAACAAAATAGAGGGAAATATGAATATGATGATTATAAAATGGATAAATATAGAAAAGAAACGTAATTGAATAAGAGTAAAGAGAAATAATGAGAAATCTGCCAAAAGATATTTAAGTGGAAATGTGATATATTAGAATTATGTTGTATAAAATAAAATAATGTTTTATCTGTCTTGTAAAATTTATAATGGAAAGAGGTTTTATGTGTTCAATGTTTAATGGGTTGGTTTTTTTAAAAAATTAATAAAATTTGTTTCAAAAAAAAAAAAGTTCAGAGAAGAGCAACTAATATGATCAAAGATCTGGAGACTAAAACATATGAAGAACGGCTGCAGGATTTGGGTTTGGCTAGTCTAAAGAAAAGAAGAATTAGGGGTGACATGATAGCAGTATTCCAGTATTTGAGGGGCTGCCACAAAGGAGACAGGGTCAAATTATTCTACAAAGCACTAGAGGGCAGGACAAGAAACAATGGTTGGAAACTAATCAAAGAGAGAAGCAACCTGGGATCAAGTAGAAAGTTCCCAACAGTGAGGACAATTAACCAGTGGAACAGCTTGTCTTAAAAACTGTGGATGCTCCATCACTTGAGGTTTTTAGGAAGAGACTAGATAGTCACTTATCTGAAATAGTATGGGTTCTCCTGCAGGGCGCTAGACTAGAAGACCTCCAAAGTCCCTTCCAACTCTATTCAATTATAAAATATTTTTAAAATTATATTGGATGGCTCTCTTTCATCATGCTCTCTCTTTTTTTCTTGTCAGCTAATTTGTTTATTATTCCAATAAGATATTTGTTACAAATTCAAAATGAAATCTAAGATTCATTATGGATTTATTCACGGAAAGAAATTACATCCAATATGAGTTGATGCAATTAGTGATCTATTTGCTTTCTTATCCTTTGCATTCTCCCGTGGGATTCCCAGATTTGCTTTGGAAGTTGTCTGAACCAACCAGAGCTGATATGAGTAGGGATTGCCAGAGAAAGACAGCAAGAGTTTTCTGTATCCGGTACAGATGGATTTGTATGCTGTACAGATGCAGATAGATAAACTCAACAAAACAGCCATAACAAAGTACATTTATCAGTTCATCAGGTATCCTCATAACTCACATTTGTGATGAAGTTCTTCTTTAATGACCAATCCTTTGCATATCTGTCTTGTAGGTAAAATCATGATTTATCTTCTATCCCTTTCCCCCCATATTGTAGTGATAGAAGTAGAAGAGTTATCACAAGTCCATGAGTTCAGCCAAGAGTGAGGAAAATCTCCCCCAACTCCTCGAGGGTCAATTTAGTGACCGATCAGGATTACAGGTGTGGTCACGTGATATGGAGTACATTTCCCAGGATACCTTAACTACATTTCCCATGATGCATTCCCTTAAGGGGACAGTTCACAATTGCTACCTAACTATCCAATTCCCATACACTGGCTGGACAGCACAAAGAGCATTTATATTGTGTTGGTGGACAATCATAATGGCATATAATCCACATCTTACAGTCCTATTAATTCTGATGAAACCAACTAACTAAACGTAATTTTATATTTCACATGCAAAAACAATTTAGGAATCTCTATATTCTTAAGAATAGAGAGGTTCCTAAATTAAGAATGCTTAATTGATTCAGCTATATCTGATTGGTGTTGACCAAGGATTTATAATCTGGATGTGTTTTCCTTTTCTTTGTGTAATTCACATGTAGACTTGTTTTCCTTGGCTGTCAGAGAATGCTTTTCAGAAGAGGAAAGTAATAAATAAATGCTTAGTGATTTTTTCACTGCCTTTCTTCCAGGTGTGAAGATTCTTATGTTCTTGTGGGTGCTAGGCAGGATCCAAAGGTTTATGGTCACTGTCAGAGCCATTCAGCAGTGATACACTGCTTCCCTGAGCCATTATTCTGTCCTGTTGATCTGATTTCCTTTATTGATGTTTTTGTGCTGGGGCTGATTACACATTGATAGCAAGTTACTGCAGGGCATCCATAAGTCTTCATACTCATGTTGGTATCCAACATAGGAACAGGTTTCTCCTAACTGTAGGCCTTCATGTCTACCAATACAAATTATGCATCCTTCTGAAGAGAAAGAAAAGGAGTTCATGAAACAAATGTTGGAGAAATATTTGAAGCACCTTTTCTTGCAAATGTTTGCTACTCTTATCTAAATAGCTGAATTTTATCCTTCCTCATTGCCAATGGGAGGGCAGTTTCCAGGCCAAAGACAGAGAATTTGCCCTATAATTTCCAATACAGTGTTAAGGATCAATATTGTTGAACCACACTTTTTAGTATCTTAAAATTATAATTTCCAAAAATCAGCAGTTTGATATCCCAGGTTTAACCATCCAATTCCATAGGAAGATAAGGGCACTGTGCATCCAGGGGCTGAAGTCATCTTTTGCTGCCTCATAGTTGCCACTATGAGTGTTTCAAGTAATTATTTCCCCCAATGTGTACCTTTAGATATGCTTAAATTACACCTTTATATTGAATATGTTCTCTGTTTCATCCTCCTTGAAACAGTTAAGGTCAAATCATCTTTACCAGTTGTGGGATTCAAAATTTTTTACTACCAGTTCTGTGGGTGTGACTTGGCTGGTGTGGTGTGGCTTGGTGGGCGTGGCAGGGGAAGGATGCTGTAAGATCTCCATTCCATCCCCACCCCACTAACCTGCTTTCCAGCTCTGTTCTCCTGTGCAGGGTAACAAAAGAAGACCCAGCCAATCAACTGGGACTCGGGAGGCAGAGAATAGATGGGGGTGGGGCCAGTCAGAGGTGGTATTTGCCAGTTCTCAGAACTACTCCAAATTTCCACTACCAGTTCTGCAGAACTGGTCAGAACCTGCTGAATACCGCCTCTGATCTTTATGGAATTACGTGCATTGGTTTTAAAGTATGGCAACTCTGATGTATTTCATTTAGCAAGAATAGCAAATATACAATCCTGTAAGAAAATATAGGGTGCATACTTGGCTTCTCTGATAAGAATGTACAAGTGATCTTTGACTTAAGACCACAACTGAGGCCCAAATTTATGTTGTTAAGTGAGACAGTTAAGTGAATTTTGCCCCATTTTATGACCTTTCTTGCCACAGTTGTTAAGTGAATCATTGCAGTTGTTAAGCTAGTAACTCGGTTGTTAAATGAAACTGGCTTCCCCATTGACTTTGCTTGTCAGAAGGTCGCAACAGGGGATCACAGAACCTTGGGACACTGCAGCCATCATAAATATGAAACAGTTGTCAACACCTGAATTCTGATCATGTGACCATGGGGAGGCTGCAATGGTCATAAGTGTGAAAAAGGGACGTAAGTCATTTTTTTCGGTGCCATTGTAACTTTGAACAATCACTAAATAAACTGTAAGTCGAGAACTACCTCTACAGGGAAATCTCTTCAATATCTATACTATTAGAAAACAGTATAGCAGTTATTCCTAAGGCCTTATTATATAAAAGGTAAAAAGATGATTAAAATGCATTAGTGCTTGATCTATTCTGGGCTCAGCTTTCAACAATCCTCAACTCTTGATCTCAGTTGCTTGTGAAATGAACTACATTTATGAGTTTGCCCTTTTCTGATTATTTGGAATGGGTCAATCACTATAAAATAGTCTGTCAAGATCCAGGGAATTTGATGCAGTCCTATCTATATCTTATCCTTGAGTTTAGTGGGTTTATTTTAAAGTAAGTGGGTGTAGGCCATCTTAACACTCTTTTACCACTATAGATGTTCCCTGTATGGGCAATTTATTTGGAACAATTAAACATCCGGTACATTTATATGTGATTGGCAGATCATCTTACATTAGTAATATTAATTGTAAAGTTATCTGTGTCTCTTTTAAAAAAAACAGATGTCGACCCTTTCTCTGTCCATTTCAGAATTATGAAATATTAAAAAGGGCAGATTAATTTCTTCTACCATTCTGCTTCCTTGCTATCATGTGGCCCACAGCACCATTGTAGAGCATGTGAGAGGATATTTTGGCAAGGAAAATTGTACAGTGTGAAGGGTTAAAATGTCACATTCTTTGATACCACAATCAATTTGAACCTCTTGCATTTTCTTTCTTTCTTTTTAGCCAGTTAACAAAATGTGTAATTTTCTCTGGGATGCAGAAATCTGGGTGCTAAATTGAGAGGACGGTGAAGAGAAAGAGATAAATATGGGGTCTTTTTTCTTCCCTGGAGTTAACAGGAAGGGGGAGTGGACAAAATCTTAGGGAATCCTGTCTAAGCTCTGCTACCTGCCTATAGGAATGTATGCTTTGCTTCTCTTCTGTACATGAACATGAAGAAGATATTACAAAGGTGTTTTCCATTGAAAGTTCTCTATTGCTTTCATTTAAAGAAAGCTAATATTTTTAATTTTACGTGGGTGAGATAGATGGTGCAGAAATGTCATAATAAACAAACAAATAAATACTGTTCCTGAAATATCTCACTTGTTCAGAGGAAAGGGAACATTTGGGGGGATGTATGGGATACTATTAAGGCATCAAACACTTGGGAAGCATTAGTTTTAAGGTATAGCAACTCTGATGTATTTCATTTAGCAAGAATAGCAAATATAACATTGCATATCACTCATATAGATTTCCTATTGCATATCCCTCATTTATATTTATGAAATTAATTTCAGTAGAGTAGGTTCTTTTCTCCACAATTTAAGTGTGATATTTTCAATAGCATTTTCCTTTTCTGTATTTCATTGCTTTGATCAGCAGATTTCTTGTACACTTAATAATTTTGACTTATATTGGGCATACATAGTTTTCACATATTAGCTGGAAGCACATTAACTTAGTTATTGAAATACATTGCATGGTCTAAAAAAATCTTAGCTTCTCTGCAATCAGGTTGGAAATTTGTTACCTGAGATTAGAGAAGTGACAGACAGACAGACAGATGGTTGCTTCAGAGAAGTAACTGGAATTTAAATAACCAGAAAGCTCTGGCTTGTAACCTACTCCCTCCTGCAAACCTTACAATATCCCTTCCACTTTCCATTAATACTCTTGGAGTTCTGCCTCTAAGAACACTCTACTCCTGGAGCTTTTAGTTGTTCATGGATCTGGTTAAGCAAGGCACTAGGAGGGTCTGTTGTTCATCAGTTTTGACATCCAGTAGATGTCATTGCAGCAAAAGGGATTATCCATCAAAGAATTTTGGGAAGATTTGTCAAAGTGGGCGAGGGGTGGGGAACAGGAAACCCAAGTTGAAACGTATGATTTTGAAAAAGTGTAAAGGATGCCTTTTCTAACACTGGGATTTTTCCAAAACATCAAAGTGGTAATTTCTCATAGTCAAGCTCATATTTTTAAAAATGTTTGTATTCACTTGGGGGAAGAGAAGAGAAAAATATTTGAAAACGTATAGATTTTAAAAGTGCTCTGTATAGAACAAAAAGAGCAAAGGGGAACTCTTCATCTATTATTGCAAACTTGGACCTGTATTTGACTGTTGTCACAGGTTGGATCAAGGCCAATAAACTGGAGCTGACCTCCAACAAGATTATCCCAATTTATCCCCAAGATTATCCGACTGAGGATGCTGGCTCAGAGAATTAGATACATAATCCAAGTGACATCAGCAATTCCCAGAGAAGGTGTTCAGAGGCTACATCAGATCTAAATTGTTTACACTGACGAGCCATACTCTACTGGTCAATATTCAGTTTTTAAAGATTGAGGATGCCTTCCAGATTTGGAGAATGTGAAGCTGTTTTAATACACTACAAATGGAAAAGATGAATTATGTAGAGATGTTGTATGGGATCTTCTCTGTGGTGGCACCATAACCTTAGAATGCTCTTTTTCCCATGAAGAACAGGTATTACAGGCTGATGGCTACTTTTTCTTTTGAGTTTTAACACCCAGAACTTCTCCTGTTCCTTTTGAACTTTAAGCACCTGTTCTATGATTATTATTATATATTTAAATTAAATTAGTCGTTACCTAATTTGACTTACCTTGCTTATTTCATGGATTGTAACCAATCCTGAGATCAGCTGGATATTGGAGAAGAATACATATTTCTATAAATATATTAACTAGATAAAATATTGAAGTCATGGACAACAAAAATGGGTGAAGATATGTAGACCTCCAGGGAGAGGGAGAAAGAGGAAGTGAAGGTGTCACATGATATTGATGAAGTACTTTTTGACCATTTTAATTACTCTATCATTATCTAATGTGTTGTGTCTGCGAAATGATGCCAGGAGTCGGTGACTTCAAATCATGCTCTTTATTTGAAAGTTGGAACCGAACTGGTGAAAAGGAAAAAGCCCGCGGCTTTTATTCCTTTAGCCGCGGCGGCCGCGGCCAATGCCACCGCTTTGAATCTCCCGTGATTCGAATGGACCAATCGCGGGAGATTCTCAGCGAGCCAATCGGCACGGCTTGCCTGACCAATCAGAGAGCCCCGTGCTTTGGCCAATCAAAGTGCGGGGATCTCAAGAATGCTAATTAAGGACAGAACACCCCTCCCCTCTTGGTTCAGTCCTGACGTCGCGTAGTCACGTAGGTAGGCGGGGCTCCGTCTGAGCCTACTGGACCTGCGCAGCTCAGTCGTAAGTTGGATCCCGGCCGGTTCGGTCGGGATCTCCGCTGCTCCTGCTGCCGTCGTGGGAACCGGCTGGTCAGTCGGGCCGGTCCGCTCTCCGTAGTTCCCTCCTGGGCCTCCCGGGTTGGTTGAGCTGCGGGTTTCGCCGCTCCCGCTCGGTCTTTCTGGGTCGGTCGAGCTGGCCTGGCTGCCTCTTCCTGGCGAGGGGTCGTGATGGCTGCTTTCCGGTAAGTACGGCTGGTTTATTCTTCTTTGGTTTTGGTCCCCTAGGTATTCCCTCCCTCCTTGGTTTGTGTTGTGGGGGTCGGTTTCGCCTGTTTGTGCGTCGGCGGTCTCTTGGTTGGTAGTCCTCGACCTTAGTTGGTCGATGTGGCGTTTCCACGCTCGTCTGTCTGCTGTTTATAGCCAGTACGAGTGTGGGCCTGTTATTTGTGTGATGACGGCCAGTATCGATAGTGGGTCTCCCGTCAGGTTTCTTGCGTATACGGGGTCGCCGGGTGCGAAGGTTCGGTGTTTGCTGTTTGAGTCTGGGGGCTTCTCCGGGTTATACGTGGGGTGTAACCTGTCGAGTGGGGACCTTAGTTTCCTGCCCATTAGTAGTTCGGCTGGGCTCTTATTCGTTGTGGTATTTGGGGTTATGTGTTGGGTGAAGAGTAGTTTGTTTATTTTCTCCTGGATCTCCCCATGGTCTATTTTCCGGATGGTCTTCTTAGTGAATTGGACCATCCATTCCGCCCTACTCACCGCCGGGTGCGCCGGTGCTGTCAGCGCGTGGTGGATGCCCCTTTCCGCTAGGAATTTTTCGAATTCCAGTGAGGTGAATTGGGGCCCGTTGTCGGAAACGACGACGTCTGGGAGGCCATGTGTTGCAAAGAGTTTGCAGAGTTCCTTGATCACGGCCTCTGTGGTTGTCGTCTTCATGTTGCTTACCTCCAGCCAGTTGGATTAAGTGTCAACTGTTATGAGGAAGGTGTGTCCTTTTGTGGGCCCAGCGAAGTCTAAGTGAATCCTAGACCAAGGTCCCCTTGGGGTTTCCCACTCTAGGACGGGTGCTGTGGGTGGGCTTGGCCTAGTTTCCTGGCATCGTTGGCACCTTGCTACCCAGGCCTCAATTTGTTTGTCCATCCCTGGCCACCAAGCGTAACTTCTGGCCAGGGCTTTAGTCCTAACGATGCCAGGGTGCCCCTCGTGTAGCAGTTCCAGAACCTTCCCTTGTAGCTTTTCTGGAATGACCACCCTATCCCCTCATAGTATGCACCCTTTTAATAGCGAGAGTTCCGTTTGGCGGTTTCGGAACGTTTTGACGGACTCGTCGTTGTCCCTTTCCGGCCACCTTTTCTCTACCCAATGCAACACCCGCGCCAGACGTTTGTCTTTATTAGTCTCTCGGGCAATGTCTGACGCGGTTATGGGCAAGTTGGGTAGAGTCTCTATGCTGAGGGTGGTCGTCATGGGTGCTGGGTCGGTGTCAGGTTCCGGTAGCGGCGAGCGGCTTAAGGCGTCTGCATGGGAGATCATCTTACCTGGTCTGTGTATGAGTCCATAGTTGTAGGCTGCCAGGAACTCGGACCACCTTGTCATTCGGGGAGACAGAATGTTCGGGTTGGCCCGGTTTCCTGCAAGGATTCCCAGCAGCGGCTTGTGGTCGGTTATGATGGTGAAAGTCCGGCTGTAAAGATACTCGTGGAATAATTTTACGGTGGCAACGATAGCCAGAGCCTCTTTGTCCAGCTGGCTATAGTTCCGCTCCGGTTTGGTGAGGGTCCTTGAAAAGAACGCAATGGGCGCTTCTTTTCCGTCGGGGAGGGTATGGCTGAGGACAGCGCTGACGCCGAAGGGTGATGCGTCGCATGTGACGGCCAGAGGTAGGGTCTCGTTATACTGTATAAGGACGGCGTCCGAAGTGAGGAGGTCCTTTGTTCTTTGGAAGGCGGCTTGCTCACGTTTCCCCCAAGTCCAGGTCGCCGCCTTGTCCAGGAGCCTATGCAAGGGCTCCGCCGCCGTCGCCTTTTGGGGCAGAAAAACATTGTAAAAGTTCAGTAGCCCCAGGAATGCCTGTAGTTCCGTCTTCGACTTGGGTGTGGGGGCTTCTTTGATGGCCTTGATTTTTTGGTTTGTGGGGTGAATGCTGTGACGGTCTAGGAGGTATCCTAGGAATTCTACCCTTTCTGTGCATAGCTGGCATTTCTCCCTCTTGACTTTTAGTCCGGTCTCTTTAAATTTGGTTAGGACCTCCCTTAGGCGACCCTCTAGTTCGGCTTGGTTGGCTGCCGACACTAGGACGTCGTCGAAGTAAGGTACCACCCCCTTGATGCCTTGCAGTAGTCTTTCCATTAGGCTTTGGAATATTCCCGGTGCTGACTCCGAATTGGAGTCAATTGCATTTAAATGCCCCCTGGTGGGTGACTATGGTTTGCGCTTCTGCCGTTTGCTCGTCGACTGGCAACTGTTGGTATGCCTGGGCAAGGTCGAGCTTGGCGAAAACCTTGCCCCCTCCCAGTGAGTGCAGTAGGTGTTGCACCACTGGGACGTGGTAGGCGCTTTGTTGTAGCGCGCCATTT
Organism: Hydrophis major; assembly: GCA_033807585.1. Lineage (NCBI taxonomy): Eukaryota > Metazoa > Chordata > Lepidosauria > Squamata > Elapidae > Hydrophis > Hydrophis major. Next base: position 112,385,282 of record CM066328.1, on the reverse strand, counting down.
AGGGTGGCCTTATAGTCCCCACAGATCCTCACCGACCCATAAGGCTTGATCGGGGTGACTATGGGGGTCTCCCACTGGGCGTGGTCTATGGGCTGTAGGACCCCTTGTTTGACGAGCTTGTCAATTTGCTCGTCTATCTTGGGTTTAAGTGCGAATGGCACCCGCCTTGGTTTCAGGCGTTTTGGGGGGACGTTTGGGTCTAGGGTGAAAGATATAAGGGGCCCTCGGTACTTGCCTAGGTTTCCGTCGAAGACCTCTTGGAATTCCCGGGCCAGTTGCTGCTCCCAGCTGTCGTCGGTGACATGGTCGACTCCCGTGAGTGCGATGTTGAGCGGGGTGAACCATTGCAGTCCCAGTAGGCTTGGGCGGTCGCGGTCGACGATTGTCAGGGGAAGTCTTTTGGTGTGCCCTTTATAGGTGATGTTGAAGTGTTTGGTTCCAACTACCGGGATGCGGTTTCCCTGGTAGTCCTTTACAATGAGTCTCTGGCTGTCTAGGTTCCTCCTTTGGAGGGTAGGCACCAAGCGCTTTATTTCATGCCATGCTATCATGGAGAGGTAGGACCTGGAGTCCACCTCCATTTTGCATGGCTGGCCCTCGATGCCTACCTCCATGTGGACCTTCCGGACGTCATTGGTTATGGCGTGGCCGATGGTGACCGTCTGATGGGTCTCCTCTCTTCGCCGGTTATCGCCGCCTCGCAGGGATCGTCTGTTCCGGTCCCATCTGTTGTCCGAGGGGTGATCTCTGGTCCGGGGTGGTGTGCTCTCTCTCCTCCGGTCGCTCTGGTCCCATCGTGCCGGGCTGCGATTCTTCTTTAGGCAGCAGACACGGGCGATGTGTCCCTTCTTGTCACAATGCCGGCAGATCGATTCGAAAAACCGGCATTCCGACCTGGGGTGGTCGCAGCCACAACCGGCACAGTTGGTCCTCGACTTACGACCCCGCCGGTTCCGTGGGTCGCAGCCTGTCTGGAGGCGATGGATGTCCTCCTCGTCCTCTGAAGTGCCCGATGCCGAGTGGTAGTCGCCCTGGTGGGTGGTCGTCTCGGGTTGGGCCTCGGTCGACCTCGCCGGGTTTTTGTTTCCGCTGCGGTCCCCAGTGTTCGGTCTGCGCATGCGGTCGGCGGAAGTTCGGGTTGCTTCGGCGGCTGCGGCTGCGGTGAGGGTGTCTGCTAGGCTGATGTTGCCCTTGGCCATCAGCCGGCTCTGGAGGACGGGGTCCCACAAACCGAGCACGATTCGGTCTCACAGGGCGTCGTTCAGGTTGTTGAATTCGCAGAGCCCCCCTAGGCGCCGCAGCTCGGCGACGAAGTTGCTGAAGCTCTCACCTGACCGTTGGTCCCAGCGGTAGAATTCGTTGCGTCGGATCAGGATGGGTACCTCTGGAGCATAGTGCCGCCGAAGTATTGGCTCGAGGACGTCCCAGTCCATTGCGGTCGCATCGGCGGGTTTGGCCAGCGCCTTGGCCATCTTGAAGACCTCGGTCCCGCAGTGGGTCAGGAAGACGGCGCGCTTCATGGGGCCGGTGGCGTCCTTCAGGTCGCTGCACTTGAGGAACATGCGGAATCGGTCGGAGTACGATTCCCAGTCCTCGGTGGCGGGGTTGAAGGGTGCGGGGGGTGCGATTTTCGCCATCGCGGTGGTTCGTCTGGCTTCCGTCGGACACGTGGTTCGGTTCAGGGTCTGGATCCCACCTTCATCGCCAATGTTGTGTCCGCGAAATGATGCCAGGAGTCGGTGACTTCAAATCATGCACTTTATTTGAAAGTTGGAACCGAACTGGCGTAAAGGAAGAAGCCTGCGGCTTTTATTCCTTTAGCCGCGGCGGCCGCGGCCAATGACACCGCTTTGAATCTCCCGCGATTCAAAAGGACCAATCGCGGGAGATTCTCAGCGAGCCAATCAGCGTGGCTCGCCTGGCCAATCAGAGAGCCCCGCGATTTGGCCAATCAAAGCGCGGGGATCTCAAGAATGCTAATTAAGGACAGAACATAATGTATCCTTGGTAAGAAGATATATGAGCTGTTTAATCGTATTTTAAGCCCAGCATACCTTTTTACTAACGTAGCATTTGTTGCTATGGCTCCCAGTGATCAACAGCATGGTTGCAGTAAAACATATTAACAAGAAAACAAAAGAAGAAAAGAACTTAACTTTGCTTTGCTTAATAAATCATAAACAAGAGGGTATTCTAAGTTCAGAGCAAATGTGGTAGGGAAGGAAAAGTTAACTCATTTTATATCCTCTTTCTTATGTGTTGCATGCAATCATTTGAATCACTTGAATCATTTTCCAACTGGTCTTTTTTGACAATAGAGGCTGCAGTAACTCTTTGTGCCTTTTCCTTGACTAGGAGCCTGAAAGGTCTAATTTTGAATCTGAAGCCAGGTATAGATGTGAGCTGATGTATTTAGCAGAAGCTATTTTCAAGGCTGTTTCAATGTCATCTGATTCAGCAAGTGTCTGGATTGGAAAATAGCTGTTAAAAAAAAAGATTTTGGAATTAAAAGGAAGATGCACAGTAGCCAAGGAATGGAATTGCTGGTACTTCGTGAGGTAACAGAAAAACCAAGCTTAAAAAACAACTGTGATCCAACTTACAAATCTGTGAAAGGTCAGTTGGAAAGGAGAAAAGCATAAGATCAATAGAAATGAAATGAGTGCAAATTTGGTTTTGGTCCAATAACCACACATGTTGCTTAAATAAGATTTAAGAAAGGCTTGTGACAGTCTAAGTAATGCACACATCTTCATTTTTCTTTAGTCTACTTTTCTACAGTCTCTGGCAAGTAAGAATCTTATTCTTGTCATTTCTTTATTTCACAATGAATATATGAAATAATTAGTTTTATAATGAAAGTTATGAAAAATTATGAATTTTTTTTTCAAAATAATACTGTACTGAAAATGTGTTATGACTTCACATCATTTTACATCAGCACTGCATATGGTCACCAAACAGTTGTTAAATCCTTGCAGCTTTCTCCGGTCCTCCTATAGAAAGTTGATGGACACCATCAAAGGGCCCAATTTTCTGATATAATAAAACTATAATACACTGTTGAAATGAATATAATACTAACTACCTCCCCTTCATTAAAATAATTGAAAATGCTGGCTATATTCATATGTGTAAAATGGTCTTTCGTGCTTTCTGGCATCACATTATCTATAGTAGCATTCTCATGCTGTTTCCTCCCCATTCTTAAAAGTGATCCCTGGATGGCAAAAATTGCATTTCCTTAACAGATGGCAACATACTAATCACAAAACAATTGGTAACTATTCCACAATAGCTGTGTTCTGTTGAAAGTGTATTAATATGCATGTATAAAATACAGTTCCTAAGTTAAAACATGTTAGATTTTTTTCTTTTCTGTTCTAGTTATTAAACTATAGAGAAAATAGAAATTATTTCATGAAGCTAGGTACATTTTATAGATTGCACATGGCTTTTCCATCATTCCTATGTTATTGATAAAGAGAATTTGTACTCCAGAAAAGCTCTTAACTACAGCATTCCGGCTATAATGATCAATAGTCTATCTCCTAAAACTTAAAACACTTGCCTGATAACTCTAATCCTACCTTTTAACTAAAATGACTGTCCTAAGACCAGGGGATAAGTTTGCTAGAAGATCTTCTTCCAGTTTGTAAAGATTATTTGTAAGATTAAGTTGACCTCATGACCTCATCTTATACTCTTGGCTTAAAGAATTAAGCTTTTTCCTATAGAAGATGAGAATTGGTAGCAGATCTTCTGTCCTAGCTCACAATTGTTAAAAGATAGATGGCAGTGATATAATTGGAATCAATTTGAAATAGCCAAAAAAAATTTAAAATGTCAATAAAATGCTTTAAAAAATATGTAGACATCACCTCTATGATGCATTTCCTATGCCTTTCATAGAGAGGATTGTAAGTTTTGTTTGTCAGGTTAAAATTATATTTTACAGGAAGATCAGTTAAATTTCCACTATTGCCAGATGTACAGCTAATTTATTGTGTTCACTGCTAGGATTTAATTGTCTTACATGTTTATATTATTATGGACTCCAAACCATGATTTCAATCCACATTAAGACAGTTGTCCTCTTTAAATACAGTTATATGTTTAAATTACAACAAAAAGTATAAATGTCATCTTTATCCCTATGTTCTAGAAGTCATTTATGGACTGATGTCTATGCCAAATAAGGGGCTGCATTCTGGGAATCTAAACTAGAGATATTGATAAGATGGGATATGTGTATCAGGTGTTTTAAAATTAAATAGTTGCCCTGACAGCAGCTGTGGGAATTATTTTTACCACATGAAGTATTTCTATGTGAGGGGGCCCCTGGTTTGGATATGGTCTGGCTTGCTGATCTGAGCCCAAAAGCTTCTTCACCTGTTGCATGAGGAAAATATGCTGGCAAGGAGCCCTTCTCTTATCAGCTACATGTATGGTTTTTGTTTTCATCACCTTCTCTGATTCTCTTTAATTTTTTTCCAGGGAAACTGGATTTGGTTCTCTGTTGCAATTGGCTTCTAGAGTTAGCTCCAGGTTTAAGGGAATCCTGGGCAAAGTTTACTATGTCTAGCCACTTCCGCCTTTGTTGAGACTGTGGGGTGTGACCTGTAAGATATGGAGAAGCAGAAACAGCAATGCTTCAAGCCACATTCATATCCACATGATGTGGAATTTAATTTGTAGCAAATTGCTCAGGAAGAGAAACAGCAATTGGCCTTGTTAAGAACATGGCAGCTACCCAAAGAAGTTAGATGTTGAGTAGGGATAGAATGCTGATTTATCCATTTATTTTATCTGCAATGTTTTGTATTTGCAGCAGCACTGTCTTAAAATGACACGGTCTTTATGTAAGCTAGTCCTTTGATACTTCACTGTTCGTGACACCATGAAACATTCATTGTTGCAAATGTTGTTAAATGAATAACACAGTAACCTGAACAAATAAATTGATTGATTGATTTATATTTATTTATATTTATTTATTGAATTTATATTGCTGCCTATTGGCCCATGGCAACTTGAGGCAGTTTACACAATGTAAAACCATATTTAAAATAAAAAAACAATTAAAGACTAATAAAAAGAATCATTAATGAAGTACAATTAATGAAGTACAATAGAACAAAATCTGGAAAAAAATAAAAAATCACCCCTCAACTTCCACCCCCTACCCCAACAACAGCAGATCACACCAGCCATTTAATGGGCTCATACTGCACTGGGTTCTCCAGTCCCTCTGGCAGAACCAGCTCTTCAGTGCCTTCCAGAAGAGTGCTAGAGTGGGGGCATTCTAATCTTTGGGAGAATGATATTCCAGAGAGAGGGAGCCACCATGGAGAAGGTCCTTCTTCTGGATCACACCAGGTGTATCTCCCTCAGGGATGGGACCTGGAACATTCCCTGCCTCCCTGTTCTAATGGGTTGGGTAGATGTGACCGGCAAGAGACGTTCCCTCAGATAACCCGGTCCCAAACTATGAAGGGCTTTAAAGATAACAACCAGCACCTTAAATTGCACCCGGAAGCAAATCGGCAACCAATGCAGCTCCCAGAGGAGAGGTGAAACATGTGCATACTGGGGTCTGTATAAAACCATGTGGGCTGCTGCACTTTGCACCAACTGGAGCTTCCAGATGTTCTTCAAGGGCAGTCTCATGTAGAGCGTGTTGCAATAATCAAGATGGGAAGTGACTAGGGCATGAGTGACTGCGAGTAGGGACTGTTGGTCCAGGAAAGTGCGTAACCGGTGCACAACCCACAGTTACGCAAAGGCCCTCCTGGCCATGACTGCCACCTGCTCTTTGAGCAGGGGTTGTGAGTCCAGGAAAACCCCTAGATTATGCACAGGGTCTGTTTGGGGTAGTGCCACCCCATCCAAGACTAAAGGTGGCAATTCTCCCTGAGCCAACGAAACCCAAACCCAGAGCCACTTGGTTTTGCAAGGGTTTAGTTTCAACCCATTGCTCCCCATCCAACCCCTAACAGCCTCCAGGCACTGTGATAGGGAAGACAGAGCAACACTTAACTCACCACGGGGCCGAGACATATAGCTGAGTATCATCAGCATATTGGTGATACCTCAGTCCATGGTGATGGATGATCTCACCCAGCGGCTTCATATAAAGGTTGAACAGGAGTGGAGAGAGTACCAAGCCCTGCTGAATCCTGTAAAGCAGTGGGCGGGAGCTGGATCTCTCCTATCAACACTGAGCTGAGAGAGGCTGCAGAGGAAGGACAAGGTCTCCCACTTCCATCCCCCTGCTGAAGCTGCCCCAAGAAAATATGTCAATTGTTGTGAATGAATGTTAAATAAAGTTATCTTGAGCTTGAAGTCAAGTGCAGGGTTCTGGCCCTGCACTTCTGATTGGCTGTTAGTGTCAAGATAGTATTGGTCCGTTCAGGAGCATCTGATTGGCCATTAACAGGCCATTCTCATTGGTTAACAGAGCTAGCGCTCCCGGATTGCTATTGGTTGAATAGTTAATAAGTTGCCTATATAAGGAAGGCTATAGCAGCCATTGAGCTGAGCTGTCACACCATGTAAATAAAGAGTTCGAAGTTCACTGTTTCTACCGGCTCGTCTCCATTATTCTCACCCATGCCCCAGACTTAACATCAATGGTATCAAAAGCCGCTGAGAGGTCAAGTAGAGCAAGGATGAATCCCACTCCCTAAAGTTCCTAACATGTTGATCTTACTATTCTCATCTGGCTGCTGGGTTCAAATTATTTAAAAGTTAATTCCACAGAGCAGCGCCTTGAGCAATATTTTACCAAATGTTTATGAAGATAATGAAGGACAAACCCTATATATGACACCCTCCCAATGTCATTGCTAATTGAATTTTATGAGGGTGCAATTACTTGATTCATCAAAACGGGCAGTTATCTTAAAGCTAATATATATATATGCCCATTGTAAAAGGGGAGGGAATGGAAGTGGGGGAGAGCCAATTTGGTATAATGGTTAATGCACTGGCCTAAAAATCTGTGAGTTTTAGATCTCTCTTAAGCATGAAAGCTGACTAGATCAGTCATTCTCTGTCTCAGCCCAATCCATCTCATAGGGCTACTATTAATTTGTTCTACCTTGAGTTGAATGTTAAAAAAAAGATGGAATAACATTAATAATAAAAGATCTCCTCTGCAGAGATGTGGTTGGGGCTATGCAAATAGAGCAGGCTATCACTTTTGTTTTTCCTGAGATTTTCTTTTGCAAATTTTGTTATATAAGAATTCCAGGTCTGAAATATAATGGAAAACCCATGTTATCATTTTGAGCAAGGAAAAAAAGGACAGGGAAAAGGAATAGGGATAGAGAATGTATTGTCACATTCCATGCTGAAAGCTATGTTGCAGTTTAAAACAAGTCACTCGCCAACGTTATATGTCTTTACATATGTTGCTCCATTTGGGCTCTCACAGCTTTTAAAAATATGCTTATAATAATAAAATCTGGGTTCTACATAAGATTGTGACAAAATGTTCAGTTTTTGCTTCTGAGGTTGATCTGTAGACCAAATACTTGTGTTGTATCACAAATATACAACAGGTGGTTGTTACAAAAAGGGGAGGGTGGAGTGTTTTTCCGGAAGAATTCAGTCTGACCTTGAGTGTTTAATTGCAAACAGCAGAAACAAAATGTTCCCTTCTCAAAATCTGGTGTCCTTCACCTTAGAGGTGCAAAACTACAGTCCTAAAATATGTGCTCACTTAGCTAGACTCATTTCTTTCTCTGTACCAACTTTCTAAACTAATGTTCAGCCTGTTTTTAAAAGTTTGTTTTTATTTGAGATCAAACAGGTTTTTTTAATCTAATGTAAGTATTTATGAATCCTAACCTTATACCTATATAGAAGATCTTGACTTAGAAATTATAAGCAGACGTGCTTGGTAGGCTTTATTATTTTTGGATCTTTCCATTGAGATGGTATTATCTGTTCACATACTGTATTATCTACAAGCAGATCCCAAGCAAAAATATTCATATTATTGCTTTACTATTTATTGTGTCTATTCTCCATCATGCAGCTGCAAGTGTTTGCATAACCTAAAGGAAAACAAAGAAATGGTTTCTTGGTTTAAGAATTTAAGAGGCGGGGGAGGGGAAATGGCTGTTTTCTACCATCTCAGTAACTATGTTTTACAGTAAGAAGAATTTGCTGTGGCCAATCTTGACACACCTGGACTAGAAGAATTCCAAGGTCCCTTGCAGCCTAGGATTCCATGGTTCTTTATTGTGAAGTAATGTATAATGGAAAAAAATATCATTGCACATTTCATAAAAAGCAGCATAAATCTTTATTTCATATCCCCATGGACTGGGCAATAATTATTTTAACTTATTTTAATCCAGTTACCCCTAATACTCTGTTAAACCCTGAGTATGCAGCTTTTGTATATTACTCTCCATTTGTGATGCAGTAGCATAAGCAAAAAATGAATTCTAGAATGGCAGTACAGATGCGCTCATTTGCTAAGACCAAACTGTTGGAAATTATACCTGGTAGATGCGCTCATTTGCTAAGACCAAACTGTTGGAAATTATACCTGGTACATGCGCTCATTTGCTAAGACCAAACTGTTGGAAATTATACCTGGTAGATGCGCTCATTTGCTAAGACCAAACTGTTGGAAATTATACCTGGTACATGCACTCATTTGCTAAGACCAAACTGTTGGAAATTATACCTGGTACATGCGCTCATTTGCTAAGACCAAACTGTTGGAAATTATATCAGGTACATGCACTCATTTGCTAAGACCAAACTGTTGGAAATTATACCTGGTAGATGCGCTCATTTGCTAAGACCAAACTGTTGGAAATTATACCTGGTACATGCACTCATTTGCTAAGACCAAACTGTTGGAAATTATACCTGGTAGACACCAGGACACCAGTTCTTGCTTTCTTTCACAACACTCCAACCCTAATATTACTTGAAATAAGTTGGTCCACATAGGGATAATTTATCAATATAAATGTAGATCAAGATGGAAAGGGATAAGTTGTGCAACTACTGCTCCTTTCTTGTTCATTCCCAATAATTATGCCATTTCCCCATGGCTCAATTATATGATAAGTGAAATTGGCTATGATCTCTTTCCTGCTAATATAATAAACTGTTCTAGTTTTATTTTATTTTTGCTCTCATTCATCACAACTTAGAATCCCCATCAATATTATAAGGGTGCAGAAACCACACAATCTACTTTCATTGCTCTTCTACTCCCACTGGGGTTGTTGAGGAGTTTCACAATTAAATTCAGTGGGAGCCTCATAGAGACAAGAATGGTTTTCCCTCATCAATAAATCTTTTCAATTATTAAGTGTGTAGATATATCATCTGGAGATTTCAGTGATTCTGACAATGGTGATTAAAAAACATTAACTGGATCTGGAGACATTTTTGGATTCCTGTTGACAGTTCTGGGTGGTGAATCTTCTTCAAATTGACAGCAGTTTGTGACTTCAGACCTGTAATTTAACAGAACAAACAAGAAAGTTGAAATAAACCTAGAAGGCAATGAGATGTTTGGTTTTCAAATCGTTTGTATAAGTTTCAATCTAAAATATGGATGAGGCACAATAGACAACAACATACAGCAAAAGCTGGAAAACTTGGAGTAATGTGGAAAATATTTTTTGATCAACAATAAAGAAATAAAAAAACAATGTCTTGGCTGAAAGCTTAAAAGGATAGGTTTGGAATGTTATCTGAAAGAACATAACAAGCTCTGAGATAAAGCTCTTTGTTTATATTTTATCCATAGCCATTTAAATGGCTTTCCTAATTGATGTGCTGGCAATATTTATCTTAGGGTTTGAGGCCCAATCTATCAGTTTAATTAGTTGTTTCTTCATCGTCCATTTTAATATCCAGCACTTTACAGATTAAATGTATTTCTGCTAATCTGCAGAATTTACACACAGGCATTATTTTTGTTAAGTACTGAACATGGGTCGGAGTAAATGGAGAAAGCCTCTGAATAATGAACATTCAGCTCTTTATTTGCATAGTGACTTCTTCAAAACAACAACAGTGAACTCTGCCTTATATAGGCAACCCTTGTGAGAATTGTCCAATAACGAGCTATGAACGCTAGGTCTTTTAACCAATAAGAATTCTCTGTTAAGGGCCAATCGGATTCCTCAGAACTAACCAATCCGATCTGGCCGCCTAACAGCCAATCAGAAGTGCAGGGCCAGAACCCTGCACTTTACCTTAAGCTCATACTTTATTAACTATGGTACATACACAACACCCCTTCCCCCTGGCTTCTTAATTACTGTGTAGTTATATAGTCCTTTAGATAGGACGGTTGTCTTTTAACTCTTTCGGATTTTCGTTGGATTGGTTGATTGTAATCCTGTTGAGGTAGATTGTTGTTTGGCAGTGGTTCTGCTTCTTGCTCAGCTGCAATTTCTTGCGGTGCAAACATTTCTCCTTCCTGCTCCATTTCCTGAGTATCACTTAGTTCGTCGCTCCCTTCGAGCAGATTCCCTGGAACTTCATCTTCTTCCGTACCTCCCCCCCCTCGGTTTGGTCATGGGGGAGTTGTTGACTGACCGTTGTGAGTCATGACCGTAATTGGTCGAAATGCCGTTTCCACAGTTTATTGCCACAGCATTTCACTACGTAGGATTTAGGGCCGGTCACTCGTACTACTGTCGCCTCTATACATAACGTTTCATGCGTAAATGAGGTCTCCTACCTGGAAGGTGCGACAGCGGCCGCTGGATCCTATTGGCTTTTCCGGTTCGTAAGCAGGGTGCAACTGGTCGAGGTGGGAACGGAGTCTTCGTCCCATCAGTAGTTCGGCAGGAGTTCTGCCGGTGATGCTATGTGGAGTTATGTGTTGCAAAAAGAGAATTTGGTTGACCTTGTCATCGATATTGTCATAGTCCACTTTTTGCAAAGTCTTTTTAACAAATTGGACCATGAGTTCAGCTCGGCCATTGGTCGCAGGGTGCGCAGGCGAGGTGAGCGCATGGTGGATGCCGTGGTCAGCGAGGTACTGCTTGAACATTTGTGCCGTAAACTGTGGCCCGTTATCGGACACCAGGACATCTGGCAATCCGTGGGTTGCAAAGAGTCTGTTTAGAATCTTGATCACTGCCTCGGAGGTCGTAGTCGTCATACGATGAATTTCTAACCAATTGGAGTATGCGTCGACTGTCAGCAGGAAGGTATAGCCCTTGGTTGGCCCCGCGAAATCCAGGTGGATTCTGGACCAGGGTCCACGTGGCATCTCCCATTCAGTAGGCATGGCTTTTGGTGGGGCGTTGCTGACTTGTTGGCAATTGGAACACGCTTTAACCCACTGCTCGATTTGCCGGTCCATGCCCAGCCACCATGCATAGCTTCGTGCAAGCGCCTTCATTCGCACGATGCCGGGGTGGCCCTCATGCAGAATTTGCAGCAGCATCTTCCGGAGTCGTTCTGGGACAACGACTCTATCGCCCCAGATGATACAGCCTTTTTGGGAAAAAAGTTCAGTCTGTCGAGATTTGAATGGTGCGAAGTCATCTGGTACTTGGTCCAATGGCCATCCACGTTCTAGCCAGCCTAGGACTCAAGCTAGGGTGTGGTCTCGTTTGGTTTCTCTCGCGATGTTTCGGGAGGTCATAGGCAGCGAGTTGAGTGTTTCGATCTGCAACGTGGTTGCCATTGGTGCCGGATTGTCGAGAGTCTCTGGAAGCGGTGCTTGGCTTAATGCGTCGGCGTGGGGAATGGCTTTCCCTGGGCGATATTGCAGGCGATAATTATAAGCAGTTAGGAATTCTGACCATCGGGTCATTCTAGGGGATAATATGTAGGGGGTTGGCTTGTCCCTGGCTATTATCCCTAGCAACGGTTTGTGGTCAGTTATAATGGTAAATGTCCTTCCATACACATATTCATGAAATTTTTTTACAGCTGAAACGATTGCGAAGGCTTCTTTATCAATTTATCCATAGTTCTGTTCTGCTTGTGAAAGAGTCTTTGAAAAGTATGCAACAGGGGCTTCATTCCCATTAGGCAGTACATGGCTCAAAATGGCGCCCACCCTGAAAGGCGATGCATCGCAAGTTATAACTAACGGCAAAGTCTCGTTATACTGCATAAGTACAGAGTCAGATGTGAGCAGTTTTTTAACATTCCGGAATGCTTGCTCTTCCCGGTAACCCCATACCCACAATGCTTTCTTATCTAATAATCGGTGTAACGGTTCAGCGACAGTTGCCTTGTGCGGTAAAAATACATTATAGAAATTAACGAGGCCAAAGAACGCCTGGAGATCGGCCTTGTTGCGTGGCCTGGGAGCGTTTTTGATCGCTTTTAATTTACTCTTGGTAGTATGAATGCCCTGGCTATCAATCTGGTACCCTAGAAACTCAACATTGTCATTATACAATTGACACTTATTTTTTTTCACCTAAGTCCGGCTTCTTGGAATTTTTTTAGAATGCATTTCAAACGGTCCTGTAAGATTTTTTGGGTAGGGGCTGCAATTAATACGTCATCAAAATAAGGGACCACACCCTTGATTCCTTGTAATAACCTTTCCATAAGGCTCTGGAAGATCCCCGGGGCTACACTAACTCTGAATTGCAATCGGGTACATTTAAAGGCACCCCTGTGCATTACAATTGTTTGGGCTTGAGCCGTTTTTTCATCCACTGGTAATTGTTGATAAGCTTGGGCTAAACCTAATTTAGCGAAAACCTTACCGCCCCCCAAGGAATGGAGGAGGTGCTGCACCACCGGAACTGGATACGCATTCTGCTGTAGGGCATGGTTCAAAGTGGCCCGGTAGTCCCTACAAATTCGGATTGACCCATCTGGCTTAATGGGTGTTACAATAGGGGTTTCCCATGGAGAGTGATCGATGGGCTTCAACACCCCTTGAGCAATTAACTTGTCGAGTTGTTCGTCGATTTTTGCTTTAAGAGCGAACGGAACTCGACAGGGCTTCAAGTGAATGGGAGCTACTTTTGGATCTAGACTGAATGAGATCGGGGTCCCCTTATACTCGCCCAAGCTGTCCACGAAGACGTCGCTGAACTCAGAGATAAGGTCTTCCTCCCACTCACAACCACCGACTCGGTTCACGCCGGCCACTTCAATGCCGAGTGGCGCGAACCATTGGAGGCCTAGTAGGCTAGGCCTATCTCTATCGATGACCGTTAGAGGTAAATATGCTGTATGCTTCTTGAAGGAGACTCGGACTCGGCAGGACCCGACAACGGGGATTCGATTTCCTTGGTAGTCCTTGAGGATGAGGCGTTGAAATTGGAGGTCTTGGCGTTGAATTGTGGGGATGAGTTGCTTGAGTGTCTTTCAAGACACCATCGAGAAGGACGATCCCGAGTCGACCTCCATGTGGCAAGGCTGGTTCTCGATGGCTACCGTGACCCGGATTTTCTTAGTGTCCAAAGCTGAGGCGTGACCTATAGCGATAGTATGGTGAGCCTCTTCTCTTTGCAAAGCTCGATTTCTGTAGGAGTGGTTTACTGGCTCTCGCCTTACAGGACGGTTTCCTGTTGATTGGCGATAGTTGGCCCCTTTTGAGGCCTGGCTGAGTCCTGGTAAACTGCGGCAGACCCGGCCGATGTGGCCTCATTTCCCGCACTCATGGCAGAGTGCGTCGCGGAATTTGCATTCGGCCCTGGCATGGTTTGCTCCACAGCCAGCGCAAGGATGTAAGGGCTTCGGGCAAGGGTCCCGGTCGGACTGCAGTCGATGGACCCTTTCTTCGTTGCTGTCTGACAATGAAGAGAGGTCCTCGTGGTGCGTCGTCGCGAGCTGTCCTTCAGGCTTGGATAAAATGTCGCTTGTCGGTGGTGGTACCAGAGTGTGGCTTCGCCGTAGTTGTGCAGCTAACTTTTTGGTCGCCTCTGCTGCCGTGGCTTCGGCGATGGCCTTTCGCCATCAGCCTTTCGCCATCAGCTTGCTTTGCAGGCCTAGTGCATCTAGTCCCAGAACAATTCGATCTCTTAGTGCCTCTTCTAAATCGGCGAACCCGCAGAGGCCCCCTAAATTTCAGATGTCCACCACGAAATCGGCCACGCTTTCCCCTTTTCGTTGGTTCCTCTGATAACACTCGTGGCGTCTCACGAGCGTTGGCACGGTTGGCGCGTAATGGTCTCTCAGGATGGGTTCGAGGTCGTGGACTTCACTTCTCGAGCTCATGGACTTCACTTCTCGAGGTTTGGCGAGTGCTTTAGCCATCTTAAATACGGCTGGGCCGCAATGCGTCAGGAACAGTGCCCTTTTCTTTGCTGGTGTGGCGTCCTTCAAGTTATTCGTTTCGAGAAACATTTGGAAGCGATCCATGTAGGATTCCCAATCCTCTTGGTTCGGATCGAACGGAGCGGGTGGTACGATGCCGCCGGACATGGTTCCGTTGTTGGCGTCGTCTATCATGTGCTCGGTATTGCTTCCTGGCTTCTTCGGTTCAGACGTCTCCAAATCCCACCTTCGTCACCAGTGTTAAGTACTGAACATGGGTCGGAGTAAATGGAGAAAGCCTCTGAATAATGAACATTCAGCTCTTTATTTGCATAGTGACTTCTCCCAAACAACAACAATGAACTCTGCCTTATATAGGCAAACCCTTGTGAGAATTGTCCAATAACGAGCTATGAACGCTAGCTCTTTTAACCAATAAGAATTCTCTGTTAAGGGCCAATCGGATTCCTCAGAACTAACCAATCTGATCTGGCTGCCTAACAGCCAATCAGAAGTGCAGGGCCAGAACCCTGCACTTTACCTTAAGCTCATACTTTATTAATTATGGTACATACACAACAATTTTCTATGTGCAATCCAGAGGTATTCCGCTGAGGTTGACAGGATGCATATTTAAACCAAGGGTGTGAAAAGTTAGCAAGGGGAGCTCCTTGAGAAACAAGATTACGAAGTTGCCACACACCATTTTCTGATAGTTTTGATTGTTTATTTAAAATTATCACTTTATTATTTTATTTGGCACATTTTTAATGTGTTGAGATGTTAAAGTTGTTTAGGCTTTGTAAGCCACTTGGAGTTATGGTGTTTACAGTGGCACAAAAAACCTCAGCAATGTGGTTGACAACATCTAACTACTCCAGATTTTGGGAGTCCTTTGCCCCATTCTCGTTTTCCTTTAGTCTCCCTTATCAGCCTGATACCCAGGAAGAAATGCTGAGAGGCAAGAAAGGGACGCAATGCTGCTAGGCCCTTAGGCAGGGGCATAAACCTCATCAAGTGGCCAATCATGCCATCCCCTGATATCAGTCCTGTTAACCAAGAATAACAGTTCTTCATTACTTAGCCCAGAAGGGAATAGTCAGTGGCCCAAGAATCATGAGTCATGGTAAATGTCAACTTTCAAACAATGAAGAAGGGGTTTTCTCTAGATTTCTAGCAGGAAATGAAAAATGACCACATTCAAATGTGAACAAATAAGCTGAAACTGCCACCTTCTCACCTTTGTGGAATCCCACCATCATCATCCTACTTACTTTGGCCTTCAGAAGCCAGAACAACAGCTATAATAAGTGTTGTGTTGGTAGATCGGTCCCAAGAAGAGACACAAGGCGAGTGACTTTTAAAGCTCTTTTTATTGTGAGGTAGATCGGCTTGCCAGGCTTGGATCAACGGCGGCTTATATAGATCTTGCACAGGGTGCTGCAGCCAATGACAGCTGTTTGAATCTCCCGCGATCGGCTCGGCCAATCACGGTTGCTTTGTAATGGCCAATCAGTGCTGCACACTCGACCAATCCGAGTGCTGTCTGTCTTAGCCAATCAGAACACAGGTTTACAAGAATGCAAATACAGAACACCCCTCCTCTCTTGGTTTGGTCCTATGTAACGTAGTCCTGTAAGTAGGTGGGGCTCCGTACTTGTCTACTTGACCTGCGCAGGTTAGTTGTCTCTTGGTCTCCAGCTGGTTCGGTCAGGGTCTGTGTTGCTCTCTGCCTCATCGATGGAACCGCCTGGAAGGGTGGGTCGGGCCTTTCGCCGTAGCTCCTTCTGGGTCTCTCCGAGCTGGTCGAGCTGCTGGCTTCGTTGTTCCCGTCTGGCCTTTCCGGGCTGGTTGAACTGGCTTGGCTGTATCTTCCAGGCAAGGCTTTGGGCAGGTCGTCTGTAGGTGGCTCTGCTGGTGAGTATTGCTGGTTTCTTTCTTGTTGGGTTTGTTTGTTTTGCATTGCGGGGTTTCCCTCTCTTTCTTGGGTGCTGTTTGGGTTTCCCCTTCCCCCAACGGTTTCCTTATCTTTTTGCGTGTCGGTTGTATTTCCCGTGTTAGTTCTCGATCTTAGCTGATCGATGTGTCTTTTCCATGCTTGTCCGTCGGTATTTTGTAGCCGGTACGAGCGGGGACCTGTTACCTGGGTTATTGTTGCTGGTATCCAGAGTGGGTCCCCTGTGAGGTTTTTTGTGTATACTGTGTCGCCTGGTGCGAACGTTCGGTGCTTGCTAGATGAGTTGGGGGGTTTCTCAGGGTTGTACATGGGGTGCAGCCTGTCTAGTGGGGACCTTAATTTCCTCCCCATTAATAGTTCTGCCGGGCTTTTGTTGGTTGTTGTGTTTGGAGTTATATGTTGTATAAATAGCATTTTATTAAACTTTTCTTGTATTTCCCCGGTTTCAATTTTTTGGATTGTTTTTTTTGTAAATTGTACCATTCATTCTGCCCTCCCATTCACCACGGGATGTGCTGGCGCTGCTGGCGCATGCCGTATTCCCCGTTCCACTAGGAATTTTTCGAACGGTAGCATAGTAAATTGGGGCCCGTTGTCGGATACAATTACATCTGGGAGGCCATGGGTTGAGAATAGTTTGTTGAATTCTCTGATAACGGCCTCTGTGATAGTCATTTTCATGTTGCTTACCTCCAACCAATTGGAGTAAGCGTCTACTGTTATCAGGAACGTGTGTCCCTTTGTGGGCCCGGCAAAGTCTATGTGAATCCTGGACCATGGCCCTCTGGGGGTTTCCCATTCCAGGATTGGGGTGGCAGGAGGGCTTGGCCTGGATTCTTGGCATTGTCTGCATGATGCCACCCAGGCTTCAATTTCCTTGTCCATCCCTGGCCACCAAGCGTAACTTCTGGCCAGGGCTTTTGTTCTAATGATGGCCAGGTGCCCTTCGTGTAACATGTCCAAAACCCTTTTTTGTAATTTCTCTGGGATAACCACCCTGTGCCCCCATAGTAAACAACCTTTTTGTGTAAAGAGTTCTGTTTGCCGGCTCCGGAAGGTCCTGACTTGTTCATTGTCGTCTTTTTCTGGCCACCCTTTCTCCACCCAGTTTAAAACCTGCACCAGACATTTGTCTTTATTGGTTTCTCGGGCAATGTCTGATGCGATCAGGGGGAGATTGGGTAAGACCTCTATGCTCAGAGTGGACATGGTGGGTACTGGGTCGGCGTCCAGGTCGGGCAATGGAGTGTGGCTCAAGGCGTCTGTGTGTGAGATTGTCTTACCGGGGAGATTGGTTCGCCGGTAACTGTAGGAGGCAAGGAATTTGGACCACTTTGTCATTCTAGGGGATAGAATGTTCAGGGTGGCCCTGTCCCCTGCCAGAACCCCGAGCAGTGGTTTGTGGTCAGTGATGATGGTGAAGGTTCTGCCGTAAAGGTACTCGTGGAACTTCTTTGCGGCGGCGAAAATTGCCAGGGCCTCCTTATCCAGCTGGCTGTAATTCCTTTCCGGTTTTGAGAGGGTTCTTGAAAAGAAAGTGATGGGCGCCTCTTTTCCATCAAGGAGAGTGTGGCTGAGGATGGCCCTGATGCTGAAGGGGGATGCGTCGCATGTTACTGCCAGTGGTAGGGTTTTGCTGTATTGGATGAGAATAGTGTCCGATGTGAGGAGGTCTTTTGTTCGATTGAATGCGTTTTCCTCTCACCTTCCCCAGTTCCAGGTGGCTGTCTTGTCCAGCAGCCTTTGCAACGGTTCCACCGTGGTCACCTTTTGGGGCAGGAAAACATTATAGAAGTTAATCAGTCCCAGAAATGCCTGCAGTTAATCAGTCCCAGAAATGCCTGCAGTTCAGTTTTATTCCTTGGTCTAGGGGCTTCCTTGATGGCCCTAATTTTTTTTTTCTGTGGGGTGGATCCCGTGCTGGTTTAGGAGGTACCCTAGGAATTTGACTCTCTCGGTGCACAGCTGGCATTTCTCTTTCTTGACTTTTAACCCCGAGTCTTTGAATTTTTGAAGCACCTCCCTCAAATGGCTCTCCAATTGTTTTTGGTTGGCTGCTGACACCAACATGTCATCAAAATAGGGCACTACCCCCTTGATGCCTTGGAGTAGCCTCTCTATTAGGCTCTGGAAGACCCCTGGGGCTACGCTGACTCCGAACTGGAGCCTCTTGCAGCGGAAGGCCCCGCGGTGGGTGACTATGGTTTGCGCCTCTGCGGTTTCTCCGTCGACCGGCAATTGCTGATAGGCCTGCGCCAGGTCGAGTTTTGCAAAAACCTTGCCTCCCCCCAGTGAGTGCAGAAGGTGCTGTACCACTGGGACGGGGTAGGCGCTCTGTTGCAGAGCGCGATTGAGGGTAGCCTTGTAATCACCACAAATTCTCACTGACCCATCTGGTTTTACCGGGGTGATTATGGGGGTCTCCCACCTGGCATGGTCTGTTGGCTCAAGTACCTCTTGCTCGATGAGCTTGTTTAACTGCTCATCAATCTTAGGTTTGAGCGTGAAGGGTACTCACCGGGGTTTAAGGTGGATTGGGGCAATGTTAGGGTCTAGGTTGAAGGATATCGGGGCCCCTTGGTACTTGCCTAGGCTGCCATTGAAGACCTCTTGGAAATCTTTTGTGAGCTGCTCCTCCCAGTCCGCCTTGGCGATGTGGTTGGTGCCCGTCACCTCTATTCCCAATGGTGCGAACCATTGTAGTCCCAAAAGGCTAGGGCGGTCCTTGTCCACGATGGTTAGGGGAAGTATTTCGGTGCGCCCTTTGAACGTGATTTTAAAGTGTCCAATTCCGACCACGGGGATGCGGTTCCCCTGGTAGTCTTTGAGGATGAGCTTCTGGCTTTCCAGTTCGCGCCTATGGATGGTAGGCACCAGGTGCTTGATTTCCCACCAAGCAACCATGGAGAGGTAGGATCCGGAATCCACCTCCATTTTGCATGGTGGTCTTCGATGCCCACCTCCATGTGTACTTTCCGGGCGTCCCAGTTTGAAGAGTGGCTGATAACAACTGTTTGGTGGGTTTCTTCTCATTGTCGAACCTCGTTGAGACGCCTGTTTCTTCCATCCCGGCTCCATCGGCTCTTGGCATGTTGGTCTCTGTTCCTGGGGGGGTGCCGTCTCATCTCTGGGGGCTGCTGTCTCGACGCCTGGGGCTATAGTTCTGCTTGAGCCGGCACACCTTGGCGATGTGGCCCTACTTATCGCAGTGCCGGCAGATTGCGTGGAAGAGCCAGCATTCTGACCATGGATGGTCACCCCCGCACCCGGTGCACTGGAACCCTGATTTACGACCTCATCATTCGCGCCGGTCTTGTTCCGCCTGGAGCCGGTGGATGTCTTCCTCTTCGTCCTCGGTGTCGATGAGGAAGTCGAGGTCGCCATGATGTGTGGTGGTGGTTTCTCGGCGGCTGGCTTCAGTGTGCTTCTCAGGGGTTGGGGCCATCTCGGTTGTCACGGTCCAGTCCGCTGTGCTCGTTTGCCGCATCTGGGCCACCGATTTCCTGGTTGCCTCCACTGTGGTTGCCTCGGCGAGAGTGTCAGTAAGGGATATGTCGCCCTTCGCCATAAGCTGGCTTTGCAGGATAGGGTCTTTGAGTCCAAGGACGACACGGTCTCGCAGGGCTTCGTCCATGTTGGTGAACCCGCAGATGCCCCTGAGGTCCCATAGATCAGCCACGAAATCGCTGATGCTCTCACCCTCCTTCTGATCCCTCCGGTAGAAATCGTGCCGGCGGATGAGGGTGAGTACAGCGGGTGCATAGTGGCTTTGAAGCAGTGGCTCCAGGTCGGCCCAGTCCATCGCCTTCACATCGAGGGGTTTGGCAAGGGCTTTCACCATCTTGAACACTGCAGGCCCACAGCGGATCAGGAACATGGCCCTTTTTTTCTGTCCATTTGCATCCTTTAGGTTGCTGCTTTCTAGGAACATGAGGAATCTATCAATGTAAGATTCCCAGTCCTCTGCAGCCTGGTTGAAAGGTGCAGGTGGCGCGGTGGTGCTGGCCATGTTGCCGGTTGCCTTGTCATGGTGTCACGTGCGGGGTGGGTCTTTGTTCAGTATCCCACCTTGGTTGCCAGTGTTGTGTTGGTAGATCGGTCCCAAGAAGAGACGCGAGGCGAGTGACTTTTAAAGCTCTTTTTATTGTGAGGTAGATTGGCTTGCCAGGCTTGGATCGGCGGTGGCTTATATAGATCTTGCACAGGGTACTGCAGCCAATGACAGCCGTTCGAATCTCCTGCGATTGGCTTGGCCAATCGCGGTTGCTTCGTAATGGCCAATCAGTGCTGCACACTCAACCATTCCGAGTGCTGTGTGTCTTAGCCAATCAGAACACAGGTTTACAAGAATGCAAATACAGAACAATAAGTATGGCTCCTAAGGCTGAAAGGCTTGTTCCTAGCTTACATTGTTACATGAAAAGCTTATTTTCAGGTCGCTTAACTCGGCAGATCACCTCTTCCTTTTAGGCTATTGTAATTCAGGATCCTGGTGATTTCCAAAAATGTCACAGTACGTAGTACTGGAATAAGACTTGTTTGTTAATGGACTGTAGGAACCAAACTTTTTTATGGACTATTAATGCATGTCAACAATGAATGAGCTCTAGATACTTAAAACTGCAATGCTCAAAGAATCACCTGACATAAGGTTGTCAATATTTTTACCTAGCTTTTGTAACTGATTTGAATTGCTCAGGAGAGTAATAAAGTGAAAGAGTTGTAGGAGTAGCCTAACTCAGGTGAAATTCTTAGAGGGGCTCCATTTTCTTCTGTCTCACGATAAATGATGTCTGTGTTGACAGGCCTTGTAAGATCTGCTATGTTCCAGTGGAAAGGACCAGTTTAAAAAGTTCAACATTGTTTTCCCACTTCAAATCTAAAGATGAGTCAATTTTTGTTGATCACAGCAGAACCAGAAAGAATTGGTTCCAACTCACTCAGTAGAAATGTTTAAATTCTTCTCTGATGCTAAAAGCCACATGTTGCAATACTCAAAGGAAAAGTACAATACAATATTGAAAGCAGTATATTTCAATTTTACATTCTAGTTTCTTTTCATTGAGCTTATTGACTATGGAGGTTCTCAGTCATCCAGGTCATGGTTGTCCCAAAGGTGCTTTTTCAAGAGGCAAATGAACTTTCTGGTTTTTTAAAAAGATATTTCACTTCTCATCCAAGGAGCTTCTTCAGCTCTGAGCTTATTATTTCTAAATGGTTGCAGAGATCCAGTAGAGTGTATTAAAGATCTCATGGTAGGCAAGTAATTAGCTGCAAAAAATAGGTAGTGAACAGTTATAAATTCTTTGGTGGGCACTGATTTCACAGACATTTTACAAACATAACTTCACTTCTTGAGGATTTCTTCAGGTATACAAGTCAAAATAGACAACAAACTAGTAAGAGAATACCTATCTACCATGGATGAGTATAAATCACCTGGGGCAGATGGTTAACACCCCAGGGTTTTGAAGGAGCTGGCAGATGTAATTTCAGAGCCATTAAATGTAATATTTCAAGGCTCATGTAGCACAGAAGACTGGAAAAGAACTGATGTGCTTCCCATCTAGGACAAGGGGGAGGGGGAGGATCCAGGAAAATAAAGCCAACCAGCTTGACATCAATACCTGGGAAAGTCCTAGAAAAGATAATCAAATGAAGGATCTGTGAGTACCTAGAAACAAACAAGATGATTACTAGAAGCCAGAATGGGTTTTATCAAAACAGATCATGCCAAAATAACCTTATTGCCTTTTTTCTTTTAATAAAGTAATTAAATTAGTGGATCAGCAAAATGATGTGGATATAATACACTTCCGCAATTTGACAAAGTTGACCACAACCTACTTCCCAATATGGGAATATGGGATAGTACCACCACTAGATGTGTTCACTATTGGCTGACCAACCATACTCAGCAGATAGTCCTCAATGGAACTACATTTACATGGAGGGAAGCATGCAGTGGGATACCTCAAGGTTCAGTCTTGGGCCCATTACTGTTCAACATTTTCATAAATGATCTAGATAATGGGATAGATTTGCAGACAACACCAAGTTGTGAGGAATAGTGAATATTTTGGAAGAGAGGCTCAAGATCCTGAAGGATCTTGACAGATTTGAGCACTGAGCCCTATCCTACAAGATGCAGTGAAAAAAAAAGGTCTTTAACTTACGCAGGAAAAACCAAATGCATAGATATAAAATAGGTGGTACCTGGTTCAACAGTAGTAACTGAGATTTAGGTGACTAGTTGCCACCACTTAAGTAAGAGCCAACAATGTGCTGCAGCTGCCAAAAAAGTCAATGCAGTCCTAGCTTGCCTCAGCAGAAAGATAGCATTAAGACAATGAGAAGTGATAGTCCCGCTTTCACAGCACTGGTGAGACCATATTTGGAATATTGTATACAGTTCTGGTCACTATTATACAAAAAAGATGTGAAGACCTTGGAAAGTGTGCAAAGAAGAGCAACAAAGATGGTAGAGTATGGACATTAAATCATATGATGAACAGCTGAGGGACCTAGATATGTCTAGCCTATCAAAAAATAGGATAATGTAGGAAATGATTCATTTGACCCCTCTCTCACCTTTAGTCTGGTGATTTCTTACAGATCAAGGAGGACATGATAGCTGTCTTCCAGTACTTGAAGAGCTGTCACAAAGAGGAAAGGGTTGACTTATTTTCTGGGGCACTAGACGGCAAGGCAAGAAGTAATGGGTGGAAGCTTATTAAAGAGAGATCCATCCTAGAAGTAAGGAGAAATTTTCTGACAATCAAAGTAATTAATTAATGGAATAGCTTGCCTCATGGATACTTCATCACTGGTTTTCAAAAATAATCTGACAACTATTTGACTGGCATGGTGTAAGTCTCCTGCCTTGAGGAAGAGGTCAGACTTTCCAGCCCTTTGATTCTATGAATATTTGAGAGAATTGTATATTATAGCTCTACACTTCTTTTCTCCCCAAAGTTTTTGGGCATTACACATGCCCCTCCTTATTTTAAATCCTGGTAACAAAATTCTCTTTTAAGTTATGAAGAACAGATGCACCAATTTACAGGCTATCAATATAATGCATACAGATATAGTAAACAAGCAAAGATTGGCAACTGGATTCACTGTTGCTTTATATTGGGTTTGTCTATTGGCATTTGTTTAATTTCATGAGGGTAAAGGGCACTATTGTACATTCTTTTACCTTGGATATTTCCTTCTCTAAAATAGAACTTTAATGCCATTGTACCAGCACTGGTATCACAGCGAGTCATAATAAAGTAGATCAAAAACTCATGTTCTATAAACATGTTTGCAGCTCAGCTTTCAAAATATGTGTAACCACACACACACACAAAATATCTCAAAAATTGGTTGGCCTCTGTTATTGCTGCCTCTATCCCTCTACTCCCTGTTAAGGGAACAAAAAGCTACCCAGCTGCTTGTGCAGATTGACAAACATTGTTGTTTTCTCAGCAAGGCTGGAAGAAGACACAGCAGGACTGATAGCAAGTAGGATCATTCATGCTTTTTGGTTTGAGGGAGAAGGAAATATCTTGTAGTTGAATGCCTAACACATATGCAGATAATTGAGGCCAGGCCAGGCACTGGGTGAGAGGGGCATATTAAAAATAATTAAATTGCACTGCAGTCACGATCAGATTGTTTTCCTTACTTTGTGAGTCTCCTGCTTGAGGTCAGTATGGGTTTTTTGTGTGGCTTCCATCTTCACGTCCAGTTACCACCAACTTTCACAATGTTAAAAGTGTGGTTTTAAAAACAATTAGGTTGTCAGCAATAGATGGGGGAAAATTAACCTGAGGAGAAAAGAGAATTGGTTTAAGGGGAAAAAAAAAATCAAACTCTGAACATGTTTCTTCTGCCCACTCACAAATATGTGGGGATGCATCCCACCAATCATCTACATTTTACACCAGGCCAAAAATCAGCAGAGTATGTATTGCAGTCCTTCCTTAAGCCTCAAAGTCAGCTGGGTAACTTTGGGCCAGTCATCCTCTCAGCCCAACCCACTTCACAGGGTTCTTGCTGTGGAGAAAACAGAAGGCAGAAGGAATATTGCTATGTTTGCTGTCTTGAGCATTCATTCATTCATTTGTTCATTCATTCATTCATGTTGTAACTATGTATCATTCATGTGTTTGCAACTATGTATCATTGCAACTATGTATCATTCATGCATTTGCAACATTGTATCATTCACGTGTAATCATTAACTTCTGTCTCTTCAGTGACCTTTGCAAGGCACGTACAAGAGACAAGGAGATAGACGTTTGTTAATAAGCTTATCCACACTGTAAATGATCTGTCCGGTATGCAGCTTTGTAAACATGCACATCCTGATGAGATTACCATGTTTGACTTGAGCTTTGATTAAATCATTTTCTTGTAAAAAAGCACAATAAAAGAACGTGTGCCAAGACATTCGGGGCGCGCTCATCAAGAGGAAACCTCGCTTCCTGTCGTTTCTCTTCCCTTCTCTCCCTATCATGAGCCACCCATCAGATGCGGGATGGCAGATACCGCATTCTGGTGACCCCGACGTGATTCCTTAAGGGGGATACGTTGCGACGCGCCCATATCTTATCAGCTCGATGGAAGCTGTGCATCGCCAGGCCTGAAGCGAATTGCATGTCATCGGATCTGAAACACGGTCTCGACTTTCGTAAGTATGGGTAGAAACTTTTCTCAACAACAGACGCAGCATCTGAAGGAATTGAGGGAGTTAGTCGCTTCTTCTTCTAAATACTCTGCTAATTTAAAGGGCTCGCCTGTAAAAAAGAAATCTATTGCTACATTATTGGCTTATGTGTGGCAACATTGTCCCAATTATTCAGAGGAAGGGTCCTTAAAAATTTCCACTTGGCAAAAAATTGGTGAACATCTCCATAGTCCTCCTCGTGCACTTATTGGCATTTTGGTCACTTGGAGGAAAATTATGGAGGCTTTAAAAGTCCATTATAAAATAGAAGCAGGGAGTATGTTTGAATCTCCCCCGCCAAGTTATGATAACTTTTCAATTTGCTCTAACTCAGGCAGAAGCTGCTGCCATTATTCAACAATGCCCCACATGTAGTAAGCAAGGACATTCCATTCCCATAGGAGTAAATCCTAGAGGATTAAAAGCTTGTGAAATTTGGCAAATGGATGTAACTCAGTATCCACCTTTTGCCCCTTGGAAATATTTGCACGTTTCCATCGATACATATTCAGGGTTTATTCTGGCCATCCCTCAAAGGGGAGAAACTGTAAAACATGTCATCAATCATTCAATTCGTACCTTTGCCTCGCTGGGACGTCCAAAAGAAATCAAAACAGACAATGGACCTGCCTATACAAGTTCTGCTTTCCAGGACTTCTGTAATAGAAGGGATGTAACCCACAAGTTTTGGATTCCCTACAACAGCCAGGGGCAGGCTATTGTGGAACGAGCGAACTTATCTCTGAAATGTGCTCTTGATCGATATTCGTTGCGGGAAAAACCCCCGAACCTCCCAGCATTGCAAAATTCTCTTAACATTTGTCTTTACACTTTAAACTTTCTTAATCTGACTGGCATTCCTCCCACTTCTGCTGCTTCACGTCATTTTTCCTCCCCCTCCTCCCCGCCTAACAGACCTCTGGTATATTATCGCAGATTGCCAGATCCTGCCTGGCAGGGTCCCGCTGAGCTTCTCACTTGGGGACGAGGCTACGCTGCGATCTTACTGCCAGACAAAACCACTTGCTGGATCCCTGGTAGGGCGGTTAGACCCTATCATGGGAATTCCTCTGCTACATCTGTATCTTAAAACTCTTCCTGATATTCTTGCCTATATCTTCTTTGCAATTTCTACCTTACTTCAACAAAACCTATGCTTCCTGTCAAAAGACTATTCGTGTTAAAACCATTTCATTAACAGAAGGCTATTATACTTGTTCCATGTGGGTACGTCATGAAAATGCTACCCGTAGTTTTCACTCTGTCACTTCTGTTTTATTTTAAAGAACACTCTACCACTCGCTCTTTTGTTCTTTCTTTACTCTTCCTATGGAAAGGAACCTTAAAATCTTTTCCTCTATTCAATCTAAAACATAGGGGGGCCTAGATGTCCTTCTATTGTATTATGGGTTCCCCCATCCCAACTAACATCCTTGATGAATTACCAAATTAATCTTTATTGTCATTATTGTAATTATTATCCTTTTTCTACTAATTGCATTCCCTCCTCATTTCGCAAATGTTCTACAACTAATTTGTCCATAGCCCTCTCTCCTGCTTGTGATGTTTTTATATACCCGAACTCTGATCCTGTCAACAAACGACGCTTCAAAAAACTGTCCATGACGATCCACAGAAGCCTCATAGAAGATATAATATTGCTTGGACTATAACTGACTTTCAAGGCATTCGTTTAAGTTCTACAACCAATTTTTCTTGCATAGAAGACTTCTACCCACCACTTCAATTCGATTTGGCAGACGCACCCACACAACCAGGGGATATCCTGCAATCTACACCACTGCAGGAGGAACTTTAACATCACGCCTGAAAGGAATGTAATTTATCCCTGGCAATAATTTTGTTTGGACTTGTTCCACCGGTTTCATGGCATGTGTCCACGGGGATGAAATTGTTAAATCCAAATCATTTTGCATTCAAGTATGGCTTGTGTGTATAACTCTGATGATTTTATATCCCTACAGGTACCCATGGAATACCCCTCTTTTTGCAAAATCGTAAAGATTTAGATCTGTTATTTTTTAAAACAAGGGGGATTGTGTGCTATGCTTAAAGAAGAATGTTGTCTTTATGCTGATAGCAGGGGGGGGGGTTGTTTTCTATTTTGCCATGGCTTACAACCTTTTTAACTGCATTGGCAGGATCATTAATAATCATTATATTGATATGTATTATAGGATCTTATTGTTTTTATAGAATATTGCAAATTTTGAAAAATTAATTATCCTCTGCTGATGTTAATGTGCTATTGCAAGCTCATGTTATGTCCTCAACACTGGACGAAAAAATGTCATTGCTGAGTTACCGCTCCTTGGACAACCCTGACGCTGACGGGTCGCACTCTTGCCTAGATGACGGGGACGGCGAACATTTCATAAAAATGGTTCCTGTCTTCTCGGACGAGGAAGAAGACTCGTCATAAATAATAAAAACAGAGGAGATGTTGTAACTATGTATCATTCATGTGTTTGCAACTATGTATCATTGCAACTATGTATCATTCATGCGTTTGCAACATTGTATCATTTAGGTGTAATCATTAACTTCTGTCTCTTCAGTGACCTTTGCAAGGCACGTACAAGAGACAAGGAGATAGACGTTTGTTAATAAGCTTATCCACACTGTAAATGATCTGCCTGGTATGCAGCTTTGTAAACATGCACATCCTGATGAGATTACCATGTTTGACTTGAGCTTTGATTAAATCATTTTCTTGTAAAAAAGCACAATAAAAGAGCGTGTGCCAAGACATTCGGGGCACGCTCATCCAGAGGAAACCTCACTTCCTGTCGTTTCTCTTCCCTTCGCTCCCTATCATGAGCCACCCATCAGATGCGGGATGGCAGATACCGCACATTCGTTCATTCATTCATTTGTTCATTCATTCGTTCATTCATTCAATTTCTATAGCCCAACTCAACCAAGTGATTTTGGTGTTATTTATAAAAATAATAAAGATGGGACATTACCACTGGACAACTTTAGGTGGTTCAGAGTTTATCATCACTTGTATCTTAAAAAGTCAACCCAAAGCAAAGCCCAGTGCTAAGAACCACTTTCAATTTATACCAGTCCTGTGGGAGGCATGTTCATGTCTTGGAGAAAGACCTACCGGAAAGTGTTTTTTTTTTTTTTTGCAATTCCACCTTCCAAATCTGTACAAGACAAGACCACAGGAACCTTTTGCAATAGATGATAAAGAAGTCAGATTATATCTAGAACTTGGCTTACATTTCAACTGATGCTTGAGCGACTGCTTGATCTCTTTGAAATTCAGCAGTCTCCTTTCAAGGATAAGAAGTTCTTCCTGTTGTGAACTCCACACAGCCCAGCCTCATCGTTCGCACACACACACACACACACACACACATCACTGCAAGTCTAATTAGAATAGAAATTGGCACTATTATAGGAATGATGTGGTTGGCCTTTTATTTTCATCAAGAGGGATCTTTCTTCTCTATATTCCTGAATATACCATCAAGATCATACCACTTACCATCATTACCCTCACCTTCCAGTTTATTTCTATATGGCTATTCAGTCTAATCATTAGCTGAAATGGTGCTACAAGCTGGATTTGAAGTATGCCTATGCTTATCATCTTCCTATGTTCCATTCCACAGCATTTAATTTCAACTTTTTAAAAATTTGTCCATGCAGTCATTTTAGTATTAAAACAGTAGAATAAATCCTGAAGCTAGGTCCATTGTATTTGTTATATTCTACCTAATTTGCCAGGGTTAAGGGAACTGAAAGAAAAAAAATTCTCTTGTGGACACATTTATCCTCTGGACTGACAAACTATAGGAATATCAGTTTATTGAAAGTGTTCTGTACAAGTCATTAACATACTTGCAAGTGCCGCCCTGTGATTGGTCAAAGCGCACGGCGACCTGATTGGCGGAGCGAGCCACACGGATTGGCCCGCTGCAAATCCCCGCGATTGGTGGAAACTAATCGCGGGAGATTCAAAGCGGTGCCATTGGCCGCGGCCGCTGCAGCCAGAGAATAAAAGCCGCCGCTTTTCTATCGGGACCCAAGTCGATCTTGGGACTTAAATAAAGAGCTGAATTAAGTCACAGGCTCCCGAGTTTCATTCCGACAATGGATTTAACACTGGCGACGAGGGTGGGATTGCAGGATTGAAACCCACCGAGCACATGGCACCGCAAACAAGAAACCAACAAGATGGCCAGCATCGCACTACCCACACCCTTCAACCAAGCTACTGAGGACTGGGAATCCTACATAGATCGGTTCCTGATGTTCCTAGAAAGTAGCAACCTCAAGGACGCGAGCGGACAGAAAAAAAAGGGCCGTTTTCCTGACACACTGTGGGCCCGCAGTGTTTAAGATGGCGAAGGCTCTTGCAAAGCCTGAAGATGTGAAAGAAATGGACTGGACCAACCTTGAGCCATTGTTGTGAAGCCACTATGCCCCCGCCGTACCCACCCTCATCTGGTAGCACGACTTTTACCACCAAGATCAGAAGGGGGGTGAGAGCATCGGCGACTTCGTAGCCAACCTCCAAAACCTGGGGGGCCTGTGCAGCTTCACCGATATGGACGAGGTACTCCACGACCACGTCGTCCTCGGATTCAGGGACCCGGCTCTACAGAGCCAACTGATGGCCAAGGGCAACATTTCCCTTGCCGACGCCATCGCCGAGGCCACCGCCGCCAAAGCGACCCGAAAATCCGCGGCCCGAATGCAGAGACCAGGTACCGGGGATCCAGCCACAACAACCGAGACGACACCAGAAGCAAGCCGCCGACTCACCACCACCCATCATGGCGACCTTGACTCCGCCACTGGCACCACGGACGACAAGGACATCCATCGACTACAAACAGAGCAAGACCGGCATGATTGATGGGGTCGTAAGTTGAGACCCAACTGCGCCGGGTGTGGAGGCGACCACCCACGATCAGAATGCTGGTTTCTCGACGCGATCTGCTGGCACTGCGACAAAAGAGGTCACATCGCCCAGGCCTGCCGGCTCAAGAAAACCTACAGCCCCCGACGGCGAGACAACAGCAACTGGAGATGAGATGGCACCCCCCCCAGACCCAGGGACCACCCAAACGAGAATCGTTGGAACTGAGATGGACGGGGTCGACGGGACGGGAAGAACTGGCAGAGAAAGGAAACCCACCAGACGGTCGTCATCGGCCATTCATCAAGCGCAGATGCCCAAAAGGTATACGTAGAAGTGGGCATCGAGGGCAAGCCATGCAAAATGAAGGTGGACTCCGGGTCCTACCTCTCCATGGTTGCATGGTGGGAAATGAGGCGCCTGGTACCTGACATCCATAAAAGGGGGCTGGAAAGCCAGAAATTAATCCTCAAAGACTACCAAGGGAACCGCATCCCGGTAGTCAGAACAGGACACTTTAAAGTAACCTTCAAGGGGCACACAGCAAGGCTTCCCCTAACGGTCATGGATAGAGACCGCCTTTGGGACTACAGTGGTTCGCGCCGCTTGGGATCGAAGTAACGGGCATCGACCACGTCACAGAGGCAGACTGGGAAGAACAACTCGCAAGGGACTTCCAGGAAGTGTTCGACGGCACCCTAGGCAAGTACCGAGGGCCCCCTATTTCCTTCAGTTTAGACCCCAGTGTCCTCCTGATACACCTACCATGGTGGGTACCTTTCACACTCCGGCCCAAGATCGATGAGCAAATCAACAAACCCATCAAACAAGGGTCCTAGAACCAATCGATCACGCCCGGTGGGAGACCCCCATAGTCACCCCAGTGAAACCCGATGGGTCGGTGAGAATCTGCGGGGACTATAAGGCCACCCTAAACTGCGCTTTACAACAGAACGCCTACCCCGTCCCAGTAGTGCAGCACCTCCTACACTCACTGGGGGGAGGCAAGGTTTTTGTGAAGCTCAACCTGGCACAAGCCTACCAACAGTTGCTGGTCGATGCAGAAACCACCGAGGTGCAGACCATAGTAAACCACCGGGGAGCTTTCCGCTGTAAGAGACTCCAGTTTGGAGTCAGCGTGGCTCCAGGAATTTTCCAGAGCCTCACGGAGAGACTCCTGCAAGGAATCAAGGGGGTGGTGCCCTACTTTGATGATGTGCTGGTGTTGGCAGCCAACCAAAGAGAACTAGAGGGTCACCTGAGGGAGGTACTAATGAAGTTCAAAAATGCGGGGCTAAAAGTTAAAAAAGAAAAATGCCAACTGCACACCGAGAGGGTTGAATTCCTGGGGTACGTTTTAGACTGGCATGGAATTCACCCCACCGAAAAAAAAGTCAGAGCAATCAAGGAAGCCCCCAGACCGAAGAATAAAATGGAACTGCAGGTGTTTCTAGGACTACTTAATTTCTATAATGTTTTCCTACCCCAGAAGGCAACTGTGGCGGAGCCTTTGCATAGGCTTTTGGACAAGGCGGCCACGTGGAACTGGGGGAAATGCGAGGAAGCCGCCTTCACCAAAACCAAGGACCTGCTCACCTCGGATGCCATCCTCATCCAATACAACGAGACCCTACTGCTAGCAGTTACATGCGACGCATCATCTTTCGGCGTTGGCGCTGTTCTCAGCCACACTCTCCCCGATGGAAAAGAAGCACCCATCACCTTCTTTTCCAGGACCCTCTCCAAACCAGAACGGAACTACAGCCAACTGGACAAAGAGGCCCTGGCAATCGTCGCCGCAGTGAAGAGGTTCCATGAGTACCTCTACGGCAGGACTTTCACCATCATCACCGATCACAAGCCGCTGCTGGGAATCCTGGCAGGGAACAGGGCCACCCCGAACATTCTATCACCAAGAATGACAAGGTGGTCCGAGTTCCTTGCCGCCTACAGCTACCGGCTCACGCACCGACCCGGTAAGACGATCACCCACGCAGACGCCTTGAGCCGCATGCCGCTACCCGACCTGGAGACCGACCCAGCACCCACAACATCCACGCTGAGCATAGAGACTCTACCCAATCTACCCATAACCGCGTCAGAC
Organism: Hydrophis major; assembly: GCA_033807585.1. Classification (NCBI taxonomy): domain Eukaryota; kingdom Metazoa; phylum Chordata; class Lepidosauria; order Squamata; family Elapidae; genus Hydrophis; species Hydrophis major. Next base: position 112,353,373 of record CM066328.1, on the reverse strand, counting down.
ATTGCCCGCAAAACTAATAAAGACAAACGTCTGGCGTGGGTGTTACATTGGGTTGAGAAGGGGTGGCCGGAAAAAGATGATAATGAAACATTCAGGACATTCTGAAACCGACAAACAGAACTGTCGTTACAAAAAGGCTGTTTACTGTGGGGGGATAGGGTTGTTATTCCGGGAAATTTACAACGGAAGGTATTGGAGTTGTTACACGAGGGGCACCCAGGCATTGTTAGAACAAAAGCCCTGGCCAGGAGTTATGCCTGGTGGCCAGGGATGGACAAACAGATCGAGACTTGGGTGGCAGCATGCAAACGCTGCCAAGAAACTAGGCCGAGCCCTCCCGCTGCACCAATCCTGGAATGGGAAACCCCCAGGGGACCATGGTCCAGGATTCACATAGATTTTGCCGGGCCCACGAAGGGACACATCTTCCTTATCATGGTAGATGCTTACTCCAATTGGTTGGAGGTAAGCAACATGAAAACCACCACCACGGAGGCCGTGACCAAGGAATTCAGCAAGCTGTTCGCAACCCATGGCCTCCCAGATGTCATTGTGTTGGATAACGGGCCCCAATTTACCTCACTGGAATTCGAAAAATTCCTAGTGGAACGGGGAATACGGCATGCACTGACAGCGCCAGCACATCCGGCGGTGAATGGGAGGGTGGAACGAATGGTTCAATTTTCAAAAAAACAATCCAAAAAATTGAACACGGGGAAATCCAAGAAAAAATAAACAAAATGCTTTTTATACAACACATAACCCTGAACATGACAACCAACAAAAGCCCGGCAGAACTATTAATGGGGAGAAAATTAAGGTCCCCACTCGACAGACTACACCCCACGTACAACCCAGAAAAAAACCCCAAACTCCTCAAGCAAACACAGAACATTTACACCAGGCGACGCCGTATACGCGAAGAACCTCACCGGGGACCCACTCTGGGTGCCAGCAACCATAACCCAGGTAACAGGTCCCCACTCGTACCGGCTACAAACAACCGATGGACAAGCATGGAAGCGACACATCGATCAAATAAGATTGAGAACAACCACGGGAAACACAACCGACATGCAAATAAACACAGACATACACCCAGAAAGAGAATGAAACCTCCACAACACAAACCAAGAGGGGAGGGGAGGCCCCGAGAACCAACCCCAACCAGAAAGAAACCAGGAATACTCACCAACCGAAACAGAAATAGGCAGCCAGCTCGAAGCCTTACCAGGAAGAAACAGCCAGGCCAGCTCAACCAGCCCAGAAAGACCGGGCAGGAGCGGAACAGCAGCAGCTCGACCAGCCCGGGTAGACCGGGAGGGAGCTGCAACAAAAGGCCCGGCTCACCCTTCCAGGCGGTTCCATCGACGAGGCAGAGAGCAACACAGAACCCGACCGAACCGGCCGGGAGCCAAGCACCAACTAACCTGCGCAGGTCAAGTAGACAAATACGGAGCCCCGCCTACTTACGGGACTACGTTACATAGGACCATACCAAGAGGGGAGGGGTGTTCTGTACAAGTCATTAACATACTTGCAAGTGCCGCCCTGTGATTGGTCAAAGTGCACGGCGACCTGATTGGCCAAGCGAGCCGCACGGATTGGCTCGCCGTGAATCCCCGCGATTGGTGGAAACTAATCGCGGGAGATTCAAAGTGGTGCCATTGGCCGCGGCCGCCACAGCCAGAGAATAAAAACCGCTGCTTTTCTATCAGGACCCAAGCCGATCTCGGGACTTAAATAAAGAGCTGAATTAAGTCACGGGCTCCCGAGTTTCATTCCGACGACGGATTTAACAGAAAGGGCTTTGGTTTTTAGGGTCTAAAAACAAATCCAGAGGGGAAATTCGAGCAGAAATATAGCCTGAATGGACTTTGAGAAGTACCAGTTTTCCCCAAGCTTGAACGAACCCTGAAATTTGCAAAAGAATAAAAACTGTTACAGCCAACACTAAACTAAACTCCTTCTGCTAAGCCAGCCCAATTTATATGAATGTATTGCTGTGGGATTGTAGAACAAGACAAGTGGAGTGATGGAAGAGAGGGGGATGGATTCTAATTTTCTGGTAGGCTAGTTGGATCCTTGAAGAGAAGCAAAATAATATTTTGATGCAGACTTGTTATATTTGGTAAACAAGCTGCCACTGCACCTGGCCCTTGAAAAGAACACCGGCAATTCTAGCCATAGATATGTCTAAGCATAGGTGAATCTAAGGCTGACCAAGGATGAAGTACGGAATATGTGACAACTTCTTGATTGCTTCAATGTTCTTTTAAAAATAACAAAACTTAGAACGTGAGCTGATAAGGAAGAACAAAACAGCTTTCATGGGTGCCACGTGCAATTTCATTTAATGCAAGGATAAGGGAATTCCACTTTTATCCACTATGAAATCTTGGTATTGAACTCACTGTTTTAATATCTATTTCTCAGCCAAGACAGATTGCAGGTGTTGTGCTGTGCACATACAGGTAATCAACTTACGACCAGAGTTGAGCCCAAATTTCTGTTGTTAAATGAGGCATCTGTTAAGTGAGTTTTGCCCCATTTGATAAGAGCTACGGTGGTGCAGTGGTTAGGAATGCAGTACTTCAGGCTACTTCTGCTGACTACCCGCTACCTGCAATTTGGCAGTTCGAATCTCACCAGGCTCAAGGTTGACTCAGCCTTCCATCCTTCCGAGGTAGGTAAAATGAGGACCCAGATTCTTGAGGGCAATATGTTGACCCTGTAAACCACTTAGAGGGGGCTGTAAATCATTGTGAAGCAGTAAATAAGTCTAAGTGCTATTGCTATTTACTTCCTGGCACAATTGTTAAGTGAGTCACTGCAGTTGATAAGTTAAATGGTTGTTAAGTGGCTTCCCCATTGATTCTGCTTGTGTAAAGGTTGCAAAATGTGATTACATGATCTTGTGGCACAGCAATGGTCATAAGTATGAACCAGTTGCCAAGCATCTGAATGTTGATCACATGACCATGGGAATACTACAAAGGACATAAGTGTGAAAAATGCTCATAAGTCACTTTTTTCAGTGCGATTATACCTTTGAATGCTCATTAAATGCACTGTTATAAGTTGAGGGCTTGCTGTGTCTATAGTCCAAGAGGGGCAAACTGCACGTGGAAAAAATATGCTCTCTAATGTATACAGTGCATTGCACTGCCAGCCATGGCTGTTTAGGGTTTGGTTGTATTGGAATATACATTTATCTGAAGTGGAGTAATTTTTTTTATTTTTATAGATCCATAAAACCTACATTTTCTCTCATGCTCCTATTTCCTTTTTTAAGTTAAATACTCAAAGCTAACTAAAACCTGAAAATAAATCTTCAAATACTGCTCAAGGCAGAACAGGGCTTTTATTACATATCTCTGCAATTAGAATTAATTTACAGCCTTGAGAGCCAGGGTGAAAAGGGGGAGAAAGCAGTGGGGGCAGTGTGCAAGCTACTTCTTGGATAAATATACCTAGGTAGGACAAGCAAAGCCTCTCTGTAAATGTTATCTCCTTTATTCAACAAGTACCAAGGTCATTCTTACTGCTACATACCTCAGAATTTTAATTAATGGCCCTGCAGCTGGCGGTACCACTTTGGCTCCTCAGTCCATGTTTTTCTGGTTCCTATGAGCAGACTTGGATAACATCCCATGACTCGCTTCCCCACACGGCCATCTCCCCCCTCCTTCCCTTCTGCCCTAAAGTACAAAACAAGACTTTTGTAGTTTCTCATGGAGCAATGCCAGCCGTTCACCAAAACCAGAGAAGAAGTTATGTCTATTTCTATTTATATCGATTTATAAAAAGCAACATGCTGTATTGTTCTCTGGGGGAGAATGTGCACCCATCCCATTAGCCTTGCTTTGCTATATAGCCCACGAGGAAGTGAGTCTCGATATGGAATGATAAAGCTGCTAGAATTAAAAAGGAAACAGAGGAGATTTACAGATGGCAGATTCCAGCGCAGAGAGTGGGGCTCCCCCACTGCCCTGCCTCTTCTCTCTTCTCCTTCCATGTAAAATGGGACCTTTGATCCTAAAATGAGTTAATTACAAATTACAGATTCACAGAATTGGAAGGGACCTTGTAGGTCATCTAGTCCAACCCCCTGCCCAAGCAGGAAGACCCTACACTGTTTCTGACCGATGGCAGTTCAGTCTCTTCTTGAAAGCCTCCAGGGATGAAGCTCCCACAACTTCCGAAGGCAACTTCTGTATTTATGACAGAATACAGGTAATCCTGATTTAGAGCAATTCACTTAGTGACCATTCAAATCACAAAAGTGACCTATGACCATTTTTCACACTAAATTCTGTTATCTAGAAGAGGATCATATAGGATTAACTCTCTCTCTCTGTCTTTTTACTTAGTTCTGGGACTGTTTTCCTTCCAAATCAATTCTAGCTGGTCTTTGGATCGGCAACAGAGTTCACTTTTTTAAGAGAAGATGGCCATCTTAACTGTCGAATCAAGTCTGCCTGAGTTCAGTATGGATTCCTATACTACTTTTTGCAATTAAGAAATGGAATAGAGAAAGAGACCAAGAGTTTAGGTCCTGGAATGTTATCACTTCACATATTTTGACCTTGAAGCATGGGATGGAGGTGGAAGTGGGATCTTGCTTAAAAACATAACTTAAACATTCTTCTAGGACTGAGATGTCCATAAAATATGCAAAATATCAGAAACTTTCTTTTTTCTGTGCACTTTTGTGTAAAACTGATTATTTATATATTAGAATTTTTATCACACCAGCCCTCCAGATATGTTGGAAAGGTTTTTCTTCATCTTGCTGCTAGTGATTATGGGAACTGTAGTCCAATATATCTGGGAATATTGAAGAGGCAGATTGGCAAATTGAAGAGGACTAACCCACAATGCAACAGTCATTGTTTAAGTGGGAGAAGGACAAATGGTTTTGTAATCTTCAATACACTTTGTAAATTTCAATATGTCTCAGTGCTAACCAGTGAAAATTTTATTTTGCCATTGAGACTTGGAAACATATTTTACACAAGGACTAATATTTTACACGAGGAATAATTGCTTCTCTTGCTACTGGTTCATCAATATAGGTGTTTCCAAAGGTTTCTTGTGCTTCGTAATTACAAGACATCCCTTCAATTAAAATTCCAGAATGAGGAAGGCTAGTATGGTCTCTTAAGTAATATAATTTGCTGAGGAGTCCTTGATGTTCTCTGAACTTGGTGGTTTTCTTGCAAACATTTCATTAAGAATTATCACCAGTACTGACCATGTGTTTAACCATATGGTCATGGTTATTTTCTGGCATCAAAACTTTTCACCAGTTATATATGTATCTGCTTTAAAATAAGGTCCAAGAAGTTCCATGGTTCTTTTTTTTTTGAAACAAATTTTATTAATTTTAAAGACAAACAACACATCATTAACCATTAAGTACATAAAACCTCTTAACATTATAAATTTTTACAAGTCGGATAAAACATTATTTTTATACAACATAATTCTAATTTATCCCATTTCCATATGGACACATAAATATCTTTCAGCAAATTTCTCATTATTTCTCTTTACTCTTATTCAATTTCATTTCTTTTCTATATTTATCCATTTTATAGTCATCATATTCATTTCTTTCTGACTTGTTTACAATTACATTCCTCCAAGGTTTTATTAATTCTTTTTTTTTTTAAATTTTTTTAATAATTTTACAGAAGACACAATACACAAACATACAAAACACAAAACATAAACAAAACTAAAAGATTTTTTCTGAAGATTGTCTGATCCCGGGTTAAAACTCTTCACACAGACACAAATTCAAATATCATATTCACCCCATATATCCTTCCATATCTTATTATCATTTTCTTTTTATATATATATATATAAAAACCATTTTTATAAAAACAATGCACAAAGAATCAAGGCATAACAGCTTATAAATTCTTTTCTAGGAAAAAATAATAGTAAAAAACCAATAGAGCATAACAATTCCAAATTATAGTATCAATACTTTATCTATTTAACTTCATATCTTATCCCTACTTCTCCTTTTCATCCAAATTATTTCTTGTTAATTAAAATTTTATTGCCTTTTATCAATATACAAAATCCAAAAAAAAAAAAAAAAAACCATAACAAAGCCTTTATATATCCTTCCATATCTTATTACCATTTTCAATAACATTCTTTGTCTGTTCTATTTCCAACTATCCATTCATCTTTTTTCTTTTACTATTCTTCTCCTATACACCAATTGGAGTAACATCTATAATTCATTACCCTAACTTAAGAGTACCTCATGTAACAATTTTTCTTGGGATTCTGTTTAAAAGATTCTAAAATTACATAATGAATTTTATACTCTAAATACACATATAAAAACACAAACCTATGTACCCTCCAGAATCCCTCTCTTATCCTAAATTAAATTCACCCATTGTCTCTAAATAAACTTTTTTTCTTTAGATCTTGCTTCCCCCCACCAAGTCCTCTCCTCCCCCCTTTTCTCTCCTGCTTATTCTTCTCCTTGCCCTTTTTACCCCTTTGTTTTTTCTCCTCTCTTTTTCCACTCCTTTTCCTTTGCTTTCTAACCTTGCCTCCACCTTTTCGCTCATTTTCCTCTCCTTTGGTTGTTTTTACAATTCTTAAAATCCCCTTTTTCTTATCCTTTTTCTCCTCCTCTCCGGAAGGGACCCATTGTTAATCAAAGATGGCTTCTTCTTCCTCTTCTTCCTTGTCCCAGTCCTTCTGCTGCGTAATCAACTTTTCATAAGTACATAACGCCATTTCCAAGAATTGAAACAAAGCACCCAAATAATCTTCCTTTTTATATTTTTGATATTCAGTCTTTAGTTCATCCACAAACAATGCCATTATGAAAAGAGAAACTTTTCCCAAAACAACCACAAGTATTTTTAATCAAAAACAATTAAAAAAAAAAATTCAAAAAGTTAATACTTTTCTTCCTTCTTCTCTTTCTCTTTCTGGGGTTAATGTTTAGTCAAAGAGGTCCAATTACCATATATCTTTCTTTGGGATTCTAGGCAATCTCCTCCTTTTTCAGCTTCTGCTCCAATTTTTTTTTCCTCTCCCTTCCCACTTAAAATGTCAATTTTAAATAATCAGAAATCCATACCTCCAACAAGGGTTTCCAATTTCTTAAATTTTTCAATGTCCAAAAATCCTTTTGTTCCTTAGCTTCAACTCTCAAAACAATTCACTTTCGATGTCCAATATATCCAAACATTTCTGCTGTTTCCATGGGGTGGGAGAGTGAAGAAAAAACGAAAGTTCCCTTTAACAGCTTCTCCGCCGCTTTCGCTCTTCTTAGGGATACAATGTATCCTCCAGCAATTCAAACAGCTCAGTTCCAGGCAATTTAAAGGATGTTACTTGACCCGGCTCAGACAAAACTTTCACTCTTCACATTTCCTCCAGCGCAATCTTACCCGGTTGCTGGCTTCTTCGTGGCGGCCATTGCTGACCGCCGCTCCACCGCCTTGGGAAAAAGGGGTTTTTCCGGAGAAGGGGGGGGTCTGCGACACCCCCACCTCCCTGTCCGACTCCCCTCTCTCTTCAGCTGTCCCTACAGGGCAGCCATATCCCCCTGACCCATCTGGGTCGGGGGTACCTCGACGGCTAGCACAGCAGGAATCGCGAGCTGTCGCGAATTCCTGCTGCCCCGAAGCCACGCGAAACCGGAAACCCCAAGAAGTTCCATGGTTCTTAAGCCCATTAAGCATGGATACATTTGTAGTCAATTCTAAGAAAAAAGCTTCTATGAACAAATAGTACTAAATATTTAACAAGGCACTGAAATGGAAAAACATAGGTGTAATCTCTAAAATATCAAAGCAAAGCATATGTCAATTTAACAACCATATCAATAATATAGAATATTAAAAAAATGATTTCAGTGTTGAAAATTCTTTCTCTGGAACTGTTGAGGGGGAAGACCACAGTATTAGATTATGCTAGAAATGATGTTGGGATCCTGGCTATTTAAGTTTTAAAGTTATATCACAATCATTAACATGGTGACATGAAGGACATTTCAGGAGTTCCAGCTTTGCCAGAGGTGTGTGTGACTTTCAATAGGACTGAGGGTGTTAAGTCTGGAGCATGGGTGCGAATGATGGAGACGAGCCAGTAAAAACAGTGAACTTCAATCTCTTTATTTACATAATGTGACAGCTAAAGCTGGAGGGCTGTTATAGCCTTCCTTATAAAGGCAACTTATTAACTATTCAACCAATAGCAAACCTGGAGCGCAAGCTCCGTTAACCAATAAGAATGGCCTGTTAATGGCCAATCAGATGCTCCTGAACGGACCAATCCGATCTTGCCATTAACAGCCAATCAGAAGTGCAGGGCCAGAATCCTTGCACTTGACTTCAAGCTCAAGATACTTTATTGGTATTATTCATTCACAACACCCCTTTCCCCCGGCTTCTGCCCACGGGGCGCAGTTACATAGTCCTTAAGGTAGGACGGCTGTTTTGTTAGTTTTTTCGATTTTCGCAAAGTGCCTGGCGGTTGGCTGCACTTCTGCTGAGGTAGATCGTTGTTTATTGGTAGGGGTGCCTCAGGTTCCGAGTTCGCATTCCCGTCATCACCAATATCACTGGCCACTCCCTGAGGTGAACTCACTCCGGTCCCTGGTTCCTGTTCCTGCATTTCAGTCCCATTATCAGTTTCTTCAAAAAGGTTTCCCTCAAATTGCAATTCGCTTTCCTTTGTATCTCCCCCCCCTCAGTTTGGTCATAAGGGAGTTTGGAAGTGCGCGACGGTAGCCGTGATCGTAGTTGATCTATGTGGCGCTTCCAAAGTCTAGCATCAGGGCACTGAATGAGGTATGATCTTGGGCCAGTTACGTGGATTACGGTCGCTTTTACCCACAGCGGATCGCCCGATAAGTTTTTAGCGAATACTAAATCGCCTACCTGGAAGGTATGGCATCGGCCGCTGGATCCAAGTGGTTTTTCCGGTTCGTAGGCTGGGTGTAACTGATCGAGGTGGGAGCGGAGCTTTTGTCCCATTAGCAGCTCGGCGGGAGTTTTGTTGGTGACGCTGTGAGTTGTGATGTGCTGTAGGAAAAGGATCCGGTTGATTTTGTTGTCGATGTTGTCGTAGCCTATCTTTTGAAGAGTCTTTTTGACGAATTGTACCATGCGCTCAGCCCTACCATTGGTCGCAGGGTGTACAGGTGATGTGAGCTCATGTCGGATACCACGGTCAGCCAGGTACTGCTCAAAAGACAACACAGTAAACTGGGGCCCGTTGTCGGATACCAGAACGTCTGGTAATCCGTGGGTTTCAAACAGTCTTTCCAGTCTTTTGATGACTGCGTCGGTGGTCGTGTTGCTCATTCGGTGAATCTCAAGCCAATTCGAGTAGGCGTCGACGGTTAGCAAAAATGTGTGGCCTTTGGTCGGCCCGGCAAAGTCCAGATGGATGCGGGACCAGGGTCCCTGCGGCGTCTCCCATTCAGTTGGGGTTGCCTTTGGTGGAGCGTTGCTTACTTCTTGGCATCTCCTGCAAGTTTTAACCCATGATTCGATTTGTCTGTCAATGCCTGGCCACTATGCATAGCTTCGTGCGAGGCCCTTTATGCACACGATGCCAGGGTGGCCATCGTGCAAGGTTCTTAGCAATGTCTGTTGGAGTCGTTCTGGGATAACAACTCTATCGCCCCAGATGACACAGCCCTTCTGCGAGAACAGTTCTGTTTGACGACTTTTGAATGGTGCAAAGTCGTCTGGTACTTGGTCCAATGGCCATCTGCGTTCCACCCATGTGAGGACTCGTGCTAAGATGGGGTCGCATTTTGTTTCTCTCGTGATGTCATGGGCCGTTAATGGTGGCATGTGGAGTGTCTCGATCTGCAATGCTGTCATCATTGGTACAGGATCGTTGATAGTTTCAGGGAGGGGTGTACGGCTCAGTGCATCGGCGTGGGGAATGGCTTTACCGGGACGATATTGTAGCTGATAATTGTAGGCAGCCAAGAATTCTGACCAGCGGGTCATTCTGGGAGAAAGTATGTAGGGAGTTGGCTTGTTCCCAGCGATGATCCCCAGCAATGGTTTGTGGTCAGTTACAATGGTGAAAACCCGGCCGTACATGTACTCATGAAATCTTTTAACAGCTGATATGATCGCCAGGGCTTCTTTATCCATCTGGCTGTAATTTTGCTCGGTTTTCGAGAGCGTCTTTGAGAAGTAAGCAACAGGGGCTTCGTTACCATGAGGTAACACATGGCTCAAAATGGCGCCCACTCCAAAAGGCGATGCATCACATGTAATGTTTATTGGCAAAGTCTCATTGTACTGCATTCGTACGGCGTCTGAAGTCAGTAGTTTTTTCACGTTACGGAATGCCTGCTCTTCTTTGTGACCCCATACCCAAATTGATTTTTTATCTAATAGACAATGTAAAGGTTCAGTGACAGTCGCCTTGTGCGGCAAGAATACATTATAAAAATTGATGAGGCCTAAGAACACCTGGAGGTTGGTCTTGTTCTGGGGTCTGGGAGCGTTTTTTATTGCTCTCAATTTGCTATCGGTAGGGTGAATACCCTGACTGTCAATTAAATACCCTAAAAATCCAACACGATCGGTACACAGTTTGCACTTATTTCTTTTGACTTTCAAGCCTGCTTCCTGGAATTTTCGTAATACCAGTCTTAGACGCTCCTGTAACATTTTTGGAGTGGGGGCGGCAATGAGCACATTGTCAAAATAGGGGACAACTCCCTTGATCCCCTGCAATAGTCTCTCCATTAGGCTTTGAAAGATCCCCGGGGCCACACTGACTCCGAATTGAAGCCGCGTACATTTAAAGGCACCTCGGTGTGTTACGATAGTCTGTGCCTGTGCCGTTTTTTCGTCAACCGGCAGTTGCTGATAAGCCTGAGCTAAGTCTAGTTTAGCGAAGACTTTTCCGCCCCCCAGGGAATGGAGGAGGTTTGTACCACTGGCACCGGATATGGGTTCTGTTGCAGGACGTGGTTTAGGGTGGCTCGGTAGTCCCCACAAATTCTAATGGAGCCGTCTGGCTTAATTGGTGTCACAATCGGCGTTTCCCATGGGGAGTGGCCAGTTGGCAATCGACTTATCAAGCTACTCGTCGATTTTTGGCTTTAGAGTGAACGGAACTCAACGAGGCTTAAGGCGGATGGGAGCTATCTTTGGATTAAGGCTAAAGGATATCGGGGTCCCCTTGTACTCACCTAGCTTTTCCGCGAAGACATCCCTGAATTCGTGGGCGAGGTCTTCCTCCCAGTCACTGCCGCCGATTCAGTTAATTCCAGCCACTTCAATGCCGAGTGGTGCAAACCATTGCAGGCTTAACAGACTAGGCCGGTCCTTATCAATCACTGTCAGGGATAAGTACGCCATGCAGTTGTTGAATGCAACCCGGACTTGACTGGATCCTGCGACTGGAATTCGGTTCCCCTGGTAGTCCTTTAACACGAGCCATTGGAATTGAAGATCTTGGCGCCGGATAGTGGGGATGAGTTGCTTGAGGGTCTTCCATGAGACCATTGAAAGAGACGACCCCGAGTCAACTTCCATTTGGCAAGGCCGATTTTCAATGTTCATGTTGACCCGAATTTTCTTAGCGTCTAGTGAAGAGGCATGGCCAATAGTGAGTGTTTGGTGGGCCTCTTCCCGTCTTGCTAGACGATTCACGGGTTGGTTTCTGTAGGAGTGGTTTACTGGTTCTCGCCTTACAGGGCGATTCCCTGTCGATTGGTGGAGATTGGTTCCTTTCGAGGTTTGGCTGGGTCCGAGGAGGCTTCTGCAGACCCGTCCGATGTGGCATCGTTTCCCGCACTCATGGCAGAGTGCGTTGCGGAATTTGTAGTCGGAGCGGTAATGGTTGGCCCCACAACCAGTGCACGGTTGCTGGGACTTCGGGTATCGTTCCTGATCGGACCGCAGGTGATGGACCTCTTCTTCGTCGCTGTCTGATGATGAAGAGAGGTCCTCATGGTGGGCCGTCGGTAGCTGCCCTTCTACGTTAGGTGAAACTTTGCCGGCCGGTGGGTGTGCTGGAGTGCGATTTCGGCGTAGTTGGGCAGCCACTTCTTGGTCGCCTCCGCTGCTGTAGCTTCAGCTATGGCATCTTTAAGGGTGACGTCACCCTTTGCCATTATTTTGCTCTGTATGTTTAGAGCATCTAGCCCGAGGACTACTTGGTCTCTCAAGGCCTCTTCTAGGTCAGTGAAATCGCAAAGGCCTTCCAAGTTCCGGAGGTCTGCAACGAAATTGGTGACGCTTTCTCCCTTTCCGCTGGTTTCTTTGATAGAACTTGTGTCGTCTTACGAGCATTGGAACAGTTGGTGCATAGTGGGCTCTTAGTAGCGGTTCGAGGACGTCCCAGTCCATGGCCTTCACTTCAGCCGGTTTCGCTAATGCCTTAGCCATTTTGAATACCGTCGGGCCGCAGTGCATTAGGAATACCGCCCATTTCTTCCCGGGTGTGGCATCCTTCAGATTATTCGTTTCCAAAAACATTTGAAAACGATCCATGTAGGACTCCCAGTCCTCTTGAGCTGGATCGAACGGAGCGGGTGGTACTATGCCGCCGGACATGGTTCCACTGTTGTGTGCTTCAGCCACATACTTAGTTGTCTTAGTTGGCTCTGATGTCATCCAATCCCATCCTCGTCGCCAGTGTTAAGTCTGGACCATAGGTGCGAATGATGGAGACAAGCCGGTAAAAACAGTGAACTTCAAACTCTTTATTTACATAATGTGACAGCTCAAGATGGAGGGCTGTTATAGTCTTCCTTATTTAGGCAACTTATTAACTGTTCAACCAATAGCAAACCTGGAGCACTAGCTCCGTTAACCAATGAGAATGGCCTGTTAATGGCCAATCAGATGCTCCTGAACGGACCAATCCGATCTTGCCATTAACAGCCAATCAGAAGTGCAGGGCCAGAACCCTTGCACTTGACTTCAAGCTCAAGATACTTTATTGGTATTATTCATTCACAACAGGTGGTATGAGTGCAATGGGGCAGTTTTTCAATTTGGGATCAAAACAGCTCAGGATGGGCCCCTATTTATACTTTGTAAGAACATGTGTGTGTGTGGGATGTGTGGAATTCCTCACACTTAATGATCATCGTAGGGTTCCCATGGTCATTTGATTGAGATTGAGGTGCATCCCGATTGACAGGCAATTACAAACACTGCAGCCAACTTCTAACAAGTGGAGTCAATGGAGAAGAAAATTGCAAGTCATGGTCACTTGTTGTCTTACTTAATGACTGCATCTCTTTGATGAAATTGTGGTTATTAAACAAGCCTATAGTAGTTACCAATAGATGTCCTCCTCAGCTGCTATAGAATTTTAATATCACTTTCTTGGGAAATAATATTCTGATAAATCTTTTTGATATACTTATCAGTTATTGAGTCTACCATCTAACAACCTCAATATGTCTGTAACTATTTTGACCTGATATAAATAGCTTTTTGCATAATTCAGCAATACTTTAATTAAAACTAAGGTTTTCTATCTTCCAAAATTTAGAACACAAATAAAGTCTTATAATTATTATTTGCAGTAAAGAACCATGACATTATACAAGGTGTGACAATATCACCCTTTTGGAGAAGTTTTATAGAATAGCTTGGAATTTCTTTTGTCTTAAAATTTAAATTCTAAAGGCCTCTTTTATATGACTCATGAAATAAAAAACCCTATTCTTAAACAAATCTAGTAATATATGTGTTCTGTTTTGGGATGTGTGTGTAAATTTGCATAAATATTCACATTCATTGTTCTTAGCCACTTCATAATATTTAAGGTTACTTGAAATGCTTTCGTTTGAGAAACTTTTCAAGCAATGCCAAGACAGCAGATTAAATATTTTTTTTGTTTGTAGACAAAAATACATTAAAACAACCAAGGGAGCTATTACTCTTCCACATAATTATTTTTAATGTCTCTTTGGACATGTACAAAATGCCTTGTGGTTCCTCAGGGAGAAGAACAAAAAAATGGGGGGAAATACTTTTTGTTTTTACATTTGGCCAAGTGGCTTTTATTAAAACCAGTATTTTTTTCTCCATTCTCCATTCAACACTCTCCTTCAAAGAACTCAGAAAGAGATTTGAATTCCAAACAAACAATACTTGTCTTTAGAAATGCATTGGCACTCAAGTCTTTTAAGATATATACCATGTTCTTAGGGCCAGAATATGTAATTAATTTGGAATAACTAATCTGAAAAAATTATAATTCTATCGATGTGCAGAAATCTAATCCCTGATAGAAGGCAGAATTTTTGGTTCCCGATAGATTAGGCAGATAGGAAGATGAACTAACCAAAGCAAAAGTGTACAAACTGAAAATATAAAATCTGATACAGAGGTTTCAGGGTACAAAGATTGGCTGATGCACTTGTGGAGAATGCCCTGTTTGGGGAGCTATGGAAATGTGAGAATTGAAGAAGGCATTGAATCTTAAGCAATCTTCAATTTCTAGAGAACTATAATCATGGCTAGGAAAAATAACAAGCTGATAAATGTTAACCATGTCAATAACTGAAGAGATGAGAATATAGATCAGACAACTATAATACGGAACTCTTAGATAGATAGCTACGGAAATCTTAATTGTAGGGAGGATGGATTAGGTGAGGGTGATAGAGAAGACAAAATGAATCCAATTGTCAGGGAGAGGGAGAGATCTAGTTATATAGATCAAACAATGCTAACATAAAGCATCAGAGCATGTGATGAGGTCTGAAATATGGATAGTTTGGCATTTCTCACTGAGAACACCACATATATATATATATATATATATATATATATATATATATATATATATATATATATATATATATATATATATATATATATATATGCTTCTGTATATATCCATAACACTATACAGAAGCCTGATGATGTGATGATGGCAGATGAGATTCTGCTGAAACGTTGCTACAACTTTAAAAGCACCACTATTATGACGTGGGAAAATACCCGAACAAAGCTGAATGCCAGACATATATATATATATATATATATATTCATTCTTAAGTTTTCGTGGGTACTTACATGTATGGCATTCAGCTTTGTTCGGGTATTTTCCCACGTCTTTGTAGTTGTGCTTTTAAAGTTGTAGCAACGTTTCAGCAGAATCTCATCTGCCATCATCAGGCTTCTGTATTGTGTTCGTCTGTGAGTTAGACTTTTACAGTGGTTTCAGATTTTTTCAGATTTCAAATTTTTTCAAAAAATCTGAAACCACTGTAAAAGTCTGACTCACAGATGAACACTATACAGAAGCCTGATGATGGCAGATGAGATTCTGCTGAAACGTTGCTACAACTTTAAAAGCACAACTCGGCTTCGTGCTTGTGCGAGCAAAGCGTGATTGGAGCTGCCATCTCCCTATCAACTGGTGGGGAGGTTGGCTGTGTTGTCATTTCTTGATTGGTTGATGGAGTTGATATTTGCAGATTGGCTGGCTTTTTGGAAGAACATGTGTGGTTGAGGTTGTTACAACACAGGAGGCTGATAGACACACAGCCAATACATCAGCCACACATGTTACTGTTGGATGTATGTTTTTTTTCCTGTTTTTTCTTTGTATTTTATTCCTATTGAAAAAAATAAAATAAATATATACATAAAAAAGCGATAAAAGAGTTAAAAAGGGAGATCAAGTGAAATACTGGAAGAATAAAGGACAAAAAAGAAGACTACACAATGGAGAAGTAGCAGCTGTAGTATATTGTTAAGTCGCAAGACCAATGGGCCAATAATTGCTCAGAATTGAGATTTTGCTTTGAGTTCCTCACTAACAAAGTCTGATTGTTTTGTGGCTAAAAGGTGCAATTCATGACATAAGAGGGTTTCCTCAATCTTATTTCCTAATGGTGAGATGCTTGTAAAGTAGCAATATTGCATGTCCAAAAGGATCCAGGTTGGGGTCAAGAAGGCTCTGTGAAACAAACCAGACCCATTTCTATTTCTACTGTTTTTTCTATCCTTGTGAAGCAGAGGATAGATTAAAAAAAGATGCAAGATTTAAAAATAACAATAAAGCAGAGAAGCTAAAAACACTTAATGTACTTTTCACAATGGCATGATGAGTAATGGATGTAATTAAAGGAAAGGAAAGTTGAACAAGAAGATCTGTTAGATTCTGTGCATGAATTTTTTGGTGAACACATTGGAAGCCCCACACTGTGGGAAACACAACATGAGATTTGACAAAGAGTTGAAATGTGTACCATGGGGAGTAATCCTGCATTGCCAGATGGGACCTGACCTGCATGGCCTAGTCACTCTTTTCCACCTCTTTTATTATTGTGAATCTAGGACCAGAAGGAGTTCTTCTTATGAAGACTGGTGTTAAGAGCTCAAGGCTGCAGTTCTGTGACTGACGCATTCCTAATGACAGAGACAAATTTGCTCCTTGAAGTCTACATTTCCAAATGCGTTTGGATATTGTTGTGTCCGCGAAATGATGCCAGGAGTCGGTGACTTCAAATCATGCTCTTTTATTAAAGTAGGAACCGAACTGGCTCTTCGCAAAAGGTTCGCGGCTTTTATTCTTTCAGCCGCGGCGGCCGCGGCCAATGGCACCACTTTGAATCTCCCGCGATTCGAATGGACCAATCGCGGGAGATTCTTAGCGAGCCAATCGGCGCGGCTCGCCTGACCAATCAGAGTGCCCCGCGTTTTGGCCAATCAAAGCGCGGGGATCTCAAGAATGCTAATTAGGGACAGAACAGATATAGCTTATGAAAGTAGGTAGATTAGAACAGAATTAATTGTTGCAGAAGGCTCTTCTATTATCTGCATTTTCAAATTGAATGTATACTTGTGGAGGATTGCTTTGTTCTGCAAAGGGTAATTTCATCACAAATGATAACTTGCTTAATCTGCTAATAACTAAGAAGCAGTTCTTTGGCTGAAAGTTACAGTAGTTATAGAAGAAGAAGAATGTGAAGTTTTAGTGAAGCCTTTGAGAATTATCAACAATGGTGAGCTTCTGCTGCGGGCCAGACATCTTGGCATCCTCTTAATTGGAAAAGTTTTACTAGTTACCCTTCCAGAAAAAAGCTCCTGCCTGGGGGTGGGGGTTAGACTAGATGACCTACATGGTACCTTCCAACTCTGTTAATCTGTTAACTGTTCTAGTGAAGCATATGAATGCTGATTCTAATTTCCTTTTGGCTCATCAAAGGCAGAATTATATTTCTGTTTCCTTTTGAGCATACTGTAGAATCTAACCAGCTCCTCTGTTCATTGCTATCTCTAATCCCCTCAGTTATTATATGCCCTGTACCACAGAAGGGTACAAGTCTTGATTTGGCTCCCTGGTTTGCAGTGTCACAGGATGTGACTAGTGTGATTATATTAATAATGAGTAATCTTTATTAAAATTGAAGGTAGAGGAAATCATATTTAATTCTGTTAAGTCTGGAGCATGGGTGCGAATAATGGAGATGCTCCTGAAGGGACCAATCCGATCCTGCCATTAAGAGCCAATCAGAAGTGCAGGGCCAGAACCCTGCACTTGACTTCAAGCTCAAGATAACTTTATTTGGCATTATTCATTCACAACAAATTCTACAATATATCCCTGCCTACCCATCACTTTTGTGCTGCTTAGCTTTGGCATGCCATTCCAAAATCAGGTGTTTCTTTGTCTTGAAAAAAGACAGGCACCTTTCCCTGGGACCCAGAGCCCACACTCTCCAAGGGCCCCTATTTCCAGAAGCACAGTTGGGGGAATATAATGAAAAGGAGAGCGCTCTCTATGACTGTAAAAGCATCCTGTCCCATTCCCAGAAAGAATGCTAGGTTTCGGAGTTATGTAATGAGCATTGTACCTACTGATCTGTGCTGAAAAGTTTTCTCACTCACTCAAAATTGCTAGTTAGAATTGTTGAAGGTGTGGGAAGTGGGGCTGATTCAGAATAAGATGCTGTTCTTAAATTCAACTTCTAAAATATTGCAAAGGTTTTAAGAATGAGCATGAAGAAGATAACATTCGTCTCTTTCTTAAAGGTTGAAATTAGAGGGATTGTGGTTATTATTGTTTTTTTTTTTTAAATTACTGGCACAACTGATCCATGTATTTTGAAACCAAACAAGACGCATATGCCCCCTCCCATTTCATACAAAAGAAAGCAATAGAATTGGCCACTGACTCCCCTTCCATCTTAACAGCAGGCTACATCAACGAAGACAAATATATGGATTTCTCTTCCATAACATCTCCCTGCTAATTTTTCACATGTCAACAAATGCCATCTAACAGTAGCTTCATTGTTCTGTTTAATGCAGGAAAGGGCATCTTTGGACTTTCAAATATTCCAAGTCCCATCAATCTCACCTGAAAATTATCAGAGTTGTATTTACGGATCTGGAAATCCAAGGATGGGAAAGGCTGCCTTGTGACTGTATATACCTCAATACATAACTGTAGGCTAAAGGAGGCCTAAGGCAACATGTTAAGGAAAAGCTCCATAAAGTGGAACCGAGTTGCATAGAATCCAACACAAATGTCTGCTCTTCTCCCAAGATATAGAAGTACTGGAACTATCAATGACTCACTTTTAAAGAGATTATACAGAAATAACTGTTAGCTCTTATAGCTAATTCATGGACCTTCATAATATCCATATGATGGACACTGTCAATCTTTTAATTATCAATAGCATTTTATATTTTTGCATCTCACAGGGAAATGCTTAGCCTGACACCAGCAGACAGATTTTCTAACAGGAAACTACTTTTTTTGTGGTGGAGAAAAAAAATGGCAGTGATGGAATAATTTTGTTCTGAAACAGTGGTCACAATAGAAGGTTCAACTGTTAGCCTTCCGGAAAGTGTTAAAAACCTGGTTTTTCTCCCTGGCATTGGACCAAGATGATAGATGAGCCCATCTTCTGAGAGGTGAAGTGTGTGTTTGGTTGACCCCAGCTGTACATTGCCTGGTATGCTGTTTTTTGTTCCTTTGTTCTTTGTTTTATTGGGGGAGAGGAGAGTATGTTTTTTTTTAAACTTATAATCATTGTGTTCTGTTTGGTTTTTATACTTGATATATACTGCGGAAGTTTGGTTACACAAGTTGAGTAAACAAACAAACAGCTCCTACTGTGAGAAGAGGAAGTAAATCTACTTCTCAAATTTACTGTGAAGGCGTTATAAGCATTTTTGAAATGTGTGCTCTGTCTGTCTCTCTGTGTCTCTCTGTGTCTCTCTTTCTTTCTCTTTCTCTCTTAATCTCTCTCTCTCTCAACCTCTCATTAGCCCATCTTATTTTAAGATTTAATATATTTAACAAATAATCACATTAATAACCGCTCAGGGTTTTAAATATAGTGGGCTACATTTCCTTTTATAACTCACAGATCTTTTCCAGAAACAGGATGATCTTCTGGAATGATTTTGGCTAGATGCAGAAGGGAGAGGGCAACAATAGGAAACCTTAACAAAGCAAGGAAAGACTACTACTTTAATGCTGAATAATGTCATTCTTCTGATTATTATAGAAAGGGAGTTGTAGGGGAAAAAAATGAAAACTGGTGAAAATCCCCTATCTCTTCCAAATTCCAAAATTTAACTTCTCCTAGGAAAAAAACTGGCTCCAACAACAATAAGAATAAAAATAAGAACAATTATGTTGATCCATATTTATGTGCCATAAGCTCAGCTTTTGGAAAGTCTATCAGTTATATCTGTTGAAATAAAATGCTACCACCAGAGTTAGTCTTATATTAATCTTTAAAAAATGCTTTAGAACAGCAAAATATGTGTATCTTTTAAAAAGTAAAGTCATAAAGTAGGGAGAAGAATTGATATTTTTTTGCCCCAGTGCTAAATTATAATTAGAGGGATGTTATGTTTCATAGTCTTGATCCAGAAAACTTACAGAACATTTTATCTTCTCATCTAACAGCAAACAGCAGGATGATTGCTGAAGAAAGGAAAGATATAAAATCTATCAGCAAGGACTGGAAAATATTTTTGCTGGCAAAAGGGAACTTAGGGAGCTCAAATCTTGATCGGCAGGCCAAAAAATGACATATTACATGTGCAAAAGGGAAAGTACTTTTAAAATTTGAAAGACAGAGTTTGTGTCAAAATTTCATTTATGACAAATAACACATTTGTTGTAAATGAAATTTTGACACAAACTTCCAAATAAGGTAGGGCTAAGGTTGGAGGGTTTTTTTTATTGTTGCTTTGGTCATAGAAATTAAACTGTGAATATTACATGTGTAAAATTGTCTGCCTAGGATACCACTGAGGAACAAAGAATCCCACCATTTTAAAAACTACTGGGTATTTTTAAAACTACTAGGTATATTTAATGCTTATCTTTAATATGTTCTTGCATTTTTCTCCTCTTTCCTGCCATAAGATGAAGAAAGCTGCATCAAAGATTGTAATAAGTGAGAAAAGTTATCCTGTGTCCAAAGGTCAAGATTGAAAATGCCCTTCTTGGGAATGAATAGATAATATGGATACCTTATTAGCACTCTTATTTGTCTGTAATTGCCTGGAAATGATGGTTAAAGTGGGATTACATGAGATGGTGTAGCCAAAATCTAAAGCAACCAAATCATTTTGAAGATGCCCCATAATTTTATTAGGGTGCAAAAAACAATGATACACCTTAAAGATGCCATCAAGGTGTGGTTGAAGATGACAATGGGAGGTCCACGTAGTTTTCTTAATTATAATATAGAAGCAATTTGCCATGGTGTTCTTGAATGTTTTGCTGACTTCTCAGTGTGGCTTACTTATAGCTTGGTGTTTCCTGATGATTTCCTCTCCAAGAACACAGTCCTGTCTCCTTAGTTTTCCAAGTTCAACCAAGGTTATCTAAGTGCTGCTACCTAGCCAGTTAATATGGCACTATATCCCACATCATAATTCCATGATGCTCATCCTTATATGGCTCAGTCCAAATAAGTTCAAATTCAATAGTGCTTGATCCCTAGAAAATGTGTCAATTTTATTTAAAAAATAGTCCGGGCAAGCTTTCATTTGTTTCCTGTTGTTTTGCATTAGAATTAATCTGCTGCTGTGCAATTAGCATACTTCTCATTTGTTTCCTTAAGTATATGTAGTTTGGTTTTATGAGTTTTTCCTAGATCATGTTCCTTAACAGAACTCCCCCCCCCCCATTTTTCTTTTCTTTTATACATCCTTGTAAAATGTGATTTATTTCTTCATCAGTTTGATTATTAGTCCTTGATAGTGTTCTACTATGGTAAAAGTTTAATTCTGCACAATACTGAACATCACCATATCAATGTTCTTTTAGAATATTTTTTATTTTATTAAAAGATATAAGCTGATGAATTAGCTTGGGTAAGAAAGAGGTACATTTTGTGGGAAGCCACACCCCCTTCCTAAGAAGAATGAAATATTTTGAGGAATATTTTAAAAAGGCAAGATAAAATATTTCCCCTAAAAGAGAAATAAAAAAATCTTAAGGGAGGCAGAAACTCAGAGCCACAGCTTCCTGCCCCCAGCAGATATTTTGTGCCCATTAAGAAAGATTGGGCCAGACTATTTACAAAACAAAAGACGTTCAGCTTCAGGGTGAAGGGATTAAGACATGACCTTTTGGGACATGATAGGATTAACCCACTAAGACATAGAGCTCACTACATTGCACAATCTCCAAGGACATTGCATCACCCTCAGAAACTTCAATCAAACTTCTCACATAGAGCCAACTATGACCCCTAAATAACCCCTACATGGCCCCGTGGGAGTCTGACAACAGCCAATAGAATACATGTTCTTGCACAGGAACAGGAAGCTCAAGTGCAAAGCCCAAGAGAAGGTATAAACCCCCCCCCCCACTCTCAACTCCATGTGGTCAGCTGCAGCAGAAGATAGGACTGCTGGTAATTTTGCTTCATCATGAAACCATCTTTCCAAGCAGTGTCCCTGTTTCCAGTGTCTTTCTCCCAGCTTGGGACTGAACCATATTGATATTTCTTCCAACAATGCTTTGCATCCAAATCTGTATTTGTGAAGAAACTGACCAAGAATTAAGCTGCTCCTAGGAAATAAATTATTGAATCCTAATGACTTATTTGAATTATTTTATTTGTACAACAGTCCTTTGCTCAGAATTTATTGCCAGTAATACAGTTTAGTCATTTTAAATTCTGACTGTGAAGGACTTATTGCCTCTCATTTTTAAACAGTAATTATTAAGGTCTACCAGATCTAGTTCTAGTCCCAAATGTGCTTTTCCAAAAGGCAACTTGACATTTGGGATTTTTTTTTTCTTAGATGAGAAGCAAAACATTTTCAAGAAAATCCAATTGCCTTTAAAAAAGGATTTGGGGACAACTATGACTTGGATGATTGAGAATTTCTATAGACAATCTTGTTCTAGACTTAAACATTAATTTCTGCTCTCCTAACCTGAACATTACCCTCTATATAAGTTACCAATTCCTCACATTGAACGACTACAATGATGTGAGGAATCTCAAATGCCAATGATCTGAGGAATTCCTAATTGACAAGAGAAATCTGTTCCTTTCCTTCTCAATTACCCCATCCCCTAGCTTTCAGTTCTACCCCTTTACTAGTTTACCTCAAACTAAGATCCGGGAAAGATCAGAGGATCACTCCATTATGTTTAAAATAAAGAAATAAATGGGTCTTTCTCATAAATGGCAATAAAGCAGAGGTGGTATTCAGCAGCTTCTGACCAGTTCTGGAGAAACGGTAGCGGAAATTTTTCAATACTTAGAAATGGTGGTTTATACTTATGTGAAGCAGAATGAGGATGATGGGGACGAAGAAGAAGAAGGAGCCATCTTTGATGAACAAATGACTTTGACTGGAGAAGGGAAAAAGCAAGAGAAAAAGGAAAAAAAGGTCTTTGAGATCTGGAAAAACAGCCCAAAAAGAGAAGAATAAGGTGAAAAGGGGACATTGTGTTAAGAAACAACAGAAAGGGGGAAAGCAGAATAAAAGGGAGGTGGGGAGACAAGGGGTTAAAGAGGACAAGGAGAAGAAGAAGCAAGAGAGAAAGGAAGGGATGAGAAGTCCTAATGGTGAGGAGCAAGATGTTAAGAAGCAAAAGTTTTTTAGAGATAATGGATAAATTTTATTGTTAAAGGGATTCTAGAAAGATACATAAGACTGCATTCTTATACTTGTATTTAGAAGTAATCATAGAAAATTAGAAATAATATGTAACTTAAAATGTGCTAAAATATTTAACATAAATTAGTGAAATTTTTGGTTAAGAAAAGTAAGTAATGTAATGAAACATGATTTAAGATTGTGATGTGGGGGGTGGTGGTAATAATTTTTGGAAAGCATAAGTGTTCCCACAAAGGCATGATATTTAATTGAAATGGATAAAATGTTTAAGATATAAATGATTGTTAATATTAATGATTAGAATATGGTATACTAGCAAAATCTTTGTGAAATGAGATTTGAAGTAGAAGAAGGAGGAACATTTTAATGAAATATTGAGCTATAATATGTGATGTGGGGGGGGGAATAATTATGGAAAATGGGGCTCCCCCCATAAGAGTATGTGATTTAATTGAAAAGCAATGAGTTAAATGTTTAAGATATGAATGAATATTAATATTAATGAATAGATTTGTATTATTTTTGATAATATAGTATAATTTTAAAATGTACCAGACAGAATCCCAATGTATGTTATGTGTTTTATATTAAGTATTATAAATATAGGGGAAAGAGATAAAGGCATCATACTCCATATAGGGTACAGGAGAAGTATTTCTTCTTCTTTTTTTTTGAAGAATACTGATAAATCAAATGATGAAGGCAAGGTATGCCTCTGTCTTTCTTGTGCCGTTAAATATATATTGGCTCCTCCTTTTCCTCTGGAGCCAAGGATTTTGGAGGGAAATAAGAAAGTTCAGTAATGGGTTTAAACTGGGAAGCAAGAAGAACTGTAAAGGCCTTTCTATGGTATCTAATTTATTACCATATGACTGAAAATGCTATGCTGGCTGGAAACAGCATTTTTTCCTCCATTATTCCAGATCCTGCAACTCTTCTCAATTTCTTTGCTTTGCTAATACCCATATATCTGAGAGAATGCTGTTTTTTTTTTAATGGGTCTAGCAGTCTCTCCAAAGACTAGTCAGCCTGTATTAGTTATTAAGCCAGTCTGGCCTAATAATTTAAGGCACTTGGCTAGAAACTGGGAGACTTGAGTTCTAGTCCTGCTGTATGCATGCAAATTGCACAGAACAGAAAAAAACAGTGTTGGAAGGGACCTTGGAGGTCTTCTAGTCTAACCCCCTGCTTAGACAAGGAAGCCCTACCTATACCATTTCAGACAAATGGCTGTCCAATCTCTTCTTAAAAGCTTCCAGTGTTGGAGCATTCACAACCTCTGGAGACAAGTTGTTCCGATAGCACTTAGACTTATATACTGCCCTGTGGTGTTTTACAGCACTCTCTAAGTGCTATGATGAAAACAGTCAACTTTGAGCCAGCCAGGATCAAACTCCGGACGGTGGGCAGAGTTTGCATTCTACTACTGCACCACACTGTCTCAGATAGATGGTAGAAAGATAGATAGATAGATAGATAGATAGATAGATAGATAGATAGATAGATAGATAGAGACAGACAGACAGACAGACAGACAGACAGACAGACAGACAAGCAACTTGTATAACATCAGACAAGTGTGAATTCAGAAATTGCCAGTTGGACATCAGATGGGTAAATGCCTCTGCAAAAGCCACTCTCTCATGCAGTTCCAGCCCAAAGGGCAACAAAGGGCAGTTCTTAGCAGCAACTGTTTTGGAAAGGTCTGTCTAATGTGGCTAATCCTAGCCTTTGAAAGTGTCATCAGCAGCATGATTGATGTAATGTTGTACATCATGTTCATGACAAGCCTTCTATTAGGAGAGGAAGAAAGAAAAATGTTACATTTAAACCGAAGCAGCTAAAGAGGCTACGGAGTGGGGAGGAGAAGAACGTCCTCTCATGAGAACATGCCCTTTAAGAATGATTTACAAGTTTTACAAGTAGAGCCACATAAAGATGAGATACACATAAAGACGTACAATGGGGAGAAAGGTATACCAGTGGGGATAAGCCCTTACTTATTCTTCCAACCTGGAAATCAGATCTTATTGAAGTCAATAATTTCACTAAGATGCTTACAACTGAAGATAAGACCTTTACTATTTGTTTACAACTGGTTGGTGTAATGCTGAAATTAAACAGGGAGCCACTTTTCTTTCTTTCTTACCTACTTGAGAGCACTTAATCATGAATGCCTTCTCTGAGCACCCTCAGCTAATCTTTGCACAGCTCCAGTTATGCAGCAGAGACTTTTAAAATGTCACAGCCATCTGAACAATGATCCAGTGCTTACTGGTGTATGAACTCTTGTTCACCAGAGTCTGCGGAGGGATATTTTATAGCTTTACACATCCTGGTGATTTATGTTCAGCTTTGCCCTAGCAATATGCTAATAAATTTAACAAGACCTCTCTAAGACCCTCAGCCTTCACGTAAAATGAAGCTCGGTGCAAGGTGAGATGTCGCTGTGATGGGGAGGAGGAAAATTCACCCCCACCTCCCAAAATGGGAAAGCACAATTCACTAAACCGCAATGCAGCAAGTTCATGGTTGATGGGGGCAATCACGGGAATTAAGAAAGTTATTCATTTATTGCTGTATGGCCTCACATTCCTACACCTACTAGATATGACTTCTGCTGAAATCAAGATGCATCTCTAATAAATTACAAGTAAGGCTGCCCAAGTTTACTTCCCAACTTTGCAGAGTAGGTTTGAGTGAATACCCTCCCCCCCCCTCCACAGGTATTGATATGAAAATTGGTTGGAACAGATCTTCCATATGTTTATTGGCACCAACCTGGACTCCGGGGCTAAACATATAGACTCAGAAGTGAACTAGGCTAAGATCCATGAGCCCTACTCCCATGTCAAGTTGCATAGAAGTTGAATCCCTGCTGAGCCAAGGTGGAATCGGCTTTCTAGCTAAACAGCACTGGGTCCAGCAAGATTCCTATTCCAGCAAGTGGGTCTGAGACTTAGCTCCAGGGACAAGAATAAAGCAAAGGCCAGTTCAAATTTGGATAGTTAAGCCATCAAGCCTTATTTAGCAGGAACACTCTGAGATGGCCAGTAACATGTTCCATCTTGACAAGGTGTGTGGATTACTGCTTCCCCACACAGCAATTAACAGGGATAAAGGGGTGGTGGGAGGTGTCACAATTAGGAACACTTGAACTCTGAGAAAGAAGATTGAGTTTAAGGGAAAAGGCTCAGAAATCATTCCTGTAAAATTTCTTTATATATATATACACACACACACACAGAGTATAAAGACATGGAGATAAGCGCAGGTAGATTAATTTCAAAATGAATAAAGTTATGGGAAAAGAGAAATTAGAAAGCATTTATTTCCTACAGGTGCAGAAATGACATTTTCTTCTATTCTGCCTTCCCTTCCCAAGCTTTGCTTTGCTTTTCCTTTCCTTTTCCCTTTTCTTTTCTCTCTTCTCTTCTCCCTCCCTCGTTCTTTTCCCCAAAGTTGAATCTGGGGTCAGAAATTCTCATCGTAACCCCAGACTGGAATTCCAGATGGTGCGCTGAGGACTCGGAGCAAGTCTCAGTTCATCAATTTCATGTGCTCAAGTGTCTGCTCTGGCTATGGCCCCGACTCCATTCCCAACGTGGCATTAATGCAGAACAAATTGAGACATATCCTCTCGATAATTAGTTCCAGGATTGCCCAAGATTTACGGTAACATAATAGAGCAGCAAGTTCCACAAAGTGGGTTTCCCCGTTGGCCTCCTTCCGCCCAACCGGAGAAGGAGGAGGAGGAGAATCGGCGGCAAAATCGCCGGGCCAGAAAGACGCTCTGCAGCGCGGATACAGGAGCAGAAAGAGGGAGGGGCGGGTTTTGGGTTCAGTAGCCCATGAATGGAGTGGGGGGAGGTAAACATTTGTAGGGGGAGAACGAGAAAGCCTTCTTTGGGGCAGAACGGGTCGTGAAAAAGATCGGAATCCATTAAACGCCAGGGCTGCAGCAGCCTGCCCGCGAATCATATGGGATCGCTATTTTATTTAAATGACTAGTTATTCATGTAAACTCCCCGAGTAGCTTAGGGAACAGAAGCACAAAATCGGTGTAGGGAAGGGATTCCTAAACTTTGTGCTTCCACACCTCCCGTTACGGTGGTGTAATCTTAAAAGTACATACCTCCTCTAAAAGCCTAACATCAAAATGAACAATTGAAAGAATACCACGAAACGTAGGGAAAAGTGGATTTATTAGAATAATGTGATTATTATAACAGAGGGATAAAATAACATTGTCATAACAGAGGGATGGAATCAATATCACCTGAAGTATTAGTATCTCTTGAGAAAGCTTTAGTAAGACCACACTTAGAATACTGCATTCATTCATATAAAAAAGTAGAGATTCTGGAAAGAGGAATAAAGATGATTGGGAGGCTGGAGGCTAAAACATGTGAAGAATGATTATTCTATTATTCTGATTAAAAAGTTCTTCAGTCCTCTGCCTACACTTCACAGTTTGGAAAATCCTGTTTCACTAAGAGCCTCAAATACTGCTGAGGGTACGTCCCAGCTAAAAGACCATCACCGAAACATGATGATTGTCTAGTAATTTTTGACTATGCCTCATTTGGCAAAGCATTCTGAAAAAGCAGGAGCATCATAAAATTTGGACACATGCAGTGGAAGAGAAATCAATACTCAGGACTATTGGACTTGGACTTGAGTCCTACTGATCTTATAGGAATGGATTTTGAATAACATTAAATCATAATTCCAGTTATTTACTTTTAGAAGTGTTTGGGGAAATAAACGGTAGGAGCTTTGTCTCCTAACAAGATAGCTAAACATCTCCCAAACATCCAACATTCTCCATCTGATTAAATTGTAGGGTGGCGCCACAGTTGACATGGAGACACTGAATGAAGGATACAATTTCAGCTTCAGGATGGTAGACATTTTTTTTTTTTTGGGCAAGGCAAGCCACAAACATAGAACCTTAAAGAAAAGGCTAACTTATTATATGTACATCACAGTTCACTGAATCAAGTTCATGGTATAACACAGAGATGCTATGAGAAGAAAAGGAGGTGAATGAAAATAAGAGAGAAAAACAAAGTTGCTTTAGAAATGACAAACATAAGTCTGATAAAGTGAACGTTTTCACTTAACATAGTTAACCAGGTCAGGTAAATGCCTAATGACAGCCTATACATAACCCATTAAATTTGACTAGCTTTACTCTTGAATATGCCTTTCTAATGAGTTAATACATTGCACAAAGCCAGTCTCTTTATTTTGTGGTTCATTGTATTGTGCAAACCCAAATGATAGATTACTTCAATAATCTGCTCAATTTATTTATGTGTTAACTCAATTTACATGACCATCCATCTCTGGGCAGGTAACAGGAAATAAAAACAAGTGAAAACTTCCAAGAAAAAAAAAGTAACAAATATAGGGGCCAAGATGAAACATAATTAAGATATAGGCTGAACCACAGGCCCCGGTCCTTCTCCAAACAAAATAGCAGAGATGGGCTTCTCTGTTTTCTTTGAAACTGGGAGAAAAAAATTGCACTGGAGATGAAGTGCTAATAGAAAGGAAAAATTGGGGGAGGAAAAAAACCTAGTGAAGGATGGTTAGCGATTGGGGGGTGGGGCAGGACAGATAATCTGTGCCTCCCAACATTCCCCACAGATCTTCGCTTATGTTCACTAGGGGTCAGATGACTTCACTTTCAAGCTCCTAGGCAGGCTGTCCAGGCTGGTATTAGAAAGCTTTCTCCATCACCAGCTTATCAAAACATTCCCCAATATATATCCTGTCCCATTGTCTTCATCTTATGTGTTTTTATTTATTGATTTACATGCCACCATTACTACTACTACTACTACTACTACTACTACTACTACTACTATTACTATTATTACTATTATTACTGTTGTTGTTGTTGTTGTTGTTATTATTATTATTATTATTATTATTATTACTATTATTATTATTATTATTATTATTATTATTATTATTATTATTATTATTATTTACCAAATAGCTCAATAGTTAACTCAAATAACTCTTTCCCCTACAAAACAGTGGGGTATGGGCTGGACTGGACTGAGAGAGAGTCATTGAAAGTTGGCTTTCATGGCTAAGGCTGGACTTGAACTCTCAACCTCCCATTTTTGGTGGCAAGGTGGTTAAGAGTGCAATACCGCAGGCTACTTCTGTTGACTGCCAGCTGGTTGCCTGCAATTTGGCAGTTCAAATCTCACCAGCTCAAGGTTGACTCAGCCTTCCATCCTTCCAAAGTGGGGAAAATATGCTGACTCTGTACATCGCTTAGAGAGGGCTCTAAAGCACTGTGAAGCAGTATATAAGTGCAAAGTGCTAGTGTCTTAACTACTAGACCAAACTAGTTCTTGTCCCCAGTCTATGTGTGAAATGTCTTTGAATCATTCTTAGCCATAGTAGCATTCAACAAGCATTTTCCCCTTGTTCTGACACAATACGAAAATGCATTACTTCGATGGAGGTTAGATGTTTGCAGAGGAAGGCTCAAAAAAAATCAAAATGACAGCCACAACCATGTTACCAGAGCCCCAACGTATGTGTATGGACAAAGATCTGCCATGGTTGTGAGTTTTCACACACACACACACACACACACACACACACCCTGGTGAGCACTCCCAAATTGCAGTAATATGCAATAGAGGCAGGATTCACACTTTTTGTTTTGCTGATTCAAGACTGGGTAGAGACCATTTCAGGTCAGGTGGAACATACTATTTTTAAAGTGGAATAACATGGAACATATTATTTTTAAAATGAGACCATAATGGTGACATAATAGGCTGCATCTGAGCTCAATTGACTTCTATGGGGCCAGGAGAGGACATTTCTGTCATAAGCGTGTGATTGTACTCTGGTTACGCACATGAGGGGACATGGCTTGAATTTGCAGTTCTATTCATCATTTCTCTCTAATTTTGGCACTCTCCAGATGTGTTAGTAGAAGGCCCAATGACTATCAGGTTCATTATCTTGGCTCTGAATGATGGAAGTAAATGGCACCAGTTTGGCCATATAGATTTATGTAGGGAATCCTACATGTAGGGAGTTACCTATGAGTAGCTCTGCAAAGCATTGCATGGTTGGACTATTAGCAAAGCGCCAGAGTCTGGATCTTTGGGCACTTCTGAATTCTCCCAGCGAGATGAATATGAATCCAGCCCACTTCAGCTCCCTCCCCTTTTTAATTGGTCAACATTTAGAGATTGGCAAAGTGCTGCTGTCCAATGGCATTCCTGCCCTGGGATCCTATCTACATACTTGGGTGCTGGTTGAGGCCAAAGGGAGGTCATTGGGGCTATTTATTACTTTGTTAAGTTCCAGTGCTAAGGAGTTCACGGATCTTGACAGATAACTCGTCTCTTGTCTGTTTTTACAGTTGTACATTGCTGCTGAGGTTACAGAGGAAGTGGGAAGAGACGGGCTCAAAGTACTTTTAATTCCCTGGCGAGGATGAGCTAACAGAGCCCTCCCTCTCTCTTCCCCCCTCCCCCCTCTCCCCTTTCTCCACTTAGATGTTGATGACAGCATGCCAAAGTTTTTTTAAAAAAGGAGTTTGGAGGGCAGAGGGAATCCCTCTCCCTTCCAGCGCCTTCCTTTTGATCTCCCAATAATATACACAGATCAGTGGTGATTTCAGTTTATCAAGCATTCTTTTTACCCAGCGGTTGTTTCTTCTTCTTCTTCTTCTTCTTCTTCTTCTTCTTCTTCTTCTTCTTCTTCTTCTTCTTCTTCTTCTTCTTCTTCTTCTTCTTCTTCTTCTTCTTCTTCTTCTCCTTCTCCTTCTCCTTCTCCTTCTCCTTCTCCTCCTCCTCCTCCTCCTCCTCCTCCTCCTCCTTCTCCTCCTTCTCCTTCCTTTTCCTCCTCCTTCTCCTTCCCTTCTCCTCCTCCTCCTTCCCTCCTCCTCCTTCCCTCCTCCTCCTCCTCTCCTCCTCCTCCTCCTTCCCTCCTCCTCCTTCCCTTCTCCTTCCCTCCTCCTCCTCCTCCCCCCCTCCCCCCTCCTCCTCCTTTCCTCCTCCTCCTCCTCCTCCTCCTCCTCCTCCTCCTCCTCCTCCTCCTCCTCCTCCTTTTTATCTTTGAGGTTCACGGAGGGGCTGCAAGGTTTATGTTAGAGGGCACCATGCGTTGCATGCACCTGGCAATATTCTTTCAGTGGTAGCCTTGGCAAGGAGCTTCAGTGTGTGGCTTGGGTGCACACTGTTGCGCTTTGTTGTTTTATGGAAGAATTGTTTTCCAACCAGCGCTGTCAAAACAACCACCACGCTGGTCAAGAGCGAACTAGAAGAAGGTGTGGGGACTCTTCATCTTGAAATTCATTTTAGAGCCCACGGGGCAAACCATCCATTCCAAACCCCATTTTGTGGCTTGGGGAAAGGATGGAAAAGATACCTTGGGGTACCTCTGTTCTCAGCAGGGTAACTTTAAAGCAGGTTGCGTGAATTTCATATGAATTTCACGTGAAACAACTAGAGGTAGAGGATGTGGGTTTAGAAACATGGTTTGGAGTATATACTGTATAAGGAGTTCCACATGCATTCCAGAGATCTGCTGCATAATTGATTACCTCGACAGTCTGGAGTTAAACACATATATTGCTTTTCTATCCTGCATTGCATTTCAAAGCTGAATCTTGTATAGCTAGTCCTCGAGTTATGACCCCAACTGAGCCCAACATTTCTGTTGTTAAGCGAGATGTTGGTTAAGTGACTTTTGCCCCATTTTATGACTTTTCTTGCCATCCGGGCCCGTTGTTAATGTGAATCACTGCAGTTGATAAGTTAGTAACCCGGTTGTGAAGGGAATCTGGCTTCTCCCTTGACTTTGCTGCACCACAGCAATGGTCATAAATATGGAACCATTGTCAGGTGCCTGAATGTTGACCACGTGATCATAGGGATGCTGCGAAGGTCATGAGGGCAAAAAACCGGTCGTAAGTCACATTTTGCTTAATGAAGAGATCTATGTGACCAATAGGTCTACACATCTTCCTTCCATCCTTCCATCCTTCCTTCCTTCCTTCCATTCTTCCATCCTTCCTTCCTTCGGTTCGGGGAGAATGGGATGGCAAGATATAAAGCAATGCTGGTAGGGAAGTGTTTCCTCACTCTCTCTCCTCTTCTTCCTGGAAAAGACCGAGTAGCTAAACGTTGCTTTTCGCTGCAAAGCAGTTCTGGGGAAACGGGAGGGTGGGGGCGGGGGGACGAGAGAAAGAGAGGCAATAATTTGGGTTAGCTTGCCTTAGTCTGACCGTTCTCTCTCCTGGAAGTTTCTGCCACCTCAGCCCTCATCCCGCCCACCGCCGCTGGCTCCGCTGCTCCTGCCAGGCGGGCCCTTTCGGAGCTGCCCTGCAATTCCTTCCAAGCTCGCTGGGTGACGGGTTCGCGTCCGGCAACTGGAGGAAACGGGGCGGCGGGGTGAGGAGAAGGCTTGGCTGCCGGTGATTGATTTTCTTTCCCTTAGCTCCTGCCTGGGGCTGGTTCGCAGCTGTGTTTCTCCTGCTGCTGGCACTTTAAATAATCAAACTCTAAACGCAGTGAGAGGAGACAAATCTTTCGTTTCTTTCCGAGATTCACCAGTGAGGAATAAAGGATCTGAATAATCTCTCTCTCTCTCTCTCCCTTCCTCCTTTCCTCCCTCCCCCTCCCTCTCTTCCTCTCTCTCTCTCCCCCCCCACATTTCGTTGCTGGCTGCCCTGGGCCTGTTAGCAAGGCCTAATAAAAGAGGAGAGACTCCGTACGCATTAGATGGGAAGGCGATTTCGCCTCTCCGACGAGCTGGTCAACGGGGCAGAGTCTCAACTCGCCCAGAGGAGGAGAGAGTTTCAATCGGTCGGCACCTTCTTGCTTCCGTTCCCACGTTCGTTAGCTAATGGGTGCTGTTCAGATCGGTGAGGCTGAAACCTCTCAGTCAAAGAAGGCCGATTTGCCTGTTGTGGCCTTCGAAAACAAAAGACAATTAGATTAGCACGAACAAGCGATGGGTTTTCTCTGGATGTGAACATTCCCCAACTTTGGGCAGGAATGGGTGACTGTTCTTGTGGCTATCATTTCCAATACAAAAGTTTTTCTTTTTCTTTTTATTAAAAAAAAAAAAAAATCCTTGAAACTGTGGAGGTGGGAGAAAATGGATCGCAAGCACTAGTTCTGCTATTGCAGTTGGGATTTGAATTTTACTCACACGCTTTCTTCTTTTCCTTTGAAAGAGTCCTGAGCACTTCTGACTTCTTCCCTAACCCAACTGGTGATCGATTGGGGGGGGGGGCAATTGGAATCCTAATGTCACGTTTCTGAGGAGAGGCCCCTGTTAGGCACGACTCACGACTGAGCCCCTACAAGTCATCCCAACTATTTCCTTCCATAGAGCTCTGATAGACAGAAGCGGCTAACATGCTTGGTAGTTGGTTGTTTTTGTACCCTGCTCCTTCTTAGGGTCGAGGAAAGAATTATTCCCTTTTGAAAAAAAAAAAATGGACAAAGAAGAATTACCATTTTCTAAAATGATAAATGGTAGTCCCGTTTATAAAGGGGGGTGGTGGTAACAGGAAAAAGTTAACATGGGGTTAAAAAGCAACAACAGTTGCAGCTAAACCTTGTTACACCCATGGGTGAATTTGAGGAAGAGATGATCTTGAAAATGGGTGGATTGACAATCTGCAATGGGAAATCCTAGCCTTTCCAAATTATCTATAAAAGGTCTTTTAATGAGGACAATCTGAACAAAGTCTAAAACTTTTGAAATATCTTTAGAAATGGGAAATCAAAAGCCCACAAAGTAGGCTTGAGAGAAACAGCTAATAAAGGGTTGATGCAGGCCATCTCCAGATGGGACAACAGTGCTAGCAGCCTGCCCTTCAGATGGAGTGAAGGATGCTTTCCTAACACCTGCCTTGAAATAAACCACCCTCTCCAAGTGACAGAATAGTGAGGTATTTTTTTATTTATGGGGAAAAAAAGGTTATGAATCTTTTGCTTATCCAAAAGTAGCGCAGTGTTTTGGGATACCCTTGTCAGCTGGAACGCCTTATCAAAGTTGTCACCTCTCTAAATGTAAGCGGATTGCCAGAATCAACTTGTCTATTTGTATTCAAGGTGATCATATCTGAAGATAATTCATTCTGGACTAGAAAGCATTTTGCTTGTCAAGAGAATTAGAACCATTGAGCAGTGAAAAAAATCTATACATTAAAAAAAATACATTACTTGAATAGATAAGAATTTTAAGCACAGGTGAAAAATAAGCTGTTTTACTCCTGTTATTTTATTTTTCAGATCTGAATGAAAAGTCTGAAACAAAGCCTGCTCAAAAAATCAACTGTCAGAAATCAGGTGTCTCTTATTATGTATTTCCAAACTATGCATACAGTTTTATGGAGTCAGAACGAAGCTCTGCAGTTATTATTGTTATTACTATTAGATTTACCTATAGAATTGGCAACAGGAATATTTTCTACCATTGGTTTCCATTCATCTACTCAAATGCACCAATTCCTTTCAAAATGTATGTCACCACCATGAGGAAAAATATGTCCCAAGTGCATCTTAAGAAGGGCAAAATAAGTTTTTTTTTGTAAAAATCCCATTTTGCAATGTTAATAATTGCTTATTTAATTTTTTAGAACGACAGAGACTTCACGGACTGTTTTATTTTAGCAACCTTTCTCTGAATTGACTACCTTGCATCAAGCCAAGGTGTCTCGTTTTACTTTTAGTTTTAAAAATGTCTATACATTTGACATTCTGCATTGTACTATTAAAGAAATACTCAGACTGAAATTTTAGAGGTTGCCCTTTTCATGTACCAAGTAACCCAGGCCCCTTGGGAACCCTGCGTTAACTAGGCTCTTTAATACTTGCTGAAAAATTCCAAGTGACATTAGAAGAGTGATTTGCAATGTTTTGCTTCCTCTCCTGTAACATACACCAGCAAGTTTATTGCACTAAATTTCATCTGTTAAGAGCTGTCATCAGAGCCAGATGTCAGAAACAACTGAGGCTGCCATCTTGAGGCTGCGAAAGCATGTATGGTACTTAAAACTCCATCTGCCTCCACTGGGCTTAACAGTTGGAACTTTTAGCACAGGTGTAGTCTGGCAATCTTGGATTCTGAACTGGCAGAGGGAGGAGGCTTTTTAAATATAAGCCTTGCAAGTAAGCCAGACTTGTCTCTGCTGGGAAATGATGCTCCAGTCCAGCTCATTTGGCTGACTGATGCTCTGGACTGGAGCCCCAAAGTAGGATCCAGATGGATAACTGCTGTTGTATATGCCCAGTCAAAACTAAAAGCTAAGAAATTCAACAGGTAAATTGGTGGTTGCAATCTAACGGTTCTTCCTGATGGTATTTTATTTGGGGCAAATTTGCTCCCGTAGGGGGTTCAATCAGAAAATCCCAGGTTGCCACAAGGCATTAGAATTTTGGGGTGAAGGTGGGGGGACCCAAATGTTCATTGGTTACACAGGTCAGTTTGGGGGTTATTTTTAACCAGCACTTTTAATCAGTAGTTTTATCACACACACACACATATATGCATACATATTTATATATATATATATACACACACAGGGAGATTCAAAGGTGTGTTTATTTCCCAAGGCATTTTGGGGTGAAGGTGGAGGGACCCAAACGTTCATTGGTTACACAGGTCAGTTTGAGGAGTGTTTTTAATCAGTATTTTTTTTTATCACACACACACACACAGTGAGATTCAAAGATGTGTTTATCTTATTTCCAAAGGCACTGATTAAAAATAACCCTCAACCCAATCCTCCTCAAACTGATGCATATTTTTAAAAGGAAGTGTCGTGGAAGGGCCACTGTTGAACCCTTTTTCGGCTTGTCCTGCTGCAGGTCGGCCGTCCACAAATCATATACAAGCCATCTTATAAGGAAGACTGAGCAGACATGGCTACTCGTCCAAGGACTGGAAACTCAGTTCCCTAGCCCCTCCATCACGTCCCCTCCCTCCAGGTTCCTCGGAGTCGCTTCGAATCCCGACTCTTCAGCAGAATTGGGCAGTGGGATTTTGGGAGAAAGGGCTTCCTGGGCAGCTTCTTTTCTCATCCGCCATTGAAGGCTCGGGCGTATGCAAACCGGCGACATGCAGCGGAATCGCGTGTTTTTTTTCCCCAATGCGCAAGTTTTAGAAGTAGACTCCCACGGTTCTTAAGATGGATAACGCCAGCAAATTCGTAGGAAGGTGCTCTCTTTCTACAGAAGGGTTCGCACCCAGGACTGCAGAACGGAAGGGCTGTAAAAACGCTTTAGACGTCACGAAGGAGCGTGGCGCCAGGATTAAAATCGCCGCGGCAATTGAGGATTCAGTCCAAGCTCAGCCACGGAAAGCTCGTGGGCAGCTCTGAGCCAGTCAGTCACTCCCTTTCATCCCAATCTCGCTTTAAATCTGACCCAGAAGCTGGCAATTTAAGAGAGCAACAGGTTTATTCTCACATAAGCCTTCGTGGAGTGGCGTTGGCAGATCATCACGGTAGGTCGTCTGGAAAATATATTTCTGCCACAGGCAAGCCCCTTGCACGGTAAAGTTTAGGGATTCAACCGTCTGGGCCTGCTCCTTGGATTCCCCTTAAAACGCACCCGGCCAGAGGGAAGCCGGGTGAGGAGTTGCCAAATGCGCCTGCAAGTATCTCTTGCGAGCTTAAATCGTTCGCTTTCTGTCAAGGGGAAGAAAAACGTCTCTCTCCAAACGCGCGGGGCCCGGGAAGTGATTCCTGGAGAGAGAATATGGCTCTTCTGCCAGAGAATGGCTCGTGGAGGCTTTAGGGGGGATGCAGAAATAGCAAAAGTGCACTTCAGGATACGGAAGAACGTGAAAAGTGCCCCGAGATAGCCGAGACTTTGAGGACAGTTGCGAAGTTTCGGCTGGACGGTCAAGTTTAGTAATACAAGAGATTAGGGAACGTTAATCCTTGAGCTCTCAGAGGTGGGACCCGGTCTCGGGAGAGGGTTGGGGGCAGATTTGCCTTCTCTGGAAAGCAGTTCAAGGCTCTAAAGAATGAAAGCGGAAGAGGACAGAATGAAGCTTCCCATTGCTTTCTAATTCGTTCAGCCCAGCTGTTCGGGGCAGCTAGTTTACTGTGTGTTGGCGGGGAGGATTGGAGAATCCACGAGGGAAAACTCCTGAACTATATTAAACTCTGCTGGAAAGCCCCGATTGTTGGGATTTGGCCCGTTTTTAGCACAGTCGGGTGGCGAACTCAGCCTGAAGGAAGGTATTGGTGCCTTTTTAAGTCCACAAGACTTAAAGTTGCCAAGGTTGGAGACCCCCTGTTTTAAAACACCTTTTCCTTCAGAAAGTTTCCACTTCCACCTTACCTGCGAAAAAGGCATCAGATCTCCCTGCCCGCCCTGGGTTTGCCAATCCCACAGATCTCTCTCTCTGTCCGTTGAACTAGATCCTAACCGCCAACCTGGACAGCTTTAGACAAATCCCATGGGTGCTAAGGGTACCGGCGGCTATGAGAGATACTTCATGTGTTGCCTGGCTTATCAAAGAGTGTGTTTATGTAACAATGCTGGCTATAAAAACCCTATGCTTCTGTAAGGCCTGCAGCAAATGGCAGCATCGCCCACTCAAAGGCTAAAACAAAAACAAAAAAACCCGGACCGTTGATGGGAGACCACCAGGAGTTCTTATAGCTAAAGTGTAAAGACTAGGCCGGGAAATAAATAACAAACAAACAACAAAATCTCGAAAAAATGAGCGATAAATCCTTTCCTGCTGTTGCCAAGCTAAGTGTGTGAATGTTTCCATATAACCACTAGGGATCAAGTTTGATTCCAGCTAGAATAATACTCCTTTTGGGGGGGGGTGAAGGGGGGTGAAAGCAGAAGAAAGATGAGATGGAGAAAAAGTGGGACTAAACTGGGTTTTGTTGCTTCGATCCCTCTTGATGTTGCAGGGAGTTGGCCGAAAGCATTTTTGACCCTTTAGTCCTAGCTAATTCTAGAACCGACCTTTCATGGCCCCAGTTATTGGAGGAAGGGTCCCGTGCGCAAGCCAATAATAATAATAATAATAATAATAATAATAATAATAATAATAATAATAATAATAATAATAATAATAATAATAATAAAATTCGGGTCAGCTGAGCCTCTTGGCAGAAGGTGAGCCAACCTAGTTCCTTTCTTATCAGCCAGACCTTCACCAACCAAGTCGGAATTGAGGTCCCGTCCGGTCCGGCTGAGTTTTTTAAAGGGTTTTATGGGGGATCCGGGTTCTTGTTTCGAGGTGGTGCGGCAAAGTTCGGGAAGCGGCCCTGTCGACCCGGCTGGCAGAATTATGGCCCGTTTCAGAGGGTATTTGGAATCTTTGCCTCCCTATTTAAATCGGGCGACATTTCAAGTAGCCCCTGACCGAAGTTAGGCGCCCGGCTCCAGCATCTGTAAGCAAAGGAGAGGTATATATGTGTGTGTGTGAAACCCGTCTCTCCTCGCCATAGAAGCCCCTTTTCAGAAGCCGTCCCTCTTGAGGAGTTCCTTCCCCGTTATCACCTTTTCCCCGCTTCAGCATCCCCGAACCTCCGAGGACCAGAAAGCACCAGAAGGCAAGGGAGAAAAATAAAAAAATAAAAAATAAATAAATGGACGGAAACTAATTAAGGAAAGAAGCTGGAATGAAGGGGAAACTTCTTAACGGCGAGGACAATCAACCAGGGGAACAGCTTGGCCATCAGAAGTTGTGGGTGCTTCATCACTGGCTTTTCAGGACAGACTGGACAGCCACCTGTCTGAACTGGTATAGGCCAGAGTCTCCTGCTTGAGCAGGCGGGGTGGGGGGTTGGACTAGAAGATCTCCAAGGTCCCTTCCAGCTGTATTCTGATTGATTGACCCCCGAACGAAGAGGGCTGTGCCAGGCGAGGGGCGGGTGGGCGAGGCTTAGCCTTACCCCCCCCCACCAACCCCGCGCCCGTGCCACGCTCCTTGGCCTGGGGGGGGGACAGAGAGCGGGTCTCTTGCCCCTCCCGCCCCTCGCCCTCCTCCTCCACCTCCCCCCCCCCAGTCGCCTGAGCGTTCTGCGCCCCGGGAGGCCGCCTTGCTGCGGGAAGTGTGAATGGAGCGGCCGCGCGCGGGGCTGACTCCTCCTCCGTCTCGCGCCGCCAGTCGCTCTCAATTAGCCCAGCTTCGGGGGCTGGAGGGCAAAGCCGCGGCTGAGGGAAGAAAGTTCAAGTGCGGCTTTTCCAAGCGCTCCTGCGGGGCCTCCGCCGCCGCCGAGGAGAGCCGAGCCGAGCCGAGCCGAGCCGGCCAGCCAGCCAGGGTCCCTCGGGCTTCTTCCAACTCCGGGGCTTCGAGCCTTTGGTTGTTTTTTTTTTTCCCCTTTTCTTTTTCTTTCCGCGCTGGTCGAGCTAAAAGGCGACCACCCTGGAGACCAACCTGGCTTTCTCGCTCCTGCCGGCGTCGGCAGGGCTGGAGCCCGCCGCTTGCCTCCCCCCTGCGGACCCGGCCTCCCCGAAAGGCTTGAATTCGGCCGCTTGGTGTCTCCAGCCGGACCCGAGCCGGGCTCCCAGCGCCTGGAACAAGTGCAGCGGCGGAGCCGGCGGGACCCGCGATTGGTTCCCGGCTCCGCCCCGGCGGAAAGTTTGTGCCGGCGAGCAGATGGGCTCCGACGTCCGCGACCTCAACGCTCTCTTGCCGCCGTCGGTGCCGTCCCTGCCGGGCAACGCCAACTGCTCCATGCCGGTGAGCAGCGCGACGCAGTGGGCTCCCGTGCTGGATTTCCCGCCGGCGGCTTCTTACGGCTCGCTGGCCCCGCCGCCCTCGGCCTTCATCAAGCAGGAGCCGAGCTGGAGCGCCGGCGAGCCTCACGAAGATCAGTGCCTGAGCGCCTTCACCGTCCATTTCTCCGGCCAGTTCACCGGCACGGCCGGCGCTTGCCGCTACGGCCCCTTTGCGCCGCCCCCGCCGCCCAGCCAAACGCCCTCCGGCCAGGCGCGGATGTTCCCCAACGGGCCTTACCTGCCCAACTGCCTCGAGAGCCAGCAAGCCATCCGCAACCAAGGTAAGCCGAGCGGGGTGGGGGGGCGGGGTGGGGTGGGGGAAGCCTGCGCTTTTGGGGCGACCCCGCTCGCTTTCCCCCAAGCCAGGGGTGTCCCGCTCGCTTGCCACCCGCACGACGGATGGGGAGAGGCTGGGAGACGTTCAAAGAGCCTTTTCCTGGGACCGAGCGATCCCTGGCAAGCTCCCGAGCCTGAATTGTAATCCGAGGCAGCTGGGGGAGGGGGGAGCGGGGAGCGGAGGAAACCTACGGGCCGATCTTGAGAATCTTTTTCAATATTTAAGCCACAAAGTAACAAAACGACGAGCAAAGGGGAAGGGATATCTTCCAAAGGCGGCAAATTGGTTTAAAAACCACTGGGATTTCACAACCCTAACCACGAGAAGCTTGGACGTATGCTAGGATGGCTGTTACTAAAGGGTGCAAAAGAGGGCAACCATCTGAGACTCGGAGTCAATCGTTGGTCCGAAATATCCGGGTAGAAAATCCAACTGGAGTTTAAAAAAAAGTTTTTCAATGCATGTGCATAGGACATAGGGTGTTAACATTAGCACATCTGGAATGATACTTTTCCGAGTACTGTGTGGCTAAATCAATTTATGGGTTTGACTAGGCTGCAAGTCAATGCTTCAGTGTTGGTCTTGGACTAAGTGGATGTAGTAGATTAACATACTTCAAGTGCCTTGAAAGCAAACCTGTGGATTAAAATCTAAACTTGTGAGAATGCCCTATTAAGCTTAATAAACCTTGGTTCCAAATAGGAATTTGATTTATTCAGGGATGTGCCATTAATTTACAATTGGTTATAGGTTCTCATCAGATAGATAGCAAACTATGCTAATTACCTTGTGAATTATAGTGTTTGTGTGTGTATTTTGAACACAGATATTTATGGATTAAATGGGTTTGCTGCTTCTAAACACAACTCTTCCCATGGAACTCCCTAATAAAACTATTTGGAAAAAGAGGGTTAAGGATTGAGCAATTTTTTCTGTTGATACAATCCATATTCATCCCAATGAGTGAAACTGTGGGGCATGGACTTACTGTATGGTCTCTCCTATATGGTAACACCCTTTTGTAATATTATGCTTACTGGGTTTTCAAGCATTGAATGAATCATACCATCGCTCCACCTTCTCCTTTCATAGTAATGCTTCAGAGTGAAATTCAGCCAAGCTTCAGGAAAAGAAATGCAACATTTGTGATTCCAAATTTAATCAGACTTGCTTCATTCCAGAATTAAAATTAGGAATGTTGTACACATGCAGTCTTTAACATTTACTAAAAGTACATTGTTTTTCAATAGGAGTATCAACAATTCTAAACATGAATTAGCAATCTGATTGTTCTCACTTATCCAAGAAGAGAACCTATTGAGTTACATACCCTTGATTTCTGCTTAAAATTCATGGGACTGTGCACTCAGTGGATTGTTGTTACAACTCTAATGCACATGGAATTTATCTTTAATAATTGTTTCACATATGGGCTTTCCTGTTACTTTCTGTTTATTTGCTAGTGTCTTTATGAGTTGAACTTGGTATTCTCTTGCAAATATTATTTTAAGCAAGCAGGTACTGCAGTTTGTTTTTAACTGGGCTGGATATACAAAAACATTTTTTTAATGAATCTAACAGTTCAGTTAATATTACTGGAACTAACTGTTGGGATGGTTTCTTTCAACAGGATTAAAGAATTGATTTCTGTGGAAATAAAAATTTAAAAAGTGATGGTGCATAGGTAGTCATATAGCAAATAATGCTAAATGGATATTGAACATGGTGTAGAAGATTAATAATTAAAGTCTAATCTGGCTTTTAATGCAGCAAAAGTACAGTGAAGAAGGACAATCAAGATACTACATTCTTTTGTTAGCTCATCTATATATTTTAGGAAGCTAAAACTGCACAGAGGGAGTTATAATGAAAGGAAGAAGGGGATGTTGTTCCCTGGATATCATTTTTTAACCCACAGAAGTTGCAAAAATCACCATGCCAATTTTATTTTCTGAAATACAGTAATTTTGCTCCCTAATCCTATTGAAATCAGTGAGAACTATGGTGCAATCTGAGAATGAATGCCCTTGATCTCAGTAAACCTATGCTGGGTAGATATACATGAGATTGCATTGCTTACATTTTCAGAATTCATCTATACTTTCCCAATAAACCCAAATCCTTTGTTTTTGACACTTAGCATCACCATGTCTTAAGCAAGTCTATACAAAAACCAGTATATGTTTCTTAGGCTGTAATGGGGACACTGTGTCAACAAGTACACAGTTCTCAAGCTTTATTCCTAAAGTAGCACCTTCTTGAAGAAACTACCATTGGTGGATAAATACACGATGAAATATATTGCTTATTCTTACACAATGGTAACAACTTGACACAGTTGTGTCCTAAAACATTAGTTTTTATCCTGATATTTTTTGTATGAACCAGAAAGGAATATTTTTGTGAAATTCATGAAACCACAAAACAACTGATCTTAACAAAAAAAATATTACAAATGAAAAACAAAGGACTTTTTTTTATGGAGCATGCGCAAAAGAATGACAATATCATTAGAATATAATTCTAGGCAATAGCTTCAACATATATATATATATACATACATACATACATATAGTATTATTAGGCAGAAAACAGTTAATGATAAATTCCATAATTATTTGCATTTGGTTTGTTAAGCCTGTTGCAGCAGTTACTGGTAGTTTTGTACTGCTTCAGAGGGGTATACGGTAATTGTGGTGAACAATTTAGAGCAATAGAGAGAATAATTCATTTTTAATAGCACATTTATTTTAATTATTCTTAATGTTGCACTTTAATATTCTTTACATGATTTTCAATTCTTTAAAAATGATTTTATTAAACTTGAATGATTCTACAGATAACTTATTGCATCCAAAATAGTGAAATAGTCAGTGTTTTTCAGTATATTGACCCGTCTTACTTAGCAAGATGTTAAATTGTGAAGGCAATTTCTTCTTGTGACTACTATTTCAGAATTTCATTCCATT
The DNA here is from genome assembly GCA_033807585.1 of Hydrophis major. Lineage (NCBI taxonomy): Eukaryota > Metazoa > Chordata > Lepidosauria > Squamata > Elapidae > Hydrophis > Hydrophis major. Next base: position 112,310,178 of record CM066328.1, on the reverse strand, counting down.
CCCTAAATTGCTTTTTCTCTTCTTGATCCCATTGCTTTCTTGCATTTGGTTAATCGTATTTTTTAACAATAGCACCACATTATTGGAATTCTGGAATGTAGCTATGGAGCCAGCTTATATTTAAAACAATGGAATGTATTTATTTCAGATGATAGGGATGCTGAATAAAAATGTATGTGTTTTTATAGTGTGGGACAAGAGGAGACATGATCCCACTTCATTAAAACTATCAAAAACCTAAATTGCAGTTGGAAGATTTTTTGATATCATTAACTACCATCCAATGGAGTTCAATGGAGCCTCAAGGCTTCTCTTATAATATATAATCTGTGCCTGTGTACAACACTCCTCAGGTCTTCCAAATGTAGAAGCATGCATGTATGCACACATAGAAAGGACTGATTTATTTTCAAAAATTCCCATTTGCACATATGAGTGGCTACCCCACAGAGTTGGTTTGCATTTTATTTTATTTCTTATGAATAAAATAACACTTTTCAAAACTCTTTTGTGTTACCGCATCTCTTGATTGTTCTAAGGAGTGATGGAGAAAGTGGCAAAAAAAAAAAAAAACCCGTGAAAAAAGTTTATCACCTGAATTTCTTAACACAACGCTTGGCAGTTGTGCCCAAAGTAGAACTTTAATCAGAAGAGATTACAGATTTACATATGTTTGATGCCATATATGCTGGTGTCATTTAAGAGCTGGGACTGGATTTTACATTTGAAAACGTAGTGTTCCCTGCTTATTCCAAAATAAAAGGGGAACTCCCATGGCCTTGATTTTAAAGGGATGGGCTGAGGAATCTAGGCAACTGATCCTTCAGCTCCTATTGTGTGGGCAAACACAACTGCTTTAGAGTTAGGCTGCAATTCATAAAAAGTAGGGAAAGAATCGTGTTTTTTAAAAACATTGCAGAAGAATAGCAATGGGTGAAAAGCAGGTATAAATTTTAAAAGTTGTAAAAAATGCTCTGATGGTTCCAAACCAAAAAAACAGGGGATGGAGAAGGGGAAAATATCGGGTACCATTATATGAGAGAGAGAGAGAGAGAGAGAGAAAGGGGGAAAAGACAGAATTTGAGGATGTTGATAAGTTTGACTAATGAATATAACATCCTCTGCTTTGAGTCTATCAAGGTTGAGTGTTCCGTTTGAGATGAGGTTTTTTTGAGATGAGGTTTTTCACCGTGGGAAAGACGTTACCTTGGTGTTTTTTGCCAAGCCTTCTCCAGGAGAAGGAAGTCTTCTGCTTTGAACTTTTTACTAGGCCTCCTGGCCTCGTCTCTCCCTCTCCTTCCCAGCAGCTGGATCCCTGAACAATTGCACCCCTTCAAAAGAATTGCCTTCTTTGCCAGATGTCCACGTTTCAATTATTTTCAGCACATTTTAATCAGCTCAGCCTCTGATAAAGCCCTAATTAAAAGAGACCTTGCTATCAGAGGGCCGGTTCAGAACTCCAACCTCCTTATCGCATTCTTGAAGCTTTGGGTCATGCAAATGTGGCCAAAACATCCAATTCTGCTCCGGGCAGCCTTTTGAAGGCTACCAAACTGCTAGGCAAAGACAGCTCTGGATCTAGAGTTTCGGTGCTTCGAGGAGTGTTTGGGGAGAGCCAAGAAGGAGGAGGGAAGCCTTGGCTTTGTGTGTTATGAGCTGAGATAAGGCAGTTCGGAGCAACTGATGCCTGGAAGTGCAGGGGTTGGGCATCTGCCTGTCATCACTGTGTACACAGGCCCCAATAGACAAGGGATGCTAAACACCAAGACGCAGGCGCATGCAGCAGCTTTGAAGGCTCAGGCCTCGCCAGCTCCTAGTTGCCTGCCAAATGCGCAGGGTAGGTGGGAGGAAAAGAGAGAGGGGAGGGCAGGGGAGGGGGATGGTTACAATCTACTGGTCAAGGTGTTTCTAGCCCCCTCCCCTTTACCTTCAGGTCAATGCATTGGGATCTCCACTCCGTGGACTGGGAAGGCAGAAAAAGCTGAACTTTTCAAAAGCCGTTTGATTCTGCTCTGCCAAAATAAAATAGCCCATCCGCCTAAAAAAAAAATTTTTTTTTTTTTGAACGGACCTCTTATGACTTGAAGCCCCTTTCCTCCCAGGCTTTTGGAAAGTTTTGAGTTAGGGCAACCCCAGCCCTTAAGTGCACAGGTTCAAGAGTAAGACCCCTTATCAGGGTCAGTGGCTTGGGTTTTGCAGCAAAGGAAGAGATTCAGTGATGAAAAGGCAGATTGATCCCCACTTCCTTGACAGCAGTGTCCCCAGAACTCAACAGGACTTCAGAGTAGACAGACTGAAATAAATTGTTTTCCCCAAAAAGTGGTCAGGATAAACACACTTAAGAACAGAGGTGTTGGCTTGAAAACTGCATGGTGAAATATCTCTTTAAAAGAGTGAAGTTGACTTGAAAACTGAATGGTGAAGTATCTCTTTAAAAGAGTGAAGTTGACTTGAAAACTGAATGGTGAAGTATCTCTTTAAAAGAGTGAAGTGTGGTGGTGATCAAGGAGGGTGCTTCTCTGAAAAGGGCCTTAAAACTGATGATATTGTAGGGAGTAATGAAGCTGCACAGCAATAGGTGATCCCTAGGTTTTGGATCAGGCTTGCACGAATCCGTAAACACCATAAACTCCAGAGACTGGGAAGCTTTGGAAGAAGAATTAAAATTTATGATCCAAGCAACTTACCTGGAAAAAATAAATCAATCGAAACAGGCTGATTTCTATATTCAGTGTTAAAATATCTACAGATTTGCAGATTAGATTCACTTCCTTGTGTTGAAAATTCATCTGGAGAGGCCCAGATTTGGGGAAAGCTGAAGTAGGCAAAACGTTTTGGAGATTTCAGAGACTGGAATTCAGTGGGCTTAACTTTTAAAGTAAAGAAGTTAAATTTGAGACTGAGGTCGCCGGTACTTTCAATAAGTAAAGTAAAGGAAAAGCCAGCTTCTGAATTGAGAAAAGATCCATAACTTTCTTTTACGGGCCCAACACCTTCAACTATTGCTCCATACCGAAAGTGAGATTAGATTAAGATAACAAATCAGAACAAAACAAATAGCGGAAAGTTCCTATTCCTGCTGTCACCATTAAAAAGGTTTGCATGTGTTTTTCTTCACAAGTTTTGGCTCATTTAGAAAAGTAAAAAATTGCGTCCCCAAAATGAGAGTACTAGTGGTAGTAACATATTAGCAAGAGTCAGGAGGGGACGTTTGAATTGAACGGGCAGTTGATGAATTAAGGAGTTCAAGTCTACGTCTTTTAGCAAAGTCGTCTTTAGTCTTGAGTAGCTGGTGAACTAAATTGCATCTTGTGGGCGTTCAGTAATGCATTTATGCAAGGGATCCCCAATTTCTCCCCCCCCCCAGCCTCAATTTCTCTCCCATTTCTCCAGTTTTGTCACAATCCATTCGCGGTTCTGTGCAAAAACCGATCCGATTTTCCAAGAACCGAAACGGCTTTTTCGACAGTGAGAGTTTGTCCGGGAAAGCAGGTTGTTGAGTTGCTGCAGAAAAAAATAAAGCATTTGCCGTTGGTTTTTCTTCTTCTTCTTCTTTCCAGCAAAAAACTACGACTTATTTGCTCCTCTGAAAAGCAACTTCGGTATTTTGAATGTGCAAACCTGTTCTCTAAAGAGTAGCGAGTTTAAAAGAAACTGCGGAGTTCAAACTTAAACGTTCCGGAAGCGAAGCTCCCATAAAGTGATTATTTTCCTTAAACAGCGTTTGGTGCGTTATTAGGAAAGCCAGGGAAGATTTCATAAGGACTTACGCTAAACGTTTCACGGTCTTAGGGCAAATGCTGATGCGCTGAGAAGTCTTAAAGATAATATTACTTCGTAATTACTTTTTCGCCGAAGTTGTTTAACTGGCTCCACGTAATTAATGAAAGTTGATGTCTAAACGCCTGATTTACGACTCGATCTCACCTTGAGGTCACAAGAGACGATTTTTTCCCCATCTGAATTCGCTCCTTTCCTTTCCTTTTTAAAATAAGCTGTTTATTATTATTTGAAGCGAGTAATTTTCGGCTAAAGTAGGAGGTTATTTTTTCACTTAATGGCCTGCCATTTTTATTGCAGGCTCTTCAGAAAGTTAATCTTACAAAACAAGCGAGAAACCAGCGAGAACGAGATTAAAGGGTAACTTGAACATGTGGAATGGCAGACAAGTTTGTTCAGCAGATCAGGGTTTTTTCCCTTGTCTATGGGGGATTATTAATGGAAACATTGCTTATTGGGGGGGGGGGGGGGAGGGAAACGGGACTACCAACACGGGCTTTTAAAAGATATTCCGGGTGGATTTCGAAACTGGGAAAATCCTTGGAGACTTGTTGCTCCAAATTCTTGCTGGCACCAAAAGTTTTAAACAAAATCAACATCTAATTAATTTAATTTAAATCAACATCTAATATGCTCCTGATCCAGCAGTTTCTGCAGCTTTCATCGCTTTATCAAAGGAAGGCAGAGACACAGAAACCCCCATTTCCACCTTTGAGTAATACTTTTCTTGGGACCAATTAGAAAGTTAGAAAATGGTGTACACAGTTTTTCAACTTCCCTCAGTACTTTTCACCACTGGACGGCGAGTTTTTGAACGGGAAAACCTTTCCCTATCATTCTGGGTTAGTGTAATTTTTTACATTTTAAATAAAAGTTATTTGTTTACACTTATATGAATTTTGACTTCACGGTTGATTGTTGGAAGATGCGTCTGGCTTGCTCTCTGCTTTGAATGGGCATCTAAAACCAACTTTTTAATCTTTTTATTAATGGGCGGCAGCAGCAGCCTCTTTGCCCAGGCAGGCTGAGCTCGGATTGTAAAGGTAGGGAGGAGGCATCACAGGAAAACAAGCCTGCCCTCGATTTGATGACAACCCTGCCGTCCACGTCCAGAGGGGAGAGGGGTCCCTTCCTTACCCGGTTGGGTGATTCCAAGTTCAGGGTTTTGGTCCCCTCTCTTTTGCAGAAAGAAGCCATCTGCTGCTGTACACATCAGAGGCTTCCTATTTTCTGGCAACTTTTCGCCTTCTGCCTGTCTGGGGGAGGCCTTTGCAGGAAGAAAGTTCAAGGCCAGGTGATTCAGCCCCTGATTCCGACCCTGTTGTTCTCTTGGCAGGTTACGGCACAGTGGCGTTTGATGGAGCTCCAAGTTATGGCCATACTCCCTCTCATCCTGGGGCACAGTTTACAAACCACTCCTTCAAGCACGAGGACCCCATCGGCCAGCAGACGCCTTTAGGTAATGGTAGCGGAAAACATCTGCACGAAGAACCGATCCCAGTGGGAGAGAGGGGAGTTGTTTGCTACACACGTGTGCACACACAGACTCCTTTAATACTGGGGCCTGTGCCTGTTCTAACAATTGAGAGGATTTGGCATGTCTGTGTGTGCCTAATCTGGCTCATCCTAATGGCAAAAAGAAGTTGGATAATTGGGGACGGGACCGGATGTCAATAAAAGTGTAAGATTTACAACAGGCTTTGAAACCTCTGTGGGATTATTGTAACACTGTTTTAACCCTTCCATGAGCCAGGGAAGTAATTTCATGGGCACTGAAGAGACCTTGCTCCAGCATAAACCAATTGTAGTCAAGCACAATTTTTGGAGTTATCATCCACCGATGAGTCCAATTTTCCTCAATATTGACTCCCTCCAAGTTTTCTATTTGGGCTTTCGGCTCCCAGAATTTCGAGTCAGTATCGATGATGATTGGCTGAGGATGGCAGGAATAGTTGTTCAATATATCTGGGGGACATCGGAATGGGGAAAGGAAGAGAGGATTAAATTAAGCCAGTGCAAAAAGCTCTTGCCTACCACAGAACTAAGACATGTATCATTTTATTTTAAACTTGGTAACACACTTACCTGGTAGCAATCTTTTGTGCCCCTCTTTTTACCCCTGTAAAGACTGAGCTCAGTAAGTAGTATATTTCAATGAAATCAATGACAATATCTACAAAATGTCTTTATAATTTCTAAAGTGTAGATCTAGAAAACTCAAAATTATGTTGGAATCTTGTTGGTTCTGACATTGCTACTTTACTATAGTTATATATATAATCCAGACTTTCTATTGTAAGGCACTAAAATAATGTCATTTTTTACATTACTGTTAAATAATTTGAGCACAGATCTAAAGATTAAGTATCAGTTTCAAGTACCATCAAAAGCATATGGGGCTTCAAAGGTATGTTAGCTCACACACTCAGTTAAAGGAGTTTTCTGGTTTGCAGGATGCTTTGAACCATGGGCTAACTATATTGGGGATGGTTGTGTGTTCACATTGCACATTAGATGAAACTTGGTAGTTTGTATTCAGTGTGTTGTGAAAAGTGTGTTATGTGGGGTGTAAATAGTGCATTTGCTATGCTTAATGCTCAGGATTACTTCCCAAGGAAAAACTACTTTGAAGCAGCTTTACAAAATTGCTTACCAATATCACTGCACCATATTAAAAACAGGAAACAAGTGCTTTGGGAAACAATAAAAAAACATGGATTCAAATCTGAAACAAGGGTCACTCATCAAACGGCTCTCCAATCACCTATCCCAAAGGTGCTTTTTTCCCAAGAGGCAACTGGGCCTTCTGCTTTCTCTTTGAAGACATATTGCTTCTTATCCAAGCTTGGATGAGGAGCGAAACATCTTCTAATAGTTCTAATAGTTGCCCGTTGAGAAAAAGCATCTTTGGGACAATCACGACCTGGATGACTGAGAATCTCCATAGACTCCAGTCACCTATTATATTTTCTCAAAACTACTTTATTATCCCCACAAATGAATGCTACAACTGAAATAAAGATTTGATAATCTAGTGAGAGCTCCCTGCTCCAGCTGACCACCCTAAAGGCAGCTTGAAAGGGACTAGAGAACACTGCCTCCCCACTCCAATATGTGACCGTTAATCAGTCATGCAACGGGATTGTGATTTTTGTGTGTGTGTGGCTTGTCTGCAGGTGACCAGCAATATTCGGTGCCTCCCCCAGTGTACGGCTGCCACACTCCCACAGACAGTTGCTCCAGCAGCCAGGCTCTTCTCCTGAGGAACCCTTACAACAGGTGAGAATCATTACTATATCCTCCATCTTCTTTTGCCTCCTGAAATTTGGGATTGGCTCAAATGCTTCCCTGAAACAAAGAGCCCCTTCTCTTTTCTTCTCCCTCCTTCCTTCCATCTGACTTTATTCTACCTCTGAGAATAGGGCAAAGAGCTTACCATGTCACCATCTCTAGTTCTCTTTGAGAAAAAGGAAAGAAATAAACAGAAAAAGAGAAAGATAACTAACATGGGTAGAGAGACTTATGGCTTATTAAATATGAAAATATGTGAACAAAATTGTCAGACAACAGTAGAGTCTCTTTTTGTGCCTCTAGGTTGTTTTCCTAACTATAACCAAATATTATTTTTGAAGGGTTGATCCCATCAGACTAATTAGAGGAAACTAAGAAAAAGACAGGTAGTATCCAAACGTAAATAGGACTTGGGTTTTTTTTGAGTAACTACCAGTTGCAATATAGGCAAGGAATGATGGACTTTAGAGTCCTAATCCCTGCAGGCCACCAGGCTGGATAACTTTATTGTAAACGTTACTGTCCCAACGAACAGCTCTATTCGGCCGTCAACTTTTACCATTAACACAGGCTGAAAATTTGCACAATATTTATTTCTTTAGAACCTTCCCAGTGGAATGACTGCCAAAAATAGATGAGTTTTTTGCCATTCTATTCAGTCCTTCTTTTCAGACTTGCTCATGTCCTCTGGTAGAAACATGTGATTTTTTAAAAAGAGAGGAATGACTTTTCCCAGGATATTCACCCTGGAAATATATCATTCTGGTCTGCATTGAAATGAATGAGACTAATCTGGTTTAAGAGAAAAGTATTGGTGATAGTAGTGTGATAGAAAGTTACAGAACACTGCTAATTAGTGAGCTGGAGGACTGACTACTTAGTTCCTTAATTTTTCTTCATTGGAGCCAGTGACAAAAGCGCATCTCTTGACACATGGGAGAAAGGGAATCATTGGGTGTGTTCCTTTCCACTAATACAGAAGGACAGAAAGAAATAGAGCTACTTAACAAGTGTTAAAGGCATCTCTGAGGAGAAAAAAAAATGTCCCAGAATTGTTGGGCTTTAAAATTAATCAGGATAAATTCCCTGCAGTTCTCACCAACTGTGAGAAAAGAGAACATTACTATTTTAAGTTGGTAGGTTGCTAGTTCAGAACACCATTCTTCTTTCCCCTCTTGGAGTGGGCCCAGCACATTGCTGAACCCTCATTTCAGAATTTATATCTGAGAGTTGTGGGGTGTATCTACTCTTTTATAACAACCTGGATCTTTAAGGTGAATTTTAAAGAGAGTGATGGCAACTGTGGCTGAGAATATGATTGAGAAAACTATTTCTTAAGTGTCTACCTACCAAACTGAAGCTATCAAGCAGTTAGCTTCTATTCTTAATGAGCTTTAGAGTTTGATCATCATAAAGTTAAAAAAAGTAGCACTCCGTCCTTGGAGCCAGCAGCCTGTGCTGTTTTGTTGGATAAGACCATGGGGGAAAGAAGGAAAGGGGAGGGGAACCTTTTCATTTATTTTGAGCTTGCTTACCAGCCAGAACTAAATTCTCTTCTCTTCCCCCCACCTAATCTTCAACTTTTGGTGAACTTGGAACAATCCTATGTCTTGGGAAGCTGCTGAGAAATATTATGCACAAAACAAAAGGGGAGCTCTTCAAAGAGGAACTATAAAACATAGTTTTATAGGCAGGCACCCTCCATAGGAGTGGGGACTGTACTTCCCAGAATTCTTTAGTCCACATAGAAGTTAAAGCTCTAAGCACATTGGTACATCCTCAGCTGGAAAGCTGCAACAGGGCTTAACTGTACTGTAGAAGAATATGCCTAGCTGTATAGTTTGTGCTGATTGGCAAATAACAAAAAGTCAACATCTCTCTTGTTCTCAAAATCTACTCTTCGTGTATTAGAGAACTACAGTAATGTTGAGCATTAAAAAAAACAACACCAATCAGCCTTATTCATATGGAGAAATCAGTGAACAAGGGAACAGTACAAGACAAATTTTTGAGGCAAAAGCCCTGAGGTATGTGTAGACCTAGACTTGACATTGGATCTATTGGATGTGTATTTGATATTTTAATCTTATCAACATTTTCATAATATCTTTAGACCAAGCACGGTACGTGTCAAGCTTTCGAGTTCTTTAAAACCTTTAATCAGGAAAATTGTCACAAATCAGAAATGATGGGGAAAGGGGAAGAAAGTTCAAAAGTTAGATTCAGAACTTTATATATCTTTTCAGAAATAAGTCTGAATTAAATGACCCTGAATTTTGAGTGCGCAAAGCTGAATCTTAAATCAGGTCAAAGGGAGGCAATTCCCTGTCCTGTTATAATCAAGGCGAGACCCCAAAAGGAAGATAAGAGCACAAAACACCTGAGACTGTTATGAAATGAATGTTTTAGGATTTGCAGGCAGATCCAAGGCCACACTGGGCTTTGCTTCATTAAGCTTAATGAGCAACAGGCTGAGCTGTGAAGTTATGGTCAGCTGTAGAATAGACTTGTATCCCTGGCATGCGGGGATCTTCAAACTTGACAGCTTTGAGACTTGTGGACTTCAACTCCCAGGATTCGTCCTCCAGTCATGTTAGCCCAGGGATTCTGGGAGTTGAAGTTCACAAATCTTAAACTTGCCAAGTTTGAAGACCCTTGACCTACAGTTTGGTGCTTAAAGCAATGCTGCAACAGATAAGACTGGAAAAATATGTTATTTAGGGCCTAGGCAAAGATCTGGCCTTGTCAGATTCCACTTTTCCAAAAATGGCATCCTTCCGATTTATTTCAATTGTTACAATTCCTAATCACCATGGCCGTGTGAACTGAAAATTATAGGAGTGTGTCTCCCAGAGCAGGAAGTCTCTGCTCTGGTCATTAAATGATAGTTTAAAATAGCTTTTCATTTGCGTGAACCTCATTTTGTCCAATCAATTGCTAAATATTTATCTTATTTTAATTAATGTGGGTTCATTTATAGATATATCTTCTTGCAAATTACTATTTTTTAGCTGCTGGTTTTGTAAACTTCTCCAATCATAGCTGGAATCTTTTTATGAATGCATTCATTCCAAAATATTTACAGCTCCCTTTTCTCTATAAAGGTTTAGATCACAGGTGTCAAACTTGCAGTGTCACATGATGTATTGGAGCTTTCCCCCACCTTTGCTAAACTGGGCATGGCCAGTGCGTGACGCATCCAGGCCACAGGCCTGGAGTTTGACACCCCTGGTTTAGATGGTCACTAGGTTACATGTTTACTTTTTTTAGTCTTATATTTTTTGTGGTCTGCATTAGTTTTTAGTTTCTATTTGTAATCTTTAAAACGTTATTTAAAATAACCAACAGTTACAAACTTACAGATAGCATAGCTGAAGATAAAGAGAAATAGCACAGAAATGTAACTATGACATTTTAAAGATAATTTATTTTTAAAAAGCAATATTATATGTGAAAATAAATCATTTCACCAATTCCCACAAGGCTGCTAAGCACAAACAGCTCCCTTGAAAAGGAGTTCCGGAGGTTTAATATGGTGACTGAAAAGATCCTGCAATTTGGTAAATTCCCTGAGTTCACAGGGATTTATCTCCCTCGTGTTTATTATCTGAATATTATTGTCATTCTAATGGTATGGTGAAGTTGACAAAATGTTTAGGCCTTAAGAAGTGCTGTAGATAAATAATTCTGGCTTTTCTTTCTAATTATAACTGATTGTAAAAAAAAAACTTGTGAGGATTTACTGAAGTTCTTTGTTATGTATTAGCAATATAATTATAATCTGTAATCCCTATTTAATCTATGGGTTGACAGAACATTGATTCTGCCATATATTTAGCTGTTTCTCTTATCTGCTCAACAGCACATAAAAACAGACTTAATATTTCTTACTTTAGAAGCTGATATAAACATTTGTTTTCTTAGTCTGATTTGCAGCAAAAATATACCACTACCAGCCAGTCATAATTTTTAAAAGTTACTTTTTTGACGTTTACTGTACTCTTCTATGTCTTTCTATTTTAAATTTCTCCTATTTTAAACTTTAATTTATAGAAATGAATTTCTAATCTTCAACTCCCAATTTCAGACTTCTGATACAGCTGAATTATGTATCTTGTATACATTTTGCAGACTGGGCTCTGATTGGAACTCTTCAAAACTTAGCTTTTAGTGTTATTTAAGTATTTGATTCATCCATGGAAAAGTAAGAACTCCAAAAAGCAATGATGTCCCAGAATCCTGATTGAATGAATGAGACCTTAAATAACTGACTTTCCAATAACTGTTGAACCTCCATAGTGCCTACTGACTTGAAATTACAACTTCAATAATTTCAGAATATAGATTTCTAAAGATAATGATGCTACACTGTGATACAATAAAATTTTTATTTATTTTTCTGAATGCTCATTGATTTATATTCAAATAAAAAACCAGGATAATTTTTCAGTTTATACATATTATTATAAAGGACTCCTCAATAAAATTGAATGTGCAAATAAAACTGTATAGATTAGACCAAGGTGGTGAATTATATTGTAAAAATTCTTAAAATGCCATCCCAAAAGATTAAATAATGGCAACTGGACTAAAGTTCATGAAGCTGAGATATTTCTTTATTCATCCAACAAGTAACTTCTTCAGTCAAAATGAAAAATTTAAGTTAGGCAGAGACTCAGAAAGTCATTGCAATGCACCAACTGTTGCCATAACAATTGCAGGGTTTTCCCCCCCAAAATGTATTACAAATGTAAATGAAGATTCAATCATCCAGGCTAAAAACACCCCAAAAGGTTAAATCATGGCAACTGTACCCCAGAGAAACCCCTGCAGTTGTTACGGCAAGAGCTGGTGCATTCCAACAACTCTGCTCCTCTTTCTAACTTAAATTTTTCATTTTATCTGAAGAAGTTACTTGGATGAATAACAAACGTCTCAGTCTAATGAATTTTGGTCCAGTTGCCATGATTTAATCTTTTTGGATGGCATTCTAAACATTTTTACAATATAATTCACCATCCTGGTCCAATCTATACAGTTTCACTTGCACATTATTTGATTTAACCTTTTTGAATGTTTTTGGCCCGGATGATTGAGTCTTGATTTACATTTATGCTCAAAATGCCAGTTGCTTCTCTTGATCTGCTCTAGCTCTGCATAAAGATTCTGAGCAAACACAGTGGCAAAAGACAAATGTCTTTCTGACCATCAGTTCCTTATTTATAAGGCTGTTAATATGTCTTTTCACATTCCCTTTCAGGAAGGAATATTGATCCATGCTTGACTACAAATTTTTCTATGAATTTTGTTATTGTCTCATTTATCCCTTTTAGAGCATTCAGTTGCCAAATGCATTTATCTTTCTTTGATCACGCCACCACCTTCCTTAAATACTTAAATACTCTGACTTCGAATGTATCTCTTCAAGACTTATCTTGCTTCCTCTCCATTTTCTTGCAGTTATATCGCAATGTAGTTTATATACTCAATTCTTTTTGTTCTTTTTTTGCCATGGGCAGAAGATAATGGGAACTTTGAAAATCTTTCTTGCTTGCTACCTTATATTCTTGAATATGAGGAACTCCTTTAATATAAACAATTCCTTTATAGCTAATGTAAAGAGATAAAAAATTATCTGTCAATGATGAGCAATTAAAAAAAACCTACAACACAAAAGTAAGATCAAATACAAAGTATTGATTTTGATGTCCGTGGGCATGCTGAAAACATTGGAACTCAGCCAATAGTATTGGATTTTCTAGATTTCATAAGATTGCATTGATAAAGACTATGCCTACTGTAATTATTACTGAGCAGATGGGATGTGGTAGAAATTATCTGTGCCTTGGCTTGATTACATCATTATAATTGATTATTCTTATGCACTGAAAATCTGCATTGATTGCAGACTGTTTCCCAACCTTTAGGTTTATTTTTTTATGGGATTACTTCATCACAGCATAAATTTACATGCCAAAGAAGATGCCCCTGTTTTTAGAACGTGCTTTCGGATACGTTAGAAAGGGCGTTGTATGCTACTGGGTGTTTTTAAAGTGATGGTTCCCTCTCCTTTCTGGAATAGCAGTTGTTTCCCTTTTTATACAATGATATTATTGGATATTACACAAAATGGACAATATTTTTATTCTTTTGCACCTAAATGTTTAACTAACCATAGGCCAAGGCAGCTACAAAATAAACCTTCTTAGTTTGCTACCCTGCTTACTTCTGCTTCCATTTCCATTTCTCTATAGCTTTCTCCACATCGGTTTTTAGACTGTATGCTTTTTTTGGGCGGGGGAGATAGGAATCTGTTATCTTGTATTTTGTCAACAGTATATGCATTGGATGGAACTGAGGGGGTAATTCTTGCTTTTAGAATTTATTACATCAACAGAATGAGAGGGACTAATCCCTCCCCTCTTTTTCAGCTCTGTTGTGTATATTTTGTGGGATGGGGGAGAGGAGTTTCACCACAAGATCAGACAGTATCAACTTAGAACTAAAGAGAAATTTCCTGATGATTTGAACAATTAATCAGTGGAAAGGCCTGCCTCCAGAAGTTGTAGGTGCTCTAAGGGTGGAGATTTTTAAGAAGAGATTGAACAGTCATTTGTCTGAAATGGTACAGGGTGTTGTCCTGCTTGAGAAGGAGGTTGGACTAGGAGATCTCCAAGCATCCTTCCAACTCTGTTTTTCTGTTGTCTGTCATATCTACCTCAATTTCTCTTCTTAGGACTTTTGTTTATAATGTTTAATCATTCTTGTTGTCCATGTCTGCGTTTATTTCTGTTTGATTCTTTCTTTAAAGTATGATGCCCAGAACAAGATACACAAACATACAGTTGTAGAATTATTGCTGGACACAATAAAATTGTCACTTTTTGTAATTTGAAAAAAAGGCTTTAGTCAGTACAGCCTTTCTTGAAGGAACAAGAAAGCTTTATTTAAGTCTTTAAAGTCTTTTTTTTTTTTATAGCTTAACTTTCCACATATATGTTCTTTAACCTAACTTGAAAAGCTTGTTTATTAAAGTCATTAGAATCCAATGTTAAATAAAAATATCTAGGAATGAGATATATAACACTGAAGCAACATTTGGATAGTTTCCTCTCTTTTTTCTCTGATCTTTGTCCCTGAAGACATCTGTTTGTTTTTTGTCTTTGAGTGTGGAATGAATCTATAGTAGAAGTATTATGGATAAATTGTTGCTATTGCCAAATATTATTATGAAATGAGACAGACCTTTTCCTGCTTGTTCTTTAGCCGTGGTGATCTCTGTTTTAAGTTCATTAATCATTCAAAACTTTTTTGCCTTGCTCAAAGAGCAAACATTTATATGCTTAAGATTGCTGTTCTAGACAAACATACTATCACTCATTAAACTGATTAGAACTGAACCAGGTGTAGCCTCTCTTTTACAGGAAAAAAATTGTCCATGGTAACATATTTCTTATATATGTCAAAGAAAGAACAACACTGTTAATTAGTTAAATTCGTAAGATGGCTTGTGAAACCATAACTGAATTTGCGCAATGTGCTTGACAGATTGATAAAAGTTTAGTTAAGTTTAGTGCTTAGTTAATTTATTAACCTAGGTAGATATGGGAGAAAGTCAGCCATGTTGTAATATTTTAAAAATCTAGTCTGCTATACAGTAGATCTTCAAAGAAGTTAAACAAAGGTGCAGAGCAGCTGAAAATACAATTACTTCTATTAGTATTTTATTTTATTCTATTAAAATGACTTCTATCTGCCAACACACAGAAACTAAAATATCTCTCTCAAACACTGATTAGTCACAACCCTCAGTCATGCCTACTGTTGTTTCCTTGCCTAACAAGGAAGAATGAATGAAACCCTATCATTTTTCTACTGTCAGGATCATACTGTATCAGATAGGATTGGAGGAAGTAGCTCTGCTTTTTCAAAATGGTAATTCTTTGCCTAATAATCTGCCAGATCTATCAAAATGGAGGTATGACCTAGGCAGTGGCTCATTGACTTAAATGTAAAAACATAGTCTTCATTTACTGGGAATATTGCATTGGTGTAAAATGGCCAGGCAAAGGAAAGCAAAGCAATACTGTCTTAAAATATTCCTTGGGTATACTCTATTCAAGTTACACTATGCATTTTGATACAGTAAACATGTTTGAAGATAAAAATTCACTGTGAGTCACACTTGCAAAGTCTTTAAGAGTGGAGGATTACAGTTTAAGAGTGGAGGATTAGAGTTCAGATTATAGCTCTTTCTGCACCAAGGTCAAGAACTCGTAGGCTGCAATACAGGCCAAAACAAACTTTTTGTGATCTACTACTGGCTTCCTTTTAAGATATTTTTTCCCCTCAGTATTAATTTCCTTTTATTTCACTCCAGTTAACATTAATTCTGACTGCACAAATGTTTTCCTCTTCCTTATTTTATTTCTAAATAAAAATCAAGTAGTTAATCTCCAGTGATTTGGGAAATTCACTTCAAACCATTGCAAATCATTTTCTTTTGAATTTAGTTCTTTTGAATTTTTCTTTAAAGCAAATATTTGAAAAAAAGAGGCATCGGTTCCAAGAATGTATTTTTCTGTACCAAGAGTTGTAAGACAAATTATATGTGAATAAGTTACATAACAGTTTTAAATTCCTCTGAGATGAAGATAAATAACTTCATGCAGTTATTTTCTGATTCCTCATAAATTAAAAGGCATAGTACTCTGGATTTTTCAGATTTGTATTCCAGTTAATTTTCATTAATTGCAGTTGATATATATATGGATTTCTATGCTTGTTTATTCAAAAGTAATTCTACTGCTTTAGACTTGTAATGAAAATTCATAGTCCCAGGAAATTTTATTCTTTTTCTGTGTAGCAAAATACAGCAATAAATAAATAAATAAATATTTTTTTTTGCTGTTCTTCTAGACATGGGGATTAGATTAGTTGAGCAGATAAGGTTCTGTCAATTTATCTTTAGTAGGTTTTCTTGATTTCTATTTTCATTGCACATTATTATTTTTAGAATTTTAGGATTTTTCATATTCATTTAAATGGATTGAGGGATTGTAGTTTTTAAGATTTTGTGATCAATTTTTATGCTGGACTGAATATCTGTATTCAGATACTGTTCAAAATGAGATTTGACCATGTAATGTCCTTGGACTGTGGTCTGGCCATCTTATCTAACTCATTCATAGTCAATGTCCTATCAGGAGCTGAAAAGGCACAAATAAGGTTACAGGGCTTCTAGTAACAATTATGGGTTAAAAATCTTTAAACTATACAACTTATATTTAAAATGGCTTTATATCCATCTCCAGAACAGGGTACTATTTAACAAAACAGATGAACCACCAATGGTTCCCATTTTGCCTTGATGGAATTTAATGATCTGTATTCAGTCCATTACTTCACTTTTAGCATTTAAATAATAATTATAATTTAGATCATGAAAATATATCTTAATTGAGGATAAATTTTGAGTAAGCAGATATTTGGAATTCTATTACTTTTTTGAAAAAGGACAAGCATTACCTCCATCTTTCAAAACCGCAATTCCTGTTCTTAAAACAAGGTATTGTTTAAATCAAGTCTGCTCTTATAACAACAATGATATCTTCTGTTCCTGAGCAAAAAATACTACCACAGTCCTAATTGAGGCAATGTATCAACAGTTCTCTTATGTGTTATTTGCACTTCATATATGGAATATCTCCCTAAAAGTGGAATATATATAGAGAGACACTGAGCTTATATAATTTTTGTCTTGATGAACTTGCCATGCTTGGAGATTATCAAAATGCAGAACTTTTTGATAGTACTACCAGTCATGATAGCTACACATTATCTCCAAAAATGTATTATGCCTCTGAACCCAGTGCTCTCTAAGCTTTGGGAGCTGGTGGGCATGTGTGGAATTTTGAAAATATATTTTGGCTTATCTCATTAAATGATTGCTATGATACGCCATTCACAAAACATCCATTTATGAGGGTAGAGGTTCATTTTCCAAGCTTGGATTGGTTTCTGAACATTTTGTTACCAGATTAGGTAACATCTTCAGCGGAATTCCCCTAAATTTGGTTGAAGATGTTACCTAGCTTGATAATGAAACATCTGGAAACCAACCCACAAGCTCGCAGAATAAAGCTCAACCCTCGTCCTATACAGAACTACATATTTTTGCCAGATATTGGCAAACATCCTTTTATCTTAAGGTAGTTTGATGAGATTATTCCCCAACAGCTCTTCCAACCTTTCCATGAAGCTCTCTGCCTTCTCAAAAATGTAAACTTAATTGGAAATACAATACCTGCCCTAAAGGCTTTCCAACACCATCATCCTAGTCCTATGCTCATTGGGTAGAATGAAAATATGGAAGTACAGTAGGGTGTACAGAGTTAAAAGCAAATTCTGGAAGCATTCATGTATCCAAAAAAATGGATGTTATAAATTCAGGTGCAAAACGGCACAAACAAAAGCAATTGTACATACAAGCCTGCACGTTAGTATGTTTCATGACCATACTAAAGGAAACCTCTTTAAATCTAAAATGCAGACTGATTGACACATTCATGCATGTAGATTTGGGGTGTCCTATAAATTACATAACTAAAAAAAAATCCCCCACAATTTGTTTACACGATACATAGCTGTATTTTGTATAAAACCTAAAAAAAAGTATGAAATTTGCCAGTTGCATGCAAAGTCAGTATGCATACAATTATGTCACCTATGAATATTTGGCAAAGTATTGCTATAATAACTGCAGTAAAACATGACATGGAGGCATGTTCATATATTTGCCATATTTCACATACAAACAATTGTGTCAAGATTTTGGCCAGATATACACAATGGCACATAGGACATAAATTTATATGAAGACAAAGCAGCCTTCCCTATGCAGCACCTAAAGCACCTATCTTTGAGAAGAAAACACCCAGCAGCACTTCATAAATGTGACCGATGAATCACCTTCATTTCTCCCATCCCTTGTATTGGCTTCCTTGATGTATCCTGAACATTCCAACAACTGTTTTTCTTTTAAGTAAGTACTGATCTGATTTTGGCATCTTTCATAATATTCGACTTTGGGTAAAGGTTAAACAATGAAAGCCCCTAACATAATACACAGTGGATTTTCATAAGAATGACAAGAGGCATGTTTCCAGAACTTCCAACAGGATATACTTAGGAAATATTTCGGACAATACCCAAAATATTTGTGAACAATGCGAAGTCGGCAGGATAAAAGAAAAGTTAAAATTAGTATATAACATTTTGTTTTTCTGATTGCTTAGATTATATATATCTCACCAAATAGTTTCTCTGTGCTGAAATTCATACTGACAGATAATAAAGGAGAATATTTGTAGCCCAGGGTTGATATATGGGGTCCTTGATGCTCTCCGAGCTTGTTTTTTTCTTGCAGACATTTCATTACCCAAGCTAGACAACCTCATTAGTGCTAATGATGACTAACACTGATGATGTTATCTAGTTTGGATAATGAAACTTCTGCAAGAAAACAAGCAAGCTCAGAGAAGCACCAAGGTCCCCTCATATTGACAGATAATTTATATTGATTGTATGATGAACTGCATTTCTAGGCTTTTGAATGCTGGGAAAGTTTATAGGTATTGCCATTAACACATAGAATTAGAGAGTAGGAAGGTCTATAGCAGGGGTGTCAAACTCAAGGCCTGGGGACCAGATCCACCCCGCGGGTGCTTAGATCTGGCCTGTGGGGTTGCCCTGGAGACAGTGAAGGACTTGCCTGCGGTGCCTCTGCTAGCAAAAATGGCATGGCCATGTGCTGCAGGAGGCTGTCACAGCTGAAAATGTGACCCCTCCCCCCAAGTTCCATTTCTGTTGGCAGAGGGTTGCAAGAGGCCATTACAGACAAAAATGGAGCTTAGGAGCCTGTTTTCTGCGGCAGAGTGCTCGGGCCACCACAGGCACTGAGTGACGAAGAGCTGTCCATTCCCCCCTGATCACACCCACTTTGGCCCCTGAGGTCAAACATAACCCTGATGTGGCTTGAATGAAATTGAGTTTGGCACCTCTGGCCAAAAGGAAACAGCATCCACAATGATGAGAGAGACAGCAATTCCCTCATGAGGAAAAGCTAAAACTGAACAAGTGGTCATGGAGAACTTTTACTATATTCCTTTCATATAATACTAGAATTATATGTAAAAGCTGGCTTAGCTCAATGTCTGAACCTAGCTACTGTCTTCATCTGTTACTTTTGTAACCTAAGGAGTGTTTAGCTGGGTGATCTGAAAAATGAACAGTGGATGGATATTGTCTTTGATCCTAGAGATATCTATGATTTCTTTTTGTACAGGGAGCCTTCGAGTTACGACAGTAATTGAGCCTGGCAATTACCATCATTGTAAGTCATAATGTCATAAGGTGGGTTAGCAATGACCAGATCTGATTTTTGTGGTGGTCATTAAATTAATTCATTGTTCACCATGAGGATTTTTTTTTTTTTTTGCCAAAAGCTGGAAGTAAATGCCAGTTTCTGGCAAAACAGTTCTAAATCATGGTCACATGACTGTGGAGTCCCTGAAAATGGCTGTAGGTGCAGGTTGATTGCCAATCATATCAGTGTGTGTGTGTGTGTGTGAGAGAGAGAGAGAGAGAGAGAGAGAGAGAGAGGAAGAGAGAGAGACTTTAGAACTTTCAAACCAGGTTGTCATTCCCTTTTTGGGTCTGTTGTAACTTCAAATAGTTGATTGACTGTTCTTAAGCCAAGACCTCTCTGTTATGCAATTTATTACTGAATTGAAGATTATTTTGTTTTCTAACTTATTTGTTCCACTTCTCGATGCCCAATCTATATAAACATATTACAGTGTGCTTTGAGAAGATTACATCAGATATGGTTTCTCTAGCATTATGAGTAAAAAGTTATCCCTATTAATGTTCAAGTTCTAGCTCTCTTCCCAGGCCTGGCAATTTTTGTGTCTTTTTGTTGATGACAAGATGAGTAAGTATATGACTTGATGAAAAAGTAAATTAAGAAAAAAAAGAGGTTTTTGTGGAGGAGGCTCTTATAAATGAACTGTCAAATGAAGTAAAGTTAAAGGAAAATCTCCTGCTGTAAATGCAAGGTCTGGCTCTTCTAATAAAAATCAAGGCCCTTGAGGAATTAATTACATCAGCATTACAAGAAGAATGCATGGAATTGCAAAATGTGGTGGCACAGACCAGCACGAGCTTCTGTTGCAAAAAGAAAACTGCAGGAGTGTCTTAACAATTTCTGAACTGATATGCAGGTCATTGTAGTCACATAATAGTAATTCGGACAGTCTAATGAATAATAGTATGCAGAGGTAATGATAAATGATATTGTGCATACCTTGCAATTTAAGTCATCTAACTTTACTTTCTTCAGGTACCTCTGTGTGTGTGTGTGTGTGTGTGTGTGTGTGTATGTAAAAAGTATTTTGGCAAAATTTAAACTCCTGATTTTTGTGGAGAAAATGATTTAAAATATATTTTGGTATGTTTAGCTGTAATAATTCAGAAAACAAGCTAGATGAATTTACAATAAATGGATGATTCATGTAAGTATGTTTTTAGGATATATTAAACACATTAAGGTTTTTACAGAAATATTTTGTCTCATAATTAAGAGTATGATACAAACTGTAGAGCATATACATATACATAAAGCACACATACAGAAATGGTATTCTTTTTTATCTAGACAGTGTATTTATTTAGAAGCTTGTAAATATGTTTAATTCACTTTTTAGCCAGCAAAATATTTTATTCTGGAAATCGTCATGGAAAGAGAGATTTTTCAAATGATAATTTGTCTACTCCAAAGTTTGTAATTATGTGCTATGAATATCTATCTGGGTAATTTGTGCATCACTTTATCAATCTGCCTAAAATGTATTTGTGATTGAGGGACATGATCAGTTAGAGATGTAGAAGAGGTTAGCCTGTTGAGAAAGAATTAAAAAGGCAAAAAAGAGAAGTAACTGATGTTATATGGAAAAAGTATTTTTTTTAAATCTAATTTTTTCTTTCTTCTCTTTGACTAGTGCTAATAATTTTCTGATGATATTACCTGCTATTATATGATATTGTGTCAAATTAGCTAAATCAGCTAATTACTTATGTAATACCGTTTTTGATAAAGCTTTGACAATATGTTTTTCCAAAAAAAGGAACGATGTTACAGATTTAGGAACAATGAAACTAGTTATAGTTCTTACTTCTTGGGGGTAAGATTACAGAAATAATTTTACAACTGTATTCAATTTAATAAAAGTAGAAAAATATTAGAATATGTTATCTTCCAAGTATGATTAGACATATAAGGAATTTGTCTCTGGTGTAGAAGCTTTCAGTGTATATGCAAAGCAACAGAATAATCATCCTCATAACAATACTAATAAGAGGAGATAGTAATGAAGATAAGAAGATGCTATTGTACAACCAGCTGGGCTGCCCAGGTGATAATGAAACAGTATAAATTCACAATCTTACAAGTAATAGAACTTACAAAGAGTTGTGCAAATATAGTCTAATCTATATACAAACAAAATGCTGGATTTAAACAGGGTTTCTACAAGTTACAGATTTTTTTAAACTAGAGTAGTATCTTTGGGTCTTTCTATCATCTGAATATCAATCATTTTGTGGGCCTTTTTAAAACTCCAGTTCTTCATAATAGATCTTCTTTTGATGTTTTCTCTTTTTTCACTTGTTTCGTTTTCCTAAAATTTATGAACTATAAATTATTTTTATAAATTTGTCTATGAATTTATAAAGTATAATTACTTTAGATTGTTTTTTGTTTTTTGCTTTGAAAAAGGAAATAATACTGAACTAATTATTGAAATAGATTATATAATTTTAGTACTAACTGGAAATATTTTTATAACAGTGACAATATATACCAAATGACTTCTCAGCTTGAATGCATGACATGGAACCAAATGAACTTGGGATCCACACTTAAGGGGTAAGATTGCTATTTTTTAAAATCTTACACCATAACATTATGAAGAATTATGAATTCCTTTTTATAACAGATGAGACAAGGAAATAATAAAATCCTCAAAGAGATTTGTCACTGATTATAGTAGGCATTTTCAATTATATAAAATATTTTTATGCTCAATATTAATATATTCAATTTTCTTAAGGCAATGAAAGAACATAAACATATTTTCTATCAGTCATCAATATCTTCCTTGAAGCATACATTTTTGAAAATGTAACTAGTGCACTATATTCCATTTGATTTTTTAAAATATGTTACTTATCTTATATAATTGTTTTATTGGAGAAAAATAAGTTGATGCCATTGATATTAAGTGGCTGTTTACTTACAATGCAATTTTATGTAAATATTATTCAGAAATAAATTTCATAATTTTTATATTCCCAAGATTTCCTGGGGGCGATATAGATTAATAACCTGACCATTTTTGGTTTTTTTGTAGCATTTTAGTTTTTTTGTACTTTTCCAGCTATATGTGTTCATGGAAAGTCATGATGATGGAAAAATTATTATTTACAATCTGTGATTTTACATAAACCCATCCTTCAATATATGTATCTTGACATTTGAACATTGCATCAAACACATACATAAAACAAACAGCTCAGAATATAAACAGTCATTAAACAATGTATGAAATAGCCTTCTCTGTTAGTTCCCCTAAAACATTGTTTCCTAAACTTTTTCCCCTCCTTCTTACCTTTAAAAGTTATGGAGGATCTCTAAGAATCTTTTGTTTGTCTGGGTTATATTTATCAATATACACCATATTAAAAATTAACATTTGCTGTCACTACCATTTTTCACAATTTTTGGTGAGATTTTAATATTACATTATATTTCAATATGAAAAGTTGACTACCTATTCTCATCTTTTTCACTGATCTCTTATGCCACTTTGTATATGAAAGATCCTTTCTAGCATGATATAGCTTGGTAGTTTCAAAAACTGGATGTTTTTCTAGGCATGGGAATCAAGAGGTTAGTTGGACTCCATGAGGAGTTGTTAATTTATTGTTGACTGGGTTTTATCTATCTGCAGTAAATATTTCTGCATTATTTTTATTCATTTTGTAACCAGTTTTTATATGTTGTTGCTCTAGTGACAGTATAAATCAAATGAATGAATTAATGAATTTCTCCCACTTCCTCATAGTAGGATGAGTCACATAAGAGAAGCACATAATAATAACAGATTACTTAAATGAAAGAGTGATGTCTATTTTATATCATGCTAAATAATGACTTTTCTGCAATATATTTGTGGGATGATACAGATATTTTCCTTGAGTGCAACTGTTCTGTTATTAGCACATTTGGAAAATTGGTTTATATTTATTTAATTTATATGCTGCCCAGTCAGTTATAGCAATAGCAATAGCACTTAGACTTATATACTCCTTTATAGTGTTTAAAGCTTTATAGTGGTTTTTACAGAGTCAGCATATTGCCCCCAACAATTTGGGTCCTCATTTTACTAACCTTGGAAGGATGGAAGCAGGGGTGGGATTCTACCAGTTCGCACCTATTCGCTAGAACCAGTTGTTAACATTCTAAGCAATTCTGAGAACTGGTTGTTAGAAGAAATTACTGGCCTAATCCTGTAAGGAAATTACTGGCCTAATCCTGTAAGAAAGGCAGGAAGGAAATATTCTGGTGTTGCTTACAGAAACTGCCTCTCTGTTAACCCTTATTACGTTCTTGGCAGGACTAGACTTTCTGTCTAGGAACGTCTCTAGAGGTTTTTTTTTTCCTCCTTTGCTGGTACTTTGCTTGTGTGGAGTGACCATTCAAAGTTACAATGGCACTGAAAAAAGTTACTTATGACCATTTTTCACACTTACGACTGTTGCAGCATCCCCACAGTCATGAGGGGTGAAGGATGCCCAGAAGTTTATATAATCTGGAAAGGTGTTAAGTAGCTCAGTTGGTTTACAGTACAGCAGGACATACCCCAAAGTTTCTTTTTGGAACAGTCATGATGCTGCAGCTGATACCCTCAACATTCTTCCCAATTTTTGTGTTAATCTTCCTCTAAGCGCTTTTTTCTTTTTATAACATTCACATCCTTTTAATAAGTTGAATTCTCACTACTCTTATATCTTTGGCATATACTTTCTCATTCTCTCCCATTTTGCTCAGCTTCCTCCCTAAAGAGCTTTCATCTCTCCCATGTCCCTTCTATAGGGAGTGGACTTCAGAGAAATCATCATTTGTCCAGAAATGTTTCCTGTTACCTTGGAAGCAGGAAGTTCTTTTTGAGGAAGCTGCATGATAGGTGAAATATTTGAGGACTGTATGTGGGAGCTGTTCTGGATAGTAGTCTTTCTTCTTTTATGAAGTTTGGACCAGATGGGAAAATGAAGGTCATTGCAAAGATAATTGTCAGCAGAAAGATAATACAATTTTATTCTAGGCAGTGAATTAATATGGAGGAGACTTTTTGTTTTGAAATATTTTATTTTTATTTTAAAAAGTTAAAATACAAAACTCCAAAATATTTCAAAATTATATGGAGCAGATTTTTATAAAAGAAATGTGTAATTCCAAAAGGAAGCTTAATCATAATAAATGCATGCTGGCAAATATATTGTAGAAATGATAACTTTTAAAAAAATACTCTGAGTTATATTATAAATATTTTTATGGCAATGTTTTGTCCACATTTTTAGTATTTATCTTCAAGTAAGAGAAATCCTCCTAGTTGTAAAAGTGTTTAGCAACTTACATGTTTCAACATCATAGAAGAGCTTTTCCTAAACTCGTTTCGAACAAATGGACCCCATGGTAAGATATGGGAGGTTTCATGGAGTTCCATTTGAAGAAAGATTGGGCATTTGAGGAGCACCAGTCACTTAAGAAATTGGATATATATCCTTCTTGACTGCAAACTGTACTCTATAGAAAGATCTGCTTACTTAGATTTTTATTTAAAAGCTAAAAAGTACTGGAGCACCCAGGAGAAAAAGTCTTACTTTCTGCAATAAATAAACCTGTGTATCACTAGTACAATAAGATTGCAGTTATTTATTTCAAAGGTCATTTAGAACAGGACAGAATATTTAGATTAGATTGGGGTTATCTGAAGGGTGACAATTTATTATTGTTTTCTCATTTGTATTTTTGTATCAGCTTTATATAGTCGATATGGTCAAATGATTTAATTAGTAAAGATTTCTCTTCTCCTCTCCCTTCCCCTCCCTTCCCATTCCATTCCATTCTATTTTGTAATTTGGCATTCTAAATTAGTTCAACTTTAATTGGTAAATGTTGGTAAATGTTGAAAATATTAGTTAAAGAGCAGAAAGTTCAACATTGTAATTTATGAAAACATGAAAACTCAGTCCCAAGATTTGGCTTCCTTCTATTGAAATTAATAGCATGTAACTCTTTCTTTGTAAGTGTTTCCACTGCTTTTTGCCTCTTTCCACTACCTCTGTTTTAAATGGCATGGTTTTATTTTGCTTCTTCTGACAGTGCTTAGTTGATTTGTTGATATTTTTTTCCAAATATAGAGAAATCGTTTTAGAATAAACAAATATACAATAATTGTTAGACATCTTTTAAAAATAAAAAAGAAATAGGAAACGTGGGTAAAAGAAAATTTACTTCCATGGTCAGTTGTCCCCAGGCAATCAAGCAAGCAATGAGAAAAATTATTCATTCTCAACTTTCAGATGTTTGAGCTAAGCCATGATATGAATGTATAGTCTTCGTAAGTATTTTGGGAGTATTCTTCTGAAAGGAGTATTTATTTATTTCCTCATTACAAGTTTGTACTCCCTGTAATCAACTGGACTTGGTAGCAGCTCAAAACAGATGTAAATTATAATAATACAATACATAAAATAGATGATAAATAAAACACTAACATAAATAACAGTAAGAAACATAGATCATAATCACCACCACAAATAGAATAGAATAGAACAGAGCTGGAGGGACCTTGGAGGTCTTCTAGTCCAGCCCCCTGCTCAAGCAGGGGAAACTATACTATTTCAGACAAATGATTGTCCAGTCTCTTCTTAAAAATGTCCTGTGATGGAGCACCCAGGATTTCTGAAGGCAAGCTGTTTCACTGATTAATTGTTCTCACTGTTAGGAAGTTTCTGCTTAATTTCAGATTGCTTTTCTCTTTGATTAGTTTCCAACCATTGTTTCTTGCCCTCTGGTATTTGGATAATGATTTGGCCCTCTCTTCTTTGTGGCAGCCGCTCAAATGCTGGGATACTGCTATCATGTCACCCCTAATTCTTCTTTTCTTTAGACTAGCCAAACCCAAATCCTGCAACCCTTCTTCATATGTTTTAGTCTCCAGGGCTTTGATCATCTTACTGCTATCATATCTACTTCTTCTTTTCTTTAGACTTTATAATTCCTATAGGAATTGCTATAGGTATTCTGAAACAATATGATTTAACAGCTTTTGGAAAGCCAACAGTTGGGGGCGGGGGGTTGGCAGTCTGATGAAATTTAAGAGATAGGACATATTGAAAAGAAGTGTCTGCAAGCTTCAGATTTTATGTTGCAGTAGCCAGGGTTCTCACTACTGAATCAGACAGCTGAAAAAGATTGATATTTTGCCAACTCATATAGGGATTTTTAAATAAAAACATGCACTCTCAATTATACCCAGAACCAATAGAAACTCAACATAGGGCCTGAAGTACAGTGTAACATGCTAATGGTAACAAATGCCAGTCATCAATAAACTACTTAGATTGGTATTCAGAGACAGTTTCATGTAGAGCATATTATAATACTGTAACCATACAGTGATAAAGATATGAACGACTGTTGTGATGAACATAATTGTAATAAATAATGAGTGTGACTTGTTCCCAAATTAACTTAGAGTTTTATGAAGTCATCCAATTGCAGCTTATTTGGGAAATCATTGTTAAACCAACTATGGTTTTGGGCATTATACACATCTAGTTTTTATTGTTTATATATTTAAATTTTGATGGAGAAAAAAGGGAAGACCATGTGGTTGGCTGTTTCACAATGAACAGTTTGCTGGGAATTATCCAAGTCAAATCGCCTTTGTGCTAGATGTTGGCAAGTCTCCTGATACCATTCAATCAGGGTTTTTTGAGTTGTGACAGTGCCACTGGCATTTTCAGGGGATCAAAATCTGGTAAATGGAACCATTTTGCAGTGCCACTTTCAATCATGGCTTTGATAATCACACTGCATTGTACCTCTCTCCCTCCTCCCTCTGCACCCACCCATGAACAATATAATGCTGCTGTTCATACATTCTTGCTATCTTTTACAGAGCACATGCTCTATGAAGATTTGGTTTATTATCCTTTTAGAACAACTAAATAGGAAGAAAGTACTGACAGTTACATATAATCCCTGTATTAGTTTTGCAGGGTATTCAACATTTTTACATTAAAGGAAGATAATTGTTTTTCAAAGATCTGTGTCTCTTGTATTAAATAAAAGAATGTAAATGCAATGGAGAAAATAAAT
The DNA here is from genome assembly GCA_033807585.1 of Hydrophis major. Taxonomy (NCBI): domain Eukaryota; kingdom Metazoa; phylum Chordata; class Lepidosauria; order Squamata; family Elapidae; genus Hydrophis; species Hydrophis major. The sequence continues at coordinate 112,282,598 of CM066328.1, read as the reverse complement.
GGTATTCCAGCATCTGTAAATACTGACAATTAGTGTGGATGACACCTGGGCTATCTGGATGGGAAAAAGGCAGAAGATTAAATCAAGATTAACTATCTTTGGAGAAGCAAATTTAAATATTTTGGCTTATGCCAAGATTATAGCATTTGTGAAAAATTGGTGTTAGATATAATCTCATTGCCTGTAATATATGCCAAAATAGCTCTCTGGTGAAAAGAGTTATGCAATGCCTTCAATTTCATTTGTCATTGTCATGAGCTAGTTTGCAAAGATGTACATCTTTTAAAAGACATTGATCAACAGCTTATCAAGGTGTTCAGTGTTTCAGGTATTTTTCTTTTTAAAGTAGTTTTTGAACATTGGCATCTTTCTTTAGACTGAAATATGCAGTTTATTCCCCCCCCCTCCAGAATTGACATCTTTTATATACTTGCTCACTTTTTTCATATATGGTTTAATAAAGATTGTGTTTTAAAAGTCTTTCCCTACTTGGTGAACATCTGTGTCTGCAAATGGCCTACAAAATATGGATAGTTGAAAGCAGAAAATACAGTTTTCACTACCTTTTTGCTGCCATAATTTTTGCACACTATATATCTAATATATATGCCTCATGACCTCTTATAGACCCAAAGGCATCTTTTCCCAGACATTTGTTTTAAAAATGAATAGCAGTACAATTCCTATCAATTGTTGGGATGGTAGATTGCCATTGGAACAATCCAATTTACAACGAAGAAATAAATACTTGTGATGCATGATGGAGAACTGAGGAAACACTAAGCACTAAGCAGACACCAGTTCTGTAAAATGCCAGCTATTCTGGATATTAAGTAATGTTTAAAGCTCTAATTTAAATCAATTGCATTAAACCTCTGTTTTTGACAGAAATATATGTACAAATCCTTATTATTTATAATTTATCGAATGTATTTTAATAACCATGTATATTCAAAACAAAACAAAAACTCTTCCAAAACAAAAGATTTTTGGCCAGTGTCTTAAAATCTAATGGTAGCTAAGCAACTTTCTCAGCAGTAGTCAAACAACTAAAGCAATCTGCTATTCTCAGAGAAATTTCCCACCCATTGATTGTTATTCATTATATTCCTCATAAACCACCATATTAATCAACTTCTCCTCTGTGCTGCCCATCAAAAGAAACTAGGCATAATAAAGATCCAGCTGCAAATACATTTATATATTTTTATAAAGGAATTTCTATTCTTTATAATTGCCTTTCTTAATTAATTTATTTATTTAAAATATGATTAATTACTTTTAATAACAGTAAAGTTTTAAGCAAGCTATTCATTAAAGTCTGGTGTAGTGGTTAAGGTATTAGGTTAGAAACCAGAATACGTTGATTTCTGGTCCTACCTTATGTATGAAGCTAGCTGGGTGACCTTGGGCCAGACACCTTTTCTCAACCCTAAGAAGAAGGCAATGGAAAATTATTCTTCTACCCTCCTGGATGAACACAAAAATGCAGTAAAAAAGCTGGAACATACTTCCTCACTAGTCCAACACATGAAAGCCACAGGTCATAGCATTGACTTCAATGGCACCAAAACCCTAGCCATTATAGAAAACCCCAGCCACAGAATTATCAGAGAAGCCATAGAGATTGAAAAAAGACCTGAAAGTATGAATAGAAGAGATGACTCCACCAGACTGTCAATTATTTGGAAGCCTGCACTCACAAACAAAAAAATCTCCACACCACAAGCCAGGCAAACACCTGGGCACAAACAGACTCCCCCTGATACCTCCAGCTCAAACACACCTCAACCAGGCACCCAGATGAAACCTAGCTTCCTAATAAATGATAGCCATCCATTTACTCAGAGCCAAGTCGCACTAAAGCCTCCATACAGGAAACACAATGTTGCCAGCCAATCAAGACCCCCCAAAAGCTACAAAACAGACAGAAGATATTAGAAACACCAGTCAAGCAGAACACAGCAAACTCCAAGACCAATAAACACAGACCAAGACTCCCAACCAATCAGGATGAAGAAAAAACCATTCTGGCACAGCAGTAGGCTAGCACCAAATTTAAAATAGAAATGGCTGTGAAAGTCCGACTCACAGACAAACACAATACAGAAGCCTGATGATGGCAGATGAGATTCTGCCAAAATGTTGCTACAACTTTAAAAGCACAACTATAATGACGTGGGAAAATACTGAACAAAACTGAATATCATACACATATATAGCTGCATATATATATGTGTGTGTGTGTGTGTGTGTGTATGTGTGTGTATATATGTATATATGTATATATGTATATATGTATATATGTATATATGTATATATGTATATATGTATATATGTATATATGTATATATGTATATATGTATATATGTATATATGTATATATGTATATATGTATATATGTATATATATATGGCATTCAGCTTTGTTCGGGTATTTTCCCACGTCATAGTAGTGGTGCTTTTAAAGTTGTAGCAACGTTTCAGCAGAATCTCATCTGCCATCATCTGGCTTCTGTATATATAGACTATACAGAAGCCTGATGATGGCAGATGAGATTCTGCTGAAATGTTGCTACAACTTTAAAAGCACCATACTATGACGTGGGAAAATACCCGAACAAAGCTGAATGCCATACATGTAAGTACCCGTGAAAACTTAAGAAAACACACACACACACACACACACACACACACACACACACACATATATTTGTTTTCTGAGGTTCTCGCGGGTATTTGTATGTGGATCTTTGGTTATTCAGGTTTTTTCCCGCGTAAGATTGGAAGTATCTAGGCAATGTTTAGATGAAGTCTCATTCATCATCTTCAGGCTTGGTCTTCAGCTCTGTGCTTCTCAGAGTGATGTGAGCTTGCAGCTGCTTCTTCCTTTTAACTGCTAGTGGGGGTGTGACTTGATTGGGTGGGGGCTTGGCTGTGTTCTGATTGGGTGGGGGGGTGTTCTCATTGGTTGGGGCTTGGGCTGTGTTCTGATTGGTTACTGATTGGCTACACGACCACAGACCAGAAGCCGCACTGCAGCTGCACCACTACCCACTTCAAACCCCTCTGAGCCATACATGAAGCGAACTGACCCCCACCATGAAGATGCAGCATGACCACGAACTCGAAGGCAAACAGCAAGATCACAGCTCACCAGCTCAAATCCCCCAGCAACTAAGACTAACCAGAGCACAACCAAGCCTCCACCTGAACAGAACACGCCTCCAGCCAATCATATATATATATATATGAATGATTATTTGGGTTTTCTCCCGTGTAAGATTGGAAGTATCTAGGCAACGTTTCGATGAAGTCTCATTCATCATCTTTAGGCAACGTTTCGATGAAGTCTCATTCATCATCTTCAGGCTTGGTCTTCAGCTCTGTGTTTCTCACTCTGAGAAATATATCTGTGTGTGTATGTGTGTGTGTGTGTGTGTGTGTGTGTGTGTGTGTGTGTGTTTTCATAGATTTTCACGGGTGCAGGTATGCAGGTCTTGGCATGTTCGGGTCTTTTCCCATGTAAGATTGAGAGCATCTTGGTAACATTTTGACGAGGTCCCACTCGCCATCTTCAGGCTGGTGCTTTTGGCTTTGTGCTTTTGCGGTGGGATCTCACCGAAACGTCACCAAGATACTCTTTGGTATTCCAATAAGAAATATCTTAAGTAAGCTGGTAACATTAAACTCCTTTCCATTTGTTTCTAAATGCAAATGGCATTTTTCCTGTGCCTCACATTTTTTGGCTATTTCTATATGCAAGCATGCCAATTTCTTCTTTAAAATGCTATAGCTTAATGCAGGGTCTGTTCTATGTAAACTCTTCCCACCCCCAACTATTTTTAAAACATTCAAGTCTGATTATGATGAATTGTTCTGTATTCATATTTTGTGCTGATGTTTCCTAACTTGTCACTGTATTCTTCATAAATGCTTAGTGTAGCTTTATTAACTTGGGAATGTAGGCTATGAATCATATGAAATTTGCCAGTGTAACAAAATAATAATGGTGTAATGAAGTAATTGAAAGTTTCATACATTTCAGAAATTAATCTTTCAACATTTTTTTAAAAACCACATTCAAGCGAATCTTCAGAGCTGCTCTGTTTTTCATCACACAAAATATTCTGTTTTACCAGTCATATACACACTATATAACATTATGATTAATTAATAATTTTAATACCTTCTGCCTTGATTTGAAAGGTTTTTAAGGGATTTTCAGATAGCTAAATAGCCTTTATTTGGCATTTTTCAGATATTGTTTTAGGTTTCCTTGTTGTATATTCATTGATTGCTAGGACATAAAGTATGCATCTTATATAATTTCTTTCTTTCTTTCTTTCTTTCTTTCTTTCTTTCTTTCTTTCTTTCTTTCTTTCTTTCTTTCTTTCTTTCTTCCTTCCTTCCTTCCTTCCTTCCTTCCTTCCTTCCTTCCTTCCTTCCTTCCTTTCTTCCTCCCTCCCTCCCTCCCTCCCTCCCTCCCTCCCTCCCTCTCTCTCTCTCCCTCCCTTCTTGCTTCCTCCCTTCTCCTTTTCATTTGGCGCTAAATATCAAAACTGGGAGCATGTTATATTAGCATTATAAAAATATTTTTTTCTGGCACTTAATCAGTTTCTTTTTTATGAGTCTTTAACCATGAGTCACATATACTTCATTGTACAAGTTAAATAAATTGGTGATGTCTCTAAAAAGTTTATTTAAGATGGAACACTTAGACTGATTTAGTGCAAATTGTTAATTGTTACTTACACATAGAGTCATTGTTCACTTCTTACTTTTCAATGGAGAGTTTGGCTGTGGAAATTATTAAATCAACTGATATGTCTAAGACAAATTCAACTCCATAAATCTTATCCAATTCTGTTTATGTGGAATAGACATCAGTGGTGGATTCTTGAAGGATTATAAGGTCCCCATGTCACTGCCCTGCCCCTCATCTATGTGAGATTTAGACAGCTGTCTGGCTAATATTAAAGATAAAGATAATGGATTAAGATGTCCGTTCTATTCCCTATAGTAGATTTTTAACAAGCTGTAGATAACAATGTAAAAATAAAATGGTTCTACTTTGTCATTTGTGACTGTAAACAATAGAATTTGGGGTATATTCTTCAACATTTCTTCAACATTTCAGTATTCCATAGGATTTCAATAGCCTATTCAATTTCTAGGGATATTGAAACAGTACTATATGTGTTATTTTACCATGACATTCACAGGGACATCCACAACATTTACATTTTATCCTTGTTTCCTCAACAAGGAAACCTTTCATTTTCAGAGTTCAAGTCCCTTCTAATCCAAATTGTAGCAAAATACTAGGCAGCAGCAGGAATGAAAATGAAGCACTAATGCAAAGTGTCCCATAGTTTCAATGCTGTTTATCTGTTGTTCATCTCAATGCCCTCCAAAGTTTTGTTTTATTTTACTACCTTATAATGGTCCTAGACTTAGGTCATCATAAATTATTATAATGATCATGATTATTTGAAATTTTGGGAGCATTGCAGAACACATATTAATAATGTTAAAAAGATTTCTGGATTTAAAATTTCAAAAGTAAAATAAAATAGTTTGGTGTAATTGTTGCCTTACTGGAAGTAAAAGAGGTCTTTGATTTCTACAGGGAATAGTTCCCTTTGTTTGTTGATTTGGCTAAAGGTTAAGCCACAATGCATCTTCTAAGCTGAGGTATGAATAAAATAGTTACAACACTGATTTTTAATCCTATCCTGTGGCTACAAATTCTGCTCTTTTTGTAAATGTCATCACTTTCTCTCTCCTATCTTTTTATATCTGAGTCATGAGGTGCTGACAAAAAACCGCTGCACTTAATGTGAAACCTGAGGCATTTTGCTAATTCCAAAGATATTCTTAATTACCAATTTGGCATTTAGCTGATAAATAATCTGCACATATGCAGCATTTCTTTTTTGTGGCTCTAATATATTTTTTAAAGTTTCAGTATTCAATTGTTAAAATATAGGTTACCAAAGTCATATTTTCTTGAAAAAAAATATAAAGGACAAACCCAAAAGGGGGCAAGACTGAAAGAGGTTAATAAAGATTAAAAAAAATAATTGTTTATATCTATAAATTTCCTTAATGAAGGAAAATTACAAAAGCAAAAGCAAAAATACTTTACAAAAACATACATTTTAATAAAAATATCTAAAATATTTTAAAGACAGTTCAATGTCCATGTTTTTCATATGAATGTGAAAAATGGTGCAAAGAGTGGTGTGATTTATACAATGCAAGTAAATGACCAAAATGAAGGGCAAGAGTGAGTTTTTGAAAAATAAATAAAACTAAAGGATAGCTTTCTGAAATAAAGGACTGTGTTAAGTGGGAAAAATCAGGAAATCCAAGCAGTTCAAATGAACATCAAGCTTAAATATTTCACAAGAATCTGAACTATTAATGGTCAAATTGGAGTGGTGGAAAAGAGTCAGTGGAGCTCAAGGTAGGCTGGATGTAGTTATCTTGTGAACATGAAAGGACTCAAGACTGATGATGTGTTTGATCCCTCCCTTGAGTTCAGTCTGCTCATCTCATACAGACCATACTTTATAATAAAGGACATATGGTCACTGTAATAGAGATGGTATTCAGCAGGTCCTGACCAGTTCTGGAGAACCGGTAGTGGAAATTTTCAGTAGTTTGGAGAACCGGCAAATACCACCTCTGACTGGAGATTTTACAGTATCCTTTCCCTTTCACGCCCACCAAGCCACACCCACAGAACCGGTAGTAAAAATTTTTGAATCCCACCACTGCACTGTAAGTATAGGTGAACAAAACTTACCTTCTTTCTTTGCAGCCCAAGTTATTAGCAAAACCAGGGTATCTTTCTGCATAGGAAGTTTGAACTTTAAAACTGTTGAAATGCTTTGAAACTGTTTTAGCATAAATGAAGAAGAAATAATACAAACATTTTTCTAATGTGATTTATAATTAAGTTTAATTTCCAACCTTTGACCTCTTTTTATTTTCAGCCATGGGACAGGATATGAAAGTGATAATCACGCAGCCCCAATGTTATACAGCTGTGGGGCTCAATACAGAATACATACCCATGGAGTGTTTCGAGGAATTCAAGTGAGTATATTAAGGAAGGTATATAATTTTGGGCTAATTACTTGGCTGCTTTGATAATAGCAAGAAAACACTATATTTTCTTTTTATTAGAATATAGTGTTCACTGTATAATAACTAAATGGAAAATGTTTATCTATTGCTGATATTCTAATTTGCTCCTTTTTGCTGAGAAATCTTCCAGATTTTTTGAGTTACAATTCCCATGATTGCCAAACAACATTGAATAAAAATCATGATGGAGATTTATGGGTGTTGTTGTAGTTCAATACTGGGAGGGCTTTCCTGCAAGCAGAAAAGTAATGTGAAGGAAAAATGAAGGATCAAGCATTTTCTCTTGTGAAATGCTAATACAGCCTTTGGGATTGTGGTAAACTGTTTACAATTTCCTTTATGACATGAAACAAAGTAACAATTTCAGGATCTGATACTACTTATATTTTGGAGAAACTTAAATGTCTGTAGGAGGTCTTATTGTAGTATAGTGGGGGTGAGGGGTGATTTCCCTCCCCCCAACCTTGGCAACTTTAAGACTTGTGGACTTCAACACCCAGAATTCCCCAGCTAGCCATCCTGTCTAGGGAAGTCTGGGAGTTGAAGTCCACAAGTCTTAAAGTTGCCAAGGTTGGATACCACTGCACTATAGTTTTAACAGTTCTCTGATGAGCCCATATATTGTATGTAAAACCTTCCTTTTTATGCCATCATAGGATATGCGGCGGATGTCTGGAGTGGCTCCAACAATTGTTAGATCAGCAGGCGACACAAATGAAAAGCGACCTTTCATGTGTGTGTATCCTGGCTGTAACAAACGATATTTTAAACTGTCTCATTTGCAGATGCATGGTAGAAAACACACTGGTAAGTATCTTCCTGGAGCACTGAAAAAAGTGATTTGTGACAAATTTTCACATGACCATTGCAGCACTCCCCTTTGGTCACCTGATCAAAATTTGGATGCTTGTGTTCTGACCCAAGCCTTGTTCAAATTAAACAAACACAAACTGTGTGTAAAAGCAAACCTTTTTTAATGCATTCCCAGCCAAGAGTCATTTAAACCTAATTGTCCGAGATAAAAGCAAGTCCTTTCAAAAAGTAAAAGACTGCCAAGAACAGAAATCTAATGACTGATAAATATCGACTGACAGAAGTTTCAAAAACAAATGGGAGTTCGCAGGGCTTCAACGAGGACTCAGTGTCTAAAGAACTTATTTGCTTCTTGCAAAGAGCAAATCCCCGAGGGCTGGTTTTTATCCCTTATGGGAGGGACCATCACCTTCCAGCCTTACTCCCGAGTCGCCCTTGCTGCTTCAGCTGCTCTCTCCTTCGAACAGCCGTGCGCATAAATGCTCTGGGCACAGGCTCCCCGGGGTCCTTTGCTTCACTGCTGCCAGACTCTAAAAGCTCTGAAGGCAACATCCCACTCTCCAATAGTCCTGGCCCCATCTCTGCATCAGACACACTCATCCAAGTCCTTGACAGGCTCCCTGACTGGTTCCCTTTCATCCTTGCTGCCAGAGACCTCTGCCATCTGCACCTGCTGCTGGCGAACCACAACAGCTTGGCAACGGGCATGTATTTATGACAGTTGCACTGTCCTCAGTCATGTGATTACCCTTTTGTGACCTTATAACGTACAAAGTCAATGGGGAAGCCGGATTCACTTAACAACCATGTTAAGTGTAAGATTCAGTTAGCAACTGAGGCAAGAAAGGTTGTAAAATGGGGCAAAACTCACTTAGCAACTGTCTTGCTTAGCAATGGAAATTTGGGGCTCAGTTGTGGTTGCAATTTGAGGACTACCTATAATTTTACATTTGAACGTTACAAAAAGATATGTCACATGTTTTAAACCCTAACTTTACAGATTGCAGTGAAGTGAACTGTAATTCACAGAAGTGTGCATCATAGCACATCAAGTGACTAGTCTTGTTGATACCTCAGGATTTTTTTTAAAGAAGGGTATCCTTCTAAATGAGTGAATAATATTTTCTTGTGGGTTCTCATAGTGTATGGTTCTTAAAATGTAGCTTCAAATTTTATTGGGCAAAGAAATGGAGCAGCTGAATAGCAATTAATTTAAAAAAAAGAAGAAGAAAAAAAGGAGTAAGTCATAAGATTTTCCTTATAAAACAACTGATTCATTACACTTCCTGAAAATTGTTATTTTGCATAGTGTTACTATCTGTGGAACTCTGATGCACAAAGTTGGAATTTGTATCAGTGCTTATCACTGTTTCAGCAGAAATTTTGCTGATATCTCTGTTACCATTATGGTTGTTTACTAAGTCCCCTCCTAATATTAGTACCGTTGACCCAGATATAAAAAAGTACACTTTTCTTGGAACACCCAAAATAATATATTTTTAGAAATCTTTATCAATAATGTTGCACCCACTTTTGCCCATTATTAATATGCAGTAGCAACACTGATTTATTAGTTTGCAAGTGATGTATGACTGGAGGATTTTTTTTAAACACACAAAGTGATACTTAGTTTCAATGAACTTTTTCTTCCCAGCAAAACTCAGTTGTAAGCAAACTGAATACAATAACTCATCACTTTGAAGATAAAGTTTTTGTAACAGATTAACTGTGCTGAAAATAATAATTCCATTAAGTAACAATATTTATATTAATGGAGGTTTTTTTAAAAAAAGTTAAAACAACTCTTCGAAGAAATAGAAAATGGCCGTGAAGGATGCAAGTTAAACAATAGTAACTTTCTTTCTGATTTCCTTTATACAAAACTAAATTTTGAACCTACTCAACTCATTTTATACAGACTGAAATTTCTTTGTTGGCTTTACTCTAGAGCTGTTTTGCTGTTAAGAGCTCAGATTCTCCCACTCGGGTTTCTCCAGATATATTGTAACTACAATTTTAATTAGAATTTGGTTTATATATATTAGTGGATTACATCTCAATGCGGCCCACAACAAAGATGATGGCATTATAATGCAATTGTTTCTGATCATCCAAGATAGGGAACTAGGTTAAAAGCATAAATGCCTAAGTTAAGCCTAACTACATCAATACAATTTTCTTGGCAGTATTATGGAAAGGGTTTAGGCAACAATCCTGAAATTCCCAGGCAGTTTCTTCATCCAAGTCCAACTAGGACTGACCCTGCTTAGCTTCTAAGATCAGCCAAGGTTGTCTGGGTTCACTGTCTGCTGAGATCACAGACTAGTAACTACTTATGAGCAAAAATAACAACACATCTAACTCTTAAAAACATGCTAAACCACAAACCTAATGCTCATTACCTTGCTTGGGTTCTACAGTATTAAGATAATTTCAGGGGTGGGATTCTACCAGTTCGCACCTATTCAGTAGAACCGGTTGTTAATATTCTAAGCAGTTCGGAGAACCAGTTGTTAGAAGAAATTACTGGCCTAATTCTGTAAGGAAGGCAGGAAGGAAACATTCTGGTGTTGCTTACAGAAACTGCCTTTCCATTAACCCTTATTACATTCTTGGCAGGACTAGACTTCCTGTCTCAGGAATGTCTCTGGAGTTTTCCCCCCCCTCCTTTGCTGGTACTTTGCTTGTGTGGAGTGACCATTCAAAGTTACAATGGCACTGAAAAAAGTGACATGACCATTTTTCACACTTACAACTGTTGCAGCATCCCCACAGTCATGAGAGGCCAGGCGAGGAGATACGTGCCTCGTTGTGAGTGATATTGAATTGGCCACACCCAGCCAATAACATGACCACCAAGCCATGTCCACCCAGTCACATGACCACCCAGCCATACTCACCACCTAAGCCATGCCCACAGAACCGGTTGTTAAAAATTTTGAATCTCACCCCTGGATAATTTGCTAGGGATGCCAAATTTTCAGATCCTGCTACAACTTCCAGAACTATAACTTGAATGAAAAAAACACGTTTTGTAAAAACTTTCTGTTGGTGGACTTAATGCTGCTTCATATTTTGGATCAGCTAAGCTAATGGAGGAATTCGCTGTGAAGCTCAATTTTCCATGTATTGATACACACGAAGGATGAAAAGAGCAGGTGATCAGGCTAGGGACACCTCATAACTTAGCTAGGGACTTACTATGTGATTTTTCTTAATTAGTGTTTAGAATGTTTATCCACAGAAGAAGTTATAAATAGGACTGAACAATCTGTTGTTTCCTTAAAAACTTATATGAAAAAGCATATCTTTGCCTTAATTAATAAACAAGTGTCTATAAAAAGGTGTTTCTTTATTATAACTCCAAAGCAATTAAACAAGATTCTCTTGATTCTCTTCTCTAAACAATGTTCAATTCCCTTCCTGAACATTTGGCTATTTTTTCAGGGCTGATTCTTTGTCACGAGTATTCATTGTTCCATATACACATTCTAGCACTGGAATTATTTGATTACAAATGCATGGATTTTAATTGTTGCCTGAATAACCTATTCTGTCTCTTACAAATATTTATTTATTTTTAGATGCTCATCTTAGCGAATGACTTTGGCGGTTAACAATAAGCAATTAAATATTAAAACAATTCATTTGTTTTATTTAGTATATTTCTATAGCCACAGATTTCACAAAAATGTGACTCTAGCCAACATACAATATAACAGTTAAAAGCCCCATAGCAATCTAAAAACAGTAAAAACTAAAAATAAACAGACATATAAAAAGAATGCATCAAATAAATCTCAATTACTAACACCATCTTTTTTTCACACATTCAGAGCCTAGGCCGTAGTACAATAAATGGTTTACACAATTCCAACCATTTATTTTTAAGTTAGAAAGTGGAAACATCATTTCATTTTTTTAAAAATAAATACTTACATTATCTTTTCTCTAAAGATAATCCATTGCACTATTTCTATATTACACGTGACAGTTATTGTAATGTGTTAACTGAGGTTTTATTTAATGCCTACAATGCTATTTATTTCTTTCAAATAAATTTGTTTTTTCTAAGGAGAAAAACCATATCAGTGTGACTTTAAGGACTGTGAACGAAGATTCTCTCGTTCAGATCAACTCAAAAGGCACCAAAGGCGACACACAGGTTTGTTGCATATCTGAATTTTTGACATTTGTTGCAATTTGCAGTTTCTCTTATCAAGGATATGTGAAATGGAGTTGTAATTTTTTTTTTGCTTTTAAGAGCAGTAAAGGCTGGGACTATGACCTTTTATGTGTTTGTATAAGTTCAGAAATATACTACAAAGAAGCAGTGCTGAACTTAGGTTGTGATTATTTATATGCCCCTTAAAATATAGTAATGTTAGTATAGATCAGTTAGACTGTATCTTGGGAAGAGCGTTTGTGCCTTAGATGTAGTGAGATGTCAGATAATTTGATTATTTATAAACATATCTACTGAGCATAGGTGATCCTGGAAACTAACCTTTTGGCCTGAAATGCTGGGAAGTAATTCTTTCCCTATGCTGGATAAATAATGTGGGGAAGTATATTGATTATATTCCTTGATAGTTGAAGTAATAACTACTTAACAAATCTTAAGAGGTTCAATAATTTTTATTATAAATGATACAGGTGATTCTCAACTTATGACTATTGCTTTAGCAACCATTCAAAGTTATGGCAGTGCTGAATGAAGGGACTTAATGTTACAGTGCCTCATGGTCATGTGATCAAAATGTGTGTGCTTGGCAGTCCACCCGCACTTACGACCTCAGGATGCTGCAATTTTTCTCCAGCCACCTATCTTTTCCCCATCTTTGCCCTCCTACTCTCTGTGGCCCCTGTCACTCTAGCTGACCGTTGTAGTCTTCTTTTCTATTGCGGCTGAGCAAGCATACCCAGCCTGATCCTTTGTCACATGATGCTTTTTTCTCCAGGTCTGACATAGTGATTGCCTCTTGAGACTTGAGGAAGATGGCCTCATATAGCTAGAAGTTGCCTCGTGAAGGACCAGCCCTGGCATAACTCATCATTAGTGGGAGGAAGATGGTCAGCTCAGATGGCAGAGTTCAGGATAAGAGGGGTTTTTAGAGTGCAGGACAGTGAAAGGGGCTGGGCTGAGCCAGCTGGGGCTTCTTAGGATGAGGTGACAGCTTCGCAATGCATCGCTGGGCTTCCTGAGGTGGCAACAAAAGCAGCAACAGAGTGTAAGCAAAAGCGTAATAAAAGCCAGCCAATCTTCATTTCTGATATTCCTTAAAAGAACATTAGCGACTTTTCAGTAATATTGCCCACAAAGGCAACATTCAAATCAAAACACTAGGGATAGGAAGACTCCCAGAGTTCCTAAAGCATGCAAGCACAGTTTTATCTCAATTTTAATACATTTATCTTTCCAAAATAAAATAGTGCTGAACACATCCCAGTCCTGTCACTCTTCACCAGTGGCTCCCAATCTTTTGGGTGCCAGGGCACTGTTCTGTGGTCAGAGGTTTTTCCATGGACTGGAAGATATGTGGTTTTGCATTCTGACTGCAATCCCGTGGATGGGACTTCACTTGTTTGTGCGGACCTGTTTCTGGCATGCTGCGGACCAGTGCTGGTCCCTGGACTGGGGGTGGGGACTTCTGCTCTACGTCACACACCATAATCCCACCAATTTCCTATGTATGTTTGGAGTCTGCAGAGACGTTGTCAAACTTTATGAATTGGAATCACTGAATCCTTACAAAAAGTCCAATTCTGGTGCCGCCATCTTACTGAAGAATTAAAAAGGTTGCATCAGTTCCTTGCAGTCCCACCATTACTTTGTGAAGTAACTAGAGTTATTCAATGTATTCTAACTCAGGTCATCAGTCCTAATCCAAATACATTGGACAGTATAAACAAACATACTTCATGTTTTACAGCTTACTTTTGCACTGCAGTCTAATGAAAGAAAAGCTCTTGTGCATGTGTAAGGGGTATAGAGAGTGACTTTGAGGGAGAGAGGGAAGATTCATTATCAAAACAACAAATATAAATGTAGCTTAAGCCCAAGGAAGTTGTGAATAAGGACTGTCATTTCCCTAATTCTCAAGAAGATTAAAAAAGGGAGGAGGGAAAGCATATTCAGAATTAACGTGACACTGATACTATGGTCACTGTAATAAAAGTAGGACAATTGGCATCAGTTTCTCATTCTGGTCTACCTTATAGGACTGAGAGTTTGTTTCAAACAAATATTTTGAAAGTATAGCTTCAATAAAGATGGATCAACATCTAATTGTTCAAATAGAAATAAAAGTCATTCAAGTTGATTAGGGTTTAGGTAACTAATATGACTTCAGCCTTAGTATTTTTTTTTTTAAAAAAACTGATATTTTAAGAAATAATGAGAAAATATATCTATGCAATGACATGCTTGGATATGTGCAGATTAGGAATACTTTATTATTTATTTCATCATACTTATATGGCTGCTCATATTTTAGAGTGACTAAATTAAATAGTATACTAACAAGAGATTTGGAGCTTCTTTATGGACAACTGTAAGTAATCTTAGAAGAGAGGTGAATGGAATATCATAATGATAGATAATACGTACACAGTTAATTTTTAAAGAATCTTCTAAATACAGAAAATAAACTCAGATTCCTTTTTATTTTTTTTTTAAAAAAGCACACCATGTGTACATTTTTAAAAAAGTGCTTGGATATGTGAAGAATAATGTACTGAACTGAAATGGAAAAAAAGTGCACATTATTAAAGGACAGTTTCAAAGTGAATTGAGAAATAACAACCACAATCACGTGATGTTTCTTATTTCCCATTTTTCAAGTTTTTCACTCCAAAGTGAATTAAGGCTTCCATTTTTTGCCAGAAACCAAGGCATGGTAAAAGCACTAAATGGAGTTTAAAAGGACAAGGAGGCTGAGAGAGGTCAGATAGTTGAGTTGCTTGATTAATGCGACTAGAGACGTGAAGGTTTGTACTTGGGGAGGGGGAGGGAAAATGGCAATTGTCAAATAAAAGTAAAAGTCTATGTTTTTGAAATTCAGAAGAACTGATATTCTTATATCCCTGTGAAGGTTCTAGAATACAAGAATAGATTTATTTTATGTATTTAGGAGTCAAACCTTTCCAGTGTAAAACCTGTCAGAGAAAGTTCTCCCGATCTGATCATCTGAAGACTCACACCAGGACTCATACAGGTAAAACAAGTGCGTATACTTTTTTCCCATTTATATATTCTTATTTATTTTATTTAAAATGAAATTATGATATTTCTATGAAATTATTCTAAGCATATGTGATATTTATATGTCTTAGCTATTAAAAGAAAATAATGCTTAGTACAGGAGCTATTTAACTTTGGCAACTTTAAGACTTGTAGACTTCAACTCCCAGAATTCCCCAGCCAGCCTTGGCAATTCTGAGAATTGATATCCTCAAGTCTTAAAGTTGCCAAGGTTGGACACACCTAGCTTAGAGCAAAATCAAGAATCGTGGCTATTATCCTTTGGCAGAAGGATTAAATTCCGGTGACAGAGTTTACAGTTGCCCTATTTGTCTTTTTAACTCAACTTAATTTGAGGCTGCAACTTCTACCCAACATTCTAGGACACACAGACCTAAATCTTACTGTGTTTCCCTGAAAATAAGGCCCACCCTGAAAACAAGTCCTAGCCTGATTTTTCGGAGGGGGACTAATATAAGCCCTAGCTTGAAAATAAGCCTGGGAGATGGGCGTGGCCAGCACAAGAGGTGGCAAGCACATGGGGGCTGACAGCGTCGGTAGTAGCTTGCAGCTCCCCGACCCTTTAGCACAGCACAAATACTGATAACTCCAAGCATGGAGGCAGAGGGAGGGGGGAGAAGACAGGTGATCCAGATGTGTTGTGTGTCTGCCTGACTCAAAGGAGGCTTGCGGGGGGCTTGTGCAGCAGCACTGGCAGCAGATGGAGGAAGAGGCATAGGAGATGGGGATGGCAGGTGATTCCCAACGCCCCATGTGGGTGCTTGTTTGGTGCGGCCACAAGTGAGCTGAGAAAGTTGGGATGGAGTGGGTGGCACATTGGGGACACCTCTACCTCCGCCTGGCCAGAGGGAGGTAAGCTTTGTCTGCTTGCAAAGGGGCAAGGTTATCTACACAGATGCTGGTACAGATTCAGGGCTGAGACTTTTTCTAACCACCCTGATCCCTGGACCACAGATTTATTCAACTGAGGGTTTAAACAGGGAATTGAATCCCTGTTGTTAAATGTACATATATTATTATTATTATTGCAAACTTTCAAGAGGCTATGGTAGTACCATAAAAAAGTAATGTAAAGCCTTACTGGCTATTTTTCCTTTAAGCAACCTTATGAAACTTGACTATTCTCAGTCAAAAGGGGTTATTATATTATAGTATTATAATATAATATATTATATTCTTATCTTTTGTAAATATATATTATACAAATATAAATGTATGTATAATATAATATATAAAATAATAAAAATGTTCAAACCATGAATAGATATAATACTTAAAGAGAATACTTAAAAGAGATAAATCTAAAAATAATGGAAGGGTTAACTGAGAAAATAATCTACTGAGCACCTTCTACATAGGATATATACTGGAAGCTCTCTGTATGAAAAATTTGCAAACATATAGAACACATTTTTATTTAAAAGCAATAAAAACTGAGAGATTGGAATCTTTGAAAAGTTGAACATGAGCTTAATGAAGCACCCTATTATCAAAAGGTAGGCATCTACTTCAACACAAAGCTGTGATAGTGCAGTGGTTAGAATGCAGTGTTACATGCTAACTCTGCCCACAGCCAGGAGTTCGGTTCTGATCAGTTCAAGGTTTCTATCCTTGCAAGTTTGGTAACAAGATAGGAGCAATCAGTTGACATATCTAAGTAAACCACTTCGAGAGTGCATTATGCAGTCTAAGTGCTATTGCTGTTTAACCAAAGTTCTAGGAGGGGATAAGGCAATAGTATGTATTAGGATTATGATGATAATGTATAACTGTACATTTTGTTAACAGGTGAAAAACCTTTCAGCTGTCGGTGGCCCAGCTGCCAAAAGAAATTTGCTCGTTCTGATGAATTAGTCCGTCATCATAATATGCACAACAGGAACATGACTAAACTTCAACTTACCCTTTAGATGATTCATACTTTTTGCACAACCCAGATGGAACACTATGAACTGTTGCAAACATTTTCAATTATCATCTCTTTGCTCGTAAGGAAATCTTCAGATGCCTTCAGCTTGGACTTTGGAATTTTCCATTCCAAACCTCAAATGGTTTAAATTTGTAACATTATTATATAACTATGTTGGCTAGGTCACACTTTAAATTTTGCTATAGACTCTAGTTTATGTATATTTGTTCTTTCCTTCAGAAGATTTTGTACTTGTTTTTTACTTGAAATTTGTCACAGTGCTCAGTCATACTCATACATCATGAATGGTATATGCAAATGTCAATTCATGCTGCAGTCTTGTACAATATATAGTCAGATTAATAACCTCCACATTATCCAAGGCAGCACAATTTTATTCTCTTTAGAGAATTTTTACATAAACGAACTAATCCAAATCCTCACTTACAATTCTCAGAACTATGGATGTAATATTTTTATATAGATAAATAGATATAAACAACACATCTGAGAGGTGAGGATAATTGCATCTCCCACTGTGCACTGAAATGTTGCATCTCACAATTATTTTGTGAGGTTCCCATGTATCTTTACATTGAAGGTAGAGGATATATAGGGCGAATTGCCTATCATACGAGGCCCTTTCAAGCTCCATTGAATATTTGTTGTGTGTATGCTTCTGTGTGTGCATGTGTGCATGTGTTTGTGTATGTATAAGTCAGATTGTGCATGCTGTTAACATCTTGATCTGTACACGGTTATTTATCATCATAGAGATGATAAGCTTATACTATATATGTGTATTCTTTCCCTGTGTAATTGGGAATTTTGCCTTTGCAGGATTCCCTGTCATATGGAGACAGCCTAATACACATAGTCATGCATTCATATATTGTGTGCAAATCCTGATTATGTATTATTCCTGACCAATTGCCATGACGATCCTATGTATATTCAGTAAACATGATCTAAAAGATCTGCCACCTATATGATGCCAAGACTGATAATGATACAACAATGAATTTCTAGTTTATCTTATTTTTGGAAAACCAAGGCGCTGAAAGAGATTTTCTAGAACCTGCTTGTGGAAGAGCAACAGACAATACAGACTTCATTTCTAAAAGTTAAGGAGGGATTATCCCTATGTCTGAATTTTTTAAAATATCTTATCCATCACATTTGCATTTATATACACAATCTATCATTCCTTTTTTGCCCTGATAAAAAAGCAGAAAGTGACAATATATGTGAAATCTTTTCAATAAGTTGACAATGCAATCTTGTCCTAAAAATAACAACCACTGAACTCAATTGGACAGACAATGAGAGTCAATATACATAAAAGTGCTCTGTTGAATAGTACTACCATTCTTTGATGTAACAGAATGCCTTTTCCAAATTTGATGATATCAAAGGATTCAATATTTTTTTGTACTAACAATGAGATTCTTGCACCGAAGTTGACTGATTTTTATAAATAGCTGTCATGTAGAAAAATTGTATGATTTTTTTTTTGTATTGTGAAGCTGGTCTAATTTGAGAATAGGTCCTTGCACAACATATGGTCATGTAATTATAGAAATTTAGGACTTCTTTACCATGCAGCCATGCTGGTTATATGGCTAGCAAGTTGTATAAAATTAAAATTGAACTTAAGAGGCTGGTCCAGATTTTCCATTAACATATGGCTCTTAAGCTTAAACAAATAGCTCTTAAGTGACTTGAACCTCATTTACAACTATATGTGCAAGAAACCCAAAAATAAAATTTAAAAATGCCCAGTGTGAGGAAATATATTATTTCAGGATTTGAGGTTTATTATTTACTATTAATTGATTGAAATGGTGTATATATCTCTATCTATAAATATATATATATCAAGTAATGTATTTGCTTTTAAATAATTAAATTTAGAAAGCAAATAAACATGAGATTTGTCAGGAATCAGAAATTCCTGAAAAATATGGATACCATAAAGAATGTACCTTTGTTGTTCACTGAGCTTTCAAATAAAGCCCATTTAAAAAGAAACAAATAAGAGTCCAACAGATGTCTTATTTCATGGCATATTAGGTTTTAAATTTCTTCAATAGTGTTGACTTCTTTTGTATATAAAGGAAAATCAGAGTGACCACTAGTTAACCTGTTTAGGTCTTGACCACAATCTATCCTTCTCACTGGGGAATTGTACTGACAACAGTATCACATTTCATATTATGTTGTAGAACTTCACTGCCCCCCCCCACTTTAAGAAAAAGACCCCAAAACTACACTTGTATTGGTTTCATTTGCCTTCAGTAAATTATTTCTGCTATTTTGGAACAGACTTCAATACTTTCAGTGCAAACTTAATGTAGCTATGCCAGGGTAGGCATCTCAGTTTATTCCCTGTAAAATCATAACCTCATTCTACAATCCTTACAAAACTGGAGGTGCGCTCTACAGTATATTGTTAATCATAAATACATTTTTATTACAAAATTCTTCTAGTGGAGCCATGCTATCACATGAAAAATGAATGTACTGTGAGTTTTATCCTAGTAACATTTCTTAATTATAGTTTAATTTAGAAATAACACATAGATCAAGATCTCCTAGTCATTTTTATGGAGAGCATTCAATGCAAACCCCACTTATTAGATATTTAGATAGATAGGAAACTATAATTTCCATTACCCCAAACAACTTTGGCCAACATTCCAACCTACATATTTATCATGGGACAAGTACATGATAACTATGTTTTACATAGTAATTTGATGACATGAATATTCTTGCTGTTGGTAGTAAAGTATAAAAATGAGCAGAAAATATATTTGCAATCAAACATTGGATTTTACCAAGCAGCTAAGATATGCTTGGGCATATGGCTTTAATTTGCTTTTATCTTAAATTTAACCTGTATTTTTTTCTTAAAAATATGATGACAACATTTAATTTTTCCATATTCAGATATAAAACAAAAAAGCACGAAAGTGAAGTGGCTTAATTCCCTTCATTGAGTACAGCTGCATCTTCTAGGATAACACAACAGTTAATTCTTCAAGTTGTCTTTCTTGCTTGGGAATTTAATCACTATTTCAAGGGAACTGTGACTCATTTGTATCAGTCAGTTTTATCTTTTGCTGTCAAAAGACAGCGTGCCTCTGGAGAAACTCATAGCAAGAATGGCAAAAAAAGGTTTGGAAAAAGTAGGCTATGTATGCATACATATTCATTTTTTTTCTACACCTTTTTATTTAAAGCTATTTTCCCCTGCTTTTCAGTCAGCATTATCTGTTCTATTAAAAATGAATAATCAGATGGTACCAGTCTTCATGGTTCCAATCTAAAAATTTAAAAAAAAACTCTTAAGAAAAAGATATAAAGAAAGAGATATTGAAAGAAGATTCTCCCATACTAATAAAGTTGCCTAGGTAAACAGAAAGCCCTTATGATAATATTTACATACCTATATACAAACACCCAACCTAGTTACATACTCCAAGTTAAGTACCTATTGCTTCAACTTTAAACTTCTTAATGAAAAGTTCTGACTCCAAAGGAATATAGAAATATTCAAAGGGATATAGAATGGGCTCATTTTCCAAAGCACCAGCAGGCAAGACAAGAAACAATGGATGGAAATTAATCAAGGAATGAAGCAACCTGGAATTAAGAAGAAACTTCCTGAACAGTGAGAACCATTGGATCAAGTTGCCTTCAGAAATTGTGGGTGCTTCATCACTGGAGGTTTTTAAGAAAAGATTAGACAGCCACTTGTCTGGAATGATATAGGGTCTCCTGCTTGAGCAGAGGATTTTCTAGAATAGGGCCCTCCAACCTTGGCAACTTTAAGACTTGTGGACTTCAACTCCCAGAGTTTCTCAGCCAGCTTTGAAGTCTACAAGTCTTAAAGTTGCCAAGGTTGGAGACTCCTGTTCTAGAACAGGGGTTGCCAACCTTTTGGACCTCAGGGACCACCAAACTCATAATTTTAAATCCCAGGGACCACTAACTGGTTTTGTGGCCTAATTTGTGGGTGTGGCTTGGTGGTCATGTGACTGGCTGGGCATGGCTTGTATGTAAATATTATAAATATTTATATAAATATTAATTGAATATTTATATACATATTTTTTGAAAAAGAGCAACTTTTACCCAAAATCAGGCAAAGCAGGCAGGCAAATTGAGTTGCTCACAGAATCACAGATTCATTCAGAGATCTATCTATCTGCCATTGGCTAGCTCAGTCTATCACATAAAATTTGCTTGCAAGCAAACTCATAAAATTAACTCACAATACACCATGTATGTAAATATTGAGGGTTGTTTTTTTTTTATGAAAAAAGAGCAACTTTTACCAAAATAGGCTAGCTCAGTCTGTCACATAAAATTTGCTTGCCATGAGTCTGCACTGAATAATAGAACCTTCAGTCCTAAGGGAGGTTCGGCTATGCTTAAAAGCGGAGCTGAAGATCTAAAGATTAGCTAGAAAGCAAGCAATCCATTTCCTACTTCCTAGCTAATCTAAATCTCCGAGCACAGCAGAACAGCTGATGGTCGGGGGGAAAAAAGGAAAAATGGCAACTTAGCAGGCAAGTTTTCCAGGTAAGGAGTGAGTGGGTGGGGAGGGTTCCTGCAGGCCATGTGGGCTGTGCAGCCTTGTGTTTCTGTGCAGCGTGGATTAATTGCTTTGGGGGGGGGGTGCTCTGGGGGTGAGATTTCTCTGTGATTCACCAAAATTTTCTCACAGCCCACTAGTTGGCGACCGCTGTTCTAGAAGACCTTCCAGCTCTATTCTGAGTAAAAATAGTGCCATTTTTAATATAATGCACACTTTTACCATTTGTATCCCATAGGAATATTTGGGAACATTTCTACAATAAGCCAAACACAGTTAAAGAAAGCCAATTTTTCCAACTCAACTTGATTTCCCATCTACTTAAAAAGACACCAAGCACATTTTCAGATGATGCATGAATACATCACTTTTTTTGAGATACTCAAGATACTTTCAACACAAAATCCTCAAAGAAGAGCAAAAAAGACCCATCTTTTCAAAAACAGATGTATGCAGGCATTCACTGCTCCAACCCTAACACAATTAATATTCAAACTTACTGCATCATTATCATTCAGTGCACATTAAATCTGGTTTTTTTTGTTAAATAAATCACTCCACTTAGTGTCAGAAGTTGGCAGTGATCTTTACTTCATGTCAATTATTTGCAGAGTGGCCATGTGTCCTATTTTATAGAAGATGGTTTTCTATTTGAAGACTGCAGGGTCATTCACAGAGAAGGCACTTTGGGAACACTGATTGTGCCAAGTCCCTCCCTCTCTCTAATAAGGGACGAGACTATACTAAGTCCCTCATATTTTACATGAGTAAAAAGGGATGTGGCTTTAATTACAACATTGGAAGTACCATCTTGATGATGTTGATCCACTCTACAGGTGTACATGTTGAGGCCATCCCTTTTCTTGAAGTCAGGTGTTCAACCCATGTCCATTTTAAAGACAAGGAAATATAAGACTGAACTGCAGAATCTCTGGGATGGTCTAACAACAATTAGTTCATGACTGGCTGAGACAGCAGAGACTAAACTCACATAAAGACAGTGAAAACATCTTACTAATACTACATTTTCTATAGTTGCACTGCAAATACAAAATGGGGCGTATGTAGCATATGTATACTCCCTTGTTCTCTTTTTTTCATTATGCATTTCTTTCTTTATGGTGATATGTAAGTAGTTTTTTCTTATAGGGTGGTGTCCTGCAGGCAATAGCTTTCCTTCTGATACTCTAAGGAAGTGACAGCACAGAAATAATATTGATGATTTTGAACTTTGATGTTTGGAGAAGACTCCTGAAAACTCCATAGGTAGTCATGAAAACAAACAAAGGGTTCAAACAAATGAATCAACCCAGAGTTTTCACCAAAGGTGATATTCAGCAGGTTCTGACCAGTTCTGGAGAACCAGTAGAGGAAATTTGGAGTAGTTTGGAAAACCAGCAAATACCACCTCTGACTGGCCCCACACCTGACTATTCTCTGCCTCCTGAGTCCCAGATGATTGGCTGGGTCTTATTTTGTTGCCCTGCACAGAGGAACGGAGCTGGAAAGCAGGTTAGTGGGGTGGGGAGGGAATGCGATTTTGCAATAACTTTCCCCCAGGAGTGGGGAGGGAATGGAGATTTTATAGTATCCTTCCCCTGCCCACCAAGACATGCTCACCAAGCCATGCTAACAGAACCAGTAGTAAAAAAATTTGAATTCCACCACTGGTTTTCACTCAAGGCACACATGATCAGATTTAAATCTGGACATGCTATGTTGAGACTGAGTTCTCTTGTGAAATCTATAATGCTGTTAAAGATGGAAGGAAAGAGAATCACCAGCAGCAAGACAGATGAACTCAATTAGAACAGAGGAGGAGACATCGTTGGAAGACTGAAGAGCCAGGTTGAGGACACAACTTGTTAGAAAACTCCTTAGTTAGGTAATGACTAATAGCTGAGATTGACTTAATAGCAATAGCAATTGTGCCTATATACTGCTTCACAGTGCTTTAAAGCCCTCTCTAAGTGGTTTACTGAGTCAACATATTGTTCCCAACAATCTGGGTCCTTATTTTACGGACTTCAGAAGGTTGGGTTAGCCTGCAATATTGCATTCTAACCACTGCACCACCATGGCTCTTTTTGACTTGATAGCATATAAACAATCAAAACTTTTTTTAATATAGTAATTTTATTAAATATTATAATTACAATAATAAAAACTATTGCAAACTGAAAAAATAGAAGAATAAAAAGACACCATTAGCAACTACATAGCTATTTCGCCCCCCCACCCCCCAAATGACAAGAACCTATTCACACTGAGGCTATAATATGCCATATGCATTGGAGAAGTGGGACTGGATTCTTAATTCTGTAGGACCAACCTATGTGGGTCTGTGGTAACTGCTACTTGCACTATTCTGCCAAAAAGTTATGAAAATGAATGTTAGATCATATAAAATTTTGGTTCTAGGAGCCCAGACAGACTTGGGTCATATTAGGAGAAAAAGAGTTAAATCCTTCCTATAGCTCATGACATAATTTTTCTGAAGCTTAATTCCATGGTATTTGAAAATATACTTGGGTTTTTAGAGTGATACATTTCTTTGCTTTCAAAATAAATAACGTATTGCAGTTTCTTAAGGATCAATGGGAATTATTACTTCACTGTAAATAGGGTTGCCATATGTCAAGCAAATGGAAGACATTCCTCCTTCTTGTCCTCATGTCCTCTTTAAGCAACCAAACCTTTACATTGCATGGCTCTTAGAGTGCAGGTATCTTAGCAGAGGTGGTATTCAGCATGTTCTGACCAGTTCTGGAGAACCAGAAGCAGAAATTTTGAGTAGTTCAGAGAACCGGCAAATGCCACCTGTGACTAGCCCCGCTCCCATCTATTCCCTGCCTCCTGAGTCCCAGCTGAACAGCTGGGTCTTCTTTTGTTGCCCTGCACAGGAGAACGGAGCTGGAAAGCAGGTTAGTGGGATGGGAAGGGAATGTGGATTTTACAGTATCCTTCCCCTGGAGTGGGGTGGGAATGGAGATTTTACAGTATCCTTCCCCTGCCACTCCCATCAAGCCATGCCCACAGAACCAATAGTAATTTTTTTAAAATCCCACCACTGTCTTAAGTTTTTTTTTTTTTTTTTTTTTTTAGGGTGGACTGTTTTTACAAGAGTAGTCGTTCAAATGTTCATTTTTTAAAAGTAATCGTAAATGATCTGCTTCCTTCTTTCTTTCACTTAACAGACTCAGCAGCGGAGTTTTTTATGTTATTTTCCTATTCCAGCTGTCAGCTTCAATCCAGTCCCTTCAAATCTGCAGCTCACATGACTCATCACAGATTTCTGTGGTGAAAACATGTCAGAGTTGTATAGTAGAAGCTATTCTTTTGGCTAATAATTTTTAACCACTAGATGGCTCATGCCCAAAGTATTTTATTTAGCTGTACATAGCTAACAAAAAGGACGGCTTAAATAGTAATATGAGCAAAAGAGTGTTGATATTGTCACAAGCATGAAAACGTTGGGAAAAAAAAGCAAGTGTGCAATTTCACTAAATGAAAAACAAACAAAGCTTAGAGATGAAGTAACCGGATCATTCACAAGTATACAAATAGAAGTTATGTCCTGTATTTCAGAATTCAGTGAAAGTCCTGATGTTATAACAATAGTGGGAGGGGGGACAAAACTTGTATTTATGTATAGTATGAGACTCCTGTGAGATATTCTAGGCTGGTTTTCATCTCCTCGCCCTTCATTATGATTTAGAGTTGAGCTGTGAGAGGTGACTCCATTGAAAAAGATGTCAACTAAAACAAGACTAATTAATTTGTACATATAAATTATTGATAGGAAGAACAAGCAGATACAAGATTGAAAGTCTAGATGTAAATCAGTCATTCTAATTCATATCTATCTATCTTATCTATCTATCTTATCTATCTATCTATCTATCTATCTATCTATCTATCTATCTATCATCTATCATCTATCATCTATCATCTATCATCTATCATCTACCTACCTACCTACCTATCATCTATCATCTGTCTATCTATCTATCTATCTATCTATCTATCTATCTATCTATCTATCTATCATCTATCATCTATCATCTATCATCTATCATCTATCTCTTTCTCTCCATCCATCCATTCACCATCCATCCATATCTATCATTAATCTATCCTTCCTCTCTCATAACTATCTCTAATAGTTCACATGATATGCTAAAAAATAACAGGGAGATCTTAAGAATTCATATGTCTTTATGCAAGCCAGTAACCATGGAAAGGCTTAAGCTGTGCCTAACCTCACTATATTTTTGTCCTTTTTTATTCTTTTATAGCAAAGTCTGGCACCTGGTTGTTTTTTTAAATCAAATAAACTTTCATCTACTTTTTTGGGAAGTGCTCCTGAATTTTTAGACTGGATAGATTCAATGCTCTACCATCTTATTGCCCATTTCACAAACCTCTTCAACTATGGGTCATGAGGATCTTTATTATTACTTAAATCATTTAAACATATAGTAGGTGCCTTTTCCTGTTACTGCAACTTGGATTTTAAAACCCTTGATGCTTTATTTTGCCATCTATAAATAAAAGTAAAGGTGTTCCCTGTCTTGTCATTTCTGACTCTAGGGGACTCATCTCCATTTTTAAGCTTAGGGAGCCAGCATTGTCTAAATCAGGGGTGGGCAAACTACGGTCCATGGGCCACATCCGGCCTGTTGGTCTGTCCAATCTGGCCCGCCCCTGAAAAAAAATAGCTGGGCCCTGTGCCGTGTGGCCCCCAAAGCTGCAAAACAGTGCAGAGCGCTCTCGGGGTAGAAAAGAAAAGAAGAACTTTGCAAAGGCCTAAGCTGGGAGTTTGAAATCACCTTCGAGTGCGACCTCTCCGAAAGTGAGTCCCCGCCGATCCCCCTTTTTTTTCTGGGGCTTCCAGGCTTAAACTTTGCAAAGGCAAAGTTTGCAGGCAGGAGCGTCTTCCGGCTGAGGAGCGGGAAGGGTTCTGCCCGGTGGGCGAGCGGGCTGCTTGGAGCAGGCTGCTTGGAGCCACCTAAAGCTAGGCCGCTGCTGGTGGAGCCTTGCCCTGCCTTGGCACCCTGTTTCCCAGCTCAGCGGTCCTGCTCAGGCAGCACTTTAAAAGCCTGCTCCTAGCACCCGAGCAACTTCCCAGCAACTTGCGGCTTCCTTTTTCCTCACAGGCACTCGCACCTGGCCCCGAGCTGTGCGGTGGAGGGGAAACCCGGAGCACCGCTGGGGCGCCTCCTCCAAGCAGCCCACCCACCCACCCACCGGGTGAAACCCTTTCCACTCCTCGGCGGGAAGACGCTCCTGCCTGCAAACTTTGCCTGTGCAAAGTTTAAGCCTGGAAGCCCCGGAAACCTGAGCAACTTCCCAGCAACTCGGCTTCCTTTTAACTCACGGGCGCTCGCGCCTGGCCCCGAGCCGCATGGTGGAGGGGAAACCCGGAGTACTGCCGGGTTGCCTTCTCCAAGTAGCCCGCCCAGTGGAACCCTTCCCGCTCTTCGGTGGGAAGACGCTCCTGCCTGCAAACTTTGCCTATGCAAAGTTTAAGCCTGGAAGCCCTGGAAAAAAAAGGGGGATCGGCGGGGACTCACCTTCGGAGAGGTCGCACTCGAAGGTGATTTCAAACTCCCAGCCGAGGCCTTTGCAAAGTTCTTCTTTTCTTTTCTACCCCGAGAGCGCTCCGCACTATTTTGCAGCTTTGGGGGCCACGTAGCGCAGGGCCCAGCTATTTTTTTTCAGGGGCGTGCCAGATTGGACAGACCAACGGGCCAGGAGCCTCTGGTGCCACTGCTGCCATTGCAAAGCACCGCCGCGGCTCTTCCTTTTTGCCTTTCCCTTCCTGAGGCAACGCAGGACTGGAGCTGTGCGGAGCTGCACCGGCGGTAGCAACTCCTGACTCAGGGGGCCTCCGAGGGGAGGAAAAGGAGGAGAAGAGGGGGGGAAAGGGTGGGGTGGGGGCGATTCCCAAAAAATCTTGTGCTGACCTGGCCTGTCTGTCAAATTTTAAAAGCCAATGTGGCCCCCGAGCCAAAATGTTTGCCCACCCCTGGTCTAAATACAGTTTTGTGATCCTATGGCCAGCATGACTATACGCTGAGGCACTCAGAACACTGTTACCTTCCCACTGAAGTGGTATCTATTTGTCTAGTCACATTTGCATGCTTTCTAAGTGCTAGATGAGCAAGAGCTGGGGCAAGTAATGGGAGCTCACCTTGTTGGGTGCCACTCAAGTCTCGCACCTGGATGGTCAGCTTTCTAGCTGACCACCTCAATGTCTTTAACTGTTGAGAAACCCTGCCTCCATCTATAAATAACATGCATAAAATGCTCAATGTAATGTATACTAAAGCATTATGTGATTTTTGCAATGTGGAGAATTTCCTGTCCATCCTTCCCCAACACAGATTTTCCATTTTTTTAACCCTTCAATGATTAGTTTGATCAGCATTTTTCATTAATTTAAACCTACTCACTTCATTGAGATCATTGGGAGATCCCTATTGCTAAGGATTTCCTTTCCTTTAAAGGTTGAAACATTTCCCCCCTTAAATGTCACATTAGATAACAATCTAAACTGAGGGGAAGATAAAATTATATCATGAAGCTAATTACTCCATAATCTCCTCCAAATGTTTCTTCAAATTGAAATGTTTAATGTGAAAGAAGGGGTATACTATTAATACATGAGAAGCAATCTCCGCAATATTTCGAAAGTCTTCATCCCTATTTCGAAACCAGATCTGATCTTCATATATTCCCCCTTTCATAGAACAACCTGAAACTCACTTTGCCCTGAGTTTCAGAGTACAACCAATATTTCTTTCCCACATAATACAGAAGAGTCACTCAGAAGACCAAAATCTTGCTTTGGTTGAAACAGATGGTATCATAAGAAACCCTGAACAGTTTTGGTCTAATTCTCCTTTCATTAGTCCTTGTCTGATGTCTGTAGGAAGGGCAGAGGTACCCACTGACTGATCTCTTGTCCCATTTTGACTGAGATGCAGGAGTGCTGTGCAAATCTGTTGCTGACTTCCCTTCGAACTGTGATCTGTGACACCACAGGTCAACACCCAGGACAAACAACAGTCTAACTTGTCTGAGCTCTATATACATTCCTGATATCTGTTCCAGGCAGAACTCAAGCTGCATGTGGAAATACTGTACCATGTGCCAAACTGCCATAAATTGCTTGTATGTAAGCTTATTTATCTGAGCTCCATTGCAAGAATCCGTCAGGACAACATGAGATCTGGTGCTGAAAAAGAAGGCTGGGGATTTTCTGGCCAGAGATGAGGAAGTCTAGTCCCTGCTGAACTTTTACAACTGATAAAAGGCGACGTCTGCTGGCAGTATTCATTTTTTAACTAGGCCATCTGCATCCAGTCAAGGATAACTTGACTTTTGGCAAACTCCATTCATCAGAATTGGCCCTGCACAACTTTCTCTTGAGGAGTAACACGACACAAAAGACACAGAGATGGTTAATATACTTCTCCTGGAGTCAAAGGTCAATGCTGGCATAAACAAACCAATGTCATAGTAACACACAGAAGCATTGAAGTTCTCCCCAAGTGTTTATATGGCTGATGCCCCATCTCTTTTTTTTTTTATCAGTGGTTGTTATCATTTATTTAGCTCTGCTTTAACTGCTCCATAAATCTTTAGAGCAGTGGGTTTTTTTTATTTTTCTAATTTTTGTCATCTTTCTTATCTGCTTTTATCACCTGTTTATGTGCACTACATTTGCTGCTTCTGCTTCTGCTGGTGATTAAAGATTGGCTTACTCTTGCATCCTCTGTCACTTGGTCAAGTTTAGAAAGCCTTTTGTGATTAGTTTCCATCCATTGTTTCTTGTCTTATCTTTTGGTGCTTTGGAAAATAGTTTGACTCCCTCATCTTTGTAGAAGCCTCTTCAATATGGGGACACTGCTATCATGTCTCCTCCTGTCCTTCTTTTCAATACCCAATTCCTATAATCATTCTTCACATGTTTTAGCCTCCAGTCCCCTGATCATTCTTGTTGCTCTTCTCTACTCATTTGCAGTTGCAATATTTTTTTATATTATGGTGACCAGACTGGATGCAATATTCCAAGTGTGGTCTTACTATGGTTTTCAAAAGTGGTGTTAGGATTTTAATTTTTTTTTTTTTTTTTAAATGGTACTAGAACTTCAAATATTTTCTAAATATGTTCTTTTTTAAAAAAAAACTTCCAAACTTTGGAATGGTTTTTCAAATGCTTGTGACACTTTTGTCTTCTGTATAAATGGTATTGTTATATATGATTCTAGGACTAGGGCCAGTCAGTTCTCTTTAATGGCAAAAGATAGGACACACGCTTCTCAGCAGTTTTATACATGTCATAATGTTTTTGGCATTACTGAACACTCATTGTTCATTCGTTTATTGGATTTATGTTCTGTTTTTCTGCTCTGGCAGGTACTCAAGTCAGCTAATTAAATTAAGAAAGAAAAACAGAGTTAGATAGTTCAAAAACATAGATTAAAATCAACAATAAAGTAGGCATTAATGTTAACAATTAAAAGTTTGATTAAAAAAGATAGCATCTTCTGAATGTTAATAGATTCTAAATGTTAATTTAATCTGTAAGCAAAGTAGGAAAATGTGTTCTCCTATATGCCAAAAAAGATGGGTTTTTGACAATAACATCTTCAAAAGAACTTTTCTTGCAGATCTTAGCAGCCTGACAGGTTTACAGCAGGACAGATGGTCAGATAAAATCAGGCCATAAGCTGTTAAGGCCTTAAAGGTATTATCAGGACCTTAAACAGTGACTGGCAAATGACTGGTGACCAAAGCTGATTGTTTAGTCGAGTATCTTATGATTTTTGGAAAGTTTATTTCTTCAACTTGTATGGTGACCCATTTTGCATTAGCGACTGTGAGCAAGAATAAAAACATTGATAAATCATCGATAAAAGTGCACCAAAATAAATAATAATTGCTAGGCGTTTTCACTTGAACACCCTCAAACAACAACAGCTGGCTTATTTCAGGTCCTTGGGATGGATAAAATGTCAAATCCAGTTTAAATATCTGGCTGACTATGTGAACAACCATAAACAAATAACAACAACAACAACAACAATAAAAACATGGTGTCTAAGACCATCCCTGTGCCTTCAACCACTTAGTGGTTTAATTTCTGCTGTATAATTTCCATATGCTTTTCAAAGTAGCCTCACATGGAGCAAATTGCCATGGTCAAGACTCAGTGACAGAGATCAATGCACAGAGTTAGGCCTTCTCTACACAAGGGCTTATCAGCAGTTAAGAAACATAATTATTCCTGTCCAGTCATAGGTGCTGGCTGGACTGCAAAAATCCAAAGATTACTAGAGGGCAACACCTGGGCTGCAAAAATCCAAAGATTGCTAGATGGCAACAAAGAGTTACAGAAACATCTACCCCACTCAGACATTTACCATCCAGTCTGGAAACTCTAGTAAAAAATACAGCCAAACATCCTAGGCATGATGTATGTGTCTGAGTGAGATGGGGGAGTAAGCAAACAATGATAGTGTGTGAGGAAAATATGTTCAATAGAATTGGTATAATAGAATAGAACTGGAAAGGATCCTGGAATTCTTCTTGTTCAACCCTCTTCTCAAGAAGAAGACCCTCATACAAGTGGCTGTCTAGTCTCTTCTTAAAAATCTCTAGTGATGG
The DNA here is from genome assembly GCA_033807585.1 of Hydrophis major. NCBI lineage: Eukaryota > Metazoa > Chordata > Lepidosauria > Squamata > Elapidae > Hydrophis > Hydrophis major. The sequence continues at coordinate 112,251,174 of CM066328.1, read as the reverse complement.
AGCATTCACAACTTCTGAAGGCAAGCTGTTCCACTGGTTAGCAATAGCAATAGTACTTAGACTTATATACTGCTTCACAGTACTTTACAGCCCTCTCTAAGTGGTTAAAGAACCAACATATTGCCCCCAACAATCTGGGTCCTCATTTTACCGACCACGTAAGGATGGAAGGCTGAGTCAACCTTGAGCCGGTGAGACCCAAACTGCCAAACTGCTGGCAGCCAGTAATCAGCAGAAGTAGCTGTTGAGGTAATTCCCTGTTAGGAGAATGAGCGCAAACAGGGAGACGTATTTGAGATAAGTGTTTGAATAATACACTATACAGTAAATGTAGGTTTTTACTTCCAGAAAGGTTTAAGCAAAGTCCAAAATAAGCAATCCAAAGTCATTCACAAGTAAACCAGTCAGTTTTCAATCCAGGGATAATCCAAATATCAAAGTCCAGTGTCAAAAAACAGTTCAGTAACAGACTTACGTTAAATCCAGTAATATCAGTCAATTAGAAGAAATGGAGGAACGGCAATACTTTCCAACAGAAAGAAACAGAGATACACTCACACTCTCTTCTGAGACTCAGACTAAGACAAACCAGGTTTCTGGCTCCATCTTATGGCTGTTTGAGAAACCACATCTAATTACAGTTTTGCATTTTCTTAAAGTTACAGTTTTAAAATGTTTATCCTGGTTTATATATTTCTAACCCAAATAGCTGTAGGTGACTCATATTCCTAACAGCAGCCTGCAGTACTGTATTCTAACCATTGTACCATCGCAGCTCATACAGTTAACTGTCCTCACTGTTAGGAAGTTTCTCTTTAATTCCAAGTTGCTTCTCTTCTTGATTAATTTCCATCCACTGCTTTCTTTTTTTACCTTCAGGTCCTTTGGAAAATAAGTTGACCTCCTCTTCTTTGTGTCAGCTCTTCAAATACTGGAATATTGCTATACTGTATGTGTATATATAACTATATAATATTGCTATATAGCAATAATATTGCTATACTGCGTGTCTGTGTATATATAGATAAAGAAAAAGGTACATTGTAGCATTTTGACAAGAGTCTTCCCTTAGAAACAGCAATTGTTAACTAACTTATCTAAAATGCCTTAAATAAAGGCTAGACTCCTGTCACCCTCACTACCATTACCACTACCATCTCGGCCTAGTGTTTCTGCTATGATGAGGGACAAGCAGCACACCAGAGATTGACCTCCTTTAACCTCATGTTTGCTTGCTGGTATTGTAGAAAGGGAAACAGGAAAGAGAAAATAGGCATTATTTGACAATTATTGGACAATGTAAATATTCAGACAACATGATATATTTGTACTTAAGAAAAAGTCCTTCACCAAAAGCTGTTGAGGAAGCTCAAGGTATTTGAATTAATAGATATGTCCACTACTGTTTAAATTAATTGCCTAAAAGACAGGAAACACTGTAAAAATAAATGGACACCAATATATTATTTTAGAAGGAGAAAGATTCTCTTAAAGTGTTGGACTTCTTGTTCTGCATCTGAAACATAACTGATAGATCAGTTGAGTATAATAGAAGGATACAGGACAGAAAGCAAAGAAAATAGCATTTAAAAACTAAACAGTTGAAAGAAGACTGTCTTTTTAAGTAAACATATTTCATCCAATATATTTTTGTTCAAGTACTACAGGTCTTCCATTCTTAGTATATTGTTTTTAAGATTTCATCTGGATCTAGGGCTATGTGTAGAGTGGAGTGCCCTAAACCAGATGTTGCATTGGACACACAAATTTTCTGTCAAGTCGGTAGAAAATGTTGTGTCATAACAAAAGGAAATTCAATTTTCTTATTAAGATACTATTACAGATATAAAAATCACATTATTAAAGTGAAATGTGTTAATTGATTCTACATTACATAGGTGAGATATACCTGTATAAAGTCAGAAACACCTCCCCCCTTAATATTCCCAACCAAAATCACATTTGGATGGAATGGAAATATATGTAGGAAGAAGACAGAAGCTGGAAGACTCCGTCTGCAGCTGAAGACAGAACAAAAAATGATCTTTATCAAGAAAACAATTAGCATGCAACAATAGTTACTGTGACAGAAGATGTACTGTGTTTCTCCAACAGTACGGCCTCCACCAATAGGAAGGCCCAGCATGATTTCTAGGCATGAGGTGAAATTAAGCCCCACCCCCAAAATGTAGGCCTATTTAATCCATGTGTTTCCCCACCATTTCTCACATCGTTTGTTAGACCTACACGAGGTGAAGAGAAATGGGGGAGAGGGCGGGGGAGTGGGGAGAAAACTTGCCTTTAGAAGTGCCCTGCAGGTAGCCTAGGCTAGAATATCCCGATCTACCAATAGAACATCAGCCAATAGAAGCTCCCTGAAGGCTGAGTTCCCAGCCGCTTCGGGGCAAGGCGTGGCTGCCTGTGTCCCCTCGCCATTAGACAGTGTCTTTCGGGAGATGGAAGCTCCCCAAGGGCAGTCACCAGCCACTTCGATTGGCCGGTAGAAGCAGCCTCAGGGCGAATGCACATGCACACTCCCCTCACCCCGAGGCTGCTTCTACCGGCTGATTGAAGTGGCTGATGACTGCCCTTGGGGAGCTTTCATTGTCCAATAGAAACGGCCTCGTGGCAAGGTGAGTGTATGTGTGCGCTTGCCCTGAGACTGCTTCTACCAGCTGATTGAAGTGGCTGGTGATTGACCTTGGGGAGCTTCCATCGCCCAAAAGATACTGCCTAATGGCGAGGGGACATGGGCAGCCATGCCTCGCCCTGAAGCGGCTGGGGACTCTGCCTTTGGGGAGTTTTCGTTGGCTGATAGAAATGGCGTCGTGGAAAGGTATGTGCATATGGGCCACTCTAGGTGGGGGAGGAAATTAAGTCACCCCTGAAAAGATGGCCTAGCTGTTTTTTGGGGGTCAAAAAAAAAAAGGCCTGGCCTTATTTTGTGAGAAACACAGTATGTATGCAGGAGTGGGCTTTAAAAAATTTAGTAAAGAGTTCCTGCCTGGTTGCTGGGTGGGCGTGGCCATGTCGGCCTCCTGTACCATGGTGTGTGTGGGGATGTTTTGCCTTCCTCAGGCTCCGGAGGCTTTCCTCAAGCTCCAGGAGGGCAAAAATGCCTTCCCAGGCTCTGGAGGACCTCCAGAGGACAGAAATGGGCCCATTTCTGGCCTTCCAGAGCTTCTGGGAGGCCCATTTTTGGGCCTCCTTGAGCCTCCATGCGTGCCCTGCACTTACCTGCATCTGAGCTGTGTAGGGACTCCTGGGAAGGTTGGGTGGGGTGGGGAGGAGTGGATGGGGCCAGCCAGGAGTGGGACTTGGGGGTTCTCTCAGCTGCACAGAATTTTAGCTAGGGGCTCTCCCAAACCCCTATGAACCCCCAGCAGCCCACCCCTCTATGTACTGTATGTATGTATGTGAAAAAGAAGAATATTTAAAATAACTAAACTGATTGTTGTTTTTTGAATCAAACACAAATGTTGCACATGAAAATTGTCTCCATAATACCTGTATCAGATCTAGGAATGGTTACTTGAAGCAAGCATTATTGTATTTATGAAACTTGTGGGTGCATACTTACTGTTATAACTAAATTTTTAAATTTTTCTGGCAGGATATTAAATTTTTCTGGCAGGATAAACTACTGGATATAAATAGAGAATAAGCACTTTCTAACACTGAATATATTCATTATTTAGCTAGGTAATGCAAGAAAACAACCAAGTTCAGAGCACCAAGGACTCCTCATTTCAACCCTGAGCTCCAAATACTGGTTTAAATTAAATTATAGGAATTTTTCTTACAAAAATAGGAATAATACCTTTATGAGAATCTTTCAATGCTTTCAAGGTAAAGCATTTCTGTGCTCGAATAATTAACCATGCTTTTTGAAAAACAATATTCAGTAAAATTTCCTTGAAGGCTAATTACTTTTAAAGGTATTAAACACTTTAAATAATTACTTTATAACTAAATCTCACCAAAGGCTTAACAGCTGCCTGGAAAAAGACACACTGGTGATTCAATTGCTTTTCCTTTCTCCTGAAATGCCATAGTAATTTGTGGGAATTAGACTCTGTATAAGATAACAGTAGTGGACATTATGGAAGAAAGTCTATCAAATATAATTTGCCATATTGTTGATTCTTTGAGATGTTGTGATGCAAATTACCTTTAAGGGATAAAAGTTTTACTGGATGAGTGGTTGTGTAGAATTGTCTTACTAAATCACTGGAATACTAGGTCATTATCACTGATACTGCAGACAGTCAACATCTGTGTCCAAATGCCTAGCCAGTGAACTGAAAGAAAGCATGCATTTGCCAGAGAAGAACAAAATTAAACAGTGAAGCAATGCTTTCTAAGTTTCTCCAACTTCCGGGTCATATTCCCTCCTCCCCCGGCCTGCTTTTTGGCATTAAAAAAAAATCTACTCTGTGCTCAATATCAGTATATTTGGGATGTTGTAATCTATTGCTACTTCCTTTCCCACTTGCAAAGTCTGTTAATTTTATATGTACTTGCAAACTATGTTAGTGTTGGCAAACTGAGATTAAAAATAACAACAAAAACATTCCCAAGTGTACCAAACAATTTGCCTTCCATTTGAAGAGTTTATATATAAAAAATGGTTAGTTTTTTTAAGGCCTTCAAATTGAGCTCAGCTCCATGTTGTCTTCATGGAATTAGATAGATAGATGATAGAAGATAGATAGATAGATAGATAGATAGATAGATAGATAGATAGATAGATAGATAGATAGATAGATATAGATGATGCAGTGGTGGGAATCCCAGTGGTGGGATTCTAGTAATTTAACACCTAATTCTCTGCCCTAATGACCAGCGGGTAGGTGTGGCTGGGTGATCATGTGACTGGGTGGGCATGGCCAACTTGATGTCACTCACATCAAGGGGCGCTTCACCTCGCCCAGCCTCTCATGACAGTGGGGATGTTGCAACAGTTGTAAGTGTGAAAAATGGTCATAAGTCACTTTTTTCAGTGCCATTGTAACTTTGAATGTTCACTGAATGAACTGTTGTAAGTCAAGGATTACCTGTACAAAAATACAAAAAGCTTCTTTGCTTGCAAAAAGCTGCCTTTAAATACCCATTGTTATATCAGAAATACCTGCAAGCCAGAGCTACAAATCAGGCCAAAGCACCTTGAGGAATTAAAATAGTTAAAATGCAATGATAACTATCAGCAGCCAACTCTTGCTCATAAAGTGAAATTAGTACATGCCACAAATGTATAAATAAATTTCAAGCCTGGTGCCATGTTACTAAGCCTTATTATCTTGAGAGAAAACTAAAACAAATTGGAGGATCCACACCCCTACTTCCTTTTTAAAATAATCTTACTATCAGTGATCAATCATGTGCCTTGGCCATTCCAAAGCAATGCAAAAGCACCAAAGGTGCTTTTCCAAAAGGCAGCTGGACTTTCTGGAAATCAAGAAAGTCCAGTTGCCTCTTGAAAAAAGCATCTTTAAGGAGAGCCATGACTTGGATGACTGAAGAATCCCAAGACTGTGCTCAGTGAACTGAGAAAGCACCCTTTCAAACCCAGGAGAAGCAATCCTTAGATCCATTTGCACCACTTAAATATACCAGCTGGTCTCATTCACCCACTAGATATCCTAGGGAAATCTCCAGATTTAATGAAAGATCACAAGCTTCCAGAAATGCAGTAAAAAAAAAAAATCAGTGCCAAACTTTCTTCCTGCCTCTTCGAAGTATATCCCAAAAGGACAGTGCCAGGAACCACTAAAGCAGTGAAGGAAGCCTAACTATAAAGAATGCATTTGGGGCTAGGATGTTGCAAAAGAACAAACACAGTACCTGTTGCTTGTTAAACCAATCACCAGAACAAATAGACACAGGAACTAGCCAGATTTCTCAACCCTGCTTCTTTTCAGGAACAGAGATTAACTTTTTTCCTTCCAAACAAAGCTGAAGAGGGAAAACAAATAATCAATAAACACAGGATTGAACATCATCAAGCACAGAATTAAACTTCACCAAAAACCAGTTTTAGACCAAAACTGAGAAAGGGTATATAAACTCATGTTTGAATGTCAATCTTTCTAGCAAGCCAAGAAGCCTTGCTGAATGACACTCATCTTGGTTCATTGTCATTAAAAGTTCTTTCCAGAAGCTCTGCTTTGTTATTCAATTCTTTCTTCAAAGTGCTGATCATTGCATCTCGGCTGGAAGAATTCCAACAGGGGAGTATTTCCCCCCAATAGCAATATCAAAAGATTAAAACAACCCTTCCCCTGTAAGAAAGTCAAGCCCCTAATAAAGCAAAGCAAAGTACCAGCAGAGAAAAAACAACCTCCAGAGAAGCTCAAGTGACAGTACGTCTGGGTGTACTGCCAAGAAACTTTAGCTGTTACAATGGAATAAGGGTTAACCGAGAGGCAGTTTCTGTAAGCAGGACAATAAAGATTAGGCTAGAAACAACACCAGAATGTTTCTTTCCTGCTTTCTTTACAGGATTAGCCCTGTAAAGTGGAAAAAATGGAGAGAAAAAAAGGTTCTCCGAACTGCTCAGAAAGTTAACAGATAGATAGAGTAGGTATGTTAGTAGGTAGATGATAGGTAGGTAGGTAGGTAGGAAGGTAGATGATAGATAGATAGAAAGATAGAAAGATAGATAGAAAGATAGATAGATAGATAGATAGATAGATAGATAGATAGATAGATAGATAGATAGATATTTTTCAAGTGTTGACTTCTAGATTAGTCCTGCAGCTTTTCTGACAATTTTTTTGCCACTACCTCCCTCCTAGGATTGAAAGTAAGTGACTGGTCCAAAGCCATCCAGATGGCTTTGCACCTAAATTTCCCAATTTCTAAGCTGTTACCTTGACCATTCCACCAACTGGTTCTCACAACTTTATATTATTTGCTTTTAACCTGTTTATAACGGTTCAAAGTCAGCAGTTAGGTGTGTATAAAGAAAATAATGTAATTCAGTATAAGGAATGCACTGGACTGTAAGGAATGCAGTGTAAAAGATATCCATCAGAAAAACAAATTCAGTTTTCATTTATATGACAATGTTGTCTAAGGTAGTAGATTTTCTAAATAAAAATATTAAAGTGTGGCAGCAGCAAAAAGCAAATTCTGTTGTCAAAAAGGGAATGAAAATGGTTGCTGGAATTGGGTATGTCTAGTCTAGTGAAAAGAAGAACTAAGGGTGACATGATAGCAGTGTTCCAATATATCTGGAGTTGCCATAAAGAAGAGGGAGACAACCTATTGTCCAAGGCGCTTGAAGACAGAACTAAAAGCAATGGATGGAAACTAATCAAGGAGAGAAGCAACTAGAACTAAGGGGAAATTTCCAGACAGTTAGAACAATTAATTACTGGAACTTACCTCCAGAAGTTGTGAATGCCCCAACACTGGAAGTTTGAAGAAGAGATTTGATAACCATTTGTCTGAAATGGTAGAAGGTTTCCTGCCTGACCAGGGGGCTGGACTAAAAGACCTCTAAGATCCCTTCCAACCCTGCTACTCTTAAAATAAAACTGCCAAAATAGTTGTGATCTTATGTACTTTAATAATGTTTTTGTTCCTGAATCCTAAAGGGGATTTAGTATGGCTGAAAAAGATATAGAAGAAGGTAACAGAAATGATTAGGGGTTATAGCAGCTACCATATGAGAAAAGGTAAAGAGACTTAGAAAAGAAGTAGGTTGAAAGGATGATTTAATGCATGTATATAAAATTAGGCATGGCATAGGAAATGTGAATAGCATTGTTTTTTTCTTCTTCTCTTGTTATATAACCCAGAGCTTTCCACTGAAGCTTATATGGAGAGATTCCAGACTGATAAGAGGATCTTCTTTGCACAATGCATAAATAAACTTCTATCTGATAGCTGATGTGGAGATGGCCACCCAGTGTATTGTTTTTAACTAGACAAATTAATGGTAGGTGTAACTATCAATTTCTATCAGTCTTGATAGCTGTAAATTGCCACCTGGATCAAAGATAGCATTTCTTAAATATCACCAGTTTCTCAGGGTGCAAAGATAGAAGAGGGCTGTTATGAGCTTCCAGGCTATCTTTTGACCACAAGGCAACACCGAATGTTTGATTAGATAGGTCTTTGGCTTTTTCTCATGTTTTTATGATCCAAGCAACACAAGCTTAGTAAATTTAGAATGTATATGGAGGAGATCAGAAGCATGATGGAAGTGCCCTATATCATTATTTGCTGGTGTTGTCAATTATTTTCACAATCTGGAGGAAAGACACGTTTTACATAACTATTGTAAGATTTTCAGTGTCTTCTCTCCTCAATAGGTTTCAGTCATGTTTAGCCATGCTGAATTGTAGTGATTATAACATAATTCAGAGAATCCTGTGCTCAAGAGCCTTCCCATCCATGCCGTATACCATCATACTGTGATTAAGAAGACTATCTTATCTATAAATTCAGTGCTAAAATGAATATGGAGCTTTGGCTCTGCATTATGGTATATAAGGAAATGTCTTCCTCCTCCTTGTTTACAGAGTTTCTACTTCTGGAATGAAAAAAAATGCACCAGCAAGTACCATGCAATGATTTCATCTCTTGACAGAAACCAAAGAGATTGAACGGAGACATGATACATCTGCTTTACGACTTTTAATTGCCTTTGTGTGACCCAGTTCATACCAAGCTCTCTCAAAGCAGAGGCCCTTTGCTATGCCCCACTGGAATAAATCTCGATCAGAGATGCTCTGCTTAAGAAAACACCACCACCTAAAATAGCAGCACTATTTCTTCTTCACATAAATCTTGAAGTGCTTATGGGTGACCTGAGAAAGTCAGATGGTGAGAATTCCACTGCCTGGTCAATGGTTTGTTAAAGTTTTTTTGGGAAAGAAGAAACCTATTACACAAGATTCCTTCAGTAATAAATCACAGGAACTTCCATCTGCAAATAGCTTTGGGGGCACAATTCTCATTCACTTCAACAGATTAAGTCAACTGAAGATAGGGTTGCAGATGGCCATTTATTGCCATCTGCCCGATTGGTTCCCAGAGTGTATGTCTTGATAAACTTGATAAATGAAGTATTTAATAGTTTTCTAACCAGAGGAAAATGTAGGACTGGGTGTACCTGTGAATCCCTATTTTTTATATCTATACTTATTGTCAGGTTGCACTCATACATTACATTGCATTGTATGGTATAGTTGTTGTTTGAAAGGAAATGATTCTAGATTATATTTGTGATTATTAAGGTTTGCCACTTGGGTTATTTAAACCTGGTAAGCTTGTAAAGAAAATGCTGGTAAATAATGAAGCAAAATTAATAGCAGCTCATAGGGCTCAACAAGAGGTTTATTTAGAGTCCCTAAAATAAAAGGCTTATGTTTAAAAATAGGAAACCTTGTCAAAATTTACTCCATTTTTAAAAGCAAATTATCAGTTGAGCAGACAGGCTGCAGTTCAAGAAACTCACAATGGGTATTTGATTGAGCACACAACTAAATGGGAATTTCATTCGATCTCAACTTCTCTTCTTAAACAGAATCTCTTTCTCTTCCTTCGCACTGATGTAGGATTACTTGATCTTCACCCCAAAGTAGGATAATGCATCAGCCTGTGATGATGCCTGAACCTGAGACTGTCAATTCAAGATTGTTTGGACACCTATGAAACAGGATGCATGAAGCTAATTTAGTTAATCCTTGATTGAAAATACTCCATGAAGTTTTCACTGTAATACTTAGTTCTTGATTGTATGTGTGTAAAAAGGATATTTCCTTTTTAAGTGCCTTTCTGAGTGACAATGCTGTCAAAAACAACCAAATGATTTTAATTTTAGTTCATTTTAGCCTGAGCATGCATGTTGTAAAATGGGAGTTGTATTGCATTTTTAGCATATTGGTACAACAGACTGATGCTATTCATTCCATTAGCTGAGAACACTGCAAGAGGCATGGGGATTTATACAGGGAGCAATATAGTCCTGTATCTTGTGGAAAGTCATTTTCGTCACTATCTATGAGCCCTGATGATAAGCATAGCATATGGAATGGTACAACTAGTAATATAAAATATGTAAATGTTGAGGAGTGTGAACGGACACATGAAACAAAAGGAAAAACACATGAAAGAAAAATGCATGAAATGAGAGGGCAAAAAAGATATGCCCTGTGCCTCTGAAAGAAACTAAAATAAAAAAGTTAGTTTTAATCATGAATGACATTTAAAAAAATAAACCAGAAATTTACAAATTGAAGTCCATAGGTTGATGCATATGTTATGCTCATGATAATGGAAGAATTAGGAATGAATTTTGGCAAAAATTGAACATTCTGAATGAATATGTTCCAATATGTTTTTTTTTTTTTAAAGAGTGTGTTAGTGACATGAATAAATGGGTAGGAACACAACATGCAATTTGTTAAGCCCCCAAAATATTCATAGAGTGTAGTGAGTGGACAACTGAATGAATGTTTGTTGAAAGAACAGGAAATGGCTGTATATAAAAGCATGCTTCTGTCCACTTGCCAATAGAATAGATAAGAATAGAGCAAAATAGAACAGAATGAAATAGAACAGAACAGAACAGAATAGAATAGAATAGAATAGCTTTATTGGCCAAAGTGTGATTGGACACACAAGGAAATTGTCTCCAGTGCATAAGATCTCAGTATACATGCAAACAATAAAGTAACATAATCATAAAGTACCAATGGAGAAGGTAGTAGAAAAGATGAGAAGGATAATAGTAAGACAGCCATATTATAAGGGGTAAATATCCTTAGACATTAGACAGTGCTATGGTAATTAGGTGTTCAGTAGAGTGAACATCTAAGACATTGGATGAACCACAGTGGCACAGTGATTAGAGTGCAGTACTGCAGGCTAATTCTGCTGACTGCTGGCTGTCTGCAGTTTGGCAGTTTGAATCTCATCAGGCTCAAGGTTGACTCAGCCTTCCATCTTTCTGAAGTGGGTAAAATGAGGACCCAGATCGTTGGGGGCAATAGGCTGACTCTGCAAACCGCTTAGAGAGGGCTATAAAAGCACTGTGAAATGATATAGAAGTCTAAGTGCTATTGCTACTACATTGGCTTTATAGAAGTGAGAGTTGAACATGTCTAAAAAGCCTAAAAGTAGAGGGAATGGGTTACTGAGGAGAGTGTATGGTAAAACAAGGAAAGGTAGATCAAGAATGTACTAACTCTGATAATCTCTAGATGCAATCTTATTATGATTCCAGAAATAGCCTATCGTTTTGCCTCTATTAATCAGTGCACCAAAATTTAGAATCAGATGAAAAATGGAAGATGAGAAGCTATCTTATTTGTACTTACCTATAAGCATGGAAGATGATGCTGTACATGGTTCTACAGAGCAGTTGATGCAAAGGTTAGGTCAAAGAAACTTAAATGTTTTCTTAGATATTTTAATTTTATAATTCTTTTTATAATTTTTTATAATTGGGTGCTGAAGGAATGTGGATTGAATGCAAAAGTTAGTAACCAATAATAAAGAAATACATTGAACTGTTTTGATCCGATAAAGAAGGAATGTGAATCAAACAAAAAAGAAATAGGGGAAGGAAGGAATTTAAAGAAAAAACACTGAGAATGTTATGGTGGAATGGAGTTGATGAGACCTTCAAAAAGTGAGAAATGAGTTTAAAGAACAAGAGACTATGTATGGATATGGTACAAACAAGGATAGAAAGAAAAGGAGGAACAGACAAAGCCTGGGTGCAATATACATTTCGTTCTATTTTTTTCATACAAGCTCTTACTTTCTTAAATCCTACTGCTTCTTCAGTGGGAAAGTATTTATGTATGATGCCAAGTACCCTGAGGGTACCCTTGGAGCAAAACTGTCAAGTTTCTGCAGCATGATTTTTAGCTTTTGGTGAACAGGTGAATTGAAGCTAAAGATATGAGATGCACAACACAACCATTTCCACCTTAAAAATACCATTTTTTCCCAGTTCTGAAATAAATCTACTTATACATACATATACATAGATATACACACACTCACAACCTAGTGCTCAGTGCTTCAGGGTTCTCCTTAGTTAGACTTAGTTTGATATCACTTACTCACTGACCTCAAGGGTAGGTTTTTTACCATTAAAAATGTCAATACATTAATTACATGTACTTCTTATTTTTGAGTTTTGTAGCTCCTTAAGCTACAAGGGAGTGTGCAAATCAATATATTAGGCAGTATTGTTGGATAGTTTGGAAGGATAGGGATCAGACCAATTGCTCTGGCGAGGAATCCCTGAGAACTCTGAGAATGCTATGCAAGTAATGTTTGTGAACAAGTGGTTGCAATGATTTTTTTTTTTTTTAAAAAAAAAGCTTGTTGGAAACCTCTGCACAAATTTTGTCACTGAATTTCCCAGGAAATGTCATCCTGTTCTTTACAAGTCCATTGTGCCTTTATTAGAGATGTGTATGAAGTAGAAAGTACGCTTTGTTCTGCCCATGTAACAATTAAATTGTAGCTCAGAATTTTGGCTGAAATGAACGTGTATCATCTCAGTTGTTCTGAGTTTTAGCTGTGGGAAATTTCTGACGGGTCTTGTGATAGGTAGGCAAGCCTACTGCATGTCTCTCCACTCTTCCATACAGCCTAGGTCAGGGGTCTGCAACCTTAAATACTCAAAGAGCCATTTGGACCAATTTCCCACAGAAAAGAAAACACCGGGAGCCAATAATTTAACAACCGGTATGACTGGGTGGGCATGGCCAACTCGCTGTCACTCACTCCCACCCAGTCACCTCGTGCTCTGGAATATGGAGCGAGTCTCCATCCCCCGCCATCATCCTTACCTTTTCAGGCCAGGCGAGGAGTGACGGGGAGGGGAGGGGCCAGCCAGTGGTGGGATCAGCCGACAGGTAGCTGCAGCAGAGGGCCAAAAGAGCCACAGGTGGTTCCAGAACTGCAGGTTTCAAACCCCTGGCCTAGATAATGACATGCACAAATTGTGCTCTTTTTTCTCGGTCTCTTCATCCTCACCATCCTCCAAGCCACCACCAATTCTTCTCCCCCATTTTCTCAGTAACTTCATTTCCCTACTTCTGCTATCCAAGAGACATATCAAAATCTCTTAACCTCATCCCATTCTTCCCACAGTTTTTCCCTATCTCCCCACAATTGTACCCACAACAATGATGTTTTCAGCTGTATTTTTCACAAACTTTCAAAGTAGGGAAAGTAAGGAAAGTAAGTAAGGAAATCAGTTCCACTGGAAGGCTAAAACTATTTTTATTGAGATTGACCATAACACTCATATCTTGGCTCTAGATCCACATGGAATACCTGTACTTTGATTGAGACGTGGTCTACCACAGAGGTCTCCAAACTTGGCAACTTTAAGACTTGTGGATTTCAACTCCCAGAATTCTCCAGCCATACCTAAAAGGATTGTTCCTTGCATGGAACTTATGAACTTATGAAATATTTTGAACATCCTGAGCATTTATATTTTTTTCTCATGTTTAGAGTGAGAGCTCTGATGTTCACCTATATAAGAATCTAAGTGAGTTGGTATCAATTGCACTAAGGAAATCAGTTCCACTGGAAGGCTAAAACTATTTTTATTGAGATTGACTCTACCGGTAATAACAGAATCTTGCATGTCTGATTGTTCCATACTCCTTCCTCCTTCTTATAATTCAGCAAATTGGGAAGGTGTTTATTTGAGCTCTTTGGAATGTCACCCCATTCCAGACTTTAAAGAAAATATTTCAGCCTTTTTTGTCCAAGAAAAAGATCCTGCATATCTGCTGTCTTTAGAGAATGAAAAAGGTAATCTTCAGTCACCACAGACACATACCAATACATGGGATGGTAGAGAAGTGACTTTCAGAACTTGGGCTGTTTGATCAGGAAATATTTGCATCAGGAAATATTTGCAAATTTCCTTGATCAGGAAATATTTGCAAATTTCCTTTAAATTGAATCACAAAACACTGGAGTGTCTTCTTATACATTCTTATCACACATGCTGGTTTTCTCATTTGGAGAATGTAATTTATACGATAGACAGCAATGGACAAGAAACTAAGTGTGATACTTGGTTGGTTTTGCTGAAATATGATTGATAGTAACTGAAGCGCCTTAAAAAGAACTGTTTCCATTTCTCCTAAAGACTTCTTAAGTGTCATGTGCTATCTTAGGAGATATGATAAAAACATGTAATTTGTTTATCCAAAGAAATAAAGTTTTTTCTCCCCAATATTATCTTTGCTGAATAAAAGCTATTCATTCCTTTTAATATAAAGGGATCAGGCATGATTCACCTATCAAAACGTGTACTACAAGACAATAGAAAAATATGTATATTTTAATGAGAGCCTGCACTAATCTTTCATCACAATGTTTGTTGTTTTCCTGTTACAATATGTACAATGTGTTCTCAGTTTTAGTGGTAACTTCCCTACCCTCTTTAATTTCTTAGTATGCATTTGATTATTGTACATACATATGCACCTGCTCAGCTGCCAAGACTTTATTTTGTGTGCTGTTGTTTTGAGATGTCACCTTCAAAAAGGAGAAAAATGAAAGAGCCAGCAAACTACAGGCCACTGATGTCCGTACCTGGAAAATTATAGAGATGTACTTGTCAATACTTTGAAAATAGTAGAATAACTCTCAAACATCAGCAAGGACCTGTCAAGAAGAAAGCTTCCCATTTAATTAGGTAATTTGCTTAATAGATTGTGAGAATGCTACAGGCATATCTTGGCTTCAGCGACAGATTTGACAGAATATTCCATGACATCAAATGTAGATTGGATGGCAGGACACTTAAATGGATATATGGCTGACTTGAACATTATGGATGAAGAACTGATGGCTTCTCATTTAATTGGAGAAAGGTTTCAAATGAGTGTTACAGTTATTACTCCTAGATCTTCTAATGTACAAGATGGTATTAATGGTTTGGATGATGGGATTAGGTGAGCATTGAGGCTAGACTAGCACAACGTTCTTCTCCAGGAAACAAAAATCAAACACAGATTATAGCTTGGCAATAGTACTTGAGGCATGATTAGATCTTTTATATATTATCTCCCATTAAAGTGCAAGAAAAAGTAGTGAGGAAGGACAGACAATAGGGGAAAAAAACCTGAATAATGTACTACAATTAGTGATATAGGGGCAAAGGATATATGCAGAACTTTCTGGGGCAATCAGCTATATTTAGGTACTCATTGTTGTCTTAAGTTGATTTGATTATGGTCTAAATCCAACATTGTGGGGGCAGAGAGATATAATTGGAGTTTCCCTTTTCCTCTTTTTTCCTGCACCCTTTTGGAACCACAACTTTTGAAGCAAAGAGGGAGAAGGCAGGAAGAAAAGGCATGCAATTGTGAGTCAGACCCTTGGCTGACTGGACAATCACAGAGTATTAAAAGGGAAAACTTTTATTTCAATTCCAGAAGTTGTTTTGAGGGAGGGGGGGAGGTAGAGAAAGAGATGCTTGGAAATTAATAAGTCTTTTCAGGAAACAACAAATCCATGTTATCTGAAGGAGTTGTGCTATACAAACTCGAGTGCCATCTACTGGTATTGTAATACCTATTTACTGGAGATGTTCCCAGAACCTTTTAACAAATTTCTTTTCCCAGAAATTGGATTGGATTGTCTGAGAGCTTTTTCTGTGATTTATGAAAGTGCTCAAATTGTTTTTTTATTACTCTTATTCAGATCAAAACTCTTACTAAAAGAGCCTAAAAGACAAAAGAGTTCACTGAAAATGTTTTAAGTTACTCCCATTGATTTAGTTTCAAATTTATCCCATTCTTCATTAAATTTTCCCATAAATCAATGTAATGTAATTTAAACAAAAGAGCAACACAAAATTACAAGCCACTCAAATACATATTGCAGTACATGGTTGGAATGAAAATTAATATAGAAAAATATAAAAGGATTTCCAGTGTTGTAAAATGTTGGGTCCTCATAATTTTATTTAAAAACAGTGAACATTAAAATGCCTGAAGAAATGACCTGCCAACTTTCTGAAACTGGCCAGCCAGTCAGATCCTTAGGATTTTCTTTCTCAACTCCTATAAAAAAAATATGCTTTTCCATTGTTCAGGGGGCCCCTTTCTTCTAAAGCACACACCAACGTTCATTGCAATAATCCTGATTCTTTTTTTCATTTCTTTCTTTGAGAAAATCTTTGTCTAGGTACAAATCATTTTAGGAAATAATAATCACAGTATTTACAACAACATTCATTTCATTAATATCAATTATATTAATAACCATAATAGTCATACTATTTGTTTAACAAAGTTAACATATCTTCCTTATATCACTAATCCTTTCATATATTTCCCTGTTTCTAGCTCCTGTTTTTGTCAGCTAACCATTAATAAAATAAACGCCAAGGATTGTGTTTTTGTTTTAATGCTGCTTTATATTTACAAGACTCTGTGAAGAAAATACATCCATAAGTGCTTTGGGGCTACACTGTTCATAATATATAATCTTGGTGGTGTCCAATTCCTCTTTCTGTTTCATGTATAAATACCAAAAAGGAATGGCATTCCCAAAAGGGAACTGGAGAAAATAATATTAACTACAACTTAATATAAACTCGATGGGCATAGTGTAGGAAGATCAGGTATAGCTAATCCCTTGATTGGCAATCTCTATTCACTGGATACAATACTGTTGAAGACCATTACAACATATTTTTACTTGAAGTCAAAAGAGTCATCAAACTATATGTAGCAACAACAACTCTCAAAACAAAAAAAACCAGATTACCCATAACAGTAAGGAAACTTTTATCCAAAAAGAGATCACTCCAGCAGAAAAACAAATCTGGTCATGTTGCCAATTTCAAAAGCCGATGCAAAAATTTATGCCACCAGATAAAGACTGAATCCACCAATTATCACATTAAACAAGAGGAAAAACTTCTACGCACCGATTCCACCCGCGCTTTTTACAATTTTGTAAACAACAAACTAAAAGGCTCAAGGTCCATCCTACCCCTGATAGGACCTAATGGTAAAGACTGCAATGATGACACCATTAAAGCCAACATCTTTAACACATTCTTTGGCTCAGTATTTGTAAAGAGCAATGGATCATGCCCAGTATTTCCTAGCTGAACCACAGAAAACTACAATGATCTAATGCATATCTATTTTACAGAAGACAATGTTGAAAAAGCACTACGCAATCTAAAACCATCTCTATCTATTGGACCAGATGGAATATCTGCCTACTTCTTAAAAAAGCTATCCACTGCCATAGCAGAACCTCTAAGCATAATCTTTGAAAAAATCTTTCAGGACCAGCTCCTTGCCTAACCTATGGTCATAAGCCACAGTCATCCCCATCTTCAAAAAGGGAGACCCCAGCCTAGTTAAAAATTACAGACCAATCTCCTTATGCTGCGTCACCTGTAAAGTCATGAAATCAATTATTAACCAATCTATTATCCTCCACTTAGAGACAAACAACCTACTTTCCAATAAACAATTTGGTTTCAGAAAAAAAAATCCTGTAATCTGCAACTGCAAAAACATATGGACTACATAACTCGATCAGGGCAAATCAATAGATGCAATCTACATAGACTTCTGTAATGCCTTTGATTCAGTGGTATACGACAAACTACTCCTAAAACTAAAATCTTATGGTAACTCTGGGCACCTACATAACTGGATAGAAGCATTCCTGTCAAACAGACAACAAATGGTCAAAACTGGGAGTGTCCTATCAAATTCTGTACCTGTCAATAGTGGTGTCCCCCAAGGCATTGTTCTAGGACCAACTCTCTTCATACTCTACATAAATGACCTCTGTGATCATATTAAGAGCAACTGTGTTCTTTTCGCTGATGATGTAAAGCTGCTCAATGCCACAGACAATACTGCTACTCTTCAAAAAGACCTTGACTATGTATCAGAATGGTCAAACAAATGGCAACTTCAAATCTCAACAAATAAATGCTCTGTCTTACATATTGGCAAAAAAAATCAGAAAATAAAATACAAGCTGAATAGTCAAGACCTTGTTGATGATCCAAGCTCTGTAAAGGACCTTGGAATACTCATCTCTAATGATTTAAGTGCTAGAGCCCACTGTAACTTCATAGCCAAAAAGGCATTAAGAGTTGTTAACCTAATCCTACGTAGCTTTTTCTCTGGTAATATCACACTACTAACTAGAGCATACAAAACATTTGCTAGACCAATACTCGAATACAGCTCATCAGTCTGGAACCCACATTACGTGTCTGATAGTAGCACAGTTGAGAAAGTCCAGAAATATTTCACAAGAAGAATTCTGCACTCCTCTACTCATTATAGAATACCTTATGCCACCAGACTTGAAATTCTAGACCTAAAAAACCTTGAATTACGCCTTCTTCGGTCTGATCTAAGTATGGTATATAAAATCATACATTGCAATGACTTACCTGTCAATGCTTCAACCATAACAACACAAGCTTCAACCATAACAACACAAGAGCACACAATAGATACAAACTCAAGGTTAATCACACCAAACTTGATTGCAGGAAATACGACTTCAGCAACAGAGTGGTCAATGTCTGGAATACTCCACCTGACTCTGTGGTTTCTTCCCCAAACTTCCAAAACTTTAATCTTAGACTGTCTACTATTGACCTCACCCCTTTCCTAAGAGGTCTGTAGGGGGCGTACATCAGCGCAGCAATGTGCCTACCCTCCCTGTCCTATTGTTTCTTTTATTTTTCTTATATGTACCCATTTCATGTATTCATAACTATGTATATACTTTTTCCTATTATCTTGTAAGCGATTGACAATTCAAAATAAATAAATCAAATAAAAAAATAAATAATTGGAGCAGTGAGTGTGGCAGAGGGCAGATAATCTGTGAAGTATTGGATTGTGGGTCAGATGGTATCTGTGACAGTAAAGCAGAAGTGATGGTTAGGATATCTTTTAGCAGTTCAGAAACAACAGTTCTTCTCTGCCCTTATTGGATTGTCAAGATGTCATATAGCAGCACTTTTTAAGATGCTGTACTGCATTGGGGATGATGAGTAGAAGGATCTGTGATGTATTTGGACAAAATTGTATTAATAAATTCTTTTAAATATTCCTAATTGTTGACTCAGTGGGATTAATATCCGGAATAGGGATAGGGACAATGGCTCCACCCTGTGGACAGATAAATACATAAAGCAGATAGGTTCCTCTCTAGCATGAGTTCCACCTCTGGTGACTTGGACTCATGTCACACTTGGCTTCTTCTGAGAGCTCTCTGTAGGTTTGCACCAGTGGTGGGATTAAAATTTTTTTTTAGTACCGGTTCTGTGGGCATGGTGTGGCTTGGTGGATGTGGCAGAGGAAGGATACTGTAAAATCTCCATTCCCACCCCACTCCAGGGGGAAAGTTACTGCAAAATCCCATTCCCTCCCCACATCACTAACCTGCTTTCCAGCTCTGTTCTCCTGTGCAGGGCAATAAAAGAAGACCCAGACCTGAGACTTGGGAGGCAGGGAATAGATGGGGGCGGGGCTAGTCAGAGATGATATTTCTAGTTCTCCGAACTATTTAAAATTTCCGCTACCGGTTCTCCAGAGCTGGTCAGAACCTGCTGAATGGGATGAGGGATAAGAGGTAATTCCTTGTAGGATATCACATGGTTTGATATTTTTATCCCTTTTTAATGATTTACACAAATCTGCTTGGGAAGATTATTCATCGATTTAGGGTGAAGAGACTGCTCTTAGGGTGAATAGGCGTTGGAGTAATATAAAATGAAGCACCATGTCTGCTTGGTTTTGTAAGTAATGGATATATGACTTAATGAAGAAATGTGAAGGGATGCTTTGCACAGACCTCTGTTCCAGAGAAAAATTCCTTCAAAACTTTAAAACTTCTGAATTTTTCAGCTCTTCCAATTGGTTTTTTTTTCAAATTTGATTTTTAAATGATCTGAATTTATGAATTTGTATGGCATTTTAAAAAAATGCATGATCTGGCCAGGTTAATTGCCCTGGTAACTTGACAAAGAGTCAGAGTACAGAGTGCCAACCCCTTTTGCTCTTTGTCCCATGTTTCATGGCAAGATCTTGGAATCCATGGCTGCCTGAATGCAAATTTACTATGGCTGGTACGCTGTGTGGATGCAATTTAAAGCCAGAGGATCTCAATAGTAGTAGAAAGAACAGACAAGCATTGACCAGAAGACACCTGGTAATGTTTTCTTCCACTTAATGAATTGCTGGACAGAGAATGAGTTTGGGCTTTAAGCGTTTTTTGCATGCACTCTTTGGAGAAAGAACTGTAATTCATATCTTTATCTTCAGCTTGAAAATGAACATCCTTCTATTCTTATCATAATGTTTCTGTTTTGTAAAACATTTTTGATCCTCAGCCATATCCCTCTTGGCAATTGCATCCCTATTTGGTTGAATGCTGCAATGGATTACCTTTGGACATTCCTTCTTTTCATGATTACATGGCAGAGGTTCTCTTAACTCGCCTATAAGCAG
The DNA here is from genome assembly GCA_033807585.1 of Hydrophis major. NCBI lineage: Eukaryota > Metazoa > Chordata > Lepidosauria > Squamata > Elapidae > Hydrophis > Hydrophis major. The sequence continues at coordinate 112,230,658 of CM066328.1, read as the reverse complement.
AGAGCCCTGCATGTTCTCTTCCAGCTTAATTGATAGCAAAGGGAAATTCTGGTAAGTCAGCTTTAAAAATAACAGGAAAATCTGGTCAAAATATTATGTTTGCCCATTCAGATATCAACTTAGGAAATGATGCATCAAAGGAAGCAAGGGCTAGCCTACACACTATACTGACAAAGTTGAGGAAGCTGTGGTTGAAGAAGTCACAAATCCATCCTGCAGTGCTGGAGAAAACACAGCTGGCAGTACATGCTGCTTTCTTTATAAAGGATGTAATAGCTCACATATATAGAAATATATAATCCATCTCTATATGCAGTTGGTTGTAGCTCAGAAAATCTGAGAGCTAAGAATACTTTATCACTTAGTCTGAATGGGGGGAAAGTGATGATAATAACCCTTTGCAAAATATCCCAAATAGCTCTTTGCAAGAATTGCATGTTCCCTGCAAGGCATGTTTGTTTGTATTTTTGTCTCTGTGCTATCTTGATAAGATTCCTGCATTCTCAGGGCTTTATGCATAATCTTCAGCAGGCTTTGGGAGTGTACATACAAATTCAAAGGTATGCATACGATTGCCTGGAAACTGCAATCAATGATTGCAAAGCCTATCTTCTGCTGACTGTAGGAGAGTCTATGCCAAGGGTGTCAAACTCAAGGGGGCTGGATTCGGCACACAGAGTGGTCAGGTCTGGCCTGAGGGGCTGCCTTGGAAACAGTGAAGGACTGGCTTGCAGTGCCTCTGCCAGTGAAAACGGAAATTGGGAGGACACTGTGCTGCCCTCTTGAGCTTCGTTTTCAGCTACTACGGCCTCCAGCAACCCTCTGCCAGTGAAAATGGAGCTCAGGAGGGCTGTGTGGGGTTCTCTGGAGTTCCATTTATACTGGCAGAGCACTCGGGCCACCACAGGCACTTCCAACACAAGTGACGTTGGGCTAGCCATGCCCACCCTGGCCACAAAAACACACACCCCGCGGTCAAACACCACCCTGATGTGGCCTTCAATGAAATCAAGTTTGACACTCCTGGTTTATGCAACGAAGGATGGAACATTTAGTTGTCTATAATTGTAAAAAAAGGAGGGTCTGTGAAGTGCATGCATACACTAGATAGCTGTGTTCATGTTACACACTTAATCATACTGGTTGAATATCTTGTGACCACATTTGCACAACATGCTAAATTGTGTCGTGTTAACTATATTGTGGCTGAGTACATTGCACAAATTCATCCCATTTGGTTAGTTGATTCGCTATAGTACTTGACCTATAAAATGGATAGAGTGTATTGTGTCAAGGAATCTTGCTATTCAGAGCAAATGTCTACTTAGTATAGCACTCTGCTTCTTGGATGACCGATCCAAAACTTCCTGAAAACCCATCAGTTTTCTAGAACATGTTGGGTTGCCCCAGAACCTAAACATTCTATCTCAATAAACATTGATGCAGTTAGTTTTTCATAAATTAGTTTAAGATTCTATAGCCATCTCCAGGGTGACAATAAATCTTAGCTCATCTCTTATTTTTTCCCCAGGTGATTTTCAGGTATTCAAAGTTTGAGCATTTCTAATGTAGACCAACACATTGCAAAGGAGATTCCTAGCAGTGTTAGATTATACTAAGTCTGTCTGCCAGTACAAATTTTCTAAACTTAGTACTCAAGAGTGATCAGTTACATGTGTTAAGGTTTTCAGTGGTGGAGGTCAGAATTCTTCACAAAACAAGTTTTGTTTATGTTGGACAACAAACACAAAATAATTCAAAATTTGGGGGTGGGGTGAAAAGTAGAGCCAATTCAAAAATAAATGTAAAGTTTATCTGAGCTGAATGAAATAAGCTTGCTGGCCCATTAATAGAAAGTGAAGTTCTTGGCAAGCTGGACTTTCTCAAAACTTTGAAGAGTGGATAGTTTTGCACTAAAGATCTTAAATCTTCAGAGTTCTTTTTGTAAGCCATGAAAAGGAGGAAATATGAAATATTTCATATGGAAGGTAGCTTATGATAAACTAAAATAATAAACTTCAAAGATCAGAACTAAATCAGCAGTTTGGAGCTACAGCAATTGGAGAAGAACATTTCCTTGTTAAAGTGCCATGACTTGGAACATTGGTTTCTTTCCCTGTTTTGACTGCACATTTCACATATCTTTTGACAAGATGCCACCGTGAACTCTCAAAAAGTACAGTTCTCATGCTCTCATTACATTACTTTGTGAAACCATATATAAAGAAATATGGACATTTAAATTAACTTCAGTCCCAAGAATTGTAAATGGAAAAAATGTTTAATTTTGGATGGTTTCTCTGTTGCCCATGTTCCAGCACATGTTATCCCAAAGTTTCTAGCCTTTCAGAAAAGCTCCTTGTGATATAATATTGTTAGGGATGATGGTAAGAGGATTCCTTTCTGTGAACTTCCTTCAACTCATGATTCCCAGTGGCTAAAATCGAATGGTGAAGCCTAATAAATTCAATAGTGTGAATTCATGGTTTCTTTTAGTTCAGGATGAGCTGTTAAGGGAAGATGGACAATTTGAAGGAAATTACAGTTATGATATTTGCTATGAACCACTAGGAGGCACCACATGGCCAGTTTCATTCTTGCTGGTATTTGTCAGGCATATGTAGGCCCCATATGTTAGGCATTGCATATTGCATGTTCAACCAATAATGGTGGGTTGTTTCTCCTCAGCTCTGTATTCCTTTTCTCTGAATTTTCCATGACACCTCTGCTTTTTGTTTTCAAAATCAGCTATCTTTCTCTATATAGGGTAGCTATCAGGAAAAACGATTTGAGATCTTTTCTTGCAGCAGCTCAGAGCAGGGCTGCTGGCTATTACTATTCTTTCAACAGGATTTAAAAAAAAATCAAAAAAAGACTATAGATTTCTATTCCATGGATGTGGGTAAAGCATAGTAATTCAAGGTAATTTAAGTTTATATTCTGCATCTGGTAGCAATAGATCCTTGAATTTTTATGAGATTTCAGTTCATCCTAATGAAGATTGCTGAATCACATAGTGTGGAAGACTATGGAACATTTTGAGGGTTAAATATATCCTATATTATTATCATTTTATTTTATTCATGTGTTTATTACACTTCTACACTGTCTATCTCATCCAAGTGACTCTGGGCTGTGTACAATAAATTATGACACAGAAATGTATCTAATTATATTTTGTGTGAGAAATAAACAACTGTGGGAATGGATACCTGGTTACCAGGAAGATTTCCCCAAAGGTTTCCCATTGCACCTGACAAGGCCTGCCTACCTGACGTTTCACATTTTTTAATGTTCTTTAAATATTAATAATGGATAGCAAGTGTATTGCAAAATCAGCTACTAGTTTCTAGAAAATAGGTCCCATATGCTTTCTTTAGAATTTAAAATTGGTGATGGCTACAGACCAGTGTTTTGTTTATAAACACTGTGATCCAGAAAAAAAGAAAGAAAGCCACCCAGGTCTAGTAGGACATGTCCTGGAGGAGTGTTAGATAGGGCCCTAGGAAATATTCAGATAAATTGGGACCTTGTAACTGGTTATGTCCATTTGAACAGGCACATTGCTCCAGCGAATATCCATAACATCTCAAAATTCCCAGGGTGCCCATCAACTGAAAAGATGGGAGACTCCAGAACCTTTCTATGGATCCTCATAGGAGACAGTGAGAGTCTGTAGCCAGGGCTATCAAATTCCCGATCCATGGGCCAGATCAGTGGTGGAATTCAAATTTTTTTACTACCAGTTCTGTAGGCGTGGCTTATTTAGTGGGCATGGCTTGGTGTTCATGTGACTGGGTGGGCATGGCCAACTCAATGTCACTCACATCAAGAGGTGCCTCACCTGGCCCCTCCCCTCCCAGCCATTCCTTGTCACACCCAGCCCTCAACATATCTATAGTTCTGTAAAAATGTTGTTCACCTTTTTTGACTTTATTATCTGCATACTATAGATGTACTTTCATGGACCACTGAAAGGAGGAAATGGCTCACATGCTTTACTCAAGAGTGTGATGTAGGCAACAGGCTTTTAAGGGGCAGCCAGAAAGAAACGGAGGGGCAATGTATTTTCCAAAGCTCCAGGAGGCAAAAAAGAAGCAATGGATGGAAACTGAACAAAGAGAGAAGCAACCTAAAACTAAGGAGAAACTTTCTGATAGTGAGAACAATTAACCAGTGGATCTGCTTGTCCCCAGAAGTTCTGGGTGATCAATCACTGGAAATTTTTAAAAGACTGGACAGCCGTTTCTCTGAAATGGTAGAGGGTTCTCCCAAAAGTCCCTTCTAAGTGTTATTCTGACACCTTTCCCAGGACCTCTACTCAGAGTTTGGCATCCTCAGTTTTCCTGCCTGAGCAGGGGATTGGACTAGAAGACCTCCAAGGTCCCTTTCAACTCTGTTAAACACACATGTATTTATTCTCTGGACTATAGACATTGAATGCATGTAAACCCTGAAAAATATGTGGAGGGGCAATGTAAAATATTAACACATGATAAATAATGGAACAATTAAAAATAATAGCACAGAGTTTTCTCTGTCTCTCTCTCTCTCCCTTCCTATTTCTTTTTCTTTCTTTCTCTTTGTTTGTCTCTTTCTGTGTTTCTCTCCCTTCCTTTCTTTTTCTCTCTCTCTCTCTCTCACACACACCACACTCTTTCCCCCTCTTTCTTTCTTTCTTTCTTTTTTTCTTTCTTTCTTTCTTTCTTTCTTTCTTTCTTTCTTTCTTTCTTTCTTTCTTTCTTTCTTTCTTTCTTTCTTTCTCTCTCTCTCTCTCTCTCTCTCTCTCTCTCTCTCTCTCTCACACACACACACACACACACACACCACACACTCTCTTTCCCCCTATTTCTTTTTCTTTCTTTCTTTCTTTCTTTCTTTCTTTCTTTCTTTCTTTCTTTCTTTCTTTCTTTCTTTCTTTCTCTCTCTCTCTCTCTCTCTCTCTCTCTCTCTCTCTCTCTCTCTCTCTCTCTCTCTCTCTCACACACACACACACACACACACACACACCACACACTCTCTCTCCCCCTATTTCTTTCTTTCTTTCTTTCTTTCTTTCTTTCTTTCTTTCTTTCTTTCTTTCTTTCTCTCTCTCTCTCTCTCTCTCTCTCTCTCTCTCTCTCTCTCTCTCTCTCTCTCTCTCTCTCTCTCTCTCTCACACACACACACACACACACACACACACACACACACCTGTCAGCCTTCATTCCCTCTCACTCTAGGCACTTTACTACAAGGGGAAGTGAATCCAGCATTAGAGAAGTTCTGCAAGTAAACAGACTTGCATTTGAAGCTCCTGTAAACTTCCCCATGGCTGGATTTCCCCCCCCCTCTCCCAGTGTTCTTTCCCTCTCGCTCCAGGCACTTTACTCAAAAGGGGAATCGATACTTCTAGTGTCCATGAAGAATCCAGCCTTGGAACAGTTTTGCAGGTTAACGGACTGCTGCTCCGCTGCTTGAAAATGCATGGCTAGGGCTGGGGAGCAGTCCTCCTTTAAACTGGAGCAGTGAGCATTGGGTGGACAGGGCAAGCAAGTGAACAGAAACTGGGTGACTGGGTTGGGGGCGTGGCCAGCTAGATGTTGCTACTGGTTTGGTGACCCATGCCAAATTCTTGCTACCGCCTGAGTAGGTGCGAACCGGCTGAATAGCACCTCTGGGCCAGATGCGTCATGTGCTGGCCACCCCACCCCTGGTTTAACAAAGGGGAAAAAGGTCCCAATACATCACATAATGCTGACGTGAGTTTGGCATCCCTGCTGTAGACAGATTAGAATTACATCTTCTCTTTCAGTGACCTCCTTTGTTATTTTTAGATACAAGGATTTTGGGGAGAGAGGAGATGAATTGCAGATATCAGCAAGTTTTAAATGCTGTTCTCTTTTATCAATGACTATTTGATCTGTTAATCTTCATTAACGACTTAGATGAGGGAATAGAAGGAGAACTTAACAAATTTGCAGATGATACTAAGCTGGCAGGAATAGCTAACACCCAAGAAGTTAGGCTCAAGATCCAGATGGATCTTGACAGACTAAAACACTGGGTCATATCTAACAAAATGAAATTCAATGTAGAGAAAAGTAAAGTCCTTCACTTAGGCAAGAAAAACCAAAGTACACGTATAGACTGGGTGAAACCAGGCTTAATAGCAGTAACTGTAAGAGGGATCTTGGAGTCTTAGTGGACAACCAGCTAAATATGAGCCAGCAGTGTGCAGCAGCAGCCAAAAAAGCCAATGCAATCCTAAGCTCCATTAACAGAGGGATACAATCAAGATCAAGGGAGGTACAAATACCACTCTATAAAGCCTTAGTAAGACCACACCTAGAGTACTGCATCCAGTTTTGTTCACTACATCATAAAAAAGATGTTGAGACTCCAGAAACAGTACAGAGAAGAGCAATCAGGATGATTAGGAGACTGGAGGCTAAAACATACAATGAATTGCAGGAACTGGGCTTGGCTAGTCTAGTAAGAGAAGGACCAGGGGAGACATGATAGCGTCTTCCAAATATTAGTCTTCCAATATTTGAGGGGCTGCCAGGGAGGAAGGGGTAAAGCTATTTTCTAAAGCACCTGTAGACCAGACAAGGAATAATGGATGGAAACTGAACAAGGAGAGATTCAACCTGGAAATAAGGAGAAACTTTCTGACAGTGAGAACAATCAACTAATGGAACAGCTTGCCCTCGGAAGTTGTGGGAGCGCCATCACTTAAGACTTTCAAGAAGAGTTTGGACTGCCATTTGTCAGAAATGGTGTAGGGTCTCCCGCTTGGGTGGCGGGGGGTTGGACTAGATGACCTACAAGATCCTTTCCGACTCTGATTATCTGTTATCTATTAATCATAAATTTTATTATTAAATATTTATATGAAACTGTTTTACAATGATGATGTCAGAGTTCATATATCTTAATTCCAAGTATTTCTATATTGCCCAGATCAAGCAATTTTTGATGCTTTACAATAAACCTTCAGTAATCAGCCTCTCATTGCCCAGTCAGAAAATGCCATTTATACTATCTTATAAAAAGCCAGTCGAGAGGGTAGAATGGGTTGGATGCTAATACCTATTATACATGATGATTTATTTATCACATTTATAAAGCTGCCCATCTTCTAACCAACTCTAAACAGCTCTCAATTAAAAGTTAAAACAACATGTAAAACCATTTTAAAACTAAACTGATTAAAACATTAGAAACAAAAAAAGACTTGGCACCCAGTCAAACTTCTAATGGATAATTCTATTTCTGTGCTTGGAGGAAAAGCCAGCTCTTCAAAGAGGTTAAAGGCCTGCGGAATTCAGGGGGCAGAGTGTTCCATAAGGCAGAGATTGCCACTGAAAAGGCTGGTTTCCTATCTCCCTTCAGATGATAGTATAGATAAACTTACTTCCCATCTGAAGTGAAGTGATATAGCTTTTTTTTTTCTGACAAGAATATCTAAGGGACTGAAAGAGGTCTCCTCTGCTCATGGCTGTCAATTAGATTTTTGTTGGTTGCTTTTATTTTGCAGAGTTGTACGGTATACTTTGCATTTGTGCCACATAATAAATCATGTCAATATATTGAATTAATTTAATATACTTTAAAAAGTGTTTGATTCTTCTGAAACTGATATTTTATCATTTCAAATGGGCTTAAATCTGAATAAAGGAACTCTAAGAGGTTTACATGCCACGTCCATTTATATATGTTACACTTAATTGGTTTGGCCTATGCTGTATTTAAATAAAAACATTAGGAGAACTTTGGGTAGCTTACATACAGTAGCTTAATTAAAATGAAAGGGCTATTTTCATGGTTCAGTCACTTCAAGTAGCTTTCAATATTTTTCTTGTTAAATATTTTTTAATATGAATTCTGGGCTCTCTCTTACACACACACACAGACACACACACACACACCCATCGTTGTATCAAAACCGAACTACTCAAGTCAACAGGGTATTTGTAGCATTGGTGCTGTTTAATGACAACTCATAAAATTTACAACCACTTTTGCTCAAGTGGTGCCTGTTTCATGTTTCTGAACTGTATGTATTTGGAGACTGAATGTCAAACACCAAATGAAAAATACAGATAACGGTTCCGTGTGGCTTCGGTGGCAGCAGGAATTCGCGACCGTTCGCGATTCCTGCTGCGCTTGCCGCTGAGGTACCCCCGATCCAAATGGGTCAGGGGGATATGGCTGCCCTGTAGGGACAGCCAAAGAGAGAGGGGAGCCGGACAGGGGGTTGGGGGTGCCGCAAACCCCCTCCTCATCCGGAAAAAATCCTTTTTCCCAAGGTGGTGGAGTGGCGGTCAGTAATGGCCGCCACGAAGAAGCCAGCAACCGGGTAAGATTGTGCTGGAGGAAGCAAGAAAAGTGAAAGTGCTGGCTGAGCCGGGTCAATCAACATCTTTTAAATTCATTGGAATTGAGCTGTCTGAATTGCTGGAGGATACATTGTATCTCTAAGAAGATCGAAAGCAGCGGAGAAGCTGTTAAAGGGAACTTTTTTTTTCTTCACTCTCCTACCCCATGGAAACAGCAGATGAAGATTTGAAATTTGTTTGGGCACTGAAGGTGAATTATTCTGAAAGTTGAAGTTAAGGGACAAAAGAGTTCTTGGACATTGGACTTAAAAATTTAAGAAATTGGAAAACCCTTATTAGAGGTATGGATTTCTGATCATTTAAAAATTGATGTTGCAAGTGGAAAGGGAGAGGAAAAAAAATTGGAGCAGAAGTGGAAAAAGGAGGAGATTGCCTAGAATCTCAAAGAAAGATTCACGGTAATTGGACCTCTTTGATTAAACAGTAACCCCAGAAAAAGAAATAGAAGAAAGAAGAAAAATATAAACTTTTGGAACTTTTTTTGAATTATTTTTGATTAAAAATACTTGGTTGGTTGTTTTGGGGAAAGTTTCTCTTTTCAGGATGGCATCGCTTGTGGATGAACTAAAGACTGAATATCAAAAATATAAAAAGGAAGAACAAGATGGAAAAGATACTTTGGGCACTTTATTTCAATTTTTAGAAATGGCATTATGTACTTATGAAAAATTGATTACGCAGCAGAATGACTGGGACAAAGAAGAAGAGGAAGAAGAAGCCATCTTTGATGAATAATGGTTTTTTTCCGGGGAGGAGGAGAAAGAGGATAAGAAAAAGGGGATTTTAAGATTTGAAAAAACAACCAAAAAAGAGAAAAATGAGAGGAAAGGTGGAGGCAAGGTTGGAAAGCAAAGGAAAGGGAGTAAGAAAAGGGAGGAGGAGAGATAAAGGGGTAAAAAGGGCAAGGAGAAGAATAAGCAAGAGAGAAAGGGGGGGAGGAGAAGCCTCAATGGGGGGAAGCAAGATCTAAAGAAAAAAAGTTTATTCAGAGACAATGGGTGAATTTAATTGAGGATAAAAGGGGGATTCTGGAAGGTATATAAGATTGTGTTTTTATATGTATATTTAGAGTATAAAATTTACTGTGTAATTTTAGAATCTACTAAACAGAATCCCAAGATAAATTAAGTGTTATATGAAGTACTTTTAAGTTAGGGTAATGAGTTAAAGGCGTCACTCCAATTAGTGTATAGGAGAAGTATAATAAAAGAAAAAAGATGAATGGATAGTTGGAAATAGAACAGATAAAGAATATTATTGAAAATGGTAATAAGATATGGAAGGATATGTAAAGGTTTTGTTATGGTTTTTTTTTTTTTTGTATATTGATAAAAGGCAATAAAATTTTAATTAACAAGAAATAATTTGGATGAAAAGGAGAAGCTGGGATAAGATATGAAGTTAAATAGATAAAGTAAATATTGATATTATAATTTGGAATCATTATGTTCTATTGGTTTTCTTCTTTAATTATTATTTTTTTTTATAGAAAAGAATTTATAAGCTGTTATGCCTTGATTGTTTGTGCACTGTTTTTGTAAAATTGATAAAATTGGTTTATCAAAAAAGAAAAGAAAATGATAATAAGATATGGAAGGATATATAAAGTGAATATGATGTTTGAATTTGTGTCTGTGTGAAGAGTTTCAACCCAGGATCAGGCAGCCTTCAGAAAAGATGTTTTAGTTTTGTTTATGTTTTGTGTTTTGTATGTTTATGAAAGGCAATAAAATTTTAATAAGCAAGAAATATAATTTGGATAAAAGGAGAAGTCTGGATAAGATATGAAGTTAAATAGATAATGTAAATATTGATATTACAATTTGGAGTTATTTTATATGTTCTATTGGCTTTCTTCTTGAATTATTATTATTATTATTTTTTTAGAAAAGATTTTTCAAGTTGTTATGCCTGGATTGTGTATTGTTTTTTGTAAAATTAATAAAATTTGTTTTAAAAAAATGCAGATAAGAATGATGAGAAGCTGGAGGATTAAACTAATACAAGTGCTACCATTTATAGAAGGAGATATAAATTTAGAAATTTACTTTAGGGAAAAACTCTTGAACAATACAAATAATCATAGGTTTAAATGACAGATGCAAAGTATTCATGTTTTTCTACAATGATTTAGTCACCTTTATGCCATATAAAGAACAACAGCTGGAATTGGGTATGTCTAGTTTAATGAAAAGAAGGACTAGGGGTGACATGATAGCAGTGTTCCAATATCTCAGGGGTTACCACAAAGAAGAGGGAGTCAAGCTATTCTCCAAAGCATCTGAGGGCAGGACAAGAAGCAGTGGATGGAAACTAATCAAGGAGAGAAGCAACTTAGAACTAAGGAGAAATTTCCTGACAATTAGAACAATTCATCAGTGGAACTACTTGACTCCAGAAGTTGTGAATAGTCCAACACTGGAAGTTTTTAAGAAGAGATTGGATGAGCATTTGTCTGAAATAGTAAAGGGTTGTTTGACTGAGCAGGGGATTAGACTAGAAGACATCCAAAATTCCTTCCAACTCCTGTTCTGTTCTATTGTTCTAACTATATCTACTGTGAAATTAAGATACGTAATTACATCGTTGCTACTCTTATCATTATCATCAAATTGCTATTCATGTTATGTAGAATAATATAAGGAAAGCAAATCCTTATTTGGAAGCCAGAAAGATTTGCTCTAGGCAGATAAAGGTCAAGTCACCTTCAAGCCAGGCCTGACGGTAACTTTATGAATCCAGATGCATAGTTTTCTTGACATAGAACAAACTTACAGCTGTTGGATTTCCTGGAACTCTTTGGTCTGTGTAACAACCAATTCCAACACTCGATCAGCCAAAATTAGTTAGGAGCTGTTATTTAGCATAACCTTTGAAACTGTTTCATTGTAGTTGTGACCAAAGAAACTTCTTTTGCAGAAGAACTATTTCCGGAACAGTTTTAAAAACAGAACTCTGCTCTAGCAATTCCAGTAGCATCAGTATCAATTCTTTTGTTGCCAAGATCCCAAGGTCTTCTGCAAGATTAATAGAACAAGGGTTTTTGACTCACTTGTGGCTTGCAGGCCAGAGCTTGGTTGCTTCTAAGTGTACCATATCTAGGTTGCAAAAATCTGGACTGCCATTAGATGACAGCCAATATATGTATCTGTGATCCCATCTACTAGATTCTGCCTACTTTCTTGTGTGTTATGGCTTGAAGATCTGAGAGGTTTCTGTCGTGTCCGTCGGAAATGATGCCAGGAGTCGGTGACTTGTGCATTAGCTCTTTATTGGGTACAGGAACCGAACTGGGCTAAAGGCAAACTTCGCAGCTTTTTATTTCCAAGCCGCGGCGGCCATGGCCAATGGCACCGCTTTGAATCTCCCGCGATTCGAATGGACCAATCGCGGGAGATTCTCAGCGAGCCAATCGGCGCGGCTCGCCTAGCCAATCAGAGTGCCCTGCGCTTTGGCCAATCAAAGCGCGGGGATCTCAAGAATGCAAATGAGGGGACAGAACACCCCTCCCCTCTTGGTTCAGTCCTTACATTGCATAGTCCCGTAGGTAGGCGGGGCTTCGTCTCTGCCTACTGGACCTGCGCAGGTCAGTCGTAGGTTGGATCCCGGCCGGTTTGGTCGGGGTCTCTGTTCCTCCAGACTCTGTCGTGGGGACTGCCTGGTCTGTCTGGCCGGGCCACTCTCCGCAGCTCCCTCCTGGGCTACCCGGGTCAGTTGAGCTGCGGGTTCCACTGCTCCCGCTCGGTCTTCCTGGGTTGGTTGAGCTGGCCTGGCTGTCTCTTCCTGGCGAGGTTTCGTGCTGGCTGCTTTCAGGTGAGTATGGCTGGTTTATTCCTTCTCGGTTTTGGTTCCCTGGGTATTCCCTCCCCTCTTGGTTTGTGTTGTGGGGGTTGGTTTTGTTTGGTTGCGCGTTGGTGGTCTCTTGGGTGGTTGTCCTCGATCATAATTGGTCGATGTGGCGTTTCCACACTCGTCCGTCGGTTGTTTGTAGCCAGTACGAGTGTGGGCCTATTAGTTATGTTATGACAGCCGGTACCCATAATGGGTCTCCTGTTAGGTTTTTCGCGTAGACGGCGTTGCCTGGTGCGAAGGTTCGGTGTTTGCTGGTTGAGTCTGGGGGTTTCTCTCGGTTGTACGTGGGGTGTAATCTATCAAGTGGGGACCTTATTTTCCTCCCCATTAGCAGTTCGGCTGGGCTTTTATTTGTTGTGGTATTTGGAGTTATGTGTTGGATGAAAAGTAATTTGTTTATTTTGTCCTGGATCTCCCCGTGGTCTATTTTCTGGATGGTTTTCTTTGTGAATTGAACCATCCGTTCCACCCTACCATTCGCCGCCGGATGCGCCGGGGCTGTCAGCGTGTGTTGTATGCCCCTCTCCGCTAGGAATTTTTCGAATTCTAGCGAGGTGAATTGGGGCCCGTTGTCAGAAACGAGGACGTGTGTTGCAAAAAGTTTGCCAAGTTCTTTGGTCACGGCCTCCGTGGTGGTTGTTCTCATATTGCTTACCTCCAGCCAGTTGGAGTAAGCGTCTACGGTTATTAAGAAAGTATGTCCTTTTGTGGGCCCGGCGAAATCTATGTGGATTCTGGACCACGGTCCCCTGGGGGTTTCCCACTCTAGGATGGGTGCTGTGGGTGGGCTTGGCCTAGTTTCCTGGCATTGTTGACACCTTGCTACCCAGGCCTCGATCTGTTTGTCCATCCCTGGCCACCAAGCGTAACTTCTGGCCAGGGCTTTTGTCCTAACGATGCCCGGGTGCCCCTCATGTAACAGTTCCAAAACCTTCCCTTGTAGTTTTTCCGGGATGACCACCCTATCCCCCCATAGTATGCACCCTTTTAGTAATGAGAGTTCCGTTTGCTGGTTCCGGAATGTCCTGACGGACTCGTCGTTGTCCCTTTCCGGCCACCCTTTCTCTACCCAATGCAAAACCCGCGCCAGACGTTTGTCTTTATTAGTTTCTCGAGCAATGTCTGACGCGGTTATGTGTAGGTTGGGTAGGTTGGGTAGAGTTATGGGTAGGTTGGGTGGTCGTCGTGGGTGCTGGGACAGTGTCAGTTTCCGGTAACGGTGAGCGGCTTAAGGCGTCCACATGGGAGATAGTCTTACCCGGTCTGTGTGTGAGTCCGTAGTTGTAGGCAGCCAGGAACTCGGACCACCTTGTCATTCGGGGAGACAGAATGTTCGGGGTGGCCCTGTTCCCTGCAAGGATTCCCAGCAGCGGTTCGTGGTCGGTGATGATGGTAAATGTCCAGCCGTAGAGGTACTCGTGAAACCTTTTTACTGCAGCGATGATATCCAAAGCCTCTTTGTCCAGCTGGCTGTAGTTCCGCTCCGGTTTGGTGAGGGTCCTTGAAAAGAACGCGATGGGTGCTTCTTTTCCATCGGGGAGAATGTGGCTGAGGACAGCACCAATGCTGAAGGGTGATGCATCGCATGTGATGGCTAGTGGTAGGGTCTCGTTGTACTGGATGAGGACGGCATCCAAAGTGAGTAGGTCCTTTGTTTTCTTGAAGGCGGCTTCCTCATGTTTCCCCCAAGTCCAGGTCGCCGCCTTGTCCAAGAGCCTATGCAAAGGCTCCGCCGCTGTCGCCTTTTGGGGCAGGAAGACATTATAAAAGTTGTGCAGCCCCAGAAACGCCTGAAGTTCTGTCTTTGAATTGGGTGTGGGGGCTTCTTTGATGGCTTTGATCTTTTTGTTGGTGGGGTGAATGCCGTGACGGTCTAGGAGATATCCTAGGAATTCAACCCACTCTGTGTATAATTGGCATTTTTCCCTCTTGACTTTGAGCCCGGTCTCTTTGAACTTGGTTAGGACCTCCCTTAGGTGACTCTCTAGTTCGGCCTGGTTGGTTGCCGACACTAAGATGTCGACGAAGTAGGGTACCTCCCCCTTGATGCCTTGTAACAGCCTTTCCATTAGGCTTTGGAATATTCCAGGCGCCACGCTGACTCCGAATTGGAGTCGGTTGCATTTAAAGGCTCCCCGGTGGGTGACTATGGTTTGCGCTTTTGCCGTTTCCTCGTCGACCGGCAATTGTTGGTATGCCTGGGCGAGGTCGAGTTTAGCGAAAACCTTGCCCCTCCCAGTGAATGTAGTAGGTGTTGCACTACTGGGACGGGGTAAGCGCTTTGCTACAAGGTGCCATTTAGGGTGGCCTTATAGTCCCCACAGATTCTCACTGACCCATCAGGCTTAATCGGGGTGACTATGGGGGTCTCCCACTGGGCGTGGTCTATGGGTTGTAGGACCCCTTGCTTGACGAGATTGTCAATTTGCTCGTCAATCTTCGGTTTAAGCGCGAATGGTACCCGCCTTGGTTTTAGGCATTTGGGGGGACGTTTGGGTCAAGGCTGAATGATATAGGGGGCCCTCGGTACTTGCCTAGGTTTCCGTCGAACACCTCTTGGAATTCCCGGGCTAGTTGTTGCTCCCAGTTGTCGGCGATGTGGTCGATGCCCGTGACTGCGATGCCGAACGGTGCAAACCATTGGAGTCCCAGTAGGCTTGGACGGTCACGATCGACGATGGTCAAGGGAAGTCTTTTGGTGTGCCCTTTGTAGGTTACCTTGAACTGTCCGGTTCCAACTACAGGGATGCGGTTTCCCTGGTAGTCTTTCACAATTAGTCTCTGGTTGTCTAGGCCTTTCCTCTGGATGGTAGGCACCAAGCGTTTTATTTCTTGCCATGCTACCATGGAGAGCTAGGACCTGGAGTCCACCTCCATTTTACATGGCTCGCCTTCGATGCCTACCTCCACGTAGACTTTCCGGGCATCGTTGGTTGTGGCGTGGCCGATGGTGACCATCTGATGGGTCTCCTCTCTTCGCCGGGTCTCGCGACCTCGTTGGGATCGTCCGTTCCGGTCCCATCGGTTGTCAGCGGGGTGATCTCTGGTCCGGGGTGGTGTGCTCTCTCGTCTCCGTTCACTCTGGTCCCATCGTGCAGGGCTGCGGTTCTTTTTGAGATGGCAGACGCGGGCGATGTGTCCCTTCTTGTCGCAATGCCAGCAGATTGAATCGAAGAACTGGCATTCGGACCTGGGGTGGTCGCCTCCACAACCGGCACAGGTGGTCCTCGACTTACGACCCCACCGGTTCCGCGGGTCGCGGCCTGCCTGGAGACGGTGGATTTCCTCCTCCTCGTCGGAAGTGCCTGATGCGGAGTGGATGTCGCCCTGGTGGGTGGTCGTCTCGGGTCGGGCCTCGGTCGACCTTGCAGGGTGGTTGTTCCCGCTGCGGTCCCCGGCATTTGGTCTGCGCATGCGGTCGGCGGATTCTCGGGTAGCTTCGGCTGCTGTGGCTTCTGTGAGGGTATCGGCGAGGTCGATGTTGCCCTTGGCCATCAGCCGACTCTGGAGGATGGGGTCCCAAAGGCCGAGCACGATTCGGTCTCGCAGGGCTTTGTCCATGTTGGAGAATTCGCACAGCCCCCCTTGGTGTTGTAGTTCTGCGACGAAGTCGCTGAAACTCTCACCCGACCGTTGGTCCCGATGGTAGAACTCGTGTCATCGGATGAGGATGGGCATGGCTGGAGCGTAGTGTCACCGGAGTATTGGCTTGAGGTCGTCCCAGTCCATCGTGGTCATGTCGGCGGGTTTGGCTAGCGCTTTGGTCATCTTAAACACTGTGGGCCCGCAGTGGGTTAGGAATACGGCTCGCTTCTTCAGGCCGGTGGCGTCCTTCAGGTCGCTGCATTCGAGGAACATGTGGAATCTATCTGAATACGATTCCCAGTCCTTGCTGGCGGGGTTGAAGGGTGCGGGTGGCACGATGTTTGCCATCTTGGAGTTTCGTCTGGCTTCCGTTGGACACGTGCTTCGGTTCAGGATCAGAATCCCACCTTCGTCGCCAGTGTCGTGTCCATCGGAAATGATGCCAGGAGTCGGTGACTTGTGCATTAGCTCTTTATTGGGTACAGGAACCGAACTGGGCTGAAGGCAAACTTCGCAGCTTTTTATTTCCAAGCCGCGGCGGCCGCGGCCAATGGCACCGCTTTGAATCTCCTGCAGAGTGCCCCGCGCTTTGGCCAAAGAGCGGGGATCTCAAGAATGCAAATGAGGGGACAGAACAGTTTCAACATTTTGGAGAAAAATAAAACTATAGGCAAATATAGTCGCACACATGATACTGATACTGTACATAGTTATCACAAATCTATACCAACCAAATGAATAGGCAAGTGTTAGGCTAGAGAGACTCCACCAGGGCAAGACTGAGAGGAAGCATGATAACCACATCAAGGTATCTTAATAGAGGCTAGAGGAAAGAGAACCACGATTCTTTTATTCTATTTTTAGTCCTATCATGAATCAAGTACCGTTAAAAAGAACTGAAAACTACTCCAAGTTAGTGAAACAAGCACATCGTTCTTAACCTTAGAACGGAGGTCAACTGTGGCCACACTAATGAAATAAAAGAAGTATAATCTTCCAACAGGGGGAAGGAAGTGATAAGACAACCAGGAAACTATCCTAGAAAGTTAACACAGAGTTTCCAGATTTGAAATAAGTCATGTGCTTCCAAATTACTCTTCTGGCACTTGCCACTTGCAGCCTTGAAAACATGTACTTGGGAAATCTATAGAAGTTGATTTCTTCCTGCTCAACCCTTATCAGCAACTGAATGTATTAAAGCAATATTTGTGTTCTGGTTAGATGTAATTTTCAGTTTTGTCTCTTTGTGTTCTTTCTCCCATTGCTGGAGAGATTTATATGTGGAATCCAGGATGCCTGCAAGTTCACTTGTCCTCATACAGATTTCTCAGGGACTGCTACTTTTGTTTTACAGAACCATAAAACATATGGAGAGACACTTGGGAATAAACAAATGTGAGATCATTTGAAGTTGAAAAAAATGACATGACAAATAGGTAAGACAAAGCTTTTCCGTTCATGAGAAAAACCCAAGAAAAAACAAAAGAACTTTATATATGCAATGTACACATCTACTGTATTAATTTCTAGTTCAGAACAGACTGAATTAAAAATAGTTCTCATACTTTTTTGCCTTTTGTTTAAGTCATGCTTTTATTATTCCCCTGTCTTAGATATGTTTATTCTGATAACTACCGTATTTTGGATTAACCTGGGATTTACATGGAAAATCTAGCAATTATTATAAAATAGCAATATTTAAAAAATACCACATGCTTGCATGATTTAAGTGCCTCCATTTTTGTGACAAAGATTAATTTTATCTACATCTCCAATGTGCTATTAGATTATACAAAATATTCAAATTCTGGAAATCTTTTCCATTGGTCTATCTTCATATCTTTCTATGCCTTAAGACTCAGCTCTACTTTTTGTAGCCTCTCCACTCTTAACTTTTAAGATTAAAATGCAACAACGACGAACTTATTTCCTTTCCATCCCCTTTTGTTTCTGAAGATTGTTTCTGATCATTTTAGCTGCTAAAGAATTCTTAGAAAAGCGAAACCTTCAAATACTAAAAGCGTTTCTGCACCCAAGAAAACCATGTTGGCATTTCTATGATCCCACAATGCCAGCTGTATCTGAGAACTAAGCTGGCTTAGTTGCAATAAACTTTTATTTCATCATTTGCTTATTAATAAGGTTACTATGGTTTACATAGTGAGCAAGATGTTTAGGCTGGATTTGGCATTTTTATCCACTTATTGAGTCCTTTCCAAAGAGCTAGGAGAGGCAGATGTTGTTGTTTGATGGTATTAAAGATAACGTTGCAGGATGTAAGCTGTCCCAAGTAAATCTGCTTTTTGCAATTGACTGGTGGTGATTTTGGCTATGCCTATGATGTTCCAGTGGTGCTCCAGTGGTGCTCCAGTTTTGGGATTGCATCCAATGTGCTATTAAAATTGGTACTGTACTCTACATCTTTTTGCCAGTGTTAATATCTTTGTATTTTATAATTTTTTTTCCAGTTCTTTCGCTTCTCTTCTACCGTATGTATGTATGTATGTATGTATGTATGTATTTAATAAAGTTTATATGGCTTAAACAAAAATATGATTTTCTTTAATTCCTTCTCTTCTGCCAACTCCATGTATTTATGTATTTATTGTTTATTTGTTTATTTAATAAAGTTTATATGGCTGTCCAGTGACTCTGGGCACCTTACAAAAATATGATTTTTTTTCTAGTTCCTTCTCTCCTGCTGTCTCCATGTATTTGTTTGTTTGTTTGTTTGTTTAATAAAGTTTATATGGCTGCTCAGTGACTCTGGGCAACTTACAAAAATATTGCCAGATCCACTATCCAGACTTCTTTGTTTTTCTTATTGACAATTGCTAAGTTTGGGTGTTATGTGACAGGTGCTTGTCTGTTTGAACTCTCAAGTCTCAGACCACTTCAGCTTCTTCATTTTCTATTCTTTTATTTGTTTGGTCCCACTGGTGCATTCTTGCAGAAAAATGGTATTTCTCACAGATATTCCATTGCACCACTGTTGCTACTTTGTCATGTCTTGTCACTGGGCTGCTTTCATAACCCAGTAAAATATAGTACAGTTCAAAATAAGAATACAATACTACTACTAATAATAAATACTACTACTAACAATACAGCTATAAATAACATACACACACACACACACATTGATATT
This sequence comes from Hydrophis major, assembly GCA_033807585.1. Classification (NCBI taxonomy): domain Eukaryota; kingdom Metazoa; phylum Chordata; class Lepidosauria; order Squamata; family Elapidae; genus Hydrophis; species Hydrophis major. Next base: position 112,211,689 of record CM066328.1, on the reverse strand, counting down.
ACAAATATAGGAGGAACAATCACCTTGGATCTTTTTTAACAGGCATATGATTTGCCACACAATATAAAAATTGGATGAAGTCATGGATCTTCCTAGATTACTTGGTCTAGCTATTTCAGAGAAAGCAAAGAAAGAGAATCTGTTGTAAGCTGATTTTGCAGGTGAACTTTTAAATTCAAGTTGCAGAAAATTGCACCCTCTTGTGTTCATTTGAGAAAATACATGCAGATTAAATCTCAACTGTTTTATTAATACAAATTTAAATTAGCATTCATCAATGGAAGAATAGACAAAAATAAAATTCTAATTCTAGACAAACTACCAGATTTTCTATCTGAGAACTGCAGTTTCCAACTCAATAAACCTATCTGAAACACTAGCGTGTCACATATATGAGCATCTCCCTATATACAATTAAGAGAAAACACACTCCCAAAGGTAGAAGACAGGGCCCAAAATATTCAACATTTAGTTGAACTAATAACAATAGATAAACTTGTTTGTTGCGCTATAAAATGAATTATTTTCATATTCCATTTTCCAACCATTCTCTTTCACACATAACACACTGTGTACATGCACACATAGAGACAAGCAGAGAGACACAGACTGGGTGTGTGGGTTGAGGAGAAGAGAGGAGACAGGATGGAAGGGGGAAGGGAAGGGCAGGGAAGGAAAAGGCATGGAGATGGGAAAAAGGAAATGTAGGCTGCCAGGCCAATACCAATTCCCAGATGAGGACTGTCTGTCTATCTAATCATATCTACCTACTTACTACCTATCTACTAGGGTAGCCCATTCAGCATGTGACTCTGGGTGGTTTATAACCAGTTAAAATTATGGGTAATAACAAAAATAGCAAAGCATACTGTGCAAGCTTCTGTATGAATAATTAATAAATCCTGCAGTCAACTGAATACATAACCAACTAAAAATGAGCTTACTTAACCACCTGGTCCAATGTCTGGGAGATAGCTAGTTCTTCATAGCCTTACGAAAGACCAGGTTGGGGATTAACTGTCTCTTGGGATGTAGGCTGTTCCACAGGGTAGGCACAGTGAGAGGGAAGGCATGCCTCCTGGAACTCACCCGATGGCACTGTTTAATAGAAGGGTTCAAATCATCCTGAACCTATCACAGTGGTGGCTAACCATTTTGGGCTACTGTGCCAAAAATTGTGCATGCTTGCTCGCATGCCAGCACGCAGAAGGCAATGCGCACACAATCCCCCCGCCGCCGTCCCCCCTTACCTTCACTGCGCCTCACTGCTGACTTTTGGCTGGTTTGAGGCCTTTTTTGGTTTCCCAGAGACTTGAAAAAAGCCTCTGCAGGCCGAATAGGCCCGTTTCATCATTTCCAGTATTACATTCGGCCTGCAGAGACTTTTTTCAAACCTCTGAGAGGCAAAAAAAAGGTTTCAAACCAGCTGAAAATCAGCTGTGAGGCACACGCATGTGCAATGAGGTAAGTTTGTCTGCGGCTCGCGTGCCAGCACAAATGGCTCTGCGTGCCACCTGTGTGACACGTGTGCCATAGGTTCACCATCACAGCCTGTTAAGTTTTGAGCATGGGCGAGAAAGAATGGAGACAAGCCTCTGAACGGTGAACTTCAGCTCTTTATTTACATTGTGACTTCCTCATTTCAATAGCAGTTAAACCTGCCTTATATAGGCAAACCCTGTAACTTTTAACCAATAACAAGCTAGGAGCGCTAGCTCTTATAACCAATAGGAACTCTCTGTTAAGGGCCAATTGGATTCCCCGGAACGGGCCAATCCGGTCCGGCCACTTAACAGCCAATCAGAAGTGCAGGGCCAGAACCCTGCACTTACTCCAAGCTCACACTTTATTAATCTTTATGCATACACAACACCCCTTCCCCCTGGCTTCTTATTTGCAGGGCGCAGTTACATAGTCCCTTAGGTAGGACGGTTGTTTTATTAGTCTCTTTGATTTCCGTTGTATCGGCTGGCTGCAATCACGCTGAGGTCGATCGTTGTTTGGCTGTGGGGCTGTTTCTGGTTCAGAGTTCACTTCTACGTCGTTGCCCACATTCTCTGCAATTCCTTGAGGTGCAACCATTTCTCCTTCCGGCTCCATTTCCTGAGTTTCTATCAAACCGTCGTTTCCTTTGAACGGGTTTTCTAGGACTTCATCTTCTTCCATACCTCCCCCCCCTCAGTTTGGTCATAGGGGGTTTTCGGACTGGCCGCTGGAAGCCGCGATCGTAATTGATCGATATGATGTTTCCAAAGTTTATCGTCAAGGCATTGTACAAGGTAGGATCTGGGGCCGGTTACACGTACTACTGTCGCTTCCACCCACAACGGGTCGCCCGATAGGTTTTTAGCATATACCAAGTCTCCTACCTGGAAGGTGCAACAGCGGCCGCTGGATCCTAGTGGTTTCTCCAGTTTGTAAGCTGGGTGCAACCGATCGAGGTGGGAGCAGAGCTTTCATCCCATTAGCAGTTCAGCGGGAGTTTTGTTGGTGACGCTATGTGGGGTGATGTGTTGCAAGAAGAGGATTTGATTGACCTTGTCATCAATGTTGTCGTAGTCTACCTTCTGCAAGGTTTTCTTCACAAATTGGACCATGCGTTCTGCTTTGCCATTGGTCGCAGGATGTGCAGGCGAGGTGAGCGCATGGCGAATGCCGCGGTCAGCGAGGTACTGCTCAAACACTAGTGCAGTAAATTGAGGGCCGTTATCGGATACCAGGACATCTGGTAATCCGTGGGTTGCAAAGAGTCTGTTTAAGATTTTGATAACCGCCTCGGAGGTCGTAGTTGTCATGCGATGGATTTCAAGCCAATTCGAGTAGGCGTCGACAGTAAGCAGGAAGGTGTGGCCTTTGGTTGGCCCCGTGAAGTCCAAGTGAATTCGGGACCAGGGTCCACGTGGTGTCTCCCATTCAGTAGGCATGGCTTTTGGTGGGGCGTTGCTGACTTCTTGGCATTTGGGACAAGCTCTAACCCACTGTTCGATTTGCTTGTCAATGCCCGGCCACCATGCGTAGCTTCGTGCAAGGGCTTTCATTTGCACGATGCCGGGGTGGCCATCGTGCATGGTTCTCAGCAGCGCTTTCTGGAGTCGTTCTGGGATAACGACTCTATCGCCCCAGATGACACAGCCTTTCTGGGAGAAGAGCTCGGTTTGTCGAGTCTTGAATGGTGTGAAGTCATCTGATAACTGGTCCAATGGCCATCCGCGTTCTACCCAGCTTAGGACTCGTGCTAGGGTGTGGTCACGTTTGGTTTCTCTCGCGATATCTTGGGCGGTTAGTGGCGGTGAGTTGAGTGCCTCGATTTGCAACGTGGTTACCATTGGTGCAGGATCGTCGAGAGTCTCTGGAAGCGGTGCTCGGCTCAATGCATTGGCGTGGGGAATGGCTTTCGCCGGGCGGTATTGCAGCCGATAGTTATAAGCAGCTAAGAATTCTGACCATCGGGTCATCCTAGGGGATAATATGTAGGGAGTCGGCTTATCTCCGGCTATTATCCCCAATAATGGTTTGTGGTCAATCACAATAGTAAAAGCCCGGCGATACACGTATTTGTGGAATCTTTTCACAGCTGAGACAATTGCGAGGGCTTCTTTATTGATTTGTCCAAAGTTTCGCTCAGTTTTTGAAAGAGTCTTTGAAAAATATGCAACAGGGGCTTCGTTCCCATTAGGCAGTACATGGCTCAAAATGGCGCCCACCCCAAAAGGCGATGCATCACAGGTTATAACTAACGGCAAGGTCTCGTTATACTGCATGAGTACAGAGTCAGAAGTGAGCAGTTTTTTAACATTTCGAAACGCCTGTTCTTCACGGTAACCCCATAGCCAATTTGCTTTTTTATCTAACAACCGGTGTAATGGTTCAGCGACCGTTGCTTTGTGCGGTAAAAATACATTATAAAAATTGATGAGGCCTTGGAACGCCTGGAGATTGGCCTTGTTTCGTGGCCTGGGAGCGTTTTTTATCGCTTTTAGTTTACTTTTGGTAGGGTGAATGCCCTGGCTATCAATCAGGTACCCTAAAAACTCAACACTGTCAGTACACAATTTACATTTGTTTTTTTAACTTTAAGACCGGCCTCTTGGAATTTTTTTAGGACTAATTTTAACCGGTCCTGTAAGATTTTTTTTGTGGGGGCTGCAATTAATACATCGTCAAAATAGGGGGCCATGCCCTTAATTCCTTGCAATAACCTTTCCATAAGGCTCTGAAAAATCCACGGGGCTACACTAACTCCGAATTGAAGCCGGGCACATTGAAAGGCACCTCGGTGCGTCACAATAGTTTGGGCCTGTGCCGTTTTTTCATCTACTGGTAATTGCTGTTATGCCTGAGCTAAATCTAATTTAGCGAAGACTTTCCCGCCCCCCAGGGAATGGAGGAGATGCTGCACCACCGGAACTGGATACGCGTTCTGCTGCAGGGCGTGGTTCAAAGTGGCCCGGTAGTCCCCACAAATTCGGATTGACCTGTCTGGCTTAATGGGTGTTACAATAGGGGTTTCCCAAGGGGAGTGATCGATGGGCTCTAACACCCCCTGAGCTATCAGTTTATCGAGTTGTTCGTCAATTTTCGATTTTAAGGCAAACGGAACTCGACGGGGCTTTAGGCGAATGGGAGTTATTTTTGGGTCTAGACTGAATGAAATCGGGGTCCCCTTGTACTCGCCTAAGCTGTCCGCGAAGACGTCCCTGAACTCAGAGATAAGGTCTTCCTCCTAGTCACCACCGCTGACTCGGTTTATGCCGGCCACTTCAATGCCGAGTGGCGTGAACCATTGGAGGCCTAGTAGGCTAGGCCTATCTCTATCGATGACTGTTAAAGATAAGTATGCTGTGTGCTTCTTGAAGGAGATTCGGACTCGGCAGGAACCGATGACAGGGATTCGATTCCCTTGGTAGTCCTTGAGGATGAGGCGTTGGGAGCGGAGATCTTGGCGTTGAATTGTGGGGATGAGTTGCTTGAGTGTCTTCCAGGACACTATCGAGAGGGACGATCCCGAGTCAACCTCCATGTGGCAAGGCTGGTTCTCAATGGCTACCATGACTTGCATTTTCTTAGTGTCCAAGGCTGAGGCGTGACCGATAGTGATAGTATGGTGAGCCTCTTCTCTCTGCAAAGCTCGATTTCTGTAGGAGTGGTTTACTGGCTCTTGCCATACAGGACGGTTTCCTGTCGATTGGCAATAGTTAGCCCCTTTTGAGGCCTGGCTGGCTCCTGGCAAGCTGCGGCAGACCCGGCCGATGTGGCCTCATTTCCCACACTCATGGCAGAGTGTGTCACGGAATTTGCATTCGGACCTGGCATGGTTGGCTCCACAGCCAGCGCAAGGGCGTAAGGGCTTCGGGTGATGGTCCCAGTCGGACTGCAGTCGATGGACCCCTTCTTTGTCGCTGTCTGACGACGAAGAGAGGTCCTCGTGGTGCGTTGTCGCAAGCTGCCCTTCTGAACTAGGTGAGATGTCGCTGGCCGGTGGTGGTACTGGAGCGCGATTTCGGCATAGTTGTGCAGCTGACTTCCTGGTTGCTTCCGCTGCAGTAGCATCGGCGATGGCGTCGGCAAGGCTGATGTCACCCTTCGCCATCAGCTTGCTTTGGACGCCGGATGCATCTAGTCCCAGAACTATGCGATCTCTTAGTACTTCTTCTAAATCAATGAATCCGCAGAGGCCTCCTAAATTTCGGAGGTCTGCTATGAAGTCGGCCACGCTTTCTCCCTTTCACTGGCTCCTCTGATAGAACTCGTGGCGTCTCACGAGTGTAGGCACGGTCGGTGCGTAGTGATCTCGTAGGAGAGGTTCGAGGTCGTCCCAATCCATGGCCTTCACTTCTCGGGGTTTGGCTAGTGCTTTAGCCATCTTAAATACGGTTGGACCGCAATGCGTTAGGAACACCGCCCGTTTCTTTCCTGGTGTGGCGTCCTTTAAGTTGTTGGTTTCTAAGAACATTTGGAAGTGATCCATGTAGGACTCCCAGTCCTCCTGTACTGGATCGAACGGAGCGGGTGGTACGATGCCGCCAGACATGGTTCTGTTGTTGGCGTCGTCTGTCACGTGCTCGGTGTTCTTCGAAGTTTCGTTGGTTCAGATATCTCCATATCCCACCCTCGTCGCCAGTGTTAAGTTTTGAGCATGGGCGAGAAAGAATGGAGACAAGCCTCTGAACAGTGAACTTCAGTTCTTTATTTACATTGTGACTTCCTCATTTCAATAGCAGTTAAACCTGCCTTATATAGGCAAACCCTGTAACTTTTAACCAATAACGAGCTAGGAGCGCTAGCTCTTATAACCAATAGGAACTCTCTGTTAAGGGCCAATCGGATTCCCCGGAACGGGCCAATCCGGTCCGGCTGCTTAACAGCCAATCAGAAGTGCAGGGCCAGAACCCTGCACTTACTCCAAGCTCACACTTTATTAATCTTTATGTATACACAACACAGCCCTATCAGATCTTATGGGATGGTGGAAATAACAGAAGGTTCCACAAATATCCAACCTTTTAGGTAACAATTAAAATATTGAATTGCTCCTGGAAGATTTCTGGAAGTCAGTGCAGCTTGCAAAATAATTGTATTATATAAGTGTGTCGCTGCATTAACATTTCTGGTAGAAAGAGTTGGTATACAGCTAGCCAACTAATTTCATATTCTCTTCCTTCACTTTTCTTGTCACCAATCACTTATCTTTGGGAATGTAGTGATAACCAATAAAGGAGAATATTTATAGCTCAGGGTTGAAATGATGGCTCTTTGACGCTCTCTGAGCTTGCTAGTTTTCTTGCAGATGTTTCATTATCCAAACTAGCACTGTTGATGATACCTAGTTTGAGTAATGAAACATCTGCAAGGAAATAACCAAACTTATTAGAAATCACCAAGAACTGTAGTAAGCTTCTGAGTCAGTTAAATGGAAAAGTTCTCTTTAGGTCTGCTGTCAGACTGGTGATGTGGCAGACCTTAGTATTTTTTTTGTCTATCACAATAGTTCTTCAGGACTTCACCAATGGCCTGAAAGATGCATAAAACAGGTCACATAAAATATATTTAGTATTTTGATCTAGTTAGAATGAGCAACAAAGATTTGAACCAGATGACTGGGTATTTAAAATAATAACTTTTCAATTTCTTTTAAATTCTGTTTTGCATATTTAAAATGGAGTAGATTTTAAAGGGTATGATTTAATGAAAAGGAGTGTGATTTCAGAAGTTCTTGACACTTCAGAAGGTTCTCATATTCAATAATACCTTTTAAAAATGGTTGCTATTTTGTTTTATCCAAATAGTTTAAAACTAGATTAAATATTGGCTTATATGGAGAAAATATTTCAAACAATATGCAAGACTGTTCACTCTTTTCTCTGGAGTTGCTCCATTTAGCCTGGGTCCTTTTTAGGATAAGTGGGATGTAGATTAGAGCTTTTGTTTGTGAAAGGGGCAGCCTGTTCAAAGAACATAACAGTATCCTGTTTCAAACTGACATCCATTCTAAAGCCAGCTGTCATTGACAGAGTGTTTTGTGTTGGATACATCAATGTTTTTCTAGCAGAAAGGGTAATGAGCAGGCTGTTAATTCATTCTTAATAGCATGGAATGTGAAGGCGAACAATTAATCCCAAGGAAGTGACATCAAGCCCAAGAGAAGGGTGAGTGCTGTAGATGGAACTAAGAAAATATTTTCGGGACAAGGATAAATTTCAGTTGAAATCTTTTGCGGTGGAACTTTAATCTGAAGTTATATTTAAAAAAAAATTAAAAATGGCCTTTTCATAAATGCCTACCACAGAATCAATTGGATTGCATATTTCTCTACTATTTTGGCAATTTTGAGTCTCTCATAAAACCAAAAAGAATAAGTAGCCACAGTAAAAGTGTATTGGTGATAATTGAATGTTGTAGGCCAAAGCATTATGGGTAAGAAAATCCTTAGAATGTAGTAAATATTCATTAGATTAAATTTGGGCAAACTGAGTAGGAAAATTATTTCTTTTCCTTTTCTTTACATTTTATTATATTTTTAATCATCGCAATCCTTCTAGAGTTCTCTGAATGCAAGTATTTGAAACATTACAAATTAAAACAAAAGAGATAAAAGTAAAACAGTAAAAATAGTGGGATCCATAAATTCATAACTTGGGAAATACCATTAAATCTTAAGTCTATCTAACAAAATGCTTGAGAGAAGAGCCTGAGATAAACATTTGAAAGTATGTTTATTAATTTCAGATGCTTTTTAAAAATATGGCCTCAATCAAATGAATTTATTTGACCAGACTTTTCTGCATATTGATGATCCTCATTTGGTATTCGAAAACATGATTTGAGTAAAGGCATGTGAGAATGTAACATTCAGGCAAATCCGAGAAGATACAAGTCCTTCAGATACTTATTTCTAAAGCTCAGGTCCAACTTTAAAATAAGGAAAATCCCCAAAAAAAAGTCTGCAGGAAAATTTTCCATCCTGTTTTCCTACTGATCGGTCATTCTTTATTTGGGAATGCAGGATACCGTGTCCAGCTCCATTCTTGAGGGAGGGGTAAGAGACTTTTGGCTTCATGCAAGGAAAGTAGCAGAAGCAGCAGAAGTCTTTCTTTTTCTCCCCAAACTCCACCAGAATGGCGCATCCTCTTGGAGCAGGATGCCTTGCAGGGTCCCAAAGACTAATTTCTGGTAGAGTTTGTGGGAGAGAAAGAAAGACTTTTGCTGCTTTCCTTGCATGCAGCCAAAAGCAGAAGCAGAAAGAAGCAGAAAGAAGCAGCCCAGTGGCCAGGTGAGGTGCTTGGGGCGAGTGGGGCAAGTTCCCCACCTCTGCCTTTTCACCTCCCCCATTATTTCGTGTTGTTCGCAATGCAAACAATGCAAGCCTTGTGTTCCCATGGGCCATGTGGGTGGTGCAGCCTTGTGTTCCCATGTAGCCTGGATTAATTGCTTTGAGGGGTGCTTTGGAGGTGACATTTCTCTGCGGACCACCAAAATTTTCTCACGGACCATCAGTGGTCCATGGTCCACCAGTTGGCAACCACTGCTATAAAGCACTGTGAAGCAATATATAGGTCTAAATGCTATTGTGATTGCTACTTGTTGCCCCTGAAGACTCCTTGGGAAGGTAGAAAAGAAGCCATTAAAGGCCACAAAGGAGGAAGGAATGAGAAGTTGTGGAGATATTTGGAAAAGAGGAACATGGTCCTATCCTAAAACTGAAGCAAGTGTGAGAAAAACACTCTGGATAATCTGTCTTGATTTTGTTTAGTATAAGATGTGACACAAGAAAACTTGTTGTAATACCCTGCAACAAGCATTCCTGGAATCTCTGCAATGTTTGTTTCTTGACCTATCTTATCTTGAAGGGGTGATTCAATGAAGCATTGCTTAAAATTGTAGCAAAGTTTTTTCAAACATCGTACTGTAAGTCTTATATATATGAAATATAAAATAACCAAATAGGAAAAGAAACAGGAAATCCTACCATCACATGGTTCATACACATTACTGCCTGCCGTTTTCCTTTTCTGTATTCCTTACAGAATTACAAGACAAGTAATAAACTAGATTTTATATGATTATGATACTTCTGAACTATATTTTCTGCCTCCCAACATTTTTATTTCCAGTTTAAAACAATAGTTCCTGGGAAGATTGGATGGTAAGCAGTTGAAAAAAAAAGATTTATTAAAAGTCTCAAAACCTATTATGTGCTCAATGTTTTTTTCTGAAAACGTAATGTAGGCATCACTTAGGACTATGGTAGGGTGAGCCATGAAGAATTTCAGAGCTCTATCTGATGTTGCAGAGTTATAAAAATGAAAAATTGGGGACCTAGATCACATCTCTGTTGGCTAGAACATTCTTCTATATCAGGGGTGTCAACCTGGTGGCCTGTGGGCCAGATGTGTTACGCCATGCCCACCCCAGCTCTGCGAAGAAGAAAATGTTGCAAAACATAATGTGATGGCAACATGATGCCACACGTTTGACATCCATGCTCTATACACAGGACTAGAATCATTTATTTAGATTTACATTTAATAAGCATTTTAGGAATTTCTGATAGACATACCAAGAGGTTTTTTTAAAACACTATTTTGTTAGTTTGAATTTCTATTCTTGGAAGCTATTCCCATAGCTGGAGAAAGCTCATTTGGGTAACTTCTGGACTTCAAGAGGCTGATGGAGCATTAAAAACTAAACTGTTTGGTGGTGTTATAGTGAATTACCTTTTAAATTTAATTAAAACTTCTTGCTGAACTGAGATGGTAAACCTGATATGTTTTTGTTGGTATGGTTTGCAATCGGCATTTTTGATGGCTCTTTTGCTGCATTCTTCAGCAAATTTACTAAATTAGGAATTAGGTTTGATTGATTGATTGATTTAGTCTGGAGAATGGTCTTACCTACATGTATATATGCTTGCATTGTCTTTGAAGAGAGAAAAGTAAAAAAAAAAAGGGGGGGGGCAGTTTGTACTATTGTGTTCAGGCTCAGATTGTGCTATAGTAAATCATATGAATAATGGCAGGATAGCTATCAGAAGATACACACACACACACACACACACACACACATATATATAAAACAGACAGAAGATATTAGAAGCAGAACACAGCAAACTCCAAGACCAATAAACACAGACCAAGACTCTCAACCAATCAGGAGGAAGAAAAAACCATTCTGACACAGCAATAGGCTGCCCCAAATTTAAATCTGAAACCACTGTAAAAGTCTGACTCACAGACAAACACTATACAGAAGCCTGATGATGGCAGATGAGATTCTGCTGAAACGTTGCTACAACTTTAAAAGCACCACTACTATGACGTGGGAAAATACCTGAACAAAGCTGAATGCCAGACATATATATATATATATATATATATATATATATATATATATATATATATATATATATATAAAAGATTTGGAGTTTTTGCAGCTTATCCTGTATTGCAACAACAGAGATCTTCCCATTCTCATGTACAGAGATCAAAGACACAGAACAATAGGAATAATAACCAGTTTGGGAACAGAGCATTTCAGAGTGTTTTTGGAATATCCCAGTTTTAAACTCTGATGGTTTGCATATGCCTAATCGGTGTTTATCTTTCCTGCTCAAAAAATCCAAGGTCAGCAGCAAACAAGGCAAGGGGAGCCAAAGGAAAGGAGGTCAAAAAAGAACAAAGAAAGAATGAAGGAAATAATAGGTCTTACACTGAATAGCCCCCCTGCCCTGAAAAGTGAACTAATTAGTTGGTTCTCATTTGCTACTGCTGGACAACACTGCTTTTACACAAGGCATAGAAATCAATTTCCCTGAGAAATATCAGGGCAGATTAATTCCCCTTCAGTGGAATCATTCCACTGTAGACAATGTAGGTCATATATGTATGCCTGAATTGTTATTTCTAGAATGAACATCTGAAGAAATAATAATGGTGGCCAGAAATGAAAGTACCCAAATGGCCCTTTTGGAAACTGGGTGAGTATTTCAGTTAATCCAGCCCAGTTGTTATTCGGTCATTTTATAGTAAATAATTTCTTTGATTCATTTGTTCCCATATGTTCCCCTATTAATAATTTGCAGTATTCCCAGTGAGCTTCCTATCCAGATTTTTCCCAATCAATATTTTTCTGCTTCAGTTCCAAAAAAGGGTTGAATTTTTCGATCTCTACCAATGAACCATGTGAGAGAAATTTTCTTTTGAGACCATAAGGAAGAACTACTAGAAAGGTGAAAAAAAGCATAATTCTTTTTAAAACAGCAACTAGTTAGATCTACTGTCCACTGTGGTGCCACCAGGATCTGATCACCAAACTTCTCTGCTGGAGGAGTCTCAACTTCAGAAGCATATACATAATTGTTTTGAAAAGGATCAATCAAAATTCTGTTCTTCTCCGCTTTTTGTTTTTATTTCGTCAGATTATGGACTGGTTGTGCTCAGTTTTCTCTCCCATCTTAACCTTCAGCAGCTGCATTGCCTTTAATATCTTTTCTCTTAATATGTGGGATTGCTAAAAAGCCTTTGGTTTCCTGGTAAGATGAGACATAAAGAATGATAGAAGAAGGAAGAGGAGGAGGAGGAGGAGGAGGAAGGAAGGAAGGAAGGAAGGAAGGAAGGAAGGAAGGAAGGAAGGAAGGAAGGAAAGAAAAGAAAGAAAGAAAGAAAGAAAGAAAGAAAGAAAGAAAGAAAGAAAGAAAGAAAGAAAGAAAGAAAGAAAGAAAATGTTGGAGAGAAAAAAGAAAATGCCTAGGAAGGAACACTTGATGCTGCAATATTTGATGTCTATATATATGGTCCTTATCCAATAATCTTATTCATATTTGATCTACCCAAAATGTTGTTATATGCGGTATCTGCCATCCCGCATCTGATGGGCGGCTCATGAAAGGGAGCGAAGGGAAGAGAAATGACAGGAAGCGAAGTTTCCTCTTGATGAGCGCGCCCCGAATGTCTTGGCACACGCTCTTTTATTGTGCTTTTTTACAAGAAAATGATTTAATTAAAAAGCTCAAGTCAAACATGTTAATCTCATCAGGATGTGCATGTTTACAAAGCTGCATACCGGACAGATTATTTACAAAGTGGATAAGCTTATTTAACAAACGTCTATCTCCTTGTCTCTTGTACGTGCCTTGCAAAGGTCACTGAAGAGACAGAAGTTAATGATTACACGTGAATGATACAATGTTGCAAATGCTTGAATGATACATAGTTGCAATGATACATAGTTACAACATCTCCTCTGTTTTTATTATTTATGACGAGTCTTCTTCCTCGTCCAAGAAGACAGGAACCATTTTTCTGAAATGTTCGCCGTCCCCGTCATCTAGGCAAGAGTGCGACCCGTCAGCTTCAGGGTTGTCCAAGGAGCGGTAACTCAGCAATGACATTTTTTCGTCCGGTGTTGAGGATATAACATGAGCTTGCAATAGCACATTAACATCAGCAGAGGATAATTAATTTTTAAAAATTGTAATATTCTATTAAAACAATAAAGTCCTATAATACAAATCAATATAGTGATTATTAACGATCCTGCCAATGCAGTTAAAATGGTTGTAAGCCATGGCGAATTAGAAAACAAGCCCCCCCTGCTATCAGCATAAAAACAACATTCTTCTTTAAGCATAGCACACAATCCCCCTTGTTTTAAAAAATAACGATCTAAATCTTTACGATTTTGCAAAAGAGGGGGTGTTCCATGGGTACCTGTAGGGATATAAAATCATCAGAGTTATACACACAAGCCATACTTAAATGCAAAATGATTTGGATTTAACAATTTCATCCCCGTGGATACATGCCATGAAACCAGTGTAACAAGTCCAAACAAAAATTGCCAGAGATAAAATACATTCCTTTCAGGCATGATGTTAAAGTTCCTCCTGCAGTGGTATGGATTGCAGGATATCCCCTGGTTGTGTGGGTGCGTCTGCTAAATCGTATTGAAGTGGTGGGTAGAAGTCTTCTATGCAAGAAAAATTGGTTGTATAACTTAAACAAATGCCTTGAAAGTCAGTTATAGTCCAAGCAATATTATATCTTCTATGAGGCTTCTGCAGATCGTCATGGACAGTTCTTTTGAAGCGTCGTTTGTTGACAGGATCAGAGTTCGGGTATATAAAAGCATGACAAGTAGGAGAGAGGGCTATGGACAAGTTAGTTGTAGAACATTTACGAGATGAGGAGGGAATTCAATTAGTAGAAAAAGGATAATAATGACAATAATGACAATAAAGATTAATTTGGTAATTCATCAAGGATGTTAGTTGGGGTGGGGAAACCCATGATACAATATAAGGACATTTAGGTCCCTCTAAATTTAGATTGAATAGAGGAAAAGATTTTAAGGTTCCTTTCCATAGGAAGAGTAAAGAAGGAACAAAAGAGCGAATGGTAGAGTGTTCTTTAAGTAGGATACGAATAAGGTAGAAATTGCAAAGAAGATATAGGCAAGAATATCAGGAAAGAGTTTTAAGATACAGATGTAGCAGAGGAATTCCCATGATAGGGTCTTACTGCCCGACCAGGGATCCAACAAGTGGTCTTGTCTGGCAGTAAGATCGCAGCGTAGCCTCGTCCCCAAGTGAGAAGCTCAGCGGGACCCTGCCAGGCAGGATCTGGCAATCTGCGATAATATACCAGAGGTCTGTTAGGCGGGGGTGAGGGGGAGGAAAAATGATGAGAAGCAGCAGAAGTGGGAGGAATGCCAGTCAGATTAAGAAAGTTTAAAGTGTAAAGACAGATGTTAAGAGAATTTTGCAATGCTGGGAGGTTCGGGGGGTTTTCCCGCAACGAATATCGATCAAGAGCACGTTTCAGAGACAAGTTCGCTCGTACCACAATAGCCTGCCCCTGGCTGTTGTAGGGAATCCCAAACTTGTGAGTTACATCCCATCTGTTACAGAAGTCCTGAAAAGCAGAACTTGTATAGGCAGGTCCATTGTCTGTTTTTATTTCTTTTGGACGTCCCAGCGAGGCAAAGGTACGAATTGAATGATTGATGACATGTTTTACAGTTTCTCTCCTTTGAGGAGTAGCCAGAATAAACCCTGAATATGTATCTATTGAAACGTGCAAATATTTCCAAGGGGCAAAAGGTGGATACTGAGTTACATCCATTTGCCAAATTTCACAAGCTTTTAATCCTCTAGGATTTACTCCTATGGGAATGGAATGTCCTTGCTTACTACATGTGGGGCATTGTTGAATAATGGCAGCAGCTTCTGCCTGAGTTAGAGAAAATTGAAAAGTTATCATAACTTGGCGAGGGAGATTCAAACACACTCCCTGCTTCTATTTTATAATGGACTTTTAAAGCCTCCATAATTTTCCTCCAAGTGACCAAAATGCCAATAGGTGCACGAGGAGGACTATGGAGATGTTCACCAATTTTTTGCCAAGTAGAAATTTTTAAGGACCCTTTCTCTGAATAATTGGGACAATGTTGCCACACATAAGCCAATAATGTAGCAATAGATTTCTTTTTTATAGGAGAGCCCTTTAAATTAGCAGAGTATTTAGAAGAAGAAGCGACTAACTCCCTCAATTCCTTCAGATGCTGCGTCTGCTGTTGAGAAAAGTTTCCACCCATACCTACGAAAAGTCGAGACCGTGTTTCAGATCCGATGACGTGCAATTCGCTTCAGGCCTGGCGATGCACAGCTCCCATCGAGCTGATAAGATATGGGCGCGTTGCTGCGTATCCCCCTTAGGGAATCACGTCGGGCTCACCAGAATGCGGTATCTGCCATCCCGCATCAGATGGGCGGCTCATGAAAGGGAGCGAAGGGAAGAGAAACGACAGGAAGCGAAGTTTCCTCTTGATGAGCGTGCCCCGAATGTCTTGGCACACACTTTTATTGTGCTTTTTTACAAGAAAATGATTTAATTAAAAAGCTCAAGTCAAACATGTTAATCTCATCATGTTTACAAAGCTGCATACTGGACAGATTATTTACAAAGTGGATAAGCTTATTTAACAAACGTCTATCTCCTTGTCTCTTGTACGTGCCTTGCAAAGGTCACTGAAGAGACAGAAGTTAATGATTACACGTGAATGATACAATGTTGCAAATGCTTGAATGATACATAGTTGCAATGATACATAGTTGTAATCACATGAATGATACATAGTTACAACAGTTATAGAGAACAATTTTGTTCTTAAACATAAAGTATACATCCAGGAAACCAATATAATATCAGCATCTTTTGTCATATTTGATCATACTTTCTAACTTTAGCAGAAAACTGTGACTACTTCCACTCTGCATGACTGATGGGTTGGTTTCTCTGAGGAACAGTCATCTTCATTGCTGCTAATATTGGAGCATGAAGAAAAAACAAGGAATCATTCTGTGATTTCCCCCAGTGACTAAAAAGAGCTTGCAAAAAACATTATTTTGATAAGCACTTTGGATAATTCTTTTTTTAAAAAAGTCATCTATATACATGACATACAACATTTTAACATGTCTAATTATTTCCGAGGAAATTTGGGTGTTTTGAATGAAATGAAATTGCCTACCATTGAACCACAACAGAATACAAATAGTCCTCAACGTATGACCACAATTGAGCCCAACATTTCTGTCGTTAAGCAAGACATTTGTTGAGTGAGTTTTGCCCCATTTTACAATCTTTCTTGCCCCAGCTGTTGAGTGAATCGCTACAGCTGATAAGTTAGTAACCCAGTCGTTAAATGAATCCATAGACTTTGCTTGTTGAAAGATCACAAAAGGGGATCACATGATCTTGGGAACACCACAACGGTCATAAATAGGAACCAGTTGCCAAGCATCTGAATTTTGATCACATGATTATGGGGATGCTGCAAAGGTTGTAAGTGTGAAACACAGTCAAAAGTCACTTTTTCAATGCTGTTGTAACTTTGAACAGTCACTAAACAAACTGTTGTAAATCAAGGACTACCTGTAACAGAGCTGCAAGGGACCTGCTCTGTTACCCTGCTCAGGCAAAAGACCCTATACCATTTCAGGCAAATGGCTGTTCAATCTCTTCTTAAAAATCTCCAGTGTAATGGTAGGATTCAATATTTTTTGCTATTGGTTCTGTGGGGGTGGCTTGGTGAGCGTGGCTTGGCTTGGTGGGCATGGCTTGGTGGGTATGGCAGGGAAAGGATACTGTAAAATCTCCATTCCCTCCCCACTCCTGGGGCAAGGATACTGCAAAATCCACATTCCCCCACCCACACCACTAACCTGCTTTCCAGTTCCGTTCTCCTGTGCAGGGCAACAAGAGAAGACCCAGCCGATCAGCTGGGACTCGGGAGGCAGAGAATAGATAGGGGCAGCGACAGTCAGAGGTGGTGTTTGCCGGTTCTCGGGACTACTCAGAATTTCTGCTACTGGTTCTCCAGAATTGGTCAGAACCTGCTGAACACCAACCTCTGCTCCACTGATGGAGGATCCACAACTTCTGAAGGCAAATCAGAGGTGCTATTCAACCTGTTCGCACCTATTTGGGAGAACCGGTGGCGGGGTTTTGGCATGGGTTGCAGATCTTGATAGCAACCCCTTTTGGAATCCAGACTGGCTGAACAAGGATTGCCAACTGCTGCTGGAAGCGTCTCTTCGGGCGACCCATCTCCCCTCCCTCTCCTCTTGCAACTGGCAGTTGTGGCAGGGCCTGGAGGATGGTGTGCACACCTGAGGAGGAGAAGGAGGAGGAGAAGGGTCACCTGAAGGGATGCTTCCAGTGTGGCTGGCGATCCTTGTTCAGCCAGTCTTAATTCCAAAAAGAAGAAATGCAAATAGCAAAGAGCACCAAGGAAAGCCCAGCTGTGGCTTTGAGGGAGATACAGAGAGAGAGAGAGAGAGAGAGAGAGAGAGAGAAAGAGAGAGAGAGAGTGGGGGAGAGAGAGAGGAAGATAGGAAAGAGCGCTTGGCCCGCCATGGCTTTGAGAGAGAGAGGGGAAAAGAGGGAAAGAGAGAAAAAGAGGGGATGAGAGAGGAAGGGAGAAGGGTCTTCTAGTCCAACCCTCTGCTCAGGCAGGAAAACTGAGGCTGCCGAGTGAAGGGCCAGGCAAAGTTGTCAGAATAATCTTTGGAGGGACCCTATACCAGGGGTCTCCAACCTTAGCAGCTTTAAGATTCTGGACTTCAACTCCCGAAATTCCTCCCAGAATTTTGGCAGTTGAAGTCTACAAGTCTTAAAGTTGCCAAGGTTGCCTGCCCTATATCAGTTCAGAGAAATGACTGTCCAGTCTCTTCTTGAAAACCTTCAGTATTGGAGCAAGCAGTTCCACTGGTTAATTGCTCTCATTGTCAGAAAATTTCTCCTTAGTTTTAGGTTGCTTCTTCTTTGTTCAGTTTCGATCCATTGCTGCTTTGTTTTGCCTTCTGCTGCTTTGTGGCAACCCCTCAAAACCCTGTTTTGTGACCTGCCTATCACACTCCTGGACAAACCATGTGGGCCATTTCCTCCTTACAGTGGTCTATTGTATGTGGATGTAGATAAGTCGAAAAAAGGTGAAATTCTTTACAGAACTATAGATACATTGAGGCTGGGGATAACAAGGAGTGGCTGGGAGGGGAGGAACTGGGAGAAACACCCCTTGACATGAGTGATGTTGGGTTGGCCACGCCCACCCAGTCACATGACCACCAAGTCACATCCACCAAATAAGCCATGCCCACAGAACCGGTAGTAAAAAAAATTGAATTCCACCACTGAGACAAATAGTTCCACTGATTAATTCTTCTATGTAACCATCGTTCTATCTGTATTCAAAAGTACATTTGGAAGATAGGGTGGCATTGTAACATACTATCAGTTTTGCAATCTGATGCCTTTCACTAAAATCTCTAAATTCGTAGCAGCTGAAGTGGAGGAGAGTGAGCAGCATAAGTTCCAAATTAAATATATACTTTTTAGATGTAGGAACTATATCTCACTGTATCTACCTAAATGATGCATAAGCTATTGGGCAATGTTATACTTCTGCAGTGTTGCTAGCAGGTGGCTTAAGTAAGCAAAACTACTCCAGATAAATATGAAAAATGGCAGAAATATATTCCTGCTATACAGAATCACAACTCTTATGGTATTTTGACAGTCTGACATTATCACTCTTTGCAAATTACTCCGAGCACATCAGTGAAAATAATAAACCAAACTTCCTCTGTCTTCCATCCCAGAGATCAAGTTAGTAAAATTTGATGCATAAAGCTCAACTCTGGAACTAACTCTTCCAGTTGACAGCTCCAAAAAAGGTTGGTTAGATTGTTAAAAAGTAATTGTTGTAGCTGTCCTTCCTAGTAAAGAAGTAAAACAATTAATTTTTCTAGAGAAGAAAGAGTGTGTAATGAAATGAGAGAAAGTTATTTTTGATCTCACTGAAAATGTAGGTGAAAGAAAATGGATTTAAGGAGTATTATTATAGTGTGTATATATGTGTGTGTGTGTGTGTGTTATTATTGAAGAGGACATTTTACCTATTGGAGAATTCTGAAGTTGTATTTTTACAGACTTTTTTTTTTTTTTGCATGAATGGCTCCACATAAAATTTCCCCAGAGCCAAATATTTTAGAATCCTCACATTGCAATACTTTATAGGAAGATATAAATAGGCTTTGTTCTGCCAAATTAGTTTGAATATCAATCATGACAAGAATATTTGAAGTGTGGGAATGAGCACCTTTTCAAATCCAAAGAAGGAAATGTGTTTCAGATCTGGAACTAGACATCTCTAGTTTTACTTCTTTACTTCTTAAAGAAACCCTTTTGAAAGGACATCATGTTGGTACAAAACCAGTTAGCATCCAGCAATTTCTTCCTTAAAGAGGATAATTGAAAAGATCATACATTTAATCTGCAGTGCAGAATGCTAAATGTATGAGTTAAGTACTGTAGGGGGACAGCCAGGTTTTTATATCCAAAAATTAGAAGGAATCTGGTAGCATTTTTTGCAGAAGAGAAAATGTTATTTAAGGTATATGATTTTTCACAAGCTGAACCTCACTTCAGCAAATGGAACCTAAGGTATGTAGGAGTTAAATTGGGGTGGGGGGGAATTGGACTGGTTATGCAGATGCAGATTATCAATTAACCACTGTAATGTGTTCAAAATCTATTGTGTTTATGGAGATCTTCAAAGATTGCTTGGCATCTTTTCATGAATGTGAGTTCAGTCCTCTTTGCTCAATGCTGCTGATGAAGGTTTTTTTTTTTCCAAAATGGCTGCCAAAATAGGATACAACAACTATTTTTAATTCATAACTCCCAATTCTATGAGAGATGTGTTCTGTCCTTAATTAACATACTCGAGATCCCCGTGCTTTGATTGGCCAAAGCGCGGGGCTCTCCGATTGGTCAGGCGAGCCGCGCCGATTGGCTCGCTAGGAATCTCCCGCGATTGGTCCATTCGGATCACGGGAGATTCAAAGCGGTGCCATTGGCCGCGGCCGCGGCGGCGAAAAGAATAAAAGCTGCGGGCTTTTTTCCTTTCGCCAGTTCGGTTCCAACTTACTAATAAAGAGCTTGCACTAAAGTCACCGACTCCTGGCATCATTTCGCGGACACAACACTGGCGACGAAGGTGGGATCCAGACCCTGAACCGAACCACGTGTCCGACGGAAGCCAGACGAACCACCGAGATGGCGAAAATCGCACCACCCGCACCCTTCAACCCCGCCACCGAGGACTGGGAATCGTTCTCCAACCGATTCCGCATGTACCTCGAGTGCAGCGGCTTGAAGGACACCACCGGCCCCATGAAGCGTGCCGTCTTCCTGACCCACTGCGGGACCGAGGTATTCCAGATGGCCAAGGCGCTCGCCAAACCCGCCGATGTGACTGCGATGGACTGGGATGTCCTCGAACCCATACTTCGGCGGCACTACGCTCCAGAGGTACCCATCCTGATCCGGCGCAACGAGTTCTACCGGCGGGACCAGAGGTCGGGTGAGAGCTTCAGCGACTTCGTCGCCGAGCTGCGGCGTTTAGGGGGGCTCTGCGAATTCGACAACCTAAATGACGCCCTGTGAGACCGAATCGTGCTCAGTTTGTGGGACCCCGTCCTCCAGAGCCGGCTGATGGCCAAGGGCAACATCAGCCTAGCAGACACCCTCACCGCAGCCGCAGCCGCCGAAGCAACCCGAACTTCCGCCGACCGCATGTGCAGACCGAACACTGGGGACCGCAGCGGAAACAACAACCTGGCGAGGTCGACCGAGCCCCAACCCGAGACAACCCAGGGCAATTTCCACTCAGCATCGGGCACTTCCGATGACGAGGAGGACATCCATCGACTCCAGACAGGCCGCGACCCACGGAACCGGCGAGGTCGTAAGTCGAGGACCAACTGTGCCGGTTGCGGCGGCGACCACCCCAGGTTGAAATGCCAGTTTTTTGAATCGATCTGCCGGCATTGCGACAAGAAGGGACACATTGCCCGTGTCTGCCGCCTGAAGAAAAATCGCAGCCCGTCACGATGGGACCAGAACTACCGGAGGAGAGAAAGCACACCACCCCGGACCAGAGATCGCCCCTCGGACAGCCGATGGGACCGGAACGGACGATCCTCGCGAGGCGGCGACAACCGGCAGAGAGAGGAGACCCACCAGACGGTCACCATCGGCCACGCCATCACCAACGACGCCCGGAAGGTCCACATGGAGGTAGGCATCGAGGGCCAGCCATGCAAAATGGAAGTGGACTCCGGGTCCTACCTTTCCATGATTGCATGGCATGAAATAAAGCGCTTGGTGCCCACCCTCCAAAGGAGGAACGTAGACAGCCAGAGACTCATTGTAAAGGACTACCAGGGAAACCGCATCCCGGTAGTCGGAACCAAACACTTCAACATCATGTATAAGGGGCACACCGCACGACTTCCCCTGACAATCGTCGACCGCGACCGCCCAAGCCTACTGGGACTACAATGGTTCACCCCGCTCGACATCGCACTCACGGGAGTCGACCACGTCACCGACGACAGCTGGGAGCAGCAACTGGCCCGGGAGTTCCAAGAGGTCTTCGACGGAAACCTAGGCAAGTACCGAGGGCCCCTTATATCTTTCGACCTAGACCCTAATGTCCCCCCAAAACGCCTGAAACCAAGGCGGGTGCCATTCGCACTGAAACCCAAGATAGACGAGCAAATTGACAAGCTCGTTAAACAAGGCGTTCTACAGCCCATAGACCACGCCCGGTGGGAGACCCCCATAGTCACCCCGATCAAGCCCGATGGGTCGGTGAGGATCTGTGGGGACTATAAGGCCACCCTAAATGGCGCGCTGCAACAAAGCGCCTACCCCGTCCCAGTAGTGCAACACCTACTGCACTCACTGGGAGGGGGCAAGGTTTTCGCCAAGCTCGACCTCGCCCAGGCATACCAACAGTTGCCAGTCGATGAGCAAACGGCAGAAGCGCAAACCATAGTCACCCACCGGGGGGCATTCAAATGCAACCGACTCCAATTCGGAGTCAGCGTGGCACCGGGCATATTCCAAAGCCTAATGGAGAGACTATTGCAAGGTATCAAGGGGGTGGTACCTTACTTCGACGACGTCCTAGTGTTGGTAGCCAACCAATCCAAACTAGAGGGTCGCCTAAGGGAGGTCCTAACCAAATTTAAAGAGACCGGACTAAAAGTCAAGAGGGAGAAATGCCAGCTATGCACGGAACGAGTAGAATTCCTGGGCTACCTCCTAGACCGTCACGGCATTCACCCCACAAACAAAAAAATCAAGGCCATCAAAGAAGCCCCCACACCCAAGTCAAAGACGGAACTACAGGCGTTCTTGGGGTTACTGAACTTTTACAATGTTTTCTTACCCCAAAAGGCGACGGCGGCGGAGCCCTTGCATAGGCTCCTGGACAAGGCGGCGACCTGGACTTTGGGGAAACGCGAACAAGCCGCTTTCCAAAGAACAAAGGACCTCCTCACCTCGGACGCCGTCCTTATACAATTCAACGAGACCCTACCTCTGGCCGTCACATGCGACGCATCACCCTTCGGCGTCGGCGCTGTCCTCAGCCATACCCTTCCCGACAGAAAAGAAGCGCCCATCGCATTCTTTTCAAGGACCCTCACCAAACCGGAGCGGAACTATAGCCAACTGGACAAAGAGGCTCTGGCTATCGTTGCCGCCGTAAAACGATTCCACGAATATCTCTACGGCCGGACTTTCACCATCATAACGGATCACAAGCCGCTGCTGGGAATCCTTGCAGGAAACCGGGCCACCCCGAACATCCTGTCTCCCCAAATGACAAGGTGGTCCGAGTTCTTGGCAGCCTACAACTACGAACTCATACACAGACCGGGTAAGACGATCTCCCATGCAGATGCCTTAAGCCGCTCGCCGCTACCGGAACCCGACACCGACCCAGCACCCACGACGACCACCCTCAGCATAGAGACTCTACCCAACCTGCCCATAACCACGTCAGACATTGCCCGAGAGACTAATAAAGACAAACGTCTGGTGCGGGTGTTGCATTGGGTGGAGAAAGGGTGGCCGGAAAGGGACAACGACGAGTCCGTCAAAACGTTCCGAAACCGCCAAACGGAACTCTCCTTATTAAAAGGGTGCATACTATGGGGGGATAGGGTGGTCATTCCAGAAAAGCTACAGGGGAAGGTTTTGGAACTGCTACACGAGGGGCACCCTGGCATCGTTAGGACTAAAGCCCTGGCCAGAAGTTACGCTTGGTGGCCAGGGATGGACAAACAAATAGAGGCCTGGGTAGCTAGGTGTCAACGATGCCAGGAAACTAGGCCAAGCCCACCCACAGCACCCGTCCTAGAGTGGGAAACCCCAAGGGGATCCATATAGACTTGGTCTAGGATCCATATAGATTTCGCCGGGCCCACAAAAGGACACACCTTCCTCATAACAGTTGACGCTTACTCCAACTGGCTGGAGGTAAGCAACATGAAGACGACAACCACGGAGGCCGTGATCAAGGAACTCTGCAAACTCTTTGCAACACACGGCCTCCCAGACGTCGTCGTCTCCGACAACGGGCCCCAGTTCACCTCGCTGGAATTCGAAAAATTCCGAGCGGAAAGGGGCATCCGCCACGCGCTGACAGCACCGGCGCACCCGGCGGCGAACGGTAGGGCGGAATGGATGGTCCAATTCACTAAAAAGACCATCCGGAAAATAGACCACGGGGAGATCCAGGAGAAAATCAACAAACTACTCTTCACCCAACACATAACCCCAAATACCACAATCAATAAAAGCCCAGCCGAACTATTAATGGGCAGGAAACTAAGGTCCCCACTCGACAGGTTACACCCCACGTATAACCCGGAGAGGCCCCCAGACTCAAACAGCAAACACCGAACCTTCGCACCCGGCGACCCCGTATACGCAAAAAACCTGACGGGAGACCCACTATGGATTCCAGCCGTTATCACACAAACAACAGGCCCACACTCGTACCGGCTACAAACAGCAGACGGACGAGCGTGGAAACGCCACATCGACCAACTAAGGTCGAGGACTACCAACCAACAAACCACCGATGCACAAACAGGCGAAACCAACCCCCACAACACAAACCAAGGGGGGAGGGAATACCCAGGGGACCAAAACCAAAGAAGAATAAACCAGCAGTACTAACCAGAAAGCAGCCATCACGACCCCTCGCCAGGAAGGAACAGCCAGGCCAGCTCGACCGACCCGGAAAGACCGAGCGGGAGCGGCGAAACCCGCAGCTCAACCAACCCGGAAGGCCCAGGAGGGAGCTACGGAGAAAGGACCGGTCCGATCGACCAGCCGGTTCCCACGACGGCAGCAGGAGCAGCAGAGATCCCGACCGAACCGGCCGGGATCCAGCCTACAACTGAGTTGCGCAGGTCAAGTAGGCCCAGACGGAGCCCCGCCTACCTACGTGACTACGCAATGTAAGGACTGAACCAAGAGGGGAGGGGTGTTCTGTCCTTAATTAACATACTCGAGATCCCCGCGCTTTGATTGGCCAAAGCGCGGGGCTCTCCGATTGGTCAGGCGAGCCGCGCCGATTGGCTCGCTAGGAATCTCCCGCGATTGGTCCATTCGGATCGCGGGAGATTCAAAGCGGTGCCATTGGCCGCGTCCGCGGCGG
Organism: Hydrophis major; assembly: GCA_033807585.1. Taxonomy (NCBI): domain Eukaryota; kingdom Metazoa; phylum Chordata; class Lepidosauria; order Squamata; family Elapidae; genus Hydrophis; species Hydrophis major. The sequence goes on along the minus strand of CM066328.1, from coordinate 112,187,107 downwards.
CGAAAGGAATAAAAGGCGCGGGCTTTTTTCCTTTCGCCAGTTCGGTTCCAACTTACTTATAAAGAGCTTGCACTAAAGTCACCGACTCCTGGCATCATTTCACGGACACAACAAGATGAGACATATGTATGTGAATAACATGCATACAGGTAGCTCTTGACATACAACTGTTTGTTTAGAAAACATTTGAAGTCACAATATACTCAAAAAAGTTATTTTCAATCAGTTATTTTCAAGCACTTATGACCATTGCAGCATGCCAAGGGTCATGTGATCATAATTCAAGTGCTTGGCCTGTATTTACAACAGTTGAGGGATCTGCGGATCACGTGGCCACTATTTGTGACCTTTCCAACTAGCTGATGATAAGCATAGTCAATAAGGGAACCCAGATTTGCCAGCAGTGTGCAGCAGCAGCAGCAGCCAAAAAAGCTAAGATCGTACAATCTTTGCTTGTATAAACAGAGACATAGAATCAAAATCACATGAAGTATTAATAAAGCCTTAGTAAGAACACAACTGGAATACTGAATCCAGTTTTGGTCACCACATTACAAAAAAGATGTTGAGATTTTGGGAGAAAGTGCAAAGAAGAACAATTAAGATGATTAAAGGCCTGGAGACAAAAAGATATGAAGAAAGAGTTGCAGGATTTGGGTTTGGCTAGCCTAAAGAAAAGGACTAGTGGGGGACATGACAGCAGTATTCCAGTATTTGAGAGGCTACCACAAAGTGGAGGGGGTCAATTTATTTTTAAAGCACCAGAGGGCAGGACAAGAAAGACTGGATGGCAATGAATCAAGGAGAGAAGCAACCTGGAATTAAAGAGAAACTTCCTAACAGGAGCGGTGGGTTTCTACCAGTTCTGTCCACCTCTGTAGAACCATTGGCTCCGAAGAGCAGGAGACATAGAACCTGCTGGTGTTTTTGCCCACCTGCCCACCTGGGCTCTTACCTGACCTTTATTTCCTGATTTTTCAACTTCAGCTGCCGTGCGAGGCAGTTTAAAAAGAAGGAAAAAAGGGCTTTTTGAAAGGTTGCTTCTCAGGTGCTGATGACGATTTACAGGCGCGCTCAGGGAAGCACATCATAAATCACCCAACCTCATAAATCACCAAATCAATAGTTAACCCTGTTGTATCCCACCCCTGCCTAACAGTGAGGACAATTAACCATTGGGACAGCTTGTCTTCAGATGTTGTGGGTGCTTCATCACTGGTGGTTTTTAAGAAGATACTGGAAGGCCATTTGTCCTGCTTGAGCAGTGGGTTGGACTAGAAAATCTTGAAGCTTCCAGCTCTATTCTGATAAATTGATTGATTGTCTTAACTGCAATGATTTGCTTAACTGTGGCAAAAACAAAAGATTGTAAAATTGGGCAAGACTCACTTAACAACTGCCTTGCTTAGTAGTGGACATTCTCGTAATTCTGGATGAAAGATAAGGATTAACTATAATAACACAATGCATATAGGTCAATAAGTCAAGCAGATGTGGGAAGGGATGGACCTAGTTTCAGGTGCAAAAGCTACCTATGGAAGGTTTTCCAAAAAACGTTCATACTATAACACAGACATAAGCTACTATCTCCAAAGAACGGGATATTTCTGAAATTGGTCAGTTTGAATAAATTTGGTCCATGTCACTTGGGCACATGAATAAGACATTCTCCCATCCTCGCTGTGCTGGACAGGCAGATACAAATGTGAACCAAAGGTTTTGGTCTGAGCCAGGAAAAGCAACTAGAATTTTGGGAGAGTTGTTTAGTCCACCTTATTCTACTGACCTACGACTTCTTGATTTTTCTTAGTCAATCCACATCATCTGAATAGGGCCAAAGTTAGATACTTTGTCTCAGTCCTTTGCAGGAAGAAAAGCATATAAATGAAATAAACATTAGCTTTATGAAGTAATAAGCTGCTTTTAAAGAAAAAAACAGACACAAAATAGTTTGGCCTACTACTACACACCATAGTTAGGATTGATTGGGGCCGAAGGAAAGTTTTAATACTGCATATTCCAGTTATGGTTTATTTATATTAGCGGTAATTGCATTAAAAATTGCAGTATCTGCTGGGGAACAGAACTATGCTTTTAATGCTCCCTCCCCCAAAATCAGGTAGTTAAAACTATACAACCGATTAATATTTCAAGAATAAGAAAGAGCAAGCCATTTAGCAACCTCCATTTATTCTACTCGTACTACCAAGAAGAGTAATGCTTGTTAATTCTGTATTTACACTTAAAACTGCCTTTTGAGAAAAGAAATCAAATAAGTTCTGTATGGCATTTCCACGGGTCAGAAGGATGGTTTCACTGAAGCAGTAAATTAGTCTCTGGCCATAAGTCCTCATTTATATCAAGGCCTGGCTTTTTAAAATAGGCTTTCATTTTATGGATTTGAAAAGGGAACATTTTAGTGAAGCTCATATAGAGTGATGATTTTTGGTTGCTAGCTAAGAGCTGACATGTTTTCCTTTAATTTAAATTCCCTGGAATGTTGCCAAAGAGCACTTTCTGCATGCAGTTTTAGGAATTTCCACTTGGGGGAGCTTTATGATTGAAATTTTAATATTTTATTAAATTTAAATATTTGCAATGCAGATTGATGGAATAAACAAAAAATAAAAGCTGTTTGTGAACATGTAATGGCAAATTGCTTGGATTTGTTTAGAAGCGCTAGTCAAAGATGAAATGATCTGATTTGGTTAAGTGAAAAATGTTTATCTTTAAAACATGACAAGCCTGGAAGTCCCCCTCTCCCCCAACAGCATACATTATTTCTGATCTTCCATTGAGCAAGAAAGAATAAAATTCTCCAAAAATACACTGTGGGTTCTAATGCGACACAAATTATTTGTATTTGGTGAACTTTCTATTAAAAACATCTTTAGCTTTATTAAACTTTATTCAAAAGAAAATAACAAAACCATTGCCACCTTCCTACTTCACTTTAGATGTCAACTTTAATGCTATTCAAGCACTACCCTATCATATAATTAAACAAATAGGTAGTAACTATTTTGGACAGAAGTTATAATTCTGGAACTGACCAGAGTCAAATTTAATCAACATTTCTATTCTCACAATAGCTGCAGGAGTTTATGAGAAAATCCAAATCAGGTCATAAGATGGTTGTTCTTCCCAGTTTTGATTCACTGGACAGAAAGATTATCACTGATAGGTTTAGACCAATATTTCTCACAAGCGCCAAGGCTTATATCTGTTTTCCATATGCTAAGCTTTATGTTTTCTATTTTGAAACAAGTATGATCCAATTTTTCCTTAGACATGTTGAGGAGTCTTCAATAAGACTCATTCCATTAATTTGCATTCCATGAATTTGCCCAGAACAATTGGTCTTTGTTCCCTGAATCAATTCTGTAAACATTTTGGGGGAAATTGCTTTTTTGGGGTCAATTGTACAATCTTCTGTTTACATATTTTTATTAGGAAAGTAACAGTTTCCTATTAAATTCTTTAAGGACACTCTTGAAAGACCTTACCTGAACCTTGGTGAGCAAACATAGATACACCAGCTAAGGTGTTGATCTTGGATTGGGTAAAACCAGGGACAATCTATTATTTTGCTTCAAAACTCACTGGATTGTTGTTTTGAAACCCATTCTATTTCCTTTAGCCCAACTTGCCTCATGGGATTATTGTAACGCTTCACTGCTCAGACAAATCCACCCCGTAAAGATTGGAATGGAATCAAAATTATATACAGATAGTCTGTGGTGGGATTCAAATTTTTTTACTGCCGGTTCTGTGGCATGGTGGATGTGGCTTGGTGGTCATGTGATTGGATGGGCATGGCCAACTCAATGTCACTCATGTCAAGGGGTGCCTCACCTAGCCCCTCCCCTCCCAGCCATTCCTTGTCACACCCAGCCTCAACATATCTATAGTTCTGTAAAATTGTTGTTCACCTTTTTTTGACTTTATTATTTACGTATTATAGATGTACTTTCATGGACCACTGAAAGGAGGAAATGGCTCACGTGCTTTGCCCAAGAGTGCGATATAGGCAACAGGCTTTTAAGGGGCTGCCACAAATAAGGGGGGGGGGGGCAATGTATTTTCCAAAAAAGCAGAATGCAAACAAGAAGCAATGGATGGAAACTGAACAAAGAGAGAAGCAACCTAAAACTAAGTGGAAACTTCCTGACAGTGAGAACAATTAACCAGTGGACCTGCTTGTCTCCAGAAGTTCTGGGTGCTCAATCACTGGAAGTTTTTCAGAAAAGACTGGACAGCCATTTCTCTGAAAGACCTCCAGCGGCCTTTTGCTTTCTTGTGGGCAGAAGTGGTAGTGGGGCTTGGAGCACCCCCCACTCCAGCTTCCCAAAGCACCTCCACTCCAGCTTCCCAAAGCACCTCCAGCGACCTCTTGCTTTCTTGTGGGCAGAAGTGGTAGTGGGGCTTGGAGCACCCCCCACTCCAGCTTCCCAAAGCACCCCCCACTCCAGCTTCCCAAAGCAGCAGCAGCAGGATCATCCACCCACCCTCCCAAAGACCTCTGGTGGCCACTTGCTTTCTTGAGGGTGGTGGAAACGTGAGGACAGGGTGGGTGGATGTCCCAGCTGGGGCTGCACATGTGGTGCACAATTTTCAGCAGCCCCAGCTGGGACATCCACCCACCCTCGTTGTGCCTCAGCCACCACGTGGTAGGGAAAGCTGGGAAAGCATCACGTGGGATGAAGCCACACCAGCTTAGCCAGCCAGCCAAGCCCTGGGATGGTAGGGAAGGCCTGGAAAAAATCTGGGAATGGTGGGGGAGGGGCTAGTGTGACTCACAGGCTTACCTGTGAGCAGGAAGATCAGAACTGCTCAGTTGTGGGCCAGCCACCATGGAAGGCTAGAATAGCAAGCCACAAGGATGCAGGGAGAGGAGGAGTGACTGGGCAGGGTGAGTGACAGGCAGGCGGGCGGGTGAGCAAGTGAATAAGTGGAGACTGGGTGACCAGGTTGGGGGTGTGGCCAGCCAGATGTTGCTACTGGTTCAATGACCCACGCCAAATTCTTGCTACTGGTTCACCCGATCTGGTGCGAACTGGCTGCATACCACCTCTGAGATAGTCCTTGACTTATGACCACAAATGAGACCAAAATTTCTATGAAGTAAGACATTTGTTAAGTGAATTTTGCCCCATTTAATGACTTTTCTTGCTTCAGTTGTTAAGAGAATCACTGCAGTTGAGAAACCTGGTTGTTAAGTGTATCTGGCTTCCCCATTTATTTGCTTGTCAGAAGGTCACAAAAGGTAATCATGACCTTGGGAGACAGCAATGTTCATAAATATGAAACAGTTGTCAAGCATCTGAATTTTAATACATGATCACAAGGATGCTGGAAACGTCATAACTGTGAAAGATGGTCATAAGTCACTTTTTTCAGTGCCAATGTAACTTTGAACAGTCACTAAATGAACTGTTGTAAGTCAAGGACTATGTGTACTTTATCTCAATCCTTTGCAGGACTCTATTCTTCCCCCTAGTTACTTTTATCACCAGGACTCCTGTTTATAGTATTTTTCACAACATCATCTTATTAAATTACATACATATTCCCATTCCAAATCAATATACTTCTTCCATCACCACAAGCATCACCTATACATTTATTCATAAATATATTAAAGAAGGAAAGAGACACCACACATTCTTGAATTGATCCCTGCTCAGTGTTGGACTAGTTTGCTAAGCATTTTATTTATTCTCATGTATGGTTTGCTTCCATCATAGGCTGCTCTTATCACACGCGGCAATTAATGTTCAGCTTCTTAGTTCTGCAAAACATTCCCTAATTCAAACTTATTTGCTTTATCTATGCCAACATGCATACAGTAAAGAAATGTACAGTAAATCTGGTGTATGAGCATCCCCTTTTTGGCATGAAACCACTCTGCATTTCCCAGAGTTTGCTCGCTGTCACCTCTAATTCCTTTCAACCAGGATTCTTCCAAAAGTCTTCCCAAGCATACTTAACTAATCCCTTTGGACTTTTAGCGTTTATTCTTGCTAACTTGCTTTTTGTACAGGGGAACAATAACAGCATTCTTTCCAATGTCAGCAGATTCAGCCTTCACACAGCATAAACAATACATGTCTATTATTTTAACATTTCTCCAATTGCCCAATTGCCCTATTTACATAGAGTTTTAATGTATAGATGGGTCCCAGGTTGTTGTAGATTAATAACCCTATAGTCATGAAATTTTTCACCATTTTGGCAGCATTTTCACTATTTGTTGTCTTCAATGCTAGCATTGATAGCTTTTGTTTCAGGTTTGTTTTTATTCCCATATAAATCTGGAAAATATTCTTTCTGGCATTTTCTGGTTGCACTTCTGCTGACGGGTCCCTATTTAATTGTTTTAACCTATTTATAAAATAGTACTTTAATTCTATAAACATCACTGTGTTTGAGTAATGCATTTTTAAATTTTTTAAATAAATTTTATTGAATAAACATTAAAAACAATTGAATACGGTGCGACTTTCTTGGGCATCATTTTGACCATACAAACTATATTATAGAGATATACATAACAGTTAATTTCCTTTCTCCCTTATGTTATTAGTATAGTGCTAGCTGCATATTATTCCTACTTATATTTATTTACATTTATATACATTTATATACATATTTACAACTGTCTTTTATACTCGTGCATTCGTATCATCTCATACTTGTCCACTATATTCCATTCTCTTTGGTTTTCAAAACTTTAACTTTCATTCCTATAAACCCTTTCGTTCTTTTTCCTTGACTCTAGCCATTGATACATTTTATAATACTCTGTCTTATAATACTTCATAATACTCTGTCTCACCCTTATCTTTGATTTCTGAAGTTAGTCTGTCCATCTCTGCACAGAGTAATATTTTCTTTATTATTTCACTTTCGGTAGGAGTATCTTCATTCTTTCAGTTTTGGGCATACACCAATCTTGCAGCTGTTATTATATGTATCATTAAATATTTTGTTCCTTACTGTATTTCTCATTAATAATTCCTAGTAAGAATGTTTCTGGTTTGAACTCTACTTTCTGGTTAACCATCTCTTCTATCCAAACCTTTATTTTCCACCAGTATGTTTTTGCTTTTATACATTTCCACCACATATGATAATAGGTCTCTGTCTTTATGTTACATTTCCAACAATGTGGTGATATACTTTTACTAATTTTGGCCACTCTAGTTGGAGGAAGATGTCTTCTGTAAAACATTTTATATTGGTTCTCTTGATACATTTTTATACAAAGTTGCCAATTTTTATACAAAGTTGCCAATTTCTATTTCTTTCCCATAACTTTTGCCAATTGTCTAACTCAATATTATAACTGAAATTTTGAGCCCATTTTATCATTACTTCTTTGACTAGTAGAGTAATGCATTTTTATAATCCTCTTTTTCTTGTGTTATTCATGGTACAAGATCTTTGTCTCATCCTAATTTTTACAGAAATCATTCTCATACTGTTTTTTCTCATAATCTTTTTTCCTTCATCTTTCTATTTAGTTTCTCTTATTTACTAGCGTAACCCTACATTCTTCTGAGATAATTATAACCTAATTATTTTTTCTCTGTGTCCTGAAGCTCCAACATTCCTTACATGTACTTTTGATTAATTTTGTTATGAGATTAATCTGTTTTATGATATTTCTTATATAACTCATATTTTCACTTTGTGCAGTTGGTCATTTTTTAAAGTCTTTTCTCCCTTTCCCTTCCCTTTTTCAATGCACATTTTCCACTAAAATCTAGTCTTGGCACTACTGAATACTGGTCAGTTCCATATTCTCATCATCCATATACCCTTCATTAATACTCTTAAACTTTCATCATCAACTATCAAAGCAATCATGATTTTGATGCATTTGTTTTGTAGGAATAGATCTGGTCTCAACAATAGTCAAATAATAGAATTGTATTTGGCCAAAATTGGAAAAATGAGAAAATTTTCAGGAGGAAGTAATTAAGAAAACAATGGAATGTGCAGAAATGAGCAGATTAACATTAGCAATTAGAGAGCAAGAAGAAAAAGAGTATTCTAAAATATGGGATTTATTCTATCAATGGTTAAATAGAAAAGTAAGAAATTGAAGTATATTATAATAGTAATGATGTGCTATAACTGATTATCTTTAAATAAAGCATAATATGAATAAAAATTTAGTAAGAATTGAGATGTGCTCTAAAGAATAATATGGAATTGAAATTAAAGGCTAATGATTGTAAAGTAACAATATAATATGATATGAAAATTAATTAATGCAATATGGATGTAAATTTAAGAGGAAAAGACTATAGATATTGTGCACAAGACATATCTACCAACCGACACACTGTACAATTGAAAGGTTTTATTTGTTATTTTATGTATTATGTTTTGTGTTTATGTTTGTTGTTAATAATAAAAAAAACTTTTTATAAAAAAAAAAACAATATACAGAGAAGTTTTCTTCTTTCACTAGAATGACCAGAAACCAGAGGGGTTTTTTTTAGTCCGTATTATGATCACTGCTAAGTCCTGAGCATGGGCGCAAGGAACGGAGACGAGACGTCGAATGGTGACTTCAACTCTTTATTGTGAAATAAGAACAGAGCAAATACTTGGGTAGCAGCAGCTCTTTTATAGAGCTGGCTGCTGTCAAAACAACCAATGATTTGAGTTTACCACTCTCACAAGCGTCCAATCAGAGAGGCCCGTTAACAGCCAATCAGACTGGCCAGAAACGACCAATCATGACTCGCTATTCGCGGGCCAATGAGAAGTGCAGGATTATGAGCCTGCTGCAAAATAAAGCTATTTAGGGTTGTTACTGATGTGTTGGCTTAGTCCATAACCCCCCTTCCCAGGTTCCGTCTGAGGGGTGGGGTGACGTATTCTGGTAAATAGGCAGGTCGCTTCACCTGTCTGCTTGACCTGCGCTGTTCCACCTGTTTCTGTCCTGGCTCTGGTTCCTGGGCTGCTAGCTGGGCTGGATGGCAAAAACGGTCCCGCTGTTCCGTCGAATGGCTCTGGGCTGTTCTCTCTGCTTCTGCCAGTGCTGTCTTCCGGGTTCCCTGGATCTGTTCTCATTGCGGTGCTGTCATGCGGTGAGGCCACTCCCCGGCTCGGTTCTCCTTCTGGTGATGAGTATCCCTTGGTTGGTTGTGTAAACTGCTGGGTTTCGATTGTGAAGTCATCTGTTATTTCTTTTTTGGCCTCCTCGATGTTCCTTCCCCCCCCCCAGTTAGAGATTTAGGGGCTGAGATAGGACTAGGTGCTAGTCTGGAATGGAGTTGGTCTATGTGGCACTTCCACAACTTACTATCTGCAGTTTATAGGCAATAGGATCGGGGTCCCGTAAGTTGAGTTATGGTAGCGGGGACCCACAATGGGTCGCCCGAGAAGTTTTTCGCAAACACGGGGTCACCTTCCTGGAATGCCCAACACTTGCTGCTGGATCCTGGGGGTTGTTCAGGCGTGTAATTTGGGTGGAGGCGATCGAGATGCAAGCGAAGTTTCCGGCCCATCGGGAGTTCAGCTGGGGTTCTGTTCATGGTGCTACTTGGGGTTATGTGTTGGAGGAGAAGCATCTGGGTTATTTTGTCGTCAATGTTGCCGTGGTCCATTTTGTGCAAAGTCTTTTTTACAAATTGAACCATTCGCTCAGCTGCAGGGTGAGCTGGCGATGTTAAGGCATGGCGGATGCCCCAGTCTGCCAGGTACTGTTCGAATGCCAGGGCAGTGAATTGGGGGCCATTATCGGAGACCAGGACATCCGGCAATCCGTGGGTAGCGAATAGCTTATTCAGTTTTTTAGTGACCGCCTCTGTGGTGGTGCTTTTCATCTTGTGGACCTCGAGCCAGTTAGAATAGGCATCCACTGTTAGGAGGAAAGTGTGTCCTCTTGTGGGTCCAGCAAAATCAATATGGATACAGGACCAAGGACCTCGAGGCATTTCCCACTGAGTTGGGGGAGTTTTTGGAGGAGTAGAGCGAGTCTCCCGGCATTTGCTGCACTTTGCTACCCAGGTCTCTATCTGTTTGTCTAACCCAGGCCACCATGTGCAACTCATGGCCATAATACCTGGATGTCCATTGTGCAACATTTTTAATACCTTATGTTGCAATTTCTCCGTGATTACAACTCTGTCTCCCCACAAGATGCAGCCCTTTTGGGAGAATAGTTCTGTCTGTCGATTTCTGAATGGTTTGAAAGTGTCGTTGGGTGTGCTGACTGGCCAACCCCATTCCACCCAGCTGAGGACTCGTGCCAACACAGGGTCCTTTTTTGTTTCTGAGGCGATGTCTCGAGCGGTCAGCGGCAGCGATTTAAGGGTTTTGATTTGCAATACGGCTAAGGTTGGAGCTGGGTCTTCTATGACGTCTGGTAGTGGAGAGCGGCTCAAAGCGTCAGCGAGGGAATGGCTTTCCCCGGGTGGTGTTGCAATCGGTAATCGTAGGCGGCTAAAAATTCCGACCAACATGTCATTCTTGGTGATAAGATATGGGGAGTTGGTTTGTTTCCCGCCAAAATACCAAGTAGCGGCTTGTGGTCTGTAATTATGGCAAAGGGTCTCCCATACACATATTCATGGAAATGTTTAATTGCAGATACAATAGCGAGAGCCTCTTTATCAAGTTGACTATAGTTCCTTTCAGTCTTAGACAAGGTTCTCAAAAAGAATGCAATAGGTGCCTCATTCCCATTTGGTAGGACATGGCTTAAAATGGCTCCCACTCCGAATGGTGAGGCATCACAGGTAACCGTTAAGGGTAGAGTCTCGTTGTATTGTATCAATACAGCATCGGAGGTTAAGAGGTCTATTACTTGTTGGAATGCCCATTCTTCACGCCGTCCCCAGACCCAGGAAGCCTTTTTGTTGAGAAGTCTATGTAGGGGCTCGGCTACAGTCACCTTCTGGGGCAAGAAGATGTTATAAAAGTTAATGAGTCCCAAGAGGGCTTGGAGGTCTGCCTTATTCCTCGGTCTTGGGGTGTTTTTGATTCCTATTTGTGGGCCAATGAGAAGTGCAGGATTATGAGCCTGCTGCAAAGTAAAGCTACTTAGGGTTGTTACTGATGCGTTGGCTTAGTCCATAACAATCACTACCCAAAGTTTCACTTGAAAAATGGACAGCCTTATAAATCTGATAGATCAGTGTTTACTAAATATTTTTCTCTGAGGACTCCTTATCATTTTTTTAAAATTAAGGAGGCCATCAAATGAACCTTTGTTTGCAGGCCTTTTATTTACATATTAAAAATGAGGCACAATTGTGGAATATTTACTTACTGCATCAGATAAAAGCAACAATATCATACCCATTGGATATTAATAAAAGTATTCTAACAAATTAAAAATAATAGGAAAGAGTTACATTGTTTTAATTTTCTGCAAATATCTTCAATATCTGGCAAATAATTTTCATTTCACAGATTTCTGAGAAAGTCTTGGTGGGACCCCCAGAGATACTTGGATCACGCTTTAAGAAACACTGTGATAAATACAAATATTGTGTTGCCAGTTCTTTCCCTTTTAGTCATGTGTTTAATGTTGCAACAAAGATGGAAAAAGGATAGGGATTGCATTGAGATGATGCAATGTTGCTGACAGCAGTCTCACCCCCATGTCCCTCTAGATTTTTCTTTTTGCTTAAACCATAAAAACACAGACATAAACAAATTCCCAGCAAGCCATCACTATTACTTGAGTGTCTGGCTGGTCCAATAATTTTGTGTACCCCCTCATCTTGCTGTTATCCATCTGTAACAGAATAACTTTCAAACTGTATTCATTTAGAAAGTTGCACAGTTTTCCCAATACCTAACCCTGATTCTTCCATTATCATCATGAACAGGAGCATTATGAAGGTCAGTCACCAGTCTATGGATTATTACTTTCATATGTCAGATAACAACCTAGATTACCTTCATGTATAATTAAGCATACTGTCATTTCCCCTTTTTCTTAGTTTCATAGATACACAACATGATTTAATAATTTAATGTCAACTCATAAAACATTTTGTATACACGTCTTATATCTGACAACAGAAAGAAGCGGGGAGTTTCAAAAAGCAGGCACATGGTAAATCAAAAGTACATTCCATTCATATTTTCTTCGAAGACTGATTAGATGACTGAAGCTTCTGCCCCGAAAAAATCTAATTGGAGAGCATGATTGATGACTCTTGGCTATGGACGTTTTTTCATTGGATGATACACCCAGGGGGTGGGGGGGAAAAGTAGGATAAAGGGTGACAGTGAATTATGTATCTCAGAGTTGGCTATGCCCAGATTAGTGCCAGACGTAGAATGTTACCTTCAATTAATCCTGTTTAGTTTTGGGAGTGTGGCTCAAAGCTCATTATTTAATTGGAGTAACTGCCTGAACCCTGACAGATAGCCAACTCTTTTAACTCTTTCATTTCATTTGTTAATTCATGCACTTTATTGCTTACTCTTCTGAGTTGCCACCAACCTTATGTTGTGGTTTTCATCAGGTGGGACCATAAGTCAATTGAGGCTTTCACAAGATTTAGTTATATCCATATCACATAAAAAAATTGTTGCTAACATGAAAGACAGTTGGTCAGTTTTGGCACATCTGAGTCAAATACTGCAAGCATTAGCACTTTTTAGTAATTCACTTTTACTCCACGCATATTTATACCTGGAACTTGACTCTCTGATGTGGAATCTCCTTTGCAAACCAGCATATTGTTGTCTCCATCACATCAGCTCAGAGGTAAATGCCATGGAGTAAACTGATTGTGCCCCAGGATGAATTTTGCAAAGAAAAAAAACATGAAAAGAATTTAGATTTCCTGCAACTTCTTTTTAGGATTTTTTTCTCTTCTTTGTCATTCAGTGGTACAGCTGTCATGTTCTAAAGTCCTTGTTTTACATTGTGTGTGTGTGTGTGTATTTACATTGCATACATATTCCTTGCATATATCGTGCAATGGTGCCAATTGTGTCATTCTGCAAAATGTTTACTAAAATGCTTTTTCATATCTTAAACTCTAAATAAAATTTCATTAGATCAAAAGCTTTTTGAGAAAAGGTCCAAGTGATATAATTCTGATGCATTGTTTTTGTAAAATCAATCATAATTCCTGTTTGTCCTGTTAGTCTGTGCATATACCATGTTGTTAATGTCATTTAGCATCTCATACTGCAGTTCTCATAGTTTCAGTTGCTTAACCAGAATTACTTTTCCATTCCAAAGTGTCACATATAACTAGTAGTCTTATTAAGCAACATTCTTATTTTCTGCAGTTTTACACAATCTGTGCACGATCTTAAGAGTTTAGACCAGTGGTGGGATTAAAAAATTTTTTTACTACCGGTTCTGTGGGTGTGGCTTGTGGGCATAGCTGGGGAAGGATACTTTAAAATTTCCAGCCAGTTCTCCGAACTGCTCAAAATTTCTGCTACCAGTTCTCCAGAACTTGTCAGAACCTGCTGAACACCACCTCTCGTTTAGAACCCTTGAAATAACACTTCTAGATGATAGGCATATACTGGATGTAGCTTCAATGAAGCTATGAAAATGCTTCATAGCTTAGTACAGGCTTTTTGTTGTTGTTGTTCTGGAATAGATCATTAGACCACTATCTTCTATAAGCAACTTACACTGAAAAGCAGCAGAACCGAGTCGGTTCTGCTGCTTTTCAACAACTGAGCATTCCTTCTTAACCAAAGAGGCCATTTTGCTTGGTTGGAAGAAAGAATTGCATGTGCTTCATGGCCTTCCCGAACTCTTTAATTAGATTGAAGACCTCAAGTAGGTTGGGCACTGTCCAAGCAACACTGACCCTAACTTTTGTGAAATGGTAGAGCACTCTCATACTCTCGGTCTCCAGTGTGTTGGAATCAGCCATTTCCTAACACAGAGACTGTTCAGTTACACATCTTCTATTCTGTTACCTTTGCAACTCTCTGCAAGCCAACTGGGTTTTACAAGTACTCAGTTAATGGATTGGGAAGAAGCCATGTGTGAAATCAAACAGAAGTTTTGAAATGATATGAGCCTTATGCCTAAGCACAATACTATCAAGGCAGAAGTTGACATTTCTTAGCAAAGAATTCTAATGATTTTGGTCCAAAATGTTTTGAATGCTCTATACAAGTGTTGTATTCTTTCTTCACTATGGACCCCCTTTAAATACTTTTTGTGGCCACAGATTATGGCCATGCATCCCCAAGACTTAACTCAGGATTTAAATCATAACATTTCTTCAAGCCTTCATGGATTCCTCTGGGACAACACTGCAGATCCACACAGGGGTTTGTGGACCATAGGTTGAGAACCACTAGCCTATAATATATTAGCATGGATTGATTATCCAAGAGTCAAAGAAATTTGAAATGATACACACACAACTCCTGTGAAGTTAGCTGTAGCTCAAATGAGGGAGCTATAGGCTTAAAAGACAATATAAGGACGTTGTGAACTGGAAGAAAAATCTCTGTTTGGAAATGATTCAACTTCCAAATAATATATTTCCTTATTTCCCTGACCCTTCCTTTACTCTTTATCACCAGGGCAATTTGTATAAAAATAGGATCTGTGCCACTTATGAATTTGTGTGCTCCTGCTGCTTATTCATCCCTTGAAATCTTAATCTTTTGTGGCATTTATACAGTACCTTTCACCCCAAAGCACTTTACAGTAATTACTAATTGATATAAAAAGATCACTTCGTCCACCCTTGACATGAAGTCACCTCTGTAGCAATAACCAGCTGTTTAAACATGTAGAGGAGAAAAGGGAGGGGGAAGGCCAAGGAGCAGGGGGGAGAAACACAGTAATTTAATGCAGAAAGTAAAAAATAGAAGGAAGGAGATAAGGAAGGAAGGAGATGAAATATGTACAGTAGCATTTTATTAGCCATGATCTTTTTGAGTGAAGAAGGAAGAAGCTAACCACAAGAACTACAGGCCTATGTCTTCTAGTTACTTTTGAGTAGGCTATGTACAATTTACCCTTAGGGCTCTCCCTTGTTACTTTACATTGTGACCTCTATTTCAAGTTATTTATAGTAACAATCAGGCAAGTCATCTTTAAGTGTAGAGATGAGAAAATGGAGTGCACTTTAATTCAAATCAAGTGACTGTACATGTCAGCAACAGAATACTAAAAACTATGTATTTTATTTTCAAGATTTGCTTCTTGAACTTACGTCTATTCTGTTTAACTTTTGTTGTATAATGAAGCTCAAAAGTGTCCAGATGGTGAGGATGATGGAACATTAACATTCTTGGTGGCTTTCTTGAATATTTGTAAATCTTTGTATAAATGGGGTGTATTTTTGTTTTATTTTAAATCTATAGATATAAAAATTCTATTAACATGCAGAGTTCTATTTACTTACTCTAGTTTTTTATATATAACTTCAAATTGTTCACACAATTTTTTCTTGTCAAATGTCCTTTGTCATTAATACAATGATTTTCAGATCAGGATGGCCCTCATCTGCTATTGTTTAGAAGAGTCACAAATACCTGGCTTTTTACCTTGGCCTTTGGCAAGGGAAAGTGAGATCCCTCACTTCAGTCCATCTGGTCTGTTGTTCTTGTCATCTTCTATCATTTCTTCTTCCTTTTTATCAGTTTCATTGTAATTTATTTGTTTTGATTCTCAGGAACTCCCCAGAATTGTTGGAAGTTGGGCAGCATTACAAATTAAATAAGCAAGCAAATAAATGTGATCCATATTCCCATTGCATTATACAGTCTAACAGTTATTGCAAATCATTCAGGTGTTCACCCAAAAATACAACAACATATGTACAAAATTAGCTTTAGCCATAAATATATTATCCAACTATTTCTGTTTTACTGCCTGTTCATTATAAAATTATTCACCAATTGTTCAATTTATTACTGTACATGCATATTGTCATCATTCTAGCCATTGTCTATCCACTGCAGGATGAAGGCTTCTTTGGCATGTTTCCAATCAATATGATCTTGAGCTTTTCTTTGCCAGTTGGGCCCACCATACTTGCTGATTGTCACTCCATCTTGTTTTAGGCCTCTTTTGTGGATGCTTTATATCAAGTGGAATCCATTCTATGACTGCCTTGGTCCACCTGCCATCAGTTCTTCTTGCTATGTGACCAGCCCATTTCCATTTCAATTCTTTTACTCTTTTGATGGCATAGTATATTTTTGTTTGTTCTCTAATCCATGTGCAGGTCTTTCTATTTTGTCTTGTAATGCCAAGCATGTATCTTTCCATGGCTCTTTGACCCACTCATAGCTTTGGTATTGATTGTAAGGTTAGTGTCCATGTTTCATTGGCCTATGTGAGAAAAGGTAGCACACACTGATTGAAAACTTTTCTCTTCAGGCAAGGGAGAAGTTGTTCTTGAAAATTACACTTAACTTGCCAAATGCCTGCCAACCATATTTAACGTGCCATTCAATTTCCTTTTTTGTATCACCTTCCACTGAGATCTGTTGACCAAGGTATATATAGTGGTCAGCTGTGTCAAGTTCTTTTCCAGATGTAAACATTTTTTCTTTGGTGAATTTATTAAACATAACCTGGATATTTTTCAGGTTTATTTTTAAGCCAAATGGTTCTCGTACTTAGTGCAGCTTTTGTATGTGTCTTTGTAACTCCTGAGTCTTGTGAGAAGAGAACGTATCATCTGCAAATCTTATATGGCTTAAATAGGTGCCATTGATTTTCTTCCCATCTTTTGCCCAGTCTAGTCTGTGAAATATTTCTTCAAGGCAAGCTGATAAAAGGATAGGTGATATTGTATCACCTTGACTTACTCCCTGTACTATATTTATTTCCACTTTAAGATCATTAAGGCAAATTGTCACTATTGTTTTTTCATGTATTGATTGCATGCTTATATCCATCACATTTTTTTCTCATTCAACTTATTCAGAAGATTCCAAAATCTAACCAATTTGGTTTATCATAATTTTGCTTTCAATTAATAAATAAACATTTTTTCTTGCATTAAGACATTTCTCAATAGCCAACTAAAGAGATCCTCTGCCTGACATAAAGCTGCTCTGCCTTCCCAAATTTTGTTCAGTCTCATTTCTCATATCCTTATAATTGGAATTTGGCCAAATGTCTTCCCAGGTATATTTAACTAACCCCCCAATGTATCTTTTTGCATTTCATCCTTTCCTTTTGTACAGGGGAACAGTATTAACATTCTTCTAATAGTCATATATAGGTGCAAGCTTCACACAACTTGTACAACTATTCCATGAGTGAAACACACCCATAGTGTCTCCAGTTATACCAGTGACATAGGATCATCAGAAGTAAATGGCATAAAATGGTTGTAAATAAATTTTTGTCCATTCTTTTTTTCGCTTCCAGCATTTTCATCATTTGTTTCAGTTCAGTTTTTGATTCATCACTGTCATTCACATGTATCTAAAATATTCCTCAGATTTCTTCATCTCAGCTTCATTTCCAATAATTTAATCAGACATTTTAAACTTTGCTATTTTACTGGAGGTTACTTGGGTAGTCCTCTTCATCTTTTTTCAAAATCTGTTTTTAAAAGGTCCATTAATAAAATTGACCTTTCTTCTTTTTGACTCTTGTTTCATTCTTTTTCTTCATGTACACATCATACAATATCCTTGTCTCATTCTCATTTATTGCATCAGTAATTCTTTTATCTACATTTATCTACATTCACATTCTCTTTTACACCATCATTCCATAAGGTATTCTTTTGATAATTTTATGCCATCTCATTAGCATGATCATACTTCCATTTGAGACATTTTGTAACACAATTCTTTTCATTATGTTCCAAGAAGTTTCCATCTCTTCTTTCTTTAAATCTACATTTGATTCATTTTGTTGAGAAAATAATTACTGCATCTTCTGCATATTACTAAAAAGTGCTATGTGATAGCTTCACTTGATATTCTGAAAAGTGAAGTTCAATATTTGTAGTCCCATCTGATGATGACCATGGCATATGGAAAATTGCAAATGGAAGTATATGATTAATAAAGATAAAAAGCATGAATTAATGAGTTAAAAATAAAAAAAAACATGTAGATATATGTCTCAGTGAAACTAATATAAAGTTAACAAATTTACATCAAGGTAATTAAGGTAAGTAATCTGATCTTGTGAAGTGAATGGATATAACTTCATCAACTTCAAAGGGGCAGACTTAACAATGAATGAAGGGGCTAAAATATTTTAGAAATGATGATTTGATGTTATCTAGATTCTGAGAGCACATGAAAATAGGAATTAATAAGTTGTTAACAGATTTAGAATGAAATAATCCAACTTTTGGTTATAATAATAATGGAAAATGAAAAGTTTGGAAAAACTGCAGCATTTTCAATGAATGTAATTCAAGGAAAAATGCTATACTGCTAGGTGACATGAATATATGGGTAGAAAGAGAACAATAGAACAAGTGATTGGGTCAGAATGAGAATGAAGATTAAAGTATCTGTTTCAGAAATTGATGTTTCAAATATCTGGATTAAACAAAACTCTACTGATCTATAATTAGGGCAAAGTGTGTGCGTGTGTGTGTGTATGTGTGAGTGTCTCTTAGCCAAGGGAGCCAGCACTGTCTGAAGATATTGCTGTGGTCATGTGGCCAGAATCACTACATGCCAAGATGCGCAGAACACTATTATCTTCCTCCCAAAGTGGTACCTATTTATCTACTCACATTGACATGCTTTTGAACTGCTCAGCGGGCAAGACCTGTGGCAAGTAACAGGAGCTTACCCCATCAACATGCACACACACACACACACACACACACACACAAACACCCCCACACACCCCCACATACACCCACATACATAAATACATACACACACACACACACACACACACACACACATATATATATATATATATATATATATATACACACACACAAACACATATGTGTGTGTGTGTGTACATGGATGTATATATGTGTATATATGTTTATGCATATGTGTATCTGTATATATGTGTGTATAAATATGTGTGTGTATGTGTACACAAAATACATAATATGTGTGTGTGTGTGTGTGTGTATGAAATGAAAGAGAAATAAACAAGCAGGGAAAAAAGAATAGAAGCAGAATGAATCACTGCAAAAGCAAAAATACAAGTCCTGTAGGAAAATATTTTAGAAGATAACTGTATAGACTAGATTAGTGACTTTAGTAGTCTAGGAACATTTCATACTAATGGTAAAGTTATCAATCAGTTTTGTCACATTTAGGGCATAACCTCAATCAAGCTCCATTTTAGAACAAATAGATTCATGCAATTCCACACAAGTTAGAATATCTAATTTATAGGCTACTTCATAAGCCCATATCCCTCACCAATGGAATGTATAGTCTTCAGACAAAATGAAGTGCTTGAAATTCCACGTGGTTAAAAAGTATATTTATTGCATTTGCTCAGATACTGTTTGGTTTTGTTACTTTTTATGTTTCAGAAATGGATTCTGTTATACAAACCAAATTCAAGAAAGAATTTGGCTCACATTATCAAAGATAGTCTTTTCATTTTCAATCATTAGAATAGTAAATCTCATTTGCATAATTAAAACACAGTTAAAAGACTTTTATTTTTAATAATCACTGTTCAGAATGATGCTCTGTAAAATGTTTTTGCTTCCTATGTAAACTATTATTTCCCAGAGATTGGGATGAGCTGTTCTTGGGTTCCAGTGAGACCCTTAGTATGGTACACATAATGCCATGGCCTTAGAGACTGAAGAGTTAACCATGTCTAGGTAGACTCCAGTGGCTCCTTATTTTCAGCTGCCCACCAACAAATTAGAAGATAACAACACTACAAGGACTATTTTGTAAATGCATAATACTCTCCAGAGTAAGAAATCTTCCTCTCCCCCACAATACAGTTGTTGCTGTTATTGCAACATCATAAACACTAATTGTTGAAAAGGAATGTTCATCTCACTGTATGTTCCTAATTTCTTTCAGTATATCTCTGAATTTATTTAAAAAATTAGAATGTAAGACAATAGATAGGGTGGATGGTAAAACTTCAAATGTGTAACATTATAAGTTTTTGGTTTTACAACCTCTTTGATGGATTATTTAAAAAAAAAACATTGATTTATGCTGCTTTGCTTTCATTTCCACCAAAATGTCATTTCCTGTATTTAGGCAACTGAATTCAAATCATGTTTGTTAAGCCTGGTTTCCCCAACCAGGGTTAGGGAGACAAGCTAAACAGAATGTGCAGCGTTAGTCAGATAGGCACACAGATAAATGAGTGAGCTAAGCTTGTATGTTTATTAACATACAGTAAAAATAACAGATACGCTTGTGCTATCAAAAATATAGTTTATTCCATTATGAGCTCATAGCATAGTCAAAATAACAGTCCAATAGTCATGTATCATTTAGTCAGTCCATTCAGGGATATTCAGTTAGCAAAGTCTGTGTAGAATATCCTATGTCAGTTCACTTACAAATCAGTCCTTTGTTTTCTCTCCCGTTCGAGCAATGCAGTCTTGATTCCAAGCAGTAATCAGGGATCATCAAAGCCAGAGAGAGAGCACGCTGTCGTCTTGCTTCTTTTAAAGTGCTTTCACAACCACTCCCTTAATTACTATCCCATAGTTAAAGTTGCAGACACTTTAACATATAAACTATGATTACATATTATTATTTACCTAAACCAGTTAGGGTAAAACAATGTTATCCCTAACATTGTTGTTCTGATATGATATCTTCTAGATGGATTGTGACTGTATTTTGCTTGGTGAAAAATTTGGAAGTTGCAATCTCGTCACATTTGGAGGGCATCAGTCTGGAGAGGGGAGGAAGAGAGGGATCGAAGAATACATTAGGGACCGGAAGATATGAATGAACATATCCAGTCTGACTTCCTTCCTCTTCTGTGCAAATCCTTGTTCTGCCTTCATGTTGAAAAGCAGGTAACGTTGCCTTGGACTGTACTGTTGAAAGCCCTTTGTTCCTGGCTTCAGGAACAAAAGGCCAGCTCATCGTTTCAGAAAACTTAGTCCTTCACTTTCTTTATCTTTATTTAAATCCAGTGTACATTAGAAGGAAAGGAAGATCTAAGATCTCAGATAAACATTTAATGCTAAATTCAGCATCCAAGTGGAGAAATCTTTCTCCTGCATATCTTTGTGCAAATTATAAAATACTGCTAAAAGTCTTAACGGAATTTGATCTGGAACATAGACAACAAATAGATATTTATAAAAATTCCTTGACCTTTATTGAAAAATCAATCACTGGTATAGTCCATGAAGTAATCATGACAGAACAACTGATAGAAAAGATTGCAATTTTCTGGACACTTAATCTATCACAGTAAAATTTAGTCCATTGCCACTAAAGGTATAGGACCAAAACTTCTGTTACTTTAGATCAATTCTGAAACTTTCAGTTGTGAAGTAAATGATCATTCCTGCAGGGACAGCCCAGTACAAAATACAAAATACAAAAGGAAAGAAAAACTAACCTTTGGTTTAATACTGTGTTTCTCACAAAATAAGGCTGGGCCTTTTTTGACCCCCGAAAAAACAGCTAGGCCGTCTTTTTGTGGGTGACTTAATTCCCTCCTGCTTGCATCCTCAGGCAGGTGGGTGGCGATGGCTTGGATGTTGACCTCAGTGTTGGTGGAGCACTTGGTATCAGGAAACCTTCCACCACCGTTGCTTTCCCCTCTCCCTGTGCTGCCGCTGCATTTAGAGCAACGCCATGGTGCCATTTGGCGCAGCCACGCGCGGCCAGCCAGGGCTCCTCCCTGCAACCAGAGCCTGGTGGAGACACTCAGCTTCAGACGCTCCTGTTGCCGCCTTCCCTTTGCCTTCGAAGGCAAAGCCAATTCTTTTAAAAACAATGCCCTACTACTGGTACAATGAAGACTCCACCTGCCTGAGAGGGCAGCCCAACCCCACATGGGAAGGCAAATCTCCAGGGGCCGCAGTGCAGGATCAGCACACCCTGGGAGAAGCGCCCAGCTGCTGACCCAAGCTTGGCTCCCTTCCCAAGTCCCTCCAGCCTGAACCCAAAGGGGCCACAGGGAGAGGCCACCTTAGGCAATGATAGTGCCCACCCTGTTACAAAAATGTTTAATTTGACAGATCACTCAAGAAAAGTGTGTCCTTTTGTAGACCCCTTTCTTCTTTTCCTTTCTAGAATTTGACTACAGCCATTTATAAATATAGTCCTATATGGGACATCATTCTGCCCATTAACCTTAAGGACTGCTGAAGAATCACATTTCCACACCCTGTCATTTCAGCAGGGAAGCAGTGGTTTGGACATCCGTGGACAGGAAGGCAAGGCAATGGCCTGCGCCGCATCCTCCTCTGAGCTGAGCCCCGCTGAGTGAGCACCTCTGCCCATGCTGCTGCAGCATTTGGAGCTGCCTATGTGTTTGGAGATGCATGGAGATGGCGACAGGCTGGGCAAGGGGTGGAAAGGATGGGTGGCTTCGGGCTCTCTCCACTGGACCCACCAGCCAGGGAAGCAGCGCTGCCATCACTTCACGTCCCTGTCCGTGGATGGGTGAGCGCTATCACTGCCTCGAGCAGCCTCTCCCAGTGGCCCCTTCAGTTTCAGGCTGGAGGGACTTGGGAAGGAAGCCAAGCTCGGGTCAGCCCAGCTCTTTTGCTTGGCAGGAGGTGCACACCCGTGGCTCACTTTCCCGGCTCTGCCCAGCCCTCACGGCTCTGGTGAGGCCCTGGAGGGATGAGCAGAGGGTCCGACGGGGAGGTGCTCGCTGCCTTGGTGAGAGCTCTGCTGCCGGGCAGAAGGGCCCGCCTGTCAGCTGTGCTGGGAGTCCCAGGCGAAGCTCTTCACGCTCTGCCCAGCGCCAGGCAGGAGTGGCGGCTGGGTGCTTCTCCTGGGGTGGGCCGATCCTGTGCTGTGGCCCCAGGAGATTCGCCTCCCCACATGGGGTTGGGCTGCCCTCTCGGGCAGGGGATTCTTTGTTGTACCGGTAGTAGGGCATCGTTTTTAAAAGAATTGGCTTTGCCTTTGAAGGCGAAGGGAAGGCGGTGACAGTAGCACCTGAAGCCAAGTGTCTCCGCCGGGCTCTAGTTGCAGAGAGGAACCCTGGCTGGCCGTGCGTGGCTGTGCCAAATGCCGTGGCATTGCTTTAAATGCTGTGGCAGCATGGGGAGAAGGGAAAGCAATGGTGGCAGAACGTTTCCCGATACGAAGTGCCCCACCAACGCCAAAGTCAATGCAGGCAGCACCATATCCAGTTATGCAAAAAAAAATACTTTCTAACGGCAAGCCCCCCCCCCCCCCCCCATTTCGCATGTTTAATATAGGCCTTAATTTGGGGGAAGGGGCTTAATTTGATTTTATGCCTATAAAGCATGCTGGGACTTTTGCTAAATTTTTTGAAGCCCACCCCTGATACTTAGTATTAAGAAGTTCAGGTGGATTAATGATATTGTTCAAGTTTCATGTTTGAGTTCCAGGAAATAGAGGAAAGATGGAGGGAAAATTGGATGGGAGACGAGGCAATGTACTGATTAACAGAAGGAATGTGAGAAGGCACTAAGACCATCATTTAAATTGCCTGCTGAGATATTATTTGAACAGGTAAAGAAGAAAGATCCTGGCTCCTTTCCCTTTTACCTGGCTCAGGTCCAAACCACTGCTTCCCTGCTAAAATGACAGGGTGTGGAAATGTGATTCTTCAGCAGTCCTTAAGGTTAATGGGCAGAATGATGTCCCATATAGGATTATATTTATAAATGGCTGTAGTCAAATTCTAGAAAGGAAAAGAAGAAAGGGGTCTACAGAGGAACACACTTTTCTTGAGTGATCTGTTAAATTAAACATTTTTGTAACAGTTTTTCAACTATTAGTAGTATTAGATCATTCTTTAAAAATCAACTCTGTGAAGTACATTCAAAGGACATAGACACTGGCAAAAATACAATTTAAGATTGTATTAAGACTGTTGAAGGAAGTTTACTGAATGTATCCTGAGAATCCCAGTGCTGCCTTCTTTGTATGTTTTTGAACCTGACCCAAACACCTGAATAGAGAGTAGACGAGGAATGACATTCCAAAATCTGGGCATCATTCATTCTTACCAATAGGACTTCAAATACTGAAAGAGATGCAGGATAACTTGTCCAGATCTCAGAGAGATTAGACTCTATATAATATTGGCTGCAGTAGACTTTCATCTTCATGAGAGTTCCTTATTCTAAAAAATGACTGAGGTGCTCTGTCTTAATAATAGCATTGGCTATTTCTCCTGTAAAGGTATGTCTTATCTGAGATATGGAGTAATATCTGAAAGAGATGCATATTTGTTTTCTGTAGAACTTCAACCAGTACCAGGTCATTTACTTAACATGAGCTTCCTATTGGTGCCTTTCACTAGGGCAAAAAAAAAGAAAAGAAAAAAGAAATAGAACATCCACTAGTTTTGATCTATTGGAAAGCACTTCTCTGAGTGTGAAAAGCCTTAATCTCTTTGTAGTTGCATTTTCTCTTTGATTGATCAGGTCTTTTTAAAAGTATCTTATATCAATCAAAGTATTCCTGTGTTGTAACTATGTATCATTGCAACTATGTATCATTCATGTGTTTGCAACTATGTATCACTCATGTGTAATCATTAACTTCTGTCTCTTCAGTGACCTTTGCAAGGCACGTACAAGGGACAAGGAGCTAGACGGTTGTTAATAAGCTTATCCACATTGTAAATGATCTGTCTGGTATGCAGCTTTGTAAACATGCACATCCTGATGGGATTATCATGTTTGACTTGAGCTTTGATTAAATCATTTTCTTGTAAAAAAGCACAATAAAAGAGCGTGTGCCAAGACATTTGGGGCGCGCTCATCCCGAGGAAACTTCGCCTCCTGTCATTTCTCTCTCCTTCGCTCCCTATCATGAGCCGCCCATCTGATGCGGGATAGCAGATACCGCATTCCTGAGAAATAATTGTATAGGTGATAGAAAGACAGGTGTATCTCTTTATTTCATTGTCCTTCTGGTGGAAAACAATCCTTTTGCAAGAGGAAATATTATTTTTCTCTTGCATTGAATCCTTATACTGAAATGACCTGTCCTGATGACATTTTTGCTATGGGATTTTGGTGGGTTTTCAATGATAATTATTTTAAGTTGTGCAACTAATTTAAATCTCAATGCTTAACTTTGTATAAAACTTAAAAACCAATACCAGTCCCTTCTGATTTTATTTTCCATGCATGTCTGGGCAGCTGAGACACTCATCAGCTTTTTCACACCTTCTGGCAATTAAACAAATTAAATATGTTGCTAGAAAAAAAGGGCTGATAAATCCACTAGGTTAACAATTGCTCTCAAGCCATCAGTTGAGAACTATTATATCTTGAGCTATTTGATGATATGAAATTCCAATAATTAGTTCTAATAATTGGACAAGTTTATCAAGAACTATTTCAGAAGAGCAATACAGTTGCAGTTGATCAAGATTGATCAGTAAAACTGTGAGAGCAAAGAATAATCACACTGTGTTTTCAGTCTTCTTTCCACTAACTTTGTGGTTTCTCCTATTACCAACATTTAGAAAATAAATTCTCAAAGCAATTTTTCAGTTCTTTGGAATGGTCCACTAAGAGAAGCCTACATTCTTCCTGTTTTCAAATCGATGTCCATCTGTTTTCCAAAGTTTGGGGGAAGAGGAGGAGGAGTTGCCAGATTTTTAAAGAAGTGGATGTGTAGATGCAATCAAGATGTATTGGTGCATCATGAAAACTCAGCCAGGAGGGTCCCTGGATACTCTTAGGCTCAACATTGTTTTTCAACCTGACGTATCGTGCAGAAAGTATGCATACAAGTCAAGGAGAGGACAGCCACACATGTATGAAACCTGTGGGAATGACCATTTATCACAGCCTCTTGTCCTGCTTATGTATAAACATAAGCACTTCTAAAAATGGCACTTTTTATTTGTAGCCCAGATATGATTAGGTTTAAAATTACTTTGTATTGATGGAAAAAATCAGAAGAAAGGTCACAATTTCATCAGATTGGAATTTAATCTGTGGGTTTTTGTAGCTATATAAATACAGTTGCAATAAATTTCGGCATCTGTCTGTCATCCTGGTGCAAGAATAGGATACCTTTGCATCTATTTTATTGCTTCTGTTTTCTAATATTCCATTATTTCCCCTCTTCCTTCCTTGATACATTAATTCCTTCCTTAAAACAGAATAGCTTCTCTCTTGAACTTATTGAATGAACTTATTGAATTTAAATGAACTTATTGTTCCTTTATTGACATAATAGTTGTGTAATGGAATCCAAGACATTGCCATTTTTCATACGGGAAACTAAGACTCAGGATTGATTACCGTGTATCATATTCAACTAATACATTTGCCTCATTTATGAGAACATAAAGCATTCATTTTGACAGACATACAAAAGGAAAAATCAGCCCAAGTGTGTCAGAAGAGAAATCCAAAGGCACTCCCACTGATGGAAAAGCAAATATTCCATCCCCCATCCTTACCTCTGCAGCTTCCTGGGTTTCCTGAACTTTAGATTTTAAAAATGGTTGACAGCTATTACAGAATACATTGGTCGATATGTAATATGTTCCATAAAGAATGAAAATGCAACTAAAATGAAAGTTTATAGAAGTGTTTACTGAATCAAGAGATTTTAATAAATTAAAGGAGCCCTTCTATTTGCTGAAGAACAATTTTGGATCTGATCCAGAATTTACTAGTTCATAAACTTCACACATATGATATCAAGCAATCACTTTCATATGCAAACTGGTGAGTTCCCATGGCTCTAACTTCCAAAATGGAACATTAATAGAACTTGGACATAATGGTTTTCTATGGGATGAAACATTTATATGTGGGAAGTATGAAATCCTTGATCTTGCAGAAAGATTATTCAAGATTATACAACATATACCATATAATTTCTACGTTCCAAAATCCGATGTGGAACCCTGAATCAATTCAACTAAATAGGTCAGTTATCTAATCTTCTACAAATGGACCTTGAATTTGTTTTGAGGTTCTAGCAAGGCAGTGCAGCTATTGTATACCCTTGACAGAAGACTCCTATCTGGGATGGTCATTCTCTTCCACCTAGTGGGCAGCTTTGGGAGGGACACAAATGGAGCTGTGAGAGAGGGGGAGCGTAGCTATCATATAGCCTTGACCAAAGATTGGTAAACTCCTTCTATCTGGGATGGTTGTCCTCTTCCACCAAGCGTACATGAAGCAGTGAAGGAGGAAGGGGACACCCACCTAGCCAGGCAGATCAGTCACATCAACCCTGGCAATCAATAGGATGACTGATGTTTTGCCAGATCACTATCACATGTATCTCATTATTAACTGAATTAGATGTACTGAATCAAATTGGTTCAGAATGATTCAGAGATTTCCTTATAGGCACATATGCATTTTAATGCTCCAAACTATATTGGATCCAGTTTAAAGATTAAGTCTGAATTGATTCATTTGGATTAAGTTGGATTCTCCTTTCAAATTGATTCAGATGTTCAAATCAAACTGAAATAGATTCAATCTACATACATCCCTTGTATGCACTTACAAAGCTATAGTTAGAAGTTTCCAGCATGGAGCAAAATTGATATTAATACTTTCTTAACATGTATTTCAATACTGTTATTTCCTTTTACAGCTATATATACTATAGTAAAAAATATATGAAACAACCCTACAGAAAGATACTGAAAATAATGCATCTAGTTTCATCTATGGTACTATTTAGCTGTTTGGTTGTATAGATTTTTACAGGATTCCTGCTTCGTACATGTTAATGAAGTTTTAATGTTTTTAGAGTAATGTATACCCTGATATTTCAATCTAATTTTCCAATTTAGATTTAATGGGGGAGGGGGGAGCTCAAAATATGTTCTATGAGAGAAATATAAAACTCTGGTAATTGACTTCAGGAATATCATCCAATTTTCTCTTAAATTGAGATGCCAAAGCAACTACTTTGCCTTTTAAATCAGATAACAAAATTATTCCAGGTATAAAGTGATGGCAAAAGAAGAGTCTGTAGTAAATAGCCTGTGAATTCAAATGTGGTCTGCATCTTTCTTTAAGATTTCTCAGTTCCTATAAATTAGACAGATAAATTGGTAACTCACCTATTGCATTCTGGCAAACAAACATTTAAAAATAAATTTGTTACCTTCATCCATTATGCTAGCCTAGTTTCAAACACTGTAAATAAAGGTGGTACACTGATGGGTTTTTGAATTAGAATTCAAAATGAGTCTTGCAGGACACTAATGAAAAAACAAGTAATTCTAACAATTTAACATAGCACAACTGAAGCATTTGTATTAACCTCAAGGTGATCTAAAACTGAAAGATCAGACATGGTGAGATCCAAACACTAACCTGTTTTTCTTTGGAGGAAATATATAATTTAATTTAAACAACAGCATCATTTTATTAAACTTCAAAAAAAGGAATGAAGGCTTATTGTTAAGTTCTGTGCATGGGTGCAAGGAACGGAGACGAGGCAGTGAACAGTGAACTTCAACTCTTTATTAAGCATACTGAACAGAGCAACCACCTAGGGCAGCAGCAGCCCTTTTATAGGGTTGGCTGCTGTCCTATTAGCCAATGAAAACATGGAAGTGTTAAACCCTTGAACCAATGAGAGTGGCCTGTTAACAGCCAATCAGATTTCCCAGAAAGGACCAATCTGATGTCGCTATTATCGGCCAATCAGAAGTGCAGGATTAGAACCCTGCTTTTTACTTAAGGTTGTTAAAACTTTATTAAATGCCTTTATTAGTTCATAACACTTATGTTGGAGTTTTGATGAACAGTCTTAAAATTCACCACTGGATTTAGATAATTATACATTTTCTATTTGTTCATCAAGCCTGGTAAACCTGATTTCTGAAAAAAAGTTAAATTTTGTCAACAGAAAAACATGAGGCTTCAGAAACCATAATTTTCCCCCTTTATAACTCTCAAATCTAATCATAACCTTCTTTCTTAGGCTAGTTTACTATGTGAATGGAGTTGTGGGTCTGTATATAACACTAACTTGTTGTTTTCTTATGTTTTTAATCTTAATTGGTAAAGACACAGGAGACTTAACCCTAAGATGAGCTGTCAGGATTGATTTTTCATAGAGTTTTTAATACATGTGCAGCATTTTTACACCTTTGAACAAGTAGTAATGGATTATAAGGTGACATCACCTTCTTTGATGCTCACCAGTCTCCTGCCCCACTTTTCTTTTTCTAGGTTCTTTTATTTAAATGGTATTAATCAGTGGAAACTCACTGGGTGACTTCACGCTAGTCTTACAAGTAAAATAACAAACAAATCAAAAGGAAGTTGGCATACTACACAAGTAAGCACCACTCTCCACCAGCTTTGTATGTATTTATAGAAATGCTACTTGGCTACAAAGAATTCAAGTAAAATATTCTTAAATAATAAGATGTTTGGCTGCTGCACTTTGTAAGACATATTTCCCTCTGTCCAGAAAAGAATTAAAAGTCAGGAAAGTATTCTAGGAAGCTGTCAGGGAACAATTTCAATTGGCAGATGGATTTTTGTGGTGGTATACAGCTACCGCAATGGTGAATCTGTGAATGAGTAGGAGTTCCATATCAACCATTTTATGAGAGTCCTTAACAACGCATCTGAAAATTCACTTTGTGGAGCAGAATAATAGGCTTCTTCTGACCTATTTAATCTATATAGGACTCTATATCTGGTTGCAAAAATAAGTTCAGTCAAAAGAACACAGGAAAATGAAGCTTATTTCTTGCTTCTGTTTGCTCCCATTTAATGGTTTTATGGAATTTTGGAACCATAATTGGCATGGTTATCAGCTTTTAATCATGTTTCTTTATATAAAAGAAAAGAGAGCAAATGGCTCCCTATAGTCCCTCTGTGCTCAGAAACAGACCCTTACTAGCAAAGGCATTTTGATTTGAAAATCCATCTAAATATTACAGTAAGAGAGGAAGCAATATGAAGCCTATTTGCTAATGGTACTGATTGACAATTCCTTTCATTGGAGATAGGGCAGAACAGAGCAAATATTGTCGTGATTTTATATCTGCCCCCATTACTATGTCATCATTTTGATCCATTCATAGGATGTACGTGTTTTCCTGCCCAGAAGACTACTTCGATGTATTTAATTATGAGATTGCAGAACAATAGGGCTGAATATATCTAGAGGGCACATGTTGAGGAAAATTGCCCATGGGCCAGGGTGGGGTTTCGGCAGAATAAACTGGTTTATCATTGCCAACAAAAACACTTGGGCTAATTATATTATATTTCTCTGAGGATTTTAAGCATAGGAGATAACAGTTTAAGTGTTGTTTATATGAGACAACCTGCACTTGGCAATTTGTTTTTGTTGTCTTCAAGCTATGTCACTTGTGACAACCATATGTCAAAAAGATAACCAGGATCAAATCAATGGCATACGTGCCACTAGGCATTTGACCGCTCTGTCAGGGGCTGATGTGTTTGGAAATCTACATGAACTTAATGAAAAGCTAGGCTGTCACTAGAAAACAAGGTCAGATGTAGCTGACCTCCTCCAGAATGAAATAAGTCAATCAACAGTTCTTCGTCCTTGTGCTATGGATGTTTCCAGAGCTTCTCAACTTTGATTCACCTCTTGAATGTGTAAACAAATCAGAGTTTAAAGTGAACTTATGGATTGCCTTTTGTCCCAGGATAATTAATTGGAGGGGGGAAAAGAACAAGTCCAGTGCTTCTTTGTAAACTCACCTCATATCCCTGGTGATTGTTGTGACATTTTCAATTCCATATGGATCTGCAAAGATGTAACAGGGAGACCAATTATGTACTAAATTGGGAATGTATTCAATTAACCATATTTCTTAAATAACCTTATGCAGAAATTTATTGGAAGGTTGTTAAGTGCTCAAAGTAAATGTGATTTCCATCTGCAGCCACTTAGGGACAAAAGCTGATTACTGACTGTTGTTGATCTCACTTCTATTACCAATATAGAAAATTGCCTTAGTATAACTTTTTTGTCCATTAAGCAACAAAAGATCGGGGTTTGTCAGCAGGATGAAGCAAACTAATCCCTGCATCTGTCGGCAGTGCTTTAGTCCTTGTTTAATATTTTGTTCATAGATATGTACTACTTACATATTAACTAAGCCTTCATTAACAATGGATTTAATTTTAAAGCAATAAAACATGAAGCAATAAAATATTATGCCTTAAAACTTAAAGTAAAATAATGAAACTATCTGAAAATACAACAATGTAAAATGCCTAGGCAAACTGTAAGTGCCCACCGATGCTTTCCAACCCAGGATGGAAAGCCATTGCAAGTTCAGGATGTTGTTATAACATTGGTGAGCTTCTCTTTAGCATATCCATCATAGACTTCTTCTATTGCTGGAAGGGCCCCTTTTGACAAAGTTAATAATGTCAGGTTACTAATGTAATTCCTTAGATATTTGGATTCCAAGCCATTGAAGGATTTAAGGATAACACCACCGCATTGAACTCGTATTAATAGCAAACATGCAACCTTCCAGATGACCTATTTGGCTTTGTTGAGACAATTTCCACTAACTGAATATCCTCTAAAGCAGGGGTCCCAAACTTGGCAACTTTAAGACTTGTGGACTTCAATTCCCAGAATTCTCCAGCCAGCTATGGGAGTTCTGGGAGTTGAAGTCCACAAGTCTTAAAGTTGCCAAGTTTGGAGACCTCTGCTCTAAAGGATGAATTTCCTGCAAAGGAAACCCATGCAGTCCTCTCTAAGTATAAAGTGGTCTCATTGCTTTGCTTTACCTGCTCCAACTGCTTGTAATATTCAGAAGAGACTTCTTTGCAAAGAGATAGTTCAGTCTGACCTAGAGGCAGTCAGCTATTTGGGGCCATCTTCCAGCTGTTGTAAGTGCTTGAGGAGGCTGCAAATCAAAGGACCGCATCAATGTAAATTACATCATCTCAACTGAAATAAATTAAAGGAACTACCAGGTTTGTAGGTCTATTGTATAACAATCCAAGTCTGAGCTTCCCACAGCATTGATGTGAGCTGCTGAACCAAGTAAAGTATGTAAAACTGATTGCAATCATAGGGTTTCCTCTGACATTTGTATCATGGAGTGTCCCAGATATAGACCTCCACAATTGGTATGAACCATTAAGAACAGATAATGGACCAACTATCATCACAACATGTTTCATCACCTTGACAGCAATTTCAGCTGAACTCTATACAATCCAGCCCTTTGACAACTTCACTTGATTCAGATGGCAAAGAAAAACAGAGCTGAGCATTATAAGTACGCTGTATTTGCAGATCTCCACTGATTTTTGTGGACTCATATAGACCTCATAAAGTCAAATGTGGATATTCATGTTGAAACATCCAAATTTTTGCAGTATTTAAAACATAAGAATAGGTTGCTGGCACTTTGCAGGCAGGGATATATCTTTCCTTTTCATGAAGGGAAGGAAAAAGGGAGAATTTTTTTTGAAGAGTGCATGAAAAAAATGTAGCACACCAACATGGCTTTAAATCTGAAAATTGCATTAATAGAAAACCATATATAAGGATAATAAATAAATCTTAATTTGCCAATAATTAAGGTGTATGTGCAGGCAGGACAAAGACAGAGTGTAAAAGAGAGAATTATACACATAGAAATATGCACATACAGTAATTTAGAAGCCCCGATACCAGACTGCTTTGTAGCTTCCACCCTACCCAAAAGCTCTATGTGGAGATGTAATAGGGCACACAAGTGGAGTGTAAAGTCAGTGGGATTACATTTTCCTAATTATTTTCTGGTTGAGGTTTACATCCCAGGCACAGAATGAGATCAGCCGGGACTTGCCTCTTGAACAAATCGCTCACACTTGTAATCATTGCTTGCATACACAATAATGGAGGAAGAGGGTGTGGGTGGGCTTTGCAGAAGAGGCTGAAAAAAGACAGAGCAGTGTATCTTCAGTCACAGTGGCAAGAAACAAAAACCTGGAGGGGAAAATGCTGTTGGACCGCCACCAATTTTTTTCTCACTAGAGACAGGAGCCCATCTGCTGAGCGCTGCAACTTAGCTTTAACTACTGTTCAGCTTGCATCTCTGCAGAGATCAATCTGTAGCACTGGCAGATGGACCCCTTGCTCCCTGAATAGCTGTGTTATTTGTTTAATAAATTTAATTAATATCCTCCTTGCACTGGGTTGCTCCCAGAATAGAAGGATCTTTCCCTGCTAACTCCATCACAGGTAATTTCTCAGAAAAGACTAGCAGGGCCCCAGGACACTGAAAAATTAAAATCACTCTTTCCCTATGTTGCTTTCATGTACTTTTGTGATCGCATTATTGTTGCTCCTGGAGGCAACAATCACTTTGAGTGGGTATTTTATTGAAGCAGAAGGGAGAAAAA
This sequence comes from Hydrophis major, assembly GCA_033807585.1. NCBI lineage: Eukaryota > Metazoa > Chordata > Lepidosauria > Squamata > Elapidae > Hydrophis > Hydrophis major. The sequence goes on along the minus strand of CM066328.1, from coordinate 112,153,670 downwards.
CAGTAAGCATTTAGCTTGATATCAGTTCCAACACTCACAAAACAGTTTTGCATAACTGTATTCCTCACAGTTTTATCTACTTGCCAAAAGGAAAATAAATTGAGAATGACAACCATCCTTCCAAGTAAATATGTATTTTGTTACACATATTGCTAACAAAAAAGTTAACAGGCAGTCAGGATTGCATTCAACATATATTAATATTTAGGAAATAAATACCTGCATGACACCTGATGACCAGGTGCCATCGTATGTTAAAAGCGGCCAATATTTACCCTGATGCCATAATGTAAAGTTCATTTGTAGAGAATGAAGGTAGTTATACTATGAGCATTGGTACAGGCAAGCCAGCCTGAATTGGTAGCAGCTCACCACTTCTTTAGCTGGTCCAGAATGCAACAGCACATGCAGTTTTGGGCACACTATGGTATGCCAATGTAATATTGCTGCAATGGTTCCTGTGATGGCTCGTAGTTTCTCAAAATAATCCAAAACCCAAAACATACATTAAAGTCCGGTAATGCCTTCAACTTAACTTCACTGTTTTATTAGGCACAGTTTAAAGTCACAAAAGTAAATAATGAGGTAAAAGGAAACAAAAAACAAACCGCTTTGACAAAGCAAGCCAAGATAATTAATCATACATTCCAGGAAGATAACCAGGGAGAGTTCATGGGAAGAACACCAACAAAGATAAACCTCTTTCAAAGGAAACACTAACTTTGACTCCAGCAATTCTGAATACGCAGTTACAAACTTATATACATAGCTCCCAGCTGCAAGCCATGAAGAGGATCATGTAATCTCCTCCCGAGTAGACCTCGCTTTTCCCTGATCCTCTCCTCTCTGGGTGCCCTAGGATGGATAGGGGATGGGCCTGAATCCTCTTCTGATTGCTCAGCCAGCTTCTGTCCTTCCCCAGCCTCCTCCACCACCTCTGGAGCAACACTCTCACTCCCTGTTGGCTGTTCCTCCTCTTCCTCAGAGTCAGTCTTCACCAGGGGCATGACAGTTCCTCATAGCTTCTGAGGACAATTCAAGCTGCTGGTTGTCACTCTTTAAAACCGTACACGATATGGACTAACACCCAAAAACCTGGTTATTTGGGGTTACAACATAAGTGTGGAAGCTCTGTAAGTTCTGTGATCAAGTGAAAATTTAAACCCTATTCTCCTCATTCCAGTCTAAGGTTTTAATTATACATACTTCTCTTATTGAGAAATAAAGTAAGAATGGAGGAATTTGCAATACAGTAATAATATAACACAAAAGGGTAACATTTCTGGGCTGAGAAAATCTTAGCAGTGTAGTTTGTAGAGTTTATAAATCAGAATATGAAAATTTACTTCAGGAGGCAGATTTGAGGGATAGTCAAATCCCTTCGATCCTTTTCTTGAAGGCCACGTAGACAATAAGAAAGATCATCATGACAGGGATATACAAGCTCTGTTGCCAAGGCAACAAGAAGTAAAATTTATTTTAATCCCACCACAGACAGATTAGATCTGAAAGTGGCTCAGACAGACATTATTTTAATTCACTGAAATACCAGAAGATGGAGAAGTACAATAAAACCAGACTTGCAAAGTTCTGTTATTACAGCAATATGGCATTGGTTTGTTTTTTTTTAGTTTGGTCTGTTTAACTACTGGCCATAGAATTCTCCCTTCACTTCTTATGTTCAGTACTTCCTTTGCAGAAGGAATGTTGACAAGACAATGGCTTGGCAAATATTGCTGTGGAAAGTTTTCCGAATCTGTCCACAGGATTAGCAGGAATGTCTTCAGGACTTTCTTTTTTTTAGAATGTCAAGATGGCAAGCATAATAATGTGAGTCTGACTGTTATGTGTATTGCTTCAGTTGCACCATTGTGGGCGGTACCTGTTGACTATTTTTTATCACACTTTGCAGATACTGCTGATCTAGTGTCTTACCGTGAGCAAGCCAACTACTTCTGCTCTGGAAGCATGAGCTCCTAAGATCATTCAGACAATAATATCAGAGACCAACATAATATCTGTTCTGTACACTCATTTGCATTCTTGACACCCTGAATCGCGGGAGATTCAAAGCGGTGTCATTGGCCGCAGCCGCCGCGGCTTGAGAATAAAAAGCCGCTGTTTTTTCCCTCAGGGCCAGATTGGTTCCAGGGACCAAATAAAGAGCTGAAACCTAGTCACTGCCTCCTGGTCTCCTTACCGATGGACACGACACTGGCGACGAAGGTGGGATCCCGAGTCTGAACCCCATCGAGCACGTGTCCAACGGAAGCAAGATTGACGAGATGGCCAGCATCGCTCCGCCCGCACCCTTCAATCCCGCTAGCGAGGACTGGGAATCCTACACGGACAGATTCCGCATGTTCCTCGAATGCAGCAACATGAAGGACGCCACTGGGCCGAAAAAATGAGCCGTCCTGACACACTGCGGGCCCGCAGTGTTCAAGATGGCGAAAGCCCTAGTGAAACCCGCTGATGTCATAGGGGTGGATTGGGCCGACCTCGAACCTTTACTCCACAAACACTACGCTCCCGCCGTGCCCACCCTCATCAGGCGGCATGAGTTCTACCGGTGGGACCAGAGATCGGGCGAAAGCCTCAGCGACTTTGTTGCAGAGCTGCGGAACCTAGGAGGACTGTGCGGATTCTCTGACATGGATGAGGCCCTACGGGACCGAGTTGTGCTCGGACTTTGGGATCCAGTCCTACAGAGTCAGCTGATGGCCAAAGGCAACATCGCCCTCGCCGATGCCATCACTGAAGCCACCGCAGCCGAGGCCACCCAGCAGTCGGCGAACTGCATGCGGAAACCGGACACAGGGGACCGCACCGCGACCAACAACCCTGGACGGGTGACCAAGGCCCAACTGGAAGCAAGTCACCATGAGACCACCACCCACCATGGCGAATTCCACTCCGCCTCTGACACTTCGGATGAGGAGGAGGAAATCCACCGGCTCCAGGCAGGACGTGACCAGGGCAGTCGGTGGGGTCATAAGTCGGGGACCACGTGTGCCGGTTGCGGAGGCGACCACCCTAGATCCGAGTGCCATTTCTTTGATGCAGTCTGCCGGCACTGCAACAAAAAGGGTCACATCGCCCGCGTCTGCTAATTAAAGAAAGCCTACAGCCCCAGACGGCGGGACCACAGCGAGCAGAGACGGGACAGCACACCCCCCCCCAGGACCAGAGATCGCCCAGCCGACAGCCGCTGGGACCGGAGTGGGCGAACCTGACAAGGTGGCGAGACCCGGCGGAAGGAGGAAACCCACCAGACGGTCATCATCGGCCACGCATCAACCACCGACGCCCGAAAATTCTATGTGGAGGTAGGCATCGAAGGCGAGCCATGCAAAATGGAGGTAGACTCCGGGTCCTACCTCTCCATGGTCGCCTGGCAAGAGATCAAATGTTTGGTTCCTACCATCCAAAAGAAGAGACTGGAGAACCAGAGACTAATCATTAAAGACTACCAGGGAAACCGCATCCCGGTAGTTGGAACCAGACAATTCAGAGTGACATTTAAGGGATGCACTGCAAAGCTTCCCCTGACGATCGTGGACCAAGACCGACCCAGCCTTTTGGAACTGCAATGGTTCGCACCGCTTGGCATCAAAGTCACGGGCATCAACCACATCGCCGAGACCGATTGGGAGCAACAACTGGCACGGGACTTCCAGGAAGTGTTCGACGGCACCCTAGGCAAGTACCGAGGGCCCCCTATCTCCTTCAGCCTAGACCCTAACATTCCCCTGAGATGCCTAAAACCAAGGCGGGAACCTTTCGCACTCAGGCCAAAAATTGACGAGCAAATTGACAAGCTCGTCAAGCAAGGGGTCCTACAACCAATAGACCATGCTCGGTGGGAGACCCCAATAGTCACCCCAGTCAAGCCCGATGGGTCGGTGAGAATCTGTGGGGACTATAAGGCCACCCTAAATTGCGCCTTGCAACAAAGCGCCTACCCCTTCCCAGTAGTGCAGCATCTTCTACACTCACTGGGGGGAGGCAAGGTTTTTGTGAAACTCGACCTGGCCCAAGCATACCAACAGCTGCCGGTCGACGAGGAAACCGCGGAGGCGCAAACCATAGTCACCCACCGGGGAGCTTTCCGATGTAACCGACTCCAGTTCGGAGTCAGCGTGGCGCCTGGAATTTTCCAGAGCCTCATGGAGAGACTCTTACAAGGCATCAAGGGGGTGGTGTCCTATTTCGACGATGTGCTGGTATCGGCAGCCAACCAGCCAGAACTAGAGGGTCGACTAAGGGAGGTGCTAACCAAATTCAAGGAAACCAGGCTAAAGGTGAAGAAGAAAAAGTGCCAACTTTACACAGAGCGGGTCGAGTTCCTGGGATACCTCCTAGACCGGCACGGCATCCACCCAACTGAAACCAAAATCAGAGCCATTAAGGAGGCCCCCACACCCAGGACTAAAACGGAACTACAGGCATTTCTGGGACTGCTTAATTTTTACAATGTTTTCCTGCCCCAAAAGGTGACCGCGGCAGAGCCTTTGCATAGGCTCTTGGACAAGGCAGCTACCTGGACTTGGGAGAAACGCGAGGAAGCCACCTTCAGGAAAACCAAGGACCTGCTCACCTCGGATGCCGTCCTCATCCAATACAAAGAGACCCTACCACTAGCCGTCACATGCGACGCATCACCTTTCAGCATTGGTGCCGTCCTCAGCCACACTCTCTCCGACGGAAAAGAAGCACCCATCACCTTCTTTTCAAGGACCCTCACCAAACCAGAGAGAAACTACAGTCAGCTGGACAAAGAGGCCCTGGCTATCATCGCCACAGTGAAGAGGTTCCATGAGTACCTCTACGGCCAGATGTTCACCATCATCACCGACCACAAGCCGCTGCTGGGAATCCTTGCAAATAACGGGGCCACCCCGAACATTCTATCTCCTAGAATGACAAGGTGGTCCAAATTCCTTGCCGCCTACAGCTACCGGCTCACACACCGACCCGGTAAGACTATCACACATGCAGACACTTTGAGACGCTCACCGCTACCCGAGCTAGACACCGACCCAGTACCCATGACGAGCACCCTCAGCATAGAGACTCTGCCTGATCTACCCATAACTGTGTCAGACATTGCCCGAGAAACCAATAAAGACAAACGTCTGGCGCGGGTGTTACATTGGGTAGAGAAAGGGTGGCCGGAAAAGGACAACGACGAAACATTCAAAACATTCCGGAACTGGCAAACAGAACTCTCGCTACAAAAAGGGTGTGTACTGTGGGGGGATAGGGTGGTTATCCCGGAAAAACTGCAAGGGAAGGTATTGGAGTTGTTACACGAGGGGCACCCGGGCATAGTTAGAACGAAAGCCCTGGCCAGGAGTTACGCTTGGTGGCCAGGGACGGACAAACAAATTGAGGCCTGGGTGGCAAGGTGTCAACGCTGCCAAGAAACCAGACCAAGCCCTCCCACAGTACCGATCCTAGAATGGGAAACTTCCAGGGGATCTTGGTCTAGGATCCACATAGACTTTGCTGGGCCCACAAAGGGACATACATTCCTAATAACTGTAGATGCTTACTCCAACTGGTTGGAGGTAAGCAACATGAAATCCACCACCACAGAGGCTGTGACCAAGGAACTTTGCAAACTCTTTGCAACACACGGCCTCCCGTGTTGGACAACGGGCCCCAATTCACCTCGCTGGAATTTGAAAAATTCCTAGCGGAATGGGGCATACGACACGCACTGACAGCTCTGGCGCATCCAGCGGCGAACGGAAGGGTGGAACGGATGGTTCAATTTATGAAAAAAACCATCCAGAAAATCGAACATGGGGAAATCCAAGACAAAATAAATAAAATTCTTTTTATACAACACATAACCCCGAACACAACAACGAACAAAAGCCTGGCAGAGCTACTAATGGGGAGGAAAATAAGGTCCCCACTTGATAGACTGCACCCCACATACAACCCGGAAAAACCCCCAAACTCCTCCAGCAAGCACCGATCCTTTGCACCAGGCGATGCCGTCTACGCAAAAAACCTAACTGGAGACCCACTATGGGTACCAGCAACCATAACCCAGCTGACAGGTCCCCACTCGTACCGACTGCAAACAACCGACGGACGAGCATAGAAACACCACATCAATCAATTAAGATCGAGAACAGCCACAAGAAACACAACTGACACACAACCAGACATGAACAATCCCCTTAACACAAACCAAGAGGGGAGGGAATACCCCGGGAACCAAAACCCAGAACAAAGGAACCAGCCATACTCACCAGCAAGCAGCCAGCTCGGAACCTCACCAGGGAGAAACAGCCAGGCCAGCTCGACCAGCCCAGAAAGACCAGATGGGAGCGGCGAAAACCGCAGCTCAACCAGCCCGGGTAGACCGGGAGGGAACTGCGACGAGCGGCCCAGCAAGGCATACCAGGCAGCCCCATCGACGAGGCCGAGAGACACAGAGAACCCGACTGAACCAGCCGGGAGCCAACCAACGACTGACCTGCGCAGGTCCAGTAGGCAAGTACGAAGCCCCGCCTACTTACGGGACTACATTACATAGGACCAAACCAAGAGGGGAGGGGTGTTCTGTACACTCATTTGCATTCTTGAAACCCCACGCTTTGATTGGCCAAAGCGCGGGGCGATCTGATTGGTTTAGCGAGCCGTGCTGATTGGCCCACTGAGAATCTCCCGCGATTGGTGGAAATGAATCGCGGGAGATTCAAAGTGGTGCCATTGGCCGCGGCCGCCACGGCTTGAGAATAAAAAGCCGCTGTTTTTTCCCTCGGGGCCAGATCGGTTCCGGGGACCAAATAAAGAGCTGAAACCTAGTCACTGCCTCCTGGTCTCCTTACCGACGGACACGACAATATCATATCAGAGCAAATGAATATTTAAATGCAAACACACGCCCCCCCTCCTCCCCAAAATGGAGGCCAGATATGGGAAGGAGTTTGAAATAGCTCATTTTCATATGGTGATCTTCTCTTACAACTGCAGCTTTACCTTTTTAATCCCATAAACATTATTTTCTTATAGAACAAGATGGAGGCATTTGTTTCCACACTTAGGGAAACATAACCTACAGAGATTTTCTATGAGGGGGAGGGAGGGAAGGGAGAAGGAAAGTAGAAGTGACCATCAAAGTATCAAATTGAGAAGACAGCCAACATAAACACATGTTTAACTGTGCTGCTCTTTGCTGAGTAATACTTCCCTTTTTGGACCACAAATCTGTCAAAACAGCTTGCTACACTTCAAAGTAATTTCTTCTTTTTAAAAAACACAATATGTGCACTAAGATGGAGATTAGTAGATGTACATTTTATGGGCTCAAATAGCACATGCTATTTCTCATTACCGCTTTTTCTTAGGAAACATCTCATCTGGAGCCCATATCTTTTGTTATTTTAAATGCAAAAGCATGGCAGCAAAAACTCTTGTTTGGTCAGAAAGAGTTGGTGGCTATTTAACATTATGATTTAATATACATAAAAGTGAAATCAATTGCATAGAAAACTAGCCTGTAATACTCATTTTGACAGTTTTGTGTTTGTTGTACTTTCTTCCACAGATGTATTCCATTCACATATTAATCAGACCAGGGCCATTTAATTTCCCAGTCTGGACAAGGAGTTTAGTGGTGCTATTTTCTATTCATATCTTTTCAATTTTGATTTCATTCCATAAAATACACTGAACTTTTAATGAAAATTTATACATTTCTTAGCTAGGACTAACCCTATGTTTATAATAGCAGAAGAAAGTGCATTTGTTGTTATAATTCTTAATAAGCCATGCTTCTATTGTATAAAACAAAAACCTATTCCAAAACTTCACAGAACTTAATCCCTCAAATCAGTTGAATAAATCTAAATATTATTTCAATTCTGTCAAGAAGACATTATCAGAAGTTCCGTTTAAAAAAAAAATCAGGCACCTCTGTCTCTCTGTAAACTGAATTTTGATAGGCAACATCCTTTTTTAATTATCTGCTAGACTGTATATTTAACCCACTGCTATCAAATAGGGAGAAAAAAAGACATTTTTTATTAGATAGTTTATTACAATCAAGACATTTATTGAATTCCAATGATAATCAGTGGGAGGCCTGGAATTTCAGGTTTCCAAATGCAGATTTGGACTCCATCCCAGAGTCAAATTGGGTGGCTTCCAAGTCAATCCAAAGTAAATCTGGCTCTTATCCAAATTACTAAATTTGAGTCCAAATCTGTTTTTTGAAGCATGACGCATCTCAACTAGGAAGGGTTAGAAAGTGACATTAGAAAAATAATGACCCCCGTCATTTATCAAGGGTATCTTCTTCACTTTTATCATGCTTTTTTAATCAAGGTAACTGTTGTGTATGTACCATAGTTAATAAAGTATGAGCTTGAGGTAAAGTGCAGGGTTCTGGCCCTGCACTTCTGATTGGCTGTTAGGTGGCCAGATCGGATTGGTTAGTTCTGAGGAATCCGATTGGCCCTTAACAGAGGATTCTTATTGGTTTAAAGAGCTAGCGTTCATAGCTCGCTATTGGACAATTCTCACAAGGGTTGCCTATATAAGGCAGAGTTCACTGTTATTGTTTGGAGAAGTCACTATGCAATAAAGAGCTGAAAGTTCACATTCAAAGGCTGTCTCCATTTACTCCAACCCATGTCCAAGTACTTAACACTGGCGATGAAGGTGGGATTTGGAGACGTCTAAACCTAAGAAGCCAGGAAGCAATACCGAGCATGTGAAAGATGACGCCAACAACGGAACCATGTCCAGCGGCATCGTACCACTTGCTCCGTTCAATCCAAACCAAGAGGATTGGGAATCCTACATGGATTGCTTCCAAATGTTTCTTGAGATGAATAATTTGAAGGATGCCACACCAGCAAAAAAGCGGGCACTGTTCCTGACGCACTGCGGCCCAGCTGTATTTAAAATGGCTAAAGCACTCGCCAAACCTCGAGAAGTGAAAGCCATGAGCTGGGACGACCTCGAACCCATTCTGAGAGACCATTACACGCCAACCGTGCCTACACTCGTGAGACACCATGAGTTTTATCAGAGAAACCAGCGAAAAGGAGAGAGCGTGGCCGATTTCGTGGCGGACCTCCGGAATTTAGGGGGCCTCTGCGGGTTCGCTGATTTAGAAGAGGCACTAAGAGATCGAGTAATTCTGGGATTAGATGTACTAGGCGTGCAAAGCAAGCTGATGGTGAAAGGCGACATCAGCCTTGCTGACCCCATCGCCGAAGCCACGGCTGCGGAGGCGACCAAAAAGTCGGCTGCACAATTACGGCGAAGCCGCACTCCGGCAACACAACCGACCGGCGAAATCTTACCCAACTCAGAAGGGCAGCTTGCAACAATGCACCACAAGGACCTCTCTTCGTCGTTAGACAGCGACGAAGAAGGGGTCCATCACTGCGGTCCGACCGGGACCCTCGCCCGAAGCCCTTACGCCCTTGCGCTGACTGTGGAGCAAACCATGCCAGGGCCAAATGCAAATTCCGCGACGCACTCTGCCATGAGTGCGGGAAATGAGGCCACATCAGCCGGGTCTGCCGCAGCTTACCAGGACCCAGCCAGGCCTCAAAAGGGGCCAACTATGTGCCAATCAACAGGAAACCGTCCTGTAAGGCGAGAACCAGTCAACCACTCCTACAGAAATCGAGCTTTGCAAAAAGAAGAGGCTCACCATACTATCACTATAGGTCACGCCTCAGTTTTGGACACTAAGAAAATTTGACTCATGGTAGCCATCGAGAACCAGCCTTGCCACATGGAGGTCGACTCAGGATCGTCCCTCTCGATGGTGTCTTGGAAGACACTCAAGCAACTTATCCCCACAATCCAACACCAAGACCTCCAATTTCAATGCCTCATCCTCAAGGACTACCAAGGAAATCGAATCCCCGTGGTCGGGTCCTGCCGAGTCCGAGTCTCCTTCAAAAAGCATACAGCATACTTACCTCTAATGATCATCGATAGAAATTAGGCCTCCAATGGTTCGCGCCACTCGGCATCGAAGTGGCCGGCGTGAACCCAGTCGGTGGTTGTGAGTGAGAGGAAGACCTTATTTCTGAGTTCAGCGACGTCTTCGCGGACAGTTTAGGTGAGTATAAAGGGACCCCAATCTCATTTAGTCTAGATCCAAAAGTAGCCCCAATTCGCTTGAAGCCCTGTCGAGTTCCATTCGCTCTTAAAGCTAAGATCGATGAACAACTCGACAAGCTAATTGCTCAAGGGGTGTTGAAGCCCATCGATCACTCTCCATGGGATACCCCTATTGTAACACCCATTAAGCCAGACGGGTCAATCTGAATTTGTGGGGATTACCGGGCCACTTTAAACCATGCCCTACAGCAGAATGCGTATCCAGTTCCGGTAGTGCAGCACCTCCTCCATTCCTTGGGGGGGCGGAAAGGTTTTCGCTAAATTAGATTTAGCTCAAGCTTATCAACAACTACCAGTGGATGAAAAGATGGCCCAAGCCCAAACAATTGTAACACAGAGAGGTGCTTTTAAATGTACTCGATTGCAATTTGGGGTTAGTGTAGCCCCGGGGATATTCCAAAGCCTCATGGAAAGGTTGTTACAGGGAATCAAGGGTGTGGTTCCGTATTTTGATGACGTATTAATTGCAGCCCCTACCAAAAAAATCTTGCAGGATCGTTTGAAATGTGTTCTTAAAAAATTCCAAGAGGCAGGACTTAAGGTGAAAAAAAATAAATGTCACTTATATACTGACAGTGTTGAGTTTCTAGGGTATTGGATTGATAGCCAGGGCATCCACCCTACCGAAAGTAAATTAAAGGCGATAAAAAATGCTCCCAGGCCATGTAACAAGGCCGATCTCGAGGCATTCTTAGGCCTCATTAATTTCTATAATGTATTTTTACCGCACAAGGCGACTGTTGCTGAACCGTTATAGCAGTTATTAGATAAAAAAGCATTGTGGGTATGGGGTTACCGGGAAGAACAAGTGTTCCGGAATGTTAAAAAATTGCTCACATCTGACTCTGTACTTATGCAGTATAACGAGACTTTACCATTAGTTATAACCTACGATGCCTTGCTCTTCGGGGTGGGTGCCATTTTGAGTCATGTACTGCCCAATGGGAACGAAGCCCCTGTTGCATACTTTTCGAAGACTCTTTCACAAGCAGAGCGGAACTATGGACAAATTGATAAAGAAGCTCTCGCAATCGTTTCAGCTGTAAAGAAATTTCATGAATATGTGTATGGAAGGACATTTACCATTATAATTGACCACAAATTGTTGCTAGGGATAATCGCCGGGGACAAGCCAACCCCCTACATATTATCCCCTAGAATGACCCGATGGTCAGAATTCCTAGCTGCTTATAATTATCGCCTGCAATATCGCCCGGGGAAACCTATTCCCCACGCCGACGCATTAAGCCGAGCACCGCTTCCAGAGACTCTCGATGATCCGGCACCAATGGCAACCACGTTGCAGATTGAAACACTCAACTCGCCGCCTATGACCGCCCGAGACATCGCGAGAGAAACCAAACAAGACCACACCCTAGCTCGAGTCCTAGGCTGGGTAGAACACGGATGGCCATTGGACCAAGTCCCAGATGACTTCGTGCCATTTAAAGCAAGACAGACTGAACTTTTTTCCCAAAAAGGCTGTGTCATCTGGGGCGATAGAGTTGTTGTCCCAGAATGACTCCGGAAGACGCTGCTACAAATTCTGCACAAGAGCCACCCCGGCATCGTGCAGATGAAAGTGCTTGCGCGAAGTTACGCATGGTGGCCGGGCATGGACCGGCAAATCGAGCAGTGGGTCAAAGCGTGTACCAAGTGCCAACAAGCCAGCAACGGCCCACCAAAAGCCATGCCTACTGAATGGGAGACGCCACGTGGACCCTGGTCCAGAATCCACCTGGATTTCGTGGGGCCGACCAAAGGATATACCTTCCTGCTGACAGTCGACACATACTCCAATTGGTTAGAAGTTCATCGTATGACTGCCACAACTTCTGAGGCAGTGATTAAGATCCTAAATAGACTCTTTGCAACCCATGGATTGCCTGACGTCCTGGTGTCCGATAACGGGCCACAGTTCACGGCATTGATGTTCGAGCAGTACCTCGCTGACCGCGGCATCCGCCATGCGCTCACCTCGCCTGCACACCCTGCGACCAATGGCCGAGCGGAACGCATGGTCCAATTTGTTAAAAAGACTTTGCCAAAAATGGACTATGACAATATCAATGACAAAGTCAACCAAATTCTCTTTTTGCAACACATAACTCCACATAGCATCACCGGCAGAACTCCCACGGAACTACTGATGGGACGAAGACTCCGTTCCCACCTCGACCGGTTGCACCCTGCTTACGAATCAGAAAAGCCAATAGGATCCAGTGGCTGCTATCGCACTTTCCAGGTAGGAGACCGCGTTTACACACGAAACTTATCAGGCGATCCGTTATGGATAGAGGCAACGGTAGTGCGAGTGACCGGCCCCAAATCCTACATAGTGAAATGCTGTGACAATAGGCTGTGAAAACGGCATATCGACCAATTACAGTCACGACTCACAATGGCCAGTCAACAACTCCCCCATGACCAAACCGAGGGGGGGGAGGTACAGAAGAAGATGACATTCCAGGGAACCTGCTCGAAGGGAGCGACGAATCAAGTGAGACTCAGGAAATGGAGCAGGAAGGAGAATTGTTTGCACCACAAGAAATTGCACCTGAGCAAGAAGCAGAGCCACTGCCAAACAACAATCTACCTCAACAGGATTGCAATCAACCAGTCCAATGAAAATCCGAAAGACTCAAAAGACAACCGTCCTATTTAAAGGACTATATAACTACACCGTAATTTAAGAAGCCAGGGGGAAGAGGTGTTGTGTATGTACCATAGTTAATAAAGTATGAGCTTGAGGTAAAGTGCAGGGTTCTGGCCCTGCACTTCTGATTGGCTGTTAGGCGGCCAGATCGGATTGGTTAGTTCTGAGGAATCCGATTGGCTCTTAACAGAGGATTATTATTGGTTTAAAGTGCTTGCGTTCATAGCTCGCTATTGGACAATTCTCACAAGGGTTGCCTATATAAGGCAGAGTTCACTGTTATTGTTTGGAGAAGTCACTATGCAATAAAGAGCTGAAAGTTCACATTCAAAGACTGTCTCCATTTACTCTGACCCATGTCCAAGTACTTAACAGTAACCAATGGCTTCAAATGTATCATGGAATAAGACATCAGCAAGCTGTTCTGCTTCTTACCTGGCTGCCTTGATATGGCTTAAAATCTTAAAAATCTCCTAACCTCCCTTCCAGCATCTCAAGTGGGAAGAACTCTATGGTGCTCCCACCATTTTGACATCTGCAAGAGGTGAAGTCATTCTTGAACAGTTTATCACCCATCAATTGTAATTAAATATGTTTATATTAAATTATGTGATGTAATTAATGTAAAATCTTTTAACCGGTGCTGTTGTTAGAACCAGATGCTGAAGCATCAACAGTATTTCATCATGACTATGCTGTCTTGCCAGCTGTCTAACTGTAATTACTTTAATCTCAGCTTGTTATCTAATTATCAGCTTTGTAAAGGGAAAAGTACCCTCTAATGTGTACTGATTGTTTCAGATGATGATGAAAAGCATGAAACAGCTGTCAGATATCTTAGGCCTGTTTATCTAGACTGAAAAACTTACCAATAAGGTTGGCTTCAACTCTCCCTGACAAAAAGCATAACAGAAAAGCAGTTGGATAGAAAGAGCTTTTCCTACATTATTTGTCTTTTGGATTGCAAATTAGCTCTTTGTATAAGCACATACACACCTTAATTTGCCTTTCAGAGCCTTGCATATTAAAGGACTGCATGGAGCACATTCTTTAAGCAGAAACAAACATAATTGCTATTGTTGGTTTGAGCAAACTCCATGCAAATGCCTTTCAAAAGTATTAGTAGCATTGTGATAAGTTGTTTACATTTTCTCCAAGGACAAAGAAAGTGGTCAACCTCAGATGGAGACAAATGGCCTCTCCAAATTTACCTTAACTGCAATATGGTCCTTGCCTGTCCAATAATAAGTGTTTCAGAGAAAACCAGGTAGGGGATCTGAGAGAGAAATGTCAAAAGAATTGAATCCAGAGGATTGACAGCTTTTTAGTTTTCCCCAGCACTCTCTGCCCAAGGAAATGCATACTGGTTTATACAATTTTTCTCTTTTATATATAACCAGTCAAAAGGAAATTATAAAGAGAAAATTGTAAACATTGGCAGGGGCAAGAAAAAGAAACCTCTGTCTTTCTTTATGTCATTCTCTTCACCAAACTTCTGGAGGATGGCACTACATTTTATCTTTTCCTGTAGAATCCTAGAATTGAAAATGGCCATTTAAAACTTTCCTTTCTCAATATAGGAATCCAAAATAAAGTATCTCAAATAAATGGACTTTGCTTGCTTGAACAATCAAATTGAACCTGCCTCCCTGTTTTTTAAGACTATTGTTCCATAACCTGCATACCGAGATGGTTGTCAGCAGGTTGAACTTCTGTATGCACTTTCACAGTTACTATAAAATTACTAGAAAGTATCATACTTTCCCTTTTTCATCAAGTTATTGACAAAATGTGGAAAAGTTCCAGTCTATTGTGACTCATCCCAATTTGATTGATAGATTTCAATTTATTATATGTCACACACTCTAGCAGGTTCTGGATGACTTACAAAATCGAATATAAGATAAAACAAAAATGTAGACAAAAAAAATTAGCCCAGACTAAAAACAACTGTTAAGCCACACTGTGACATTTCCTACTCACCCTCAACACAATAACCTTAAAGCTGGAACCACACCCAAGTTTTAAAGGCCTTTTGGAACTCCAGAAAAGTGTGTAGCATCCTTGTCTCTGGCAGAATCATGCTCCCAGAAGATAAGAGCCATGACAGAGAAGGCACAGATCCTAGATCCCAGAACATAGCAACATGGAGCACACCAACTCTTTCCAAACATACCAAATGGGCAGAAACAACAGCAGAGAGACATTCCTTTAGATAACCAGGCCCTATATCCATGATGGCGAACCTATGGTACGCATGCCGGAAATGGCACACAGAGCCATTTCTGCTGGCAAGTGAGAGTTCGCCCTGAAGAGCCCCATTGTGCATGCTCACATGGTCCCCCACCAGCCAGCTGATTATCAGGTATCTTCCGCGCATGCATGGGGGAAACATGCACACATGCACAGGGGTGGGCTGTGGGGGGATCATGTGCACATGCACAGAGATACACGGCTCATGGGGGTTGTGTATGTATGCACATGGTGCATGTGCAGGGGGGTCGTGCAGGCATGTCCAGGGCACGGGGGTGGTTGTGCAAGCATTGCATCATGGGTACAGGCACGCGAGTGCAAGCACCCGCGCACATGCACTTTCAGCACGCAACATGGAAAAGGTTAGCCACCACTGCCCTAGATCATAAATAGCCTTATAAATTGCACTTGGAAGTCAAGGGGTAGCCAAGGCAGCTTGTGTGCCAGTGGTGACATATGGGCAGAATGAGATGTGCCCATTGCTGTTTTTCTGTAGCTTCTAGGTGGTCTTCAGAGGCAGCCCAATGTAGAGTCCATTGTAGTAGTCCAGTCTTGAGGTGACCAGGGTGTGGCAGACCATCAGCAGGACCTCCGGACAAGGAAACGGTGCAACTGGTGCACAAGATGTACCTTTCTGCCACAGCTGCAACTTGTTCTTCAGATTCAAAAAGTCTTGAATGAGGAAATATAACCCCATTCAAAACCAATGGAAGAAACATCCCCAACCCAGAAAGGCAGAAGCTATACCTTGAAACATCAGTATTTCTATTTCTTTAGTTCCTTCTTAACAGACTGTGATCTTCAATTGCTGTATAATGCTTCATTGTAATCCTCATCCCAACAGTCCTCAATTATATTTATTAAATCATATTTGGTTTCCTGCATTAAGAATTTATGTCCATTTGACCATTAGGATATAGACAACTAGGGCCATGAACATTTTGATTTGGTTGAGTAAGTTACTAGTTACTTATTCTGATAGTCTCCTACAGTTTAAATTTATTTTCTGACATTCTTATTTAGGTGTATCTGTCTCCAATGCTCACAGGATTCACTTTGGGGCATAGGTGTCTCAGGGTTGGGGAGGCAGTAGTGATAAAATGTGTGTTGTCATGATATCAATACAACTGAGATAATTTGTGTTCGATATATATTACAAGTTCATGAAATTAGAGTTTGCACCATGCCATTACTGAACATATGTAATCCAGCAAACAAAACCACTGTTTGCTGCAGACAGCTAAATTTATCCAATCTCTTCTCCCACTCCTAACTCTTGTCTATGGAGATTCTCAGCCATCCAGAGGTCATGGTTGCCTCTTGAAAAAGCACTTTGGGACCTCCTAATTCTTCTTTCCCTTCCCAGTCCTCCTCAGTGTACTGGAAAAAAGGTGAGGAGGAGATCACTGGAGTTAATGCACTTCAAGCAGCAGCTTGTTGTTACATATTTCTGCCTATTTTTTTCAAAATGAAAAACAAATAGTTTCAATGACATAAGAGATCGGGAATTTGAATTACCTTACACTCATGGAGAGATTTTGACCAAATGATTCAATTCATCTCCATTATTCACACCAGCCTCCTATAGGCAGAAATTACAACATACAGTAGTTTCTTATATCTACTCAAAACAAAACTGAGATTTTAGAAAGGTTGAATTTTTAGTATCAGGAAAATTGTGATTGTTATCAAAAATAGTAACATAACTTTGGAATACTTTGCTGCCATTACTTATTACAATATCAGTTTTGTGGTCTATATCCACTGAATCAGATTGTGAATCACTCTCACTAAGCAGATTCAGACAAGCGTGGAGGGCAGAAATGCATCCAGCAGAATTAAATGATGATGAAATGCAAAAGGCACAATCCTGGTAAGTGCCCATTTACCACAGAAGCAATTGGTAATTACCAATCAGTAATAATGGTCTTTTCCCAACAATTTCTAAGGAATAACCTACAATGGAAGTTATGATCATTATTCATGCCAAAATTGACAGAATCCATCTATCAGAATGCTTATGTGAGTACTCCATCTGGGTTTAATCTCCTTTTTATTAATCTTATGTCATAATCTGCCTTGCTACTTTGCATGCTTTCTTTTCTTGGGAAAGAGGAGTTTATTTTTCTCCTAAGAAGCTGTGAGAATTTATCTTGAGGATGTTTCTGGCTTTATTGTTCAAGCTGAGAAGGGATATTACTGCTCATTTTGTTTCCTGTTACTCAGTTCTCCTTTATCCTGAAGAATCCCTGGCTACCCTTCACTTCCCAGTTTTTAAAAAAGTGACAGAAGCTCCATCATATCTTACCATGGGATTTACTTGAAGGATGGGTAGTTACACTAGGATGGAACAGAACAGATGGAGAGGTGATCGTACAGACCGAACTTTCATATACATTCCTTGGCCACCTTGTAATAACATCTACTCATCCCACTAAAATTTCAGCAAAAATATTTTCTTCTTGACATAAACTTCAAAAATAATTTCTCTTTTATCAGAGTGCCTGAAAATCCTTAGAAAAAAAAATCAGGAGTTTCTGTATGTCATTACTTTTAGTATTACTTCTCATTAAAAAACAAAACAAAACTTTTTTTGTATAGTGTTTAAATGCCAAGCCTGGTTCACTCAGCCAGGTGCTGGCAAAAGGTAATGCTATGTTGTGAATCCAAAGTCATGGTCCATTACCAATAGGTTATTAAAACTTGGTAGAACTTGGTAATCAACTTTTCTATTACTGATAACATTCTTAGTTTTTCAACATTCTTTGAGATGGGATTTGACATTCATGGAAAAACCATTTGCTTCTGTGTGAGAATTACCTGAGAGCAATTTTATTTATTTGTTTATTTTAGGAAATTTATATTGCTGCCTATTCACATATGGTGACTCAAGGTGGTTTACAGGAATATAATTGTTGTTCATATATGATTTAAACAAATCCTTCTGGAAATTTTCACAATTATTTTTGGATTTTACTATCCTGAAGACTTTGATATTGTCCACAAACATGGCCGGCCAACTCACTGCTCACACCTAAGTCATTATCACTTAGGAAGAAGTTTTAAAAGTATCAGTCCCAACTTGATAGACTTGTTGCCCTCTATTGAGAAAACTTTCCATTTAGTCTAATCTAAACTTTCTGTTTCTTAAAGGTTAGCAGTCTGTTAAAGAGTAAACCCTCATAAGCCTTTGGGAAAGAACTTGCTTAAAAACCTTTTAAAGTATCAAATACTTTGTGTCAGCAGAGTGACCTCTACCTGTTGACACAATATCTTTAAAACCTGGAAAGGAAATATGCATTTTAACCTCTAGAATTTTCTGAAGCATGACTAGACATAAGCATAACTAGACATAAGCATAACTAGAGTCATGCTCACACCTTTCTGTTAACTCTTTATTATATTATGAAACATTTTCAGTTCCAATTGTTGTGCTTTTAAAAAGCCACCAAAAATTATCAAGAAATTTGGACCCCAGGAATTGTTTGTTTCTCCCTTTTTTACTGGTTCCCATATTTTAAGACATTTTCCCCTTTTAGTCAAATATGATAGTACTGGATCCTGCTGTTTCCCATTTCATTTTATGCTAAATATAAAAACATTTTGTATGCTGTTTCCTATTTGTAGTTTCAGGATTGACTGTTTTAAGACAATCTAGACTTTCATTCATTCGTTCATTTGTTCACTCATTCATTGCTTCAGCATGAGTGTAGTCTTTGTGAAGTCTAATTGGTCCTATTATTGCAATAACTTCTCCTTTGCGTACTTCCCTGACTTCTTTCACTCCTCAAAATCACTTTCAGCATTTTGATCAGTAATGTATAGACAAATCCCTCGCCCTAACCCTAACCCTAATCCAACTCTCCCACCTCCCAGCCTTTCTCCTGAAAACTTCCTGTAAGGAAAGATAAGGCTCTTAAGAAAGGAGGGCTTAATTTTGAGGGCAAGGTAAATGTATATTTAGGAGGGAACAGAGCTCAAACACTCTCTTACTGAGGATATACCTCCATCTGGTTAAGAGCTTGAGGTTATGAGTTATTTTTTTAAAATCAGAAACACACACAAAAAATGTGTTCACAATAAATCATGGGATGAGTTGCCTATGAAGGTTACAGAATCCCACATACCCAATAAATATGAGTCCCAGATATTTAGACCTTATCCAGTCTACCAGACATAATGTATATATTTAATAAAAGTTTGCTTTTATTTGCAAATATAGAGACAGAACAGAATTGATGCATACTATTTAAATCCACATGTTTCCCAAGAGGAAGTTTGCTCTTGCTTTACTTCTTGCTTGATTTCTTTTGCCAGTTGTTCAAATGAATCAAATTGGGGAGCATGAATGCTGTATTATATGAAAAGAATAAGCCACAAATACAGTAGAAGAAACATTATGTCTGCAGAAGTGGCCTGAATATTTGCTGAATGAAGTTGGGTTTTGTAGATTCAAGATTCAAACAGCTGCCTTATGTTTCCCAACCTTAGTACATGAGGAAAAGATCAGATTTCAGAGGAAACTTAGTGATGCTTAAGTTGCTATCTTTAAGGCAAGTGTCTGGATTAAATGTTCTATTTATCCTTGAACAAACCTGCAAATTCAATATGTTTTTCTGAGGGCTATTCTGCTTCTCGTTAGACTTCTTTTCTCCCAGTCTTTGGGAATTTCAGCAGCATGGAAGGATATTCTGCCTTCTGTGATAGCATGCTGACCCCAATTTTACTGGATGCCCAATTCTCTCAGTTTCAGACTTTTCTGCACTGGAGGGCAAGACTTGAAAAGGAGCTTCCTCTTACCACCATCACCCAGCCCAATTCCCAAAGCCATTGCAAACTGCTTCTTATTGTTTCCAAGGAAACTACATGGATATGTCCATAAAATCACCAAGAGTAGGTAGGAGTACCTGATTGATTTATCAGAGCTAGTTAAGACAAGAAAGATTGCATTTAATTAGTACTTGGATGAATTTTTTTCTGGGAATAACAAGATTGTAGACTAGACTAGGAAGTTGCGGGGAGAAAATCCCTGCCTAGAAGAAGAATAAATCACTTCTATCATATAGACAAGAAATTATATCCAAGCTCAAATGTATATTTACCAGCATCATATATATATATATATATATATATACACACATATATATACATATACAACTAGTTCAAAATATCTTCTGAATTGGCTGCCGTATTCATAGCTTGCTTTCACTTGTTCAGCTGACCATAGACAAGACTTACAACCTGATCTCTCCTTATGTGAGCAGACCAATAGTATTCTTGAATACATGCAATGATGTAATAGTGACAAATACTGATACCAAACAGCACCAGTTTGATTGGAGCAGCACAAAAATCATCAGCCACACTACCACCCTTCATGCTCATGAGTTCATCAAACCTGGCACTCCACAAGCAATTCTATCAACAGACCAACAACCAGCCTATAAACCACTCAGAATCCAAACCAGAGACCTCATTGACCTTCAAGCAACCCTCCCCACCAACAGTTCATTTCCAATGACCCTGACCAGATCTCCTTATTACAAAACCCATCACAAGACTCACTGGTGACTTGCACTTGACCCACCACAAGACCCTCACTTGACACACCTACACCTGAAGCCCTTATAAACAAAAGAACACTGACATACCCTAAACTCCACTGAAGAGGTTATCTAGACTGGTAATGAAATGTTCGGAAACCAACACACAAGCTTGGACAATGAACCTTCACGCACATCCATTGATCTTTTTGTCTTTTCTACTGTTTCATCTGTTCCAGAACAGTTGTGGAACAGAAGTACTGTGTTTCTCATATAATAAGGCTGAGTCTTATTTTTTTTTGAACCCGAAAAAATGGCTAAGCTGTCTTTTCAGGGGTGACTTAATTCCCCCCCTCTTGCATCTTCGAGTGGGCAGCGATGGCTTGGATGTTGACCTTGGCATTGGTGGGGCACTTCATATCGGGGTCAACGCAGGCGGCACTATATCCGGGTGTGCAACAAAAGTACTTCCTAACGGCAAGCCCCCCCACCATTCCCCCTATTTTGCATGTTTTAATATAGGCCTTAATTTGGGAGGAGGGGCTTAATTTCATTTCATGCCTATAAAACATGCTGGGACTTCCTATTGGGGGAGGCCATATTGTTGGAGAAACAGGGTAGGAGTTGAAATTGGAACCTATATTGTTGTAATGGGCACTTTTCCAGCATCCATTCCTTTAGAAATAAGTCCCCTGTTTGTGATTTTTCCCAGCAGCCCAAAGAGCAGTGAGAGTTGCAGAGGTACAGTACAGCAAAGCTCAGGAGTCAGACTGTCAGTTAAATACATTGTGTGAAAATTGGGGCCGAAGGTCGCCAGTCTCCCAATACACAAATCTCCCTCTGAGAATCTAATTTCATTCAGACTATCAGTTAGATTAGAAATGCCCTAATTATCCCACTGAAATTAAATTACTTTATGTAAGGGTGATATAATGAACAGCCATAAAGAAGCTGTACAACCAATCATTCTATTAGTCACAGAAAGACGAGACTATAACTAAATGGCCCTGGTTGATTATTGCTGGTTGGTCTCTGCCTCATAAAAGTGAAGAGGGGGAATGAAAGAAACCCAGGAAAGATTTGTTCTAATTATTCCTTTTGCATTTTTATCGAAAGCAAGCAATTTAATCCCACATGCTTGTCTGTAGGAGAACAAGTCACAGGATTAGCTTCGACGGGAAACTGGCAAGATATCCTGTTTCTGGCGAAGGGTTGTTTTCGTAGGAGTCATGAATAAAATTCCAGAGGAATATGGTGTTTTTTTTTCTTGAAAAGTCACAGAAAAATGCACAACTGATGTTTGGTACAGTGGTTAAAGTGCTGGCCTAGAAACCAGAAGACTGTGAGTTCTACTCCCACTTTAGGCATGAAAGCTGACTGGGTGATTTGGGCTACTTACTCTCACTCCGCCCAACCCACTTCACAAAGTTGTTGTGGGGAAAATAGGAGGAGGAAGAAGTATTAGGTATGTTCGCTGCCTTGAGTTACTTGCAAAGTAATAAAGATGGGATAAAAAAGGTCCAATAAATAAATAAATTGATGTATAGTGTGTAAATGTGAAGACTAGAAATACTGTGTTAAGGTAAAAGAAAAAAAAAAGGAACACCTTTAGACTTCTTTTTTCCTAATCTTCTATAACTAATCTTCCTAATCTTTCCTAATCTTCTATAAAGGCAAGGAGGCACATGTTTCTTGAGATTAAGGGCTATCCATTTTTAATTTTTTAGATTTTTGATTATTTTTGAAAATCAGAGAGTGGTTCAAGTAATCATGATATTAGTGGCAGGGCCATGACCAAGCCTTTTTTTTTTTTGGGGTTATTTTTGGGAGTCTTGAGAGGTTTTGAAGAAAAAATTAGGTGCCTTAAGTCATTGCAAATTGTAGGATGCATTTACTGTATCACCCCTTAACATACCCAAATTAAAAGATGGCTTGAAAAATCACTGTGGTATTGATCAGAAGTGATCTGGGAGTTGCAAAAAGGGTGCATTATGTAATTATTTAGAACTCTGACAAGTGCAATTGATCAGCCTAGCAAAGTGAAGGGAGGCAAACTTTGGATGTGTTAATCCTAGCAGAAGAGAGAAAAGAAGAACCATTGGTATATGAAAGTTCTAAACAAAATGTGTCATTATCCCAAGCACTTTTACCAGTTATAATATACTCAATCTCTCTAGACCATTTGTGATCTAACAGGACACATATACTATTTGTTTTCATACAAAATGGCTATCCAGAAAACGCTATCCAGAATTATAGTTCTCTGTTACAGGTGTATTAGGGAAAAGGTGATAAAATTTAAATAGACAAGTTACAAACAGTTGTCAAAATTGTTTTTTTTTTAAATCAGAAATGCATATAATGCATTCAGACTTCAAATTTTAGAAAGAAAATCCTAATCCCAGAAACTTCAGTTTTGAATTTATTTCATTGAGTCACCAGTGAAATTGGGGCATGCCACTTACTTTTTGATGAGACAGTAAAGATCTAAATAAGAGCATTGTTGCTTTCCAAAGGCCTCTGACTTTAATTCCCATGGGGGTGTTTGGGAGGAGGAGAAACTGAATACAAAAAGATGACAAAATAGAAAATAAGCCAATTTATTGTCAATTTTCATCAGTGTGACCTTAGAATGCTACAGGCCCTGCTTCAAGATGTTTTCTTGAGCTAAATTCAGATTCTTATCAACATTCAGTGCATTACATATTTGTACTGCCCCTCCAAAAAGAGGTGACCCATTTCAGGAATTATTTGTGATGCACGCATATATCTCATCTGTGTGTCCATGAAAAGATTTCTAAATGTCATCTGAGGAATGCAAATTATTTCAAAATTATTTAGCACTGGAATGTGTGTGCTTAATTGCCATGTCTTTATGTGTTAATCTGGAATCAGTTCTCAAATACAGTGAGACTACAGTCAAGAAAGCCAAGCAGAAAGATATATATGTGCTAATTTTGTTTTATTGGTGGTGGTGGCACATTAATTTGTTTTAGGCTTTTTATAATGGGATGAAGTTTACAATAAGGAGAGCAGCTGTTGAAAATGGGAATAAATAATATGCCTAGAAAAAGTGTACTGGAGTCAATTTAGGGAAATTGTCTAATTAAAACAGCAATCCTCAATGCTGAATATGAGCTCTGCAGGATAAAGGGAATTTATCTCTGGGAAGACATTTCCAGACTTGTGCAATAAGCTGGTAATTTGAGCAAAGGTTCTTGGTGGTATATTTTTTTCATTTTTTTTTCAAATTTTATTCACAATGTTAAAATATAAATTCCAAGAAAGAAAAATATACAAGAACAGAGCTAAACAAGACATTATATACGTGTGCATGTGTGTGCATACAAAAAGAAAAAAAACATATATGGAAATTGTCCCCTCTGGTTGAATACTAAATATTTCAAGAATAATAGTTCACCATCCTTGCAAAATAGGCCTACAGTTTAGAACTTCTACAACTCTATTACCCAACCAATTTGGCTGGGTAAATAGGTGATATATCCCTGTTATGAATAATTCTGGCAATCTTGCTATGTAAATTGTTGTACTTTGATGAATCAGAAGACAATTGGCACGATTAAGACAATTTTGGTTTAAACCCTGTAGGCAAAATAACACTATTCTGCTTTTGGCTATTCCTTCTACTTTTAGGGTTCCCCCCTCCCCCCTGAAAATGCAAGATGGAAGATACGGCTCAGGTTAGTTTGACATTATTACTCTCACTGAAGAAACCGGCAGAGGGTGTAAAAACAAATATTGCTTGTATTTGATTTCTGAGAGAGAGAAGAAGGGGAGGAAGTATTCTAGTATGGGGGGGGGGGGAGAAGAACCTGCTGTGAAAAATGGAAAACACGAGGTTGATCATGCCTCATCAAATCTGCCAAGTTCAATCTGCCATTACAGAGGATGAGCTGGCTAAACTATGTATAGAATTGACTGACAACATTTATCTTACTCAATGAATGATTTTTGGTCTATGTACTATAACATATGTCTTTCCACCATGTCCATGAATACATGGTTTGTTAAGAGCAGTTAATTAGTAGTGAACAATAACTTAATGGATGTGATTATCTCTGTTAAACTATCCCTGGGATCTCAGCATTTGTGCTTGCCAGTCCTGCTAACACGATCCCTGAATATTGTCAACTTGTAAGAAATTCTTGATGAACCGTGCTTGTGACATCAAAACTGAGATAAATACTTCCCAGAAAACATTTCTGGTTTGAAAGGAAGCTGGGAAGGAGTCAGTATTTCATGAAATAATCTCTCTTGGGGTACTCATAACATTTTCCAGCTTTGGTGCTTAAGCTCAATCATGCTAGGAGACAAGTATTACTGGAGACAAGTATTACTGTGTTAAGTGATTCTCCCATGCTGAAGGTCTTTATTGTATGGTTAGCATGTGAACAGACAGAACTTTTAAAGGAAATTCCTTGACTAGACCTTACTCTTTATTCATCAGAGGATTAGGAAATAAGTCTTCAAAGATGAAACTACAAGGACTACCCACATGGTTCAACAGTGAAGAGTTGACTGTTGGCTGAATCGAGCAATGGAGAAGAATTCAGAAATGGGCAAGGAAAGAAATTGAACTTCCATCAAAAATCTGAACTGCTGAAATCCAGGCTGAACTTGGATGTTTTTATGTTCTTTCTCTCCTAATTTAGGGCCAGTTGTACAATTTTAAAGAAAAAAGAATATGCCTTTAATATGTACACAGAGAGAGAGCGAGTGAGCGAGAGAAAGAGGGAAGGGAGATATTTCCAATATTATAGAATTGGAATTGTACAGTCTTTCCAATACTGAGAGTAAACTTCTGTGGCACTTCAGTCTGTGTTTTTCCTATGTTTGGTAAATCCATTCTTGCTCCTGATTTCCAAAAAATCAGATTATCACAGAGATTATCACAGAGTATAATTTTATCATGTGAATAAAAATTGAAATTATACTTCCCTCCCAACATGTTCCAAATATGCTTTGCAGCCTTTAATATAATAAAGCTATTAC
Source organism: Hydrophis major (assembly GCA_033807585.1). Classification (NCBI taxonomy): domain Eukaryota; kingdom Metazoa; phylum Chordata; class Lepidosauria; order Squamata; family Elapidae; genus Hydrophis; species Hydrophis major. The sequence continues at coordinate 112,128,035 of CM066328.1, read as the reverse complement.
TAAATGGGGAACTATGCTCTTGTCAGGCCCCCAAAAAACAAAGAAAGGCACACAAGTTATTTTTAAGCAGTTTCCTTTATTGTTCCTCAACCAAAGACAGAAATCTTTTGTTCCTCTGGAATGCAGCCCCTCCCTCTTGGGAATCCAGATTACATTCACTGATGATTTTAATTTTTCTGAATATATATCCAAAGTGTCAATATTTTAACACTATTAAATGACTATTAAATGTCTTGAGACTTTGCATATTCTGCAGACTGGATAATCAAAGGGTGGTGTCAGGGTTGTTCCCAATATTTTTGTGTCAACATTTAATAATGCTTAATTTAATATTGAATAATAGTTAATAAGGTACTAGCCTGACTTCAGAATCATGATTTGCACCAGCTGAGAATTTACCTGGCTACAATAACTCATTACCACCAAAAAATTTTTAAAAAAACCTGCAATACATTTTACCAGAAACTGTCTTTGAACACTATTTGGAAATTGTAACAGGTCCAGAATGCTGTGTTAATCCAATTGGTTGTAATATGTAACACCACTAATGGTGTTGCTTGCAGTTCATTGACAGGTGCAATCGAAATGAGGTTTTAACTAAAAAAGCTCTTTATGGCTTGGCAACTGCAGGCCTGAGGTCTGAATTTCTAAAGCACTGAGGGAAAGACATTCTTTACTCTTAAATTTTGTACTTCTGGGAATGAATGGAAACAAAGTTAGGAAATGCTGCTTCTCAGTGGTATTCCTGGTGTGATAGAATGATCTTTCCATTGAGATGGGAACAACCCCTCCCCTTTCCTTTCAGAAAGTTAAGAAAAACTGAGCTTTTCTCAAGAGTGCTCCTGTTGCCCCATCTTTTAGCTTTTTAAAAAAACTCTATATATTTGTTATATTTATTGTTGCATACTATGCTATATATTACTCCAGGAGGGTCTTCAAACTTGACAGCTTTAAGACTTGTGGATTTCAACTCCCAGAATTCCTCCTCCAGTCATGTTAGCTCAGGAATTCTGGGAGATGAAGTCCACAAGTCTTAAACTTGCCAAGTTTGAAGACCCTCGTATTACTTCTTACTGCTATAAACATGGTTTTATTTGTTGCTGTTTTAATCATACTGTGGATGTTATGAACTGCTGAGAATCACAAGATGGCAGCAAGCTATGCATTAATTAAATAATCAACAAGCAAAGAAATAAATTCAAGCTTGTCTATGAAGTGAAGCTTAATTGAAAGAAATAATCACAGACCCAGAATAGTATTGAGCAAAGAACTCAATATATGATATATATCAGCATGGGGACAGTAACCTACACTGGAAGCTGTTTTTGTAGATTTCATGATATCTATTCTTTCTTTGAGAGATAGTCGCATGAAATAGAGAGACTGATCATGAGTCATTTTATAAAGAACTCTTACATTAAAATTCAGCAGTATTTGACTTAATATTGCCATTGGAATCATTACTGAGTCAATATAATCATTCCTATTATTGTACAAAATGAAAGCAAGAGTAATAGCTTTTTGAGCCATGCCTTATCAGCATTAAAAGAGACGCTCGTTGAAGTTTTGGAGGAGCTGGGACAATATCTGAAAACAGCCTGGTTTTAACAAATCTGATTCCAAAGGAAACTTTCCCATTTCTAATTATATTCCTTCCTGTAATTCTGTAAAAGAAATCTGTAATATATCACAGGGCCCTTTATCATGGCATATACAAAATGTGGAGAAAGCAACAGTGGCAGTTTTAGAGAAGCTGAAAGAGTGATGCTGGACAGCTCCATTCAACTGAATAAATAATATTCTTTGTTACTGATTGGATGAAATAGCACAAGGAGTGGTTGTATGCAAATTATCTGAATTCCAAAAATGTTGACAGAAAAAGTATATTAAGTATGATATTTTTGCACATGTGAGATGTTAGATACTCCAAAATATAGTTATAGGCTGCATAAAATGTGATGATTATTTTTGCTCATTAAATATATATGCTTTGAAATGTAATTGTTTTCTAAAATGCAAGAGGAGCTAGAAGGAAAGAACAGGAACTTCATAACCATAACTTGAAGTTAGTTCAAAGCTGTACAAACTGGACTTTAGGAATATATGTAAAGAGTAAACAATTGGCTTTTTTATATATCCAAAACCTTACTAAGGCTTCATGCATAACCTAATACATGATATTTCCTTCTATGTTGAAGTGTCCACTAATCAAGAGCGCCTCTCAAAATCAAGACAAGAACTCCCTTACACTGAGTATTCTTATCCCGTTCTTTACAGAATATTTGATTGCTTTGAATGTAACCTTATTTGTCAATATAACGTACCACAAAATTCCTGTAGTATTGCACTGCCTGTTGTCCTAATTGTATTCTTTAATTATGCTGGATTCCAAATTATGCTGAGCTGTCCTTGACATTGTGCTGAACACAGTGCACTTTGTGCAAATACAGCCAGGAAGTTCATCCAAGAATTCCAAGATTAGGGCTGGCCTTCAGCAGACACACAGAGTATTTTATTTTATATTTTATTTCCCACTTCTATTGTTTTTATAACTAATTCAAGGCACTGAACACACACAATACTCCTTCCTCCTCCTATTTTTCTCATGACAAGATAAGTCAGGTTGAGGCACAGAGAGTGATAAAGTCACCCAGTCAGATTTTATGCCAAGGTGGAATTAGAACTCACAAGTCTCCAAGATTCCAAGATCAAGGCTGGTCTTCAGCAGATACACTGAGTAATGTTGCCAGTAAAAGAAAAAAGAGGGAAGAAAAGCAACACCCACAAATCTCTTTTTACCTTCATAGCAAAAGGAAAAGGTATAATGTAATAATAACAGTACTTTACAATACAATACTTTGCTCTCTTTTCATGAGAACTGTAAATCTGCAAGCCTAAGAGTGCCTAATACTAATTTTGCCTAATACTAGTTCTGACTGATGGAAACCTTAAATTTTCTAAGGCCTGGTTATCTGAAGTCAAAGCCAGAACAATTGTTCCATGCAGTTAGCTTGGTCGATCCCAGATGAGCTGAGCTTTGTAAAGGGGTTTTGTTTCCAGGTCTTGTCCATTCATCAATGCTTGTCCATCCTTCTGCTCCTTTCCTGAAGTTGCAGCATGTCCTCCCTACCCAGCTGGCATCAGATGTGTTGGCAACCCACCACTGTATGTCCCAAAGCCTCCAAGTGGCAGTATGCAAAATCTCAGGTGACATTCACCTGGAAGTGCTTGGCCCTCAACAGCTGTAGCCCCTTGATTATCTTCTCCACCTTGGCAGCTTTGTGTCTCCACCATTTCGATGGCTTGTCAATTCTGCTTAGCTATCACTATGACTGACTGGAATGAGGGAAGTGGGAGTGTGGGGCGTAGGCGAATGGTTAAAATTAATTGCTACATAAGAAAAAAATGAAAGATAATTATTCCTGCTTTCCTGTCAGTGCTTGAGGGTAGATGACCTCATTAACTTGCAGCTTGTACACAATTCAATTACTAGGAGATGGAAAATACATTTTAATTACCTCAGTGGCTTATACTCCATTCATCTCCATTTGCATGGCTTTTATGCTGTTGTGTTTTGAAGAAGTAGCACCCTCAGACTACGGCAACCATAAGAGCTTGATTCTTACTACAATTATACCTCTATGAGGTAAGATATTAAATATCTGCAGTTAACCCTTTGCTGGCTATTGGATTAGATGTTCCTATTACAATATTAATGTATTTTCTTACAATAACTCATTTATCTTCTTATCTCATTCAATGTAGATCTTACATTCATCCTCTACCATCTCACTTTCTTTTAATCCACCAGTAAAATGAGTTGCTGGTCTATGATATAATATATTCAATATTAAACAAATCTTTTTTTAAAAAAATCAAATGAAACTACAATTGCTTTTTAGGTCTTTTAATCATGGTTATCAAGGAAAAATTCTAAGTAGATGATCCACAGAATTGTCTAACAATTCTAGGTTGTTAACCTCCTATGTTTTTAACCTGAATTAGATACTTTGTTGCTTGAAGCAAAGGACAACCTGGATGGTAATTTAATAATAATCCAACCATGTTCTCCCATACTATAAAGAACTAATATGAAGTGCAGTGCAAGGCAGCTGTCTCATTCTGCTGAATAGTAGAGTACATAGAATATTGTTGTCAGAAAACAGGAGAGTCAGTCAATTGATCTTTAGATTTCTGCATTGTAGTGGATAAGATAGTTCAATAGAAAAAGAGAAAACCACTTGGATGGTCATCTTCTGAGGCCTGCAGTTCACAGGTGAGGAATGCCTTAGAGAACAGACTATTCATTCAACATTGTTACTTTGATTAAAATTATAGGTCTGGTGATTACAGTTGCTCCTTTTAAAAATCCATTATAAATCCCTGGCCTGTGGAGCTTGGCATGGAAGTTCTCGCAAGGAGGAACTTTTTCCATTTATGCAGAATGTGCCAAAATCCTATCAGCTCTCTCTAGCTTTGTGTATCCCAGATTCCCCAGGCAAGAACCTATTTATCTTGACTTTTTTGCGCTCCTATGACTTTGAGTGTGGCATAAATCATACCCATGGTACACTGAGCATAGGTGTAGGAGAAGAAAAATGCTTTGGCATAAAAGTGCTTTTCCATTGGAAGGACCAGATAACAGGTACCTACAGTAATAATACTTTGAGATTTAAGAAATATGTCCAGCACCAAAGCAAGTATCATCTGAATGTTAACACATGGGAAAAATTGACTTCTACTCATGTGGTCTTCAAAGAGAATATAAAACAAATGTCAGTGGGACCATACCACTGAAATTGTAAGGCTTTACAATGCTAAAATTTCTTCATATTATGTCCATACATTCTTTAGAAACCTAAAAGCACATACATTCATATCAGAATCACAACAATTGTTGGAATCCAATTAAAATTAAATTAATTTTTGTTCCATGTAGTTTGGAGACCATTTGTGCTTTCCAATTCCTTTTCTAGAAATGAAGACATGCTCTTGCTTAATTATATCTAATTATATTCATAAAATCATGAAAAGCCCTCCTAGATTACAACAATATACCTCAGTGGTAGGAAGTTTGATGCCCATAACCGTCAATGTTTCTGCAACATGTCCCTTGATATCTGGCCTCATCTCCATTTGACTTGTTTTCCTTTTTTGTGAGAGAGCCCATAACACTGATTCAGAATTCTAGTTGCATGTTGTATGCCTGACTATTTTGTACAGCATTCCGTTTGCCACAATGGAAACCCATAGGTTGGATTGATTGACCGATTAATCGATACATTGACTATATGCCACCACGGTATAAACTCCTAGTGATGATAGTAACAGGATTCCTCCAGGATGATCTGCTCCAGCCTGGTTCTTCAGGTTATAATCACCCATTGCCACTATAATAAAACCCATTCGGGCATTCAAAATACAATAACTTAATCTTTTGTGCTTTGAATGAGAATTCTGAATTGATTAATTTGTTGATCCATTTGTTTGTTTCTTGGCTATCCATGGTATTAGGAATCTTTTTCAAAAAAAAAAAGCTAAAAAATGTAAAAATGTAAGGATAGGTCTTTTTATCCTACTTATTCAAAGACTTTTACTTCCATACTATGTCACAGGTGAAAGCATTGCCTGCACAGTTCTTTTCTCTATAAGTTTACGTATAACTGTGATGGCATCTGACTATCTTTAATTACACTTTCATTGCTACCCTAACAAATGCTAGACTGCAGCATATATTTTGGCTGTTGGCTTTTAACTGTTAATAACTGATCGTAAAAGGCAGAAGCTACTTCATTTCAAAATGTTCATAATCAGTTTTAAGACTTTCTTGTTCCCATTAATTTAGTCTTGTTTATGTCTAATATTAGTCACTGTTTTTGCAGTGCTCTTTGACTTTCATTAGTAGTGATTCTGGATCATTTGAATTTTCACCTATCAGAGTAGCATCATCAGCATTGCATATGCTGTTAGTGTTTTGCTTCTAGTTTTAAAATCATGCTCATTTTCTTCCAATCCTGCCTCCCTTAATATATACTCAGCACATCTTGCATGAATTGAAGGTAATAACTCCATGTAATAAGACAGAACTAGAAATAAACATATTTCTAATTCTGCCTATGCAAACTCATACTTATATTGGTAAATCATTTAAAAATCCATTTGAATAGGAACTAATAAGGCTATGTGTCAAGTTCCAGCCTTGGGTTTTTGCATTCTCTAGGCTATTGGGCTTAGAAAAAATAATGATACCCCACAGAATGTACCATAAATGACATTTTCATTTTTCTTGAATGATGTCATTTTTCATAATGATGATTATGCATCTAGTGGCATAGCTACAATATATCTTTCTTCGCATTGTGATGATAGCTGGAGTACCTCCATCACCACCATTTACCATAATCCTCCCCATCTTAATGTATCTTATAAGCCTGAGAACTTCTCAAAGGTATTTGTCAGAAATTTAGAAAGATTTTGGTCTATGGGGAATTGATGGGCTGAAGATGGCTCTGTGAAAAGCAAAGCTGAATAAAAACTATGGCAGAAAAAAAAGCTGGAAGTAGACCAGCTCTTGGTAATTCCCCTTCAAGCAAGGAGAGGACTTGAGATCAGCTACAAGTGCTTCAGACAGTTGCTCCTCATGAGGAGACTGCAAGACAGCAATCTGCCAGATTTAGTGCTCTGATGAAGGAATAGCCATTTTGATCAAACCATGGTTCACATGTTTGAAAGGACACTGGATTCACATACTGCCTTTTTAAATCACTTTTGTAAATGGCTTGCTAACTGTTTTTCAGCTATTAGGAACCTTTGGTTTTACAGCAGTAGATGAGTTTCCTTCAATCCATAGCGAAACTATTATTTAAGATTTTAAAATGTTTCTGGAATAAACATCCAAAGAGTGATTAAGACTAATTTTAGCAATAGCAATAGCACTTAGATTTATATTCTGCTTCACAGCATTTTGCAGCCCTCTTTAAGCAGTTTACAGAATCAGCCTATTACGCCTAACAATCTGGGTCCTCATTTTACCAACCTCGGAATGATGGAACCAACCTTGAGCCTGGTGAGATTCGAATTGCCAAATTGCAGGCCAGAGAAAGTTTAGAAAGTTGCAAAAGGACTAAGAGTCCACATAAAGGTAAAATAAGATTTTGAAATTAGTCATAAGAATCTTTCCTGTGATAAAATGTTTGTTTTAAATTTTTGTTTAAAAGAAATATAAGATAAAAGTTTATAACTTGGACACTATATGAAACTAGAAGGAACTAAAAATACAATTAAAGGGGCAGACTAATATAGAATGAAACAAAATATTTTAACATTTGCCATATTGAAGGATATTTTTAACAATGGACTCAGAAGTTAATTCTAAGATTATCTGTTCCAATAAATAGGCTGTGCTTAAAAGAGTTTATGAAAAAGGAACACATTTTTCCTGACAAGACTGAGACTGATTTGAAAGTGGATTTAAAATGACAGGCTATAAAGATGACATGGAAAATGATGTTACACTGGATATGCAAAAGAAATTGGCAGATGTCTTAATAATAAAAGGGATATACAAACAATAAACCAAGAGAGTGACCTGGATAATTTTCCTATTTTGGATTTACCAAAGAGGGTGGTTTGAATAATTTTGTGAGAAGGGACAAATAAAAAATAAAAAGAAATAAAATTCTAATACATTACTTAAAGAGGCTAAAGATCAAAATTGTTAGAAATAAAAGGAAGGAATATAAAGTTTGTTTATATGGTCAAGATTAAAATAGATATGTTGTTTCTGGTAATTCTTAATAGACTTTTTCTAACATCAGTACTGAAATGATGAGGCTTTATAATAAGAGGTGATATGGGAAGAAGAGATTGTTGTATTTCAAGAAAAGGTAAACATTTACTAAAATTATTTAAACTTGTTCGAATGAAAGGGAAGTCATTTTTATGTTTTTTTTTTTTGCTATATGCTTTTTTTTCCTTTTCCTTTCAAATTTTTCTACATCTTCTATTTTTTATTCTTTTATTTTTTTAGTTTGTACTATTGTTGTAACTGTAATTTTTAATAAAATTACTATTAAAAATGAAATGTAGAACAGTTTCATTTCAATCAGATAGTAAATTATAAAGAAGTGATATAACACTTTCACACATCTATTACTTATAGTTCACTTAGAATTCCTGAAATCTTTCAGATGAGTACACTGTAACTATAGAAATTGAAAGTCTGTGGAAATTCTCAATCCTCCAGGTCATTGTTGCCCTAAAGGTGCTTTTTCCAAAAGGCAACTGGACTTTGTTTTGTTTTTTTCTTTAAAAATGTTTCACTTCTCACCCAAGAAGCTTCTTCAGTTCTGAACTGGAACTTCATCTTCTTTTTTTCTTCCAACCTTCCCGTATTACTTCACTTGTAAGCTTTTCTTTTCCACTGCCAATTCCATCTTGCCAGAGGAATTCAGAAATCTTAAACATTCCAGCTCTTTCAAGCTATCCAAAAGGTGAGGAAAAATTGCTCTAATTTTTTTTAAGGTAGGCGCTGTGGTACTACTGGAATTTATAAGCTATTCTCAAAGCCTTTTGCATCAAAGATTGTGTAATATATTTCTTACAGGAGTACTGTATCTAATTTTCTTCCTTTATATAAAACATTAGAGAATGGTCTGTTTTGCCTGCTAAATATCCCAGGATCAGCTGCAGGAGTGTTAGGAGGATAGTTGGAAAGTCTATGCTCTGTATTTGGATCCTGTTGGCATTTAAAGATTTGTGTAGCGTGGGCTCCTTCTTAATAGGGAAAGTATCAGTAATGCACAGTATTATTTATAGATTTGTTCTCAGTCTGGACACAGAGCTTTAAAAAACTTCATTTCAAGATCTGGCCTGGATATTGTAGATGTCATATGATTTAATAAGGAGACATTTAATAAAGAAAACAAAAAAGGTTAATGCATAACAGTTCTGGGTGAAGAAGTTCCTGAAAAGCCTCCCATTTCTATTTTGTATGCTCCTCTCTGTTTTCATACCCACATATTTTGGGATGAAGAAGAGGGAAAGTAAATTGCTTAAGGAAAAGATCAACTACATAAAAGGAGACATGTCTAGCCATGAGGTAAAAAAATGGTAAAAAGATGGCATCAGTTATATTCCCCTCATCTGCAGAAACATAGGCATGTTTTTCAATGTTCTAGGCCACTGAAAAACCAAGAAGACTGACAGAGAATAGAATGCATCCCATTACTCATTTCTAATATGAAATGAGTTGCAAGATCCAACCTTGTACTTCTTTCTTAATACTTGCAAATTTCCCAACAGTTTGTATTTTAACACCTCAAATAAGCCATGAAACAAAGGACTGACCAGGGAAGTGAAGTAGCAAGAAAATATTTTTTTTAGGAATCCTTTTAGGGGAGTACAGATATGTGTGGAAAGGATATTTTATCTATTCATTTAAATTGCCACCAACCTTTTCTAAACCATATATTTGCTCAGATAATATCTGCTTCACTCCTTTAAATTAATTTGGGTGAAATCAATCACTTAGAACTGAACTGAGGATGGTAGACTGTGCTTAAATACAGTGAAAGAGAAAATAGACAGTATTTATTCAACCAGTGTCATCACCAATGCTGGGCAGTAATACTTCATCATTATGGCAGGTCTGGCTTCATAAAATTATAGGAGATGATAAGTTATTGCAAAATATAGTACCTAAAGCATTTGCTGCAGTAAAAGGAAGTGAAGTAAAAGACTCGTGAGCTTTTACTACAGCCTCAAAGATTGGCCTCTTTATCCCCACCAAGTTTTCTGAGGGTGTTTTTTAATCGTAATGTCAGTGATGAGGAACTTAGAACTTATTTAATCAAAACAAGAGGCACATATGTCAGTGTGTGTGTGTGTGTGTGTGTGTGTGTGTGTGTGTGAGTGATCCACCTTCAACAACCAGTCAGACTAGCATTTATGTAGTTGTTCTCCTCCTGTGGTGAATATCAGTGAAGGGGGTAAAAACATTTTGTCTGCAATTTTTTTCATCCTCAACTATTGTCTTCTTTACACCCTGCTGATTTAACTATTATGCAAGCTTTCTTATAGCCCTTTATAAAGGAAAAATTAGTTGTTTGAATTCATCTCTGTACTCTTTTTCCCCATCCATATATTTGATTTTCTGCATACCAAGGTAAAACCTGAAGCATTGCTTTTTATTTTTAGAAGTACAACATTCAAGACCATAACTAGGGAAATGGGTGCTAGCTGGAATCCAAAGATCTTTTAAAAATCTCACTCCATTCCTATAAGGTCTGTAAGGATAATGTACATCAGTGCACCAGCATGCCTATCGTCCCTGTCCTACTGTTTCCATTGATTCATACTCATTTATTATGTATATACTTATACCATTTATACTTATATGTTTATATGTTATGTTCATACTTCTACTTGTTTTCTCATACATGCTTGACAAACTAAATAAATATAAATAAATAAAATAAAATAAACCAAGATCCAATTTAAACAAAAATATGTATGAGGTGCCCAACTAAGATATAATAGATAGCAATACAAACAATGTCAATAATTTCCCAACTTTTTCTTTCATTGAGTTGCTCTTTTTCCTAAGGAGCTGAGATACAACTTAGAAGAATTCATTTAATGACTGTTCAAAGTTATAACAGTAATGTAAAAAGTGACTTATGACCATTTTTCATACTTACGTTTCAGCATCACCGAAATCACATGCGTAAAATTCAGGCACTTGGCAAATGACTCATATTTATGACGGGTGCAATATCCTGGGGCCATATGATCATTTTTTGCGACCTTCTGAAAAACAAAGGAGAGGAGAAGAGAGGAAAGAAAGCCTTATTTAAAAGGCTTACTTTATAAGAATAGCTTAATAGAAGCAACTAACTAACCTTGGTCGCTCTCAATAAGCTAAGCAGGATTAGTTCCCCAACCTTATTTTAAGGGTTGGTTGTAACCTGTTCATTTTAGCCTCTTTTGAGAATGATGGACTCAAGTGATCTATTTACCCTCAAGTTCTATAGAGGTCGAATCCATAACCAGAGAGTATAGCTGAGAAAAAATGTTGGTTCTTCTTTGCCCCTATAGAGTGTGTGTGTGTGTGATGGGGAGCTACCACAGTATTTACAGCTCAGTGAATGGGATTAATATCATGGAACATTCAGTTCTTGTTGATACATCCCCACCTGTCAGCTGAAGCACAACATCAAAGCATCCACCTGAATCACTTAGCACTAAATCCAGAATCCAATGTGCATTTAGATATAGATCAGTTTCTTCCCCTGACTCTTCTCCTATGTATTCACACTTGGCTTCTTCATCCATCTTGCTGCACGGTGATTCAAGCTGTGAACCTTGCAATGAGCTCACACGGCTTTAATTCCCTTCTTCATTTGCTTCTCTTTATCCGCCTGCTTCATTTCCCCATCTGCTCTGCTCTTCTTGTTTATAGAGTGCCGTTCAGGTAGCATTTTGCACATTAAGAAAGCAGCCAAGGTGTGGTTTCTCACAGAAGGCCATCCTACACCATTCGGATCTTAAGGAAGCATTTTACCCCTGTTTTCAGCTGGATGGAAATTGCTCTCTACAAGGGGGAAGACAATGGAAAAATGATTTTAGAGGAGGGAGCAGAGCAGGCAGTTAAAACCTAAGACAAATGGCAGATGACTCCTGAGAGAGAGCTCTTACATGCCTTTCAAGAGAGTGAGGCGGGAGAGGCCTCTTGCTATTTGCTCGCTCAATCCATTTAAAACACGGATTTCTTGTTTTCACCGTTTCTTCCGCTGCTGGCTTCTCTCAGCGCCTGATGTTTGCTATCCTTCTCTCCACCCCCTCCGTATTTCAAAGCTTCGCAGCAAATAATCAATGCCAACCAGCACCAACAGTCCCTTTCTGCAATTCTAAAACCCCATTAAATTATATTGTTGGGGGAAAACAATAGTTGTGCTAATCATGCTCTGTGCATGTGCATCTTAATTTCCCCAGAGGCTGGAATATGAATTTTTACTAACATGTTAATTTTGTGTGTTAATCAGTAGCTGTAGGCCATATGAATGGATTGACTATGTAAAACTGTTTGATATTGAAACAACTCCTTTTGACCCCCTCAAATTGGCTTCATTCCCCTAAAGACGGTTAAAGTTAATTAAGCACTCAATAGGTTTATGGTGTTTAAATTAAAATATATTACTCCTCATTGTGTAGTCATCAAGTGAGAGAGAGGCATTCTCCTCCTGGTTGCTTGGCTAACTAATAGGCTTATTAAAATTCATGATGTAATAAAGTGGATTTTGAGGGGTTTGACAATAGCTGTTATGAAGTCCACTGACACAAATTATGTTTCTCCAGTTATGACCACTAGAGGGCAGAAGGTGGCCACAAATAAATCTAGGAAGTAAGACAGCAAGACATTGGATACCTGTGGAGAATTTATTTCATTTCATTTTTAAAAGCCATCAGTGGGGGTTGCTGTTATAAATAAATGCAGTATTCATTTGATAGAACAGGAACCATGATTCATCTTTCCTTCTTCCACTAAGAAGTCTTTCTGCATTTCTTTTCAATCCATTTCTAGTCTTTATTCACCATCCTGGTGTTGCCTTCGACTAGTGTGAATATGGAATGTAGAGAAGAAATGAGGCATAGTCCTTATGCGAAGAAGGAGACACACCACTGATCAATCACAGCTTATTAATCATCTTCTCCTATTTTCCTCCACTGATGTTTGATTTGTTGGAAGAAATATCCTTCTGGATTCAGTTCCAAGTGGGGAAAAAGACACTGGAAACATGGAGGCTGTTTGGAAAGATGGTTTAATGGTAGACAAGACCACATGGCTTGGAGCTCCGAAGTGAAAGGGATGCTTCAAGGTGTTGAGTGAAGGAAAATAAGGGCCAAGATGCTGAGAGATCCTTAGTTATATACCCACCTTAGTGTTTCCTGTTCCTGTGTAAGAAATGTATCCCATTGGCTGTCAGACTCCCAGGGGCAGGAGTCTTAGCTAACTTTGTAAGCTTTATCTGGACCACATGGCTTCATCTGAGTGCTGGCTGATGCAATCTTCCCAGGCCAGGTGGTGAGATGGGTAGAGGCCTTTGTTATGTAGAATACTCTGGCCTAGGTCTTAATGGCCCACTCATTAACAAAAGTGGGGGTGAGTTTCTGCTTCGGAGTTTCTACTTCTCTTTTTAGGGGAAATATTCTGCCTTTTTAGTATATCCTAAAATATTTCATTTTCCTAGGAGAGGGGTGGGTGCTAACCTCCTACAGATCCAAGCAATGTTAAACCACAAACCACAGGTGTCAAACTCATGTCATCATGTCGTTGTCACGTGATGTATTGGAACTTTTCCCTCTTTGTTAAACCGGGCATGGGCGTGGCCAGCACGTGATGCATCAGCCCTGTGGGCTGGGAGTTTGACAGTCCTGCTATAAACAAAGCAATCCTTCTCCATTTTATGTTCAGAGAAATGTAAGAGGAAAAGATTCTTACATTTCACACTTTGGTCTATCTTTGCATGGTATACTAGGTAGCTAATTATACATTACCACTCATTCAGCCACCTGCATATATCCAAAACCTGGATGGTTAAGCATTCACATATATGCTTATTTATCAATGCCAGCTTACAAAGAATTCCTACAATGTAAGTAGCAATGCAATTCATCTTATTTTTCTGTTTAAATTTTTGGAAAAGAGTATGTACAGCATGCTTGACAGACAATGCCTATTGATAGGCAACTTCAAGACCCTCCGTGTCTTCCTAATCATAGCTCTGTAATCTGATTTGGATCCATCAGCCCTTCAGATTTAACCCAGAAGCCCCCTGATTGCTACTGGCACAAACACGAATGAGCCCTTGAAAAATACAGGACCATTCTTGTAAAAAAGAGATTAATATTTGTCTTTAGATCAGTGGTGATTTCATCTTGAAATGGTAAAGGAAGTTCTTCAGTAACTCCAGCAATGCTAACCAGGTCAGATCTTTTTAGGATGGAAAGTTATACAACGATGCCAGTAAGCATTTCTCACCACCAGGCTGACCTGAAACTTCTGATACAGCACTAGATTGAAGAACAACCTCAAACTGTGGATGTGATTCTTCAAAAGACTTTCCAATTAGATTAAAAATAAAATCCCTCCCCCCCAACCATTTGACACCTGTGGATTCATTTTGTTATGTTTCAACCAGTCCACAAGTCAGTCTAGATAACAGCCATGTAGGGAGCTCAATACAACCAAAGAATACGGAAAAGAGAAGTAGATTTGGGTGTTATCTGCATAACATGGTCAACCAGCGTCATTACTCCTGATTATCACTCCCAGCAGCATCTCAGGAGGAAGCTACCTTTATGTCCTTGCATGCTTCGAAGCATCTTATTGGATTTGAATCCTAAGTAATGCTTAGCCTTATTAGAAGGCAATAGATAATCTGTTAAACAAGAAAGCACCAGGAATAGATGAAATACTCACTGAATTATTTAAAGCTGCAAGAGAAGAGGCGCTGTTTCAACAACCATTAAACAAGGTTGAATACAATTGTGTGGCCCCAAAGAGTAGAAAAGATCAGTGTATACCTTATGCTGAAGAAAAGGGATGGAAGATAATTTGCAAATTGCTGAACTATTGCATTAATTCCATTTACAAGCAAAGTTTTGATTAAAACTTTACGAAGAGGAATAGTTATAAATGAAGAATTAAAGGCCAAATAAACAGCTTCAGAAAAAACCAGATATGATATCAGATAAATAAGATCAGATAGACAGATATTGGTGAGACCATATATGTTTTTCAAGGAGAAAGTCAATGACATAATAATAAGGATATTATTATGAGCATAAACATCAGTATACTCAAAGCTATGATTGAAGACAGTTATTAAAGATACCAGGAATTTCAAATTGTGGACTAATCAAACTACCATAATTACTGGAAAGCAAGCAAAATTTCACATACTTAAAGCATATGATGAAAATGGATGATGGGAAGAGTGAGAAAAATAGAAGGAGGAGGAGTCAATGAATAAGCCAGTGATGGATGGATTAAATCAAGGATATTGTACCATAGTCTTTAAAAGAGTTACAGGTTATGCTAAGAGATATATTGTGATGACAAGCATTTATTGAAGCAGTCTTACAGAAGTTATGCTCAACTTGGCACCTGTTCCAAAGTTTCTTTGCAGTTTCCTGCAAAGAAGGTTCACCTTCTTCCTATTTTCAGGGATGAAAAACAGATTTCTGAGAGGCTTTGGACATATTTTACATTTACTTCTCGCTAGCACTTGGTTCACTGAACAGCAATTTGAGAATAGATTGCACTTGTCTAACTCACCTCTTTTTTTTTTTAGGTAAATGCTGTGCACACACACATAATCTGATTCATATTCTCCTAAATTGTGCATCACACTGGCATGAGGAGATTTAAGTAATGTCTATTGCAAAGATTATATACATAACTGCATGGAATTGAGTTCCAATTTCAATGTGAAAAGGGAGATTGCCATGTGCTCTTATAACACTGTGTACACTCTTGGATAGGTGTGCTGGCAGCAGCATTTGGAGATCCAAGATGCAAGTAAGTATATGAAATTGTCCAGCATAATCTCATCCTTACTCCTCCCCTTCAATAATACTGATAAGCTAATTTCCTTCCCTCGTTGCATTTCCTCCTTAACTTCGGCAAGAAAACATTGTCCTCTATTACTTTTCATATACCAAGAGGGTTTTTTAAATGATGTTTCTATGTGAGAAGGAACTTTCTTAATTCATCTAATTTAATATTGTTCTACTGGCTGGAGTCACAACTTCTAAATGTTTTCCTATATTTACCTCTCTATGTGGGCATTTCTAGGTTGCTTCCTCCTACACTAGACTTTAGAGGAGACCAGGACCTAGTTGTTTTCAAGGCTGCCTGCTCTGAAATGAATTGCCAATCCAGGAAGATTTCTCCAGAGAAATGGAGAAATGCTAAGAGTCTCATCCCTTAAGGAGTTTCATGTGCAGGTTCTTCTCAATTTCTATCCCCTGGATAATAACTTGTCCCTGATATACCACTATGGTTCCTTGGTAAGTTTCCACATAGGAATAGAATAGGTAGAATAGAGCAGAGCAGAATAGAATAGAACCTTTATTGTCACTTTGTACATTGATCAGCTTACATTAAAATGAAATTTCGTTGCATACAGCTCTCAAAGGGTCACCACCTCCAATATACACTACATGAACATGACAAAATAAATAAATAAATACAAAATTATGTATATACCCACATATATTATATGGCACACAGAAACAACACAGTTTAGTTCGGATGTATACATGTACATGGTGAGAAAAATGAATCTTTCGAGTTTACCAGATGGATCATGGCATAGGGAGCAAAGCTTTACAGAATCTGGTAGTCCTGCAAGAAATACTTTGAAACCTCCTCCCAGAGGGGAGCAACAGAAACAGCCTATAAAGTGGGTGTGTGGGAGTCTCTAACAATGCTTTGAGCTCTAAGTGCTTATAAGCAATATCCTGAATGACAGGAAGTGAGCTTCCTACAATCTTCTCATCTGTCCTTACCACTCTCTGTATAGACTTTGTATCTGAGGCACTGCTGCTACCAAACCAAACAGTGATGCAGTAAAGGAGTACAGACTGGTTTCGAAGAGAACATTTAGGAAAACTTAAGTTTGGAAACTCAAGGGTGCTTTTTTTTTTTTAAGAAGGTGTTATGTTCTGCGCATGGGCGCAAGAAGTGGAGACGAGACGATGAACAATGAACTTCAACTCTTTATTTAACATTGTGGAACAGAGCAAAAACTACGGCAGCAATAGCCCTTTTTATAGGCAAGCTGCTGATCAAATAACCAATAAGAAACAGGAAGTGTTAGTTCCCTTAACCAATGAAAGAGGCCCGCTAATAGCCAATCAGATTCTCCTGAACGGACCAATCAGATGTCGCTATTATCGGCCAATCAGAAATGCAGGGCCAGAACCCTGCACTTTTCTGAAGGTTTTAATAATCTTTATTTAAGCACTTTTATTAATTCACAACACCCCTTCCCCCCAGGTTCCGTTTAAGGGGTGCGGTGATGTAATCTTTGAGGTAGGTAGGTTGTTTAGATTGTCTGTTAGATTTTCGCTGTCCCCCCGGTACTTGTTTATAATCTTGTTTGGGCGGGACGTTTTCTGGCGAGTAGGGTGCCTCCGGTCCTTCATTTAAAAACTCAGTGCCGCTAATGTCCTTGTTGTCCTCTAGCCTTTGTGGGCTTGCCTCTGATGAGGTGTCTCTTTGAGGCAAGTCCACCACCCTCTCTGATCCTTCTTTATGCGTTAAGTCTGAATGCTCACTTCTTCCACTCGTGCTTTCTGCCATTTCGAACTCGGTCTCCTCGGCATCTCCTCCCCCCTCAGTTTGGAAGTTACTGGAGTCGCAGAAGCGAGGTTGTAGCCTTGAACGCAGCTGATCAATATGGCGATTCCATATTCTTCCATCGCGACTTCTTACTCGGTACGACCTGGGTCCTGTGACTTGGATTACAGTTGCCTCGACCCACAAAGGATCACCAGAAAAGTTTCTAGCGAAGACTAAGTCACCTATCTGGAATTCACGGCATTTCCCACTGGATCCGTGTGGTTTTTCTGGTTCCTACGATGGGTGTAGTTGGTCAAGGTGGGAGCGGAGTTTTTGTCCCATTAACAATTCGGCCGGAGTCTTGTTGGTGACGCTGTGCGGAGTGATGTGTTGAAGAAAGAGTATCCGGTTAATCTTATCTTCGATATCGCCATAGTCCATTTTATGTAGGGTCTTTTTGATGAATTGTACCATGCGCTCGGCTCTTCCATTGGCCGCAGGATGCACCGGCAAAGTTAGCACATGGCGAATGCTACGGTCCGCCAAATACTGTTCAAAAGAAAGCATGGTAAGCTGGGGGCCGTTGTCGGATACCAGAACGTGGGTTGTGAATAATCTGTCCAATTTCCAGATGACGGATTCGGTTGTGGTACTTTTCATTTCATGGATTTCAAGCCAGTTTGAGTAGGCATCCACCGTTACTAGGAATGTGTGTCCTTTAGTAGGTCCCGCAAAGTCAATATGAATACGGGACCATGGTCCCCTGGGTGTTTCCCACTCTGTTGGGGTTGCTTTCGGTGGGGCATTGCTAACTTCCTGGCATTTGCAACAAGTCTTTACCCAGGCCTCAATTTGCTTGTCGATACCCGGCCACCATGCGTAGCTTTGTGTGAGCGCCTTCATGCACACGATGCCGGGGTGGCCTTCATGCAAGGTTTCAATATCACTCGTTGCAGCCGCTCTGGGACAACGACTCTATCCCCCCAAATTATGCAGCATTTCTGGGAAAACAGGTCCATCTGTTGATTCTTGAAAGGACTGAAGTTGTCAGGGATTTGTTCCAATGGCCATCCTCACTCAACCCAGCTAAGAACTCTCACCAAAATGGGATCGCGTTTGGTTTCGATCACAATATCTCGAGCTGTCAGTGGTGGTGATTGAAGTGTCTCAATTGGGAGCGTTGTGACGGTTGGAGCTGGGTCGGCAACGGTTTCTGGAAGTGGTGCATGGCTTAGTGCGTCAGCGTGGGGGATGGCTTTCCCCGGGTGATGTTGCAGCTTATAATTATATGCAGCCAAGAATTCCGACCAGCGAGTCATTCTGGGAGATAATATATAAGGGGTTGGCTTGTCCCCCGCTATAATCCCCAGCAAAGGTTTGTGGTTGGTAACTATAGTAAAAACTCGCCCATAAATATATTCATGAAATCGTTTAACAGCAGAAACGACAGCAAGAGCCTCTTTATCGATTTGACTATAGTTACATTTAGCTTTTGATAGCGTTTTTGAAAAGTAGGCAATAGGGGCTTCACTACCATTTGGTAACACATGGCTCAAAATGGCACCCACTCCGAATGGTGATGCATCACATGTAATCGTTAAAGGCAAAGTCTCATTATACTGCATCAAAACAGCGTCTGAAGTCAATAAGTTTTTTACTTGTCGGAACGTGTGTTCCTCTCGGTGTCCCCAGACCCAGGTTGCCTTTTTGTCCAACAGACGATGTAGGGGCTTGGCTATGGTCGCTTTGTGGGGCAGGAACATGTTGTAAAAATTGATAAGGCCCAGGAAAGCTTGGAGATCAGTCTTATTTCTGGGCCTTGGGGCGTTTTTGATTGCCCTTAGTTTGCTATCAGTGGGGTGAATGCCTTGTTTATCGATTAAGTACCCCCAAAATTCTACTTTATCCGTACACAGTTGACACTTATTTTTTTTTTTACTTTAAGGCCAGAGTCTTTAAATTTCTGGAGAACTAACCTCAGGCGCTCCCTTAGTATTTCTCTAGTCGGAATAGCAATTAAAATGTCATCAAAATAAGGTACAACCCCTTTTATACCCTGTAGTATTCTCTCCATCAAGCTCTGAAAGATTCCTGGGGCCACGCTAACTCCGAATTGGAGTCAGTTGCACTTAAATGCACCTCGGTGCGTAACGATCGTTTGTGCCTCTGCCATTTTTTTAATCTACAGGCAGTTGTTGGTATGCCTGTGCTAAATCCAATTTAGCGAAGACTTTTCCGCCCCCCAGGGAATGGAGAAGGTGTTGTACCACCGGTACCGGGTAAGCGTTCTGTTGAAGGGCGTGATTCAGGGTGGCTCGGTAGTCCCCGGTACTGGGTAAGCGTTCTGCTGAAGGGCGTGATTCAGGGTGGCTCGGTAGTCCCCACAAATTCTTAATGATCCATCCAGTTTGATGGGTGTTACGATTGGGATTTCCCAGGGAGCGTGGTCAGTTTGTTCTAACACACCCTGGGCTATTAATTTATCAAGCTGCTCATCAATCTTTGGTTTAAGGACAAATGGAATTCGACGAGGCTTAAGGCGGATGGGAGCTACTTCAGGGTTAAGGTTAAATGATATTGGGGTCCCCTTGTACTCACCTAATTTATCTGTAAAGATGTCCTGGAACTCCCGGATGATGGCCTCTTCCCAGTCGTCACTGTTGGTTCAGTGAATGCCGGCTACTTCAATTCCAAGTGGGGCGAACTATTGGAGGCCTAACAAACTAGGCCGATCCCTGTCGACTACGCTTAGTGGTAGGGATGCAGTATGATTTTTAAATGAGACACGGACTTTACTGGATCCAACGACTGGAATTCAATTTCCCTGATAATCCTTGAGTATGATTCTTTGGAATCTGAGGTCTTGCCGCCGGACGGAGGGAATTAATTGTTTAAGGGTCTTCCAGGAAACCATCGAGAGGGACGATCCTGAATTGACTTCCATCATGCAGGGCTGGTTTTCAATGGTGACCTTCACTCGGATCTTCTTGGTGTCTAATGATGAGGCGTGACCAATCGTAATGGTTTGGTGTGCCTCTTCTTGTTTCGTTGACTGGGCTGGTGGTTTGTTTCTGTAGGAGTGGTTGTTCCATTGGTGGGTTAAGTATTCCCAATTCACAGGATGACTTCCTGTGGGCTGGCGGTAGTTGGTCCCCCTCTGAGGTGGGCCGGATCCTTGCTTGCTTCTACAGACTCTTCCAATGTGACCTCTTTTCCTGCACACATGGCAGAGCATGTCAAGGAATTTGCAGTCTGATCGTGGGTGGTTTACCCCACAACCAGCGCATTGGTACTGCACTCTCTGGTTACATTGATGGTGTTGGTCTCGTTCAGACCGGAGCCGGTTGACCTCTTCTTCATCACTTTCTGATGACGATTGGAGGTCCTCGTGGTGGGCTGTCGTTGCCTGTCCTTCCAGGTGAGATGAGATTTCGCTGGCGAGTTGACGGAGCGGGACATGGGTGCGGCACATTCGTGCAGCCGACTTCTGGTTGCTTCTGCTGCAGTAGCGTCAGCGATGGCATCTGCAAGGCTGTTGTTGCCTTTTGCCATCAGCTTACTCTGCACATGCGGTGCATCTAATCCCAGAATTATTCGGTCTCTCAGAGCTTCTTTGAGGTCAGCGAACCCACAGAGGCCTTCCAGGTTCCGGAGATCCGCGATGAAATCTGCAATGCTTTCTCCCTTCTGCTGGTCTCTCTGATAAAATTCATGTCTTCGAACAAGCGTTGGTATGGTTGGTGCATAATGGGCCCGTAGAAGGGGCTTGAGGACGTCCCAGTCCATGGACTTCACCTCAGCCGGTTTGGCTAGTGCCTTGGCCATCTTAAACACGGTTGGCCCGCAGTGAGTTAGGAATACTGCTCGCTTCTTTCCGATAGTGGCATCCTTCAAGTTGTTGGTTTCCAGAAACATCTGGAATCAGTCCATATATGAGTCCCCGTCTTCTTGTGCCGGGTCGAATGGAGCGGGTAGTATGATGCTGCTAGACATGGTTCAGCCATTGGTGCATCTTCAGCCATGTGCTCTGTTTTGCGCTCTGTAGTGTTCAGTCAGCTCTGACGTCTCCAAATCCCACCTTCGTCGCCAGTGTTATGTTCTGCGCATGGGCGCAAGAAGTGGAGACAAGATGATGAACAGTGAACTTCAACTCTTTATTTAACATTGTGGAACAGAGCAAAAACTACGGCAGCAATAGCCCTTTTTATAGGCAAGCTGCTGATCAAATAACCAATAAGAAACAGGAAGTGTTAGTTCCCTTAACCGATGAAAGAGGCCCGCTAATAGCCAATCAGATTCTCCTGAACGGACCAATCAGATGTCGTTATTATCAGCCAATCAGAAGTGCAGGGCCAGAACCCTGCACTTTTCTGAAGGTTTTAATAATCTTTATTTAAGCACTTTTATTAATTCACAACAGAAGGCAACCGGATTGTTTTTCCTTGAGGAAAAAGAAGAAAAGGTTTTGCTTCTTATCCAAGAGACTTCATCAGTTTGGAATCAGTTTGGAACAAGGGCAGTTTGGAAACCGCCCTTGTTGGATTATGTAGTGTGCTTTACTTTATTTCCTGTTTCTTCTGCATTATTATTATTATTATTTATTTCCTGCTTAGAATCTTTGGTGATGAGCGGAATAGAAATATTGAAAAGAATTCATTCTTAACTATGAACTCAAAGTCCTTAATTAATTCTGGCAAATTGATGGACTTTAACAGCTAGAACAGTGCTTCTCAAACTTGGCAACTTTAAGATGCACAGACATTGGATCCAAGCATTCCTCATTCAGGGAATTCTGGGAGTTGAAGTTCATACATCTTAAAAGTTGCCAAACTTGAGAAACACTGAGCTAGAGCATCTGCTTCCACAAGCCTCACCCTACACAAGACAATGTGGCACTTACATTAAATGGGTGGTTTTGTTCTAGTCATTGTTGATTGTGGTGGAGAAAAGGGAAGGAAGGGATATGATGTGTGTTATCTTTTCCTCTTGCAGGAAAGACAATATATAAATAACAAGCCAAATATGTATTTGAAATACTTCACCAAAATAGCTTTGCCTAACATAAACTAAGAGTCAAGTTTTACTTTTTCCTCAAAAAAGCTTAGCAATCTATATCTTAAGCAGCTTTCATTACTGCAGTAAAATCTGTATGGAGCTACGGTTTATGGTTCTCAATTTTTTTCCTGCTCTTCCTTTTGTAGATTACGGTGTATTACAATTTTTTCAAAAAAGTTTTAAAGTTTCAAACAAAAAGACACTTTATTGACTTTTCAAAATGCAAAAAGACCTCAAGAATATATTTTTAAAAAAAATACTGCAGACAAATGAGTAATTCAGTCTAGAGGATAGAAAATGACAAATTCTTATTCTACAGTTTAGAAACAATCCTTAAAATCTTGCAGGAACGAATTAATGCACAAGCCAAACAGAGAGGTTTACATTTTTCTCCCTCAAGTAATTATACTGTCCCTGAATTAAGTAACATTTAACAGTAGCATGCTCTTAATCTTTTAGTCCTTTCACACAGCTCTAATGAAATCTCTTTGGTTTTCACCCGTTTTGCCTTTATTTTTGGCAACACTGCCTACATAGAAATGCAGTAGATGTTGGTTGTGTTGGAAGAAATGTCCATCTGGGTTCAGTTCCAAGTGGGGAGAAAGACACTGGAAATATGGAAGCTATTTGGAAAGATGGTTCAATAGTGGACAGGACCACATGGTTTGAGATCCTGGACAATCGAGCACATGGAAGAGGCAGGGAGGTAAGGAGAGAGAGACATGGAGACCTTCTCTTGGGCTTTGAACTTGCTTCCTGTTCCTGTGAAAGAAATGTATTCTGATTGGTTGTCAGACTCCCATGGGGCCATGCAGGTGTAACTTTGTAAGTTGTCTTGAGTCCCAGGCTTGGTTGAATCTTGCTGGGTGATGTAATGAAAGGGCTTTGGTCAACTCCCATTATGGCTTAATTGCTTTGTCCCGGTTTGGATCTCAGTGAGGGCTAATCCTATCACCCTGGAGTTGAAGGTCTTTTGTCTTCTAGATAAGATGGCACTAAAATATCTGCTGGGGCTGAGTTTCTATGTTCCTTAAGATTTCTATTTCTCTTTTAGGGGAAATATTTTGGCTTTTTAATATTTCCTAGAATATTTCATTCTTCTAGGAGAGGGATGGGTCCAAACGTTCTACAGTTGCAAAAATAACTGACAATAAACATTTTAAAAGATATGGAGCTTCATTCCCAAAACATAATCAGTAAAAAAGTTTAATTCAAATAGTATTCCTGTTGAAATATAGGGAATGTTTCTTTTCAGATACCACGGCAGTTAAAGATCCATAAAAAGAATATTATAATGAAATAGTTAGAGTGTAAAAAAAAAAAGTGAAAAAGAGATAATAGTTAATCTCATAGGAATACATGCTTTAAATTAAAAAGGCAGAGTGCTGGTGATGTGAGCATAATATTAACACTTATGTGACACAACCTTGAGCACTTGCTTCATTCCATCATTTATCATTTACCCTTGAAAATGAAGATTTTTTCTTGTCCTATAAAGGTACCCTCGAGTCACCTTATTTAAAACATTAGTTATTAATCCTGGTGCATTATGATGATGAAATTTCTTAGCAAGTGATCTCATGCATTTATCCTCCTTAATGCAGGTTTATGGAACATATTAGGATGCTTCCATGGCAGAACTAGAGGACACAGGAGATTCCACAGAATATAGTAAAACAAATAAAAATGGCAGCTGTGATGGTACAATCAAAGCAATGTTCTTCTTCTTTTATTTGTACTTTACATTGATGTGGTCACAATCTTGACTTTTTTGCCCATACTCTGAAGGCACCATGGGAAGGGTGAAAATCCATGATTTGAATGAACAAAGAGATCCCTCAATGCCAAGTTGGAGAGCTGATTTTATTTCAATTGCTTCAAATGTTTGCCTACATTTAAAATCTAAGTGAGGAAATGGGGTGAAACCCCACATGAATGTTTCAATAGGCTCAATGTAAAGAAAACCTTTCACTCCAAGCTTCTACAGAGCATTTAGCCCATCACTGCCCACTCTGCTATGGTCCTAGATCAGAGGTGGGATTCAGCAGGTTCTGAATGGTTCTGGAGAACCAGTAGCAGAAATTTTGAGTAGTTTGGAGAACCGGCAAATCCCACCTCTGACTGGAGATTTTACAGTATCCTTCCCTTGCCACACCCACCAAGCCATGCCCACAGAACCAGTGGTAAAAAAATTAATTCTCTAAATTAGTGTTTATTGTTGTGGTGTTCTTAGGCAAGTAATTTGTATGTATTTCTAGTAGATAAAGTGACTTGGTTTAACAGACTGTACATATAGCAGGATCCAATCTGAGTCGGTCCCTGGGACTAGAGGTTTATTTTTCCAAACTTTAGGACTTATGCTGGAACCCATTCTCGGGCAACTTCTCAGTCTCCAGGATCTGTGCATATACAGACATGGTTCTGCACGGATTATTCTCAATTGAGCTGTTTAAAATTATCTGTTTCACTTTCTTCCACCCTTCCCTTCTTCATGCATCTTCTCTCAAAACTTTCACTTCTGTGGTCCCTCTGATCCAAATGAAGAGACAATACAGTTCTTTTTGGATTCCAGCACTGCTGGCAGGACTTCCTTGACTATACATTCTGCACAAACTGTTAGTCCTTTCCACCCATAGCTCTTTCCCTCCTGTATGGTCCTGCCAGATTTCCAATTCCATGTTCCTTTTCCACTTATTCCTTGATACACATAGTATCTATACAGTCCACAGCACACTGAACAATTCCAGCAATGTTCATCCACCCCCACCATCATGCCTAATATCTCTTCCTTTTGAATATTTGTGTAAACCGTATGTTCAACTATAAGGCAAGTGTGTCTGCATTCAGGTGTTTTTGTTAGGCACAAAATTTATCTGTTTTTGGCATGCAAAAAAAATTAAACTGAATATTATATCATGTCATGTCCATCAGGAAATACACCCTGCTACATCTGGTCACCAAAATGTTTTCCCAACCTGGTCCCTCCAGATGTGCTAGCCTTTGTTCAGCAACTTATTCCCTATGGAGTTATCCTTGAAATTAAAAGAATGTAACATTTTCTCTCCCCTTTTGACTCTTAATATATCAGAAGCATTTTAATTTCTGTATAATTTGGGCTAGAGAACTTCCCAGAAGAGTCAGTCCCAGTCTTATTAAGGTGTAAAATAAAAACGTGCTGCATTCTGGGTTAAAGAGACCATATAATAATTGCAATATAAGCTTTTAGGAATTCAACAGAGTAAATTATTAGTTTATATTTAGGAAAAAGATGAACAGAAAAATTCCCAAGTTCCATCAATTCTACAGTGAACTCTTTCCCTCATTTACATAACTCATTAACAGCTTTTTAACAGTTCATTAGGAACACAGAACCTCATGTGACAAATAATGAGTGAAGTGTAACATGAAGGGGCTTCCTAGTTATTTAAAATAAAAATCTCAATGAAACATGTCACTGGAGATGAAAAAGTATTTCAAGATGCTGTTGAATTTGGCAATTGGCTATGTTCCATCTTGAGCAGCAATGTGTTATATATTAGCAGCACATAAGGACAACAATATTGATAAATGTAACACTTCAGAGAAGTGAACTATCTTGGCAAATATACTGTACACAGTTGGTCCACTGGGGCTTCCTCTTCCTCTGCTGGTCTTCTCCTAATCTGATGAGTGCCAAATATCTTGAAAAATCCTGGATATGTTTTCTCTTCTCAGCTATGTGCTAGTTAATCACAACAAAGTTCTATTTTATTTCCTAGCACGTCGCCTACTTGTCATGCTGAAACAGCAAGAAATAAATGTTGATGTTATATATCAAGTCATGGATCAAATCATAGAATCATGGAATTGAAAAGTTATCCAAGTGGTCATCAAACCTCCAGGAAGGGGAATAAACCACAACACAAGGTAATTTTTTCCATTGATTATCAGCTGTGGAGGTCAAGAAGTTCTTCCTAGTATCTAATCTGTATTTCTATCCTTGAAATTTTATCCCATCCATTCTGGTCTTACTTTCTGGAGTAAATGAGAATAAGTCTGAACTTCCTACAACCCTCCAGATTTTTGAAGGCAGCTATCATGTCCCTTCTTAACCTTTTCTTCTGTAAGCTAAACATGTGTAAGTCTTTTTACCTTTCTTTGAAGAATTTGGTTTCAAGTCCTTTTACCATCTTGGTAGTCCTTCTCTGAACTTGAAGAGGACATGATACCTGGGAGTCTTTAGCTATTCTTGCAAAGACCTGACACAAGAGCCTCGAGAAGGAAGCTGAACTGGCACACCACATTCACAATTCTGAATCTGGATTGCTGCATAGTTGAAGCAAAAGGAAGAAAGAAAAAAGCAGGAAGATTCTCATCTACTTTTTGACTGAAAAGATGATAGAAAAATCTGTAATGGTGATAGGCAAGCTGTGCCCTCCAGAGATCTTGGACTTCAATTCCCAACCATATTTACAGAGATAGGATTTATCAAATTCATAGATATCATTTTTGAATATTTCTTGCTATTGTGATTGAAGAAGAAGAAGAAGAAGAAGAAGAAGAAGAAGAAGAAGAAGAAGAAGAAGAAGAAGAAGAAGAAGAAGAAGAAGAAGAAGAAGAAGAAGAAGAAGAAGAAGAAGAAGAAGAAGAAGAAGAAGAAGAAGATAATTTTCAAATAGACTTTGCTTAATGACCACAGTTTTTGGCTGTCCCAAGCAACATGGTCATTAATGAGAAATCAAATGACTACAATGGACTTACAACCCCATTTCTCCCACAGTTAATAAGCAAGATATTAAGTGACTATAATTTGTGATGTTGGTATCAGCTTTGCAACTGACTCTGTTTGCCAGAAGCTGTATGTGAAGCACACAAATGGTAATTCTGTGACCACAGGATGCTGTGAAGGTCATATATGGCTGATGGTTGTGAAGTTCCTGAGTCATGATCACATGACTGTGGAGATGATGGCTGTAAGTGCAATGACTGGTGCTAAAATTATTTTTTCAGCTCTGTCTTAACTTTAAATTGTCTCCAAAAAGGGCAGTGGTTAAGCAAGGTCTACCTATATATCTTGCCTTTCTTCCACAAGCTCATGTGGCAATTTTTGGCCAGAGGATCAACCCAGTGAAGCTGAATAAATGTCATATAAGTTGTAAGGGTGACCAGCCAAAAATCAACCAATAAATTAAATTTTCTAGCTACCACTAGAAAATAATTTAACTTTTTTTCTATATCTCTGGAAAATATTTTCATGTTTGCTTCCTAAATCTGAAAGGAAAAATGTTCTCACTTAGATGAAGGACAAACGCTATCCTCTTTTTCTAGAACTAGTACGACTACTCTTTCACTAATCCATTTTCTTTTTTTTAATAAATTTTACAAGATACATACATATCTACCATTGCAGTACACATTTCCAGCTAAAAAGGCTTCACTCCTAATTTGAATGAAAATTATACAAAGCTTAAAGTCTGAAGCTGTTGATTTATAATGAGTGATGAGGCTTTAAGGATTTGGTTTATAGATAAGAGATGAGATATGGGAAGAAGTTATCTTTTGTGGTAGTATCAGACAAGATGATTAGTTACTAAAATTGCATTTGTGAGAAGGGGGAAATCATATCTTTATATATTTCTTGTTGTTTACTATTTTTTTCTTTTTCATTTATATTTTTCTTAGTTTGTATTAAGTTTTTATCTTTGTATGATATCTTTAAACCTTAATAAAAATATTCTTTAAAAGACTTCAAACCATTTCCCTATTTTCCTACAATATTTAGTAAAGACAAGTGATTAATTAGAAGCTATACTTAATGTATTATTATAGTGCTATCCCGTACATTAGATTTAATCAGAAGCGGGTCCCACTATGTTCAACAAAATCTTAATTTGCATACTTAATTGACCAAATTCTGTTCATATGTTGACATCAATTGATAATATCTTTTTAGATAGTTTTTTTCCAGGGCATAGCCTGCAAGGTTTAAAGTCATTTATGTGAAAGTAAGTGTAATTGTATTGTGTGGAATTTACGATTATAATATCAGTCTTCTATTTTGTAAAGTCAGGGGAATAGTTGAAGTCCATGGGACTTCAAAAATGGTCGTTTAAGGGTGTTATAATATTAATTTTTTTTTTTAAAGAAGGCTACTATTGTTGGCTAGGAATGTCAGAAAAATGGAACAAATGTAGATATGTCTGGAGAATGACATAAATAAGAAATATTGAATTTATTCCATGGAATACATATAATTTGCCATGCTAGGTCAGATCAAAGTTTCTATTTTTCACGGTGGGAAGTATAAGCACATTGCAATAGTCCTTTTCCAATTCTTGTTGCACAGCTACCACAAGAAATACGCTGCTTCAGTGTTTTGAAATATATGAAAAAAAAAAGTTTCATCAGTTCTTTTATAAAGTAATGTTCTTTAACAAGGGGAACTCTCCCCCCCTTAAAAAAAGGAACAATTTGTAGAGGTAAGATAGGCTGCTTAAGAAACTGTTGAAAAAATAAAAAATGAAACTGCCACATTGTAGTATATATTATAGTATTCTGTTGAATAGCATATTAATTACAATGCTCTCTGCAGCCTATGAAGTTGTATACCAGTACGTGGTATTGTCTTCTGTCCATGCTGGTATCTCCCACAGATCAGGATAAAGTAGGAAGAATTTGGAAAGTAAAGTAAAGCTGTAAGTGTTCCTTTCCTCCATGGGTTCTAATCCTCAAAAAGAAACATCAAAAGGGCTGTAGCCAGTCTAATTCTTTGCTCAACATGAAGTGATATAATCCTCCAGCACATTACATTGTTGTCATATGGTATTGTGGCATTCGTGTTAATGAAAAGGCATGCCTGCTTCAAGCATCCAAATTCCTACATTGTCTATTTCCAGACAAGTAAGTCATTTCCCTTCTCCCTCATTATTAAGGACTGACTTAAAAGGGGGGGGGGATAGGATAAGATGGTGAAATATACGATAGATAGATAGATAGATAGATAGATAGATAGATAGATAGATAGATAGATAGAGAGAGAGAGAGAGAGAGAGAGAGAGTTACTAGGTATGCTCAAAAGTAAAAATTATTACTATCAGAAGAATGTAGTAAATATTAATAATTGAAAAATGAAGGACTAAGTGCTCTGACAGAGTTATGTATAACAACATAAGACTACATAAGCCAGACTAATTTAGTAATGTTTTATGTATTATTATTGCTTTTGTATCAAAATGATGACACACAGATACCAAACTGCTCACAAAATGATATTGATGTATGTTTTTAAAAATAAAAAAAACTTTACAAAAAAAGTGTGTGTGTGAGAGAGAGAGGGGGGGGAAACAAATGGAATATAAATGGTTATTTGCTTATAGGTTAAACATTGTATACATTTTTTTTTAAAGCAGAAACGGAAATGGTTGCTGTCTTGAAGTAACTAATTGCCGAAGCATCACAGTCATTTGTGCTGCTTCATTTTCTCTGGGGAATAACAGGATAATTCTTATCCTAATGCAGATGTCACAATGGGCCTCAATGCAATTTGCTGATATGATATCAAAATAGCATTAAGGTAATTACATTTTGCACTTGTAATAATTCATGGTGAGGATACCATTGAAATTTGCAGTTCTTTTGTAACCTGCTCACTTTTTCCCCCTTCTCTCGCTTCTTTTCTATCCTTTCTCTCCCCACCCCCTTCATCTTTTATTTTAATTTAAGCCTCATTGAAACTAATAGGCTTACAGGCACTTAAATATTTATTAAAAGTGTTTATTAGGTGAAAGCCCAACCAGTATGACAAAATAAATTGCATAATGTTGAAGCCCTGTTCAGATCTCTGATCTGTGGCTTTACCAATAATGAACTAACAACAGGATAATCATAGGTTGTCTCCTCTTCCCAGAACTTCTCCCGCTTGGGCGGGGGGGGGATGGACTTGATGACCTACAAGGTCCCTTCCAACTCTGATTATCTGTTAAGTTATTGATGAACTATCCTCGATGGGGAAAAGCGATCCAACATTTTTTATGATCCTCTGAGCTTGGGAATGGAAGCTCAAACCTTTCCACTGAAGAAGCAAATTAAATTATAGGTGGGCAAAGTTGCTTTTTTTCCCCCTAGAGGCTTGTTGGAGAAGAGGAAACTGAAGCTGTTGTGTCCGCGAAATGATGCCAGGAGTCAGTGACTTCAATTCAAGCTCTTTTATTGAAAGTTGGAACCGAACTGGGGCAAAGGGAAAAAGATTGCGGCTTTTATTCTTTTAGCCGCGGTGGCCGTGGCCAATGGTACCGCTTTGAATCTCCCGCGATCCGAATGGACCAATCGCGGGAGATTCTTAGTGAGCCAATCGGCGCGGCTCGCCTGACCAATCAGAGTGCCCCGCGCTTTGGCCAATAAAAGCGCGGGGATTTCAAGAATGCTAATTAAGGACAGAACACCCCTCCCCTCTTGGTTCAGTCCTTACATCGCGTAGTCATGTAGGTAGGCGGGGCTCTGTCTGAGCCTACTGGACCTGCGCAGCTCAGTCGTAGGTTGGATCCCGGCCAGTTCGGTCGGGATCTCTGCTGCTCCTGCTGCCGTCGTGGGAACCAGCTGGTCGATCGGGCCGGTCCGCTCTCCGTAGCTCCCTCCTGGGCCTCCCGGGTTGGTTGAGCTGCGGGTTTCGCTGCTCCCGCTCGGTCTTTCCGGGTCGGTCGAGCTGGCCTGGCTGTCTCTTTCTGGCGAGGGGTCATGATGGCTGCTTTCCGGTTAGTATGGCTGGTTTATTCTTCTTTGGTTTTGGTCCCCTGGGTATTCCCTCCCCCCTTGGTTTGTGTTGAGGGGGTTGGTTTCGCCTGTTTGTGCGTCGGTGGTCTCTTAGTTGGTAGTCCTCGACCTTAGTTGGTCGATGTGGCGTTTCCACACTCGTCCGTCTGCTGTTTGTAGCCGGTACGAGTGTGGGCCTGTTATTTGTGTGATGACGGCTGGTATCCATAGTGGGTCTCCCGTCAGGTTTCTCACATATACGGGGTCGCCGGGTGTGAAGGTTCGGTGTTTGCTGTTTGAGTCTGGGGGCTTCTCCGGGTTATACGTGGGGTGTAACCTGTCGAGTGGGGACCTTAGTTTCCTGCCCATTAATAGTTCGGCTGGGCTCTTATTCGTTGTGGTATTTGGGGTTATGTGTTGGGTGAAGAGTAGTTTGTTTATTTTCTCCTGGATCTCCCTGTGGTCTATTTTCCGGATGGTCTTCTTAGTGAATTGGACCATCCGTTCCGCCCTACCGTTCGCCACCGGGTGCGCCGGTGCTGTCAGCGTGTGGCGGATGCCCCTTTCCGCTAGGAATTTTTCGAATTCCAGCGAGGTGAATTGGGGCCCGTTGTCGGAAACGACGACGTCTGGGAGGCCGTGTGTTGCAAAGAGTTTGCAGAGTTCCTTGATCACGGCCTCCGTGGTTGTCGTCTTCATGTTGCTTACCTCCAGCCAGTTGGAGTAAGCGTCAACTGTTATGAGGAAGGTGTGTCCTTTTGTGGGCCTGGCAAAGTCTATGTGAATCCTAGACCAAGGTCCCCTTGGGGTTTCCCACTCTAGGACGGGTGCTGTGGGTGGGCTTGGCCTAGTTTCCTGGCATCATTGGCACCTTGCTACCCAGGCCTCTATTTGTTTGTCCATCCCTGGCCACCAAGCGTAACTTCTGGCCAGGGCTTTAGTCCTAATGATGCCAGGGTGCCCCTCGTGTAGCAGTTCCAGAACCTTCCCTTGTAGCTTTTCTGGAGTGACCACCCTATCCCCCCATAGTATGAACCCTTTTAATAACGAGAGTTCCATTTGGCGGTTTCGGAATGTTTTGACGGACTCGTCGTTGTCCCTTTCCGGCCACACTTTCTCTACCCAATGCAACACCCGCGCCAGACGTTTGTCTTTATTAGTCTCTCAGGCAATGTCTGACGCGGTTATGGGCAGGTTGGGTAGAGTCTCTATGCTGAGGGTGGTCGTCGTGGGTGCTGGGTCGGTGTCGGGTTCCGGTAGCGGCGAGCGGCGAGCGGCTTAAGGCGTCTGCATGGGAGATCGTCTTACCCGGTCTGTGTATGAGTCCGTAGTTGTAGGCTGCCAGGAACTCGGACCACCTTGTCATTCGGGGAGACAGAATGTTCGGGGTGGGCCGGTTTCCTGCAAGGATTCCCAGCAGCAGCTTGTGGTTGGTTATGATGGTGAAAGTCCGGCCGTAGAGATACTCGTGGAATCGTTTTACGGCAGCAACGATAGCCAGAGCCTCTTTGTCCAGCTGGCTATAGTTCCGCTCCGGTTTGGTGAGGGTTCTTGAAAAGAACGCGATGGGCGCTTCTTTTCCGTCGGGGAGGGTATGGCTGAGGACAGCGCCGACGCTGAAGGGTGATGCGTCGCATGTGACAGCCAGAGGTAGGGTCTCGTTATATTGTATGAGGACGGCGTCCGAAGTGAGGAGGTCCTTTGTTCTTTGGAAGGCGGCTTGCTCGCGTTTCCCCCAAGTCCAGGTCGCCGCCTTGTCCAGGAGCCTATGCAAGGGCTCCGCCGCCATCGCCTTTTGGGGCAGGAAAACATTGTAAAAGTTAAGTAGCCCCAGGAATGCCTGTAGTTCCGTCTTCGACTTGGGTGTGGGGGCTTCTTTGATGGCCTTGATTTTTTGGTTTGTGGGGTGAATGCCGTGACGGTCTAGGAGGTATCCCAGGAATTCTACCCATTCCGTGCATAGCTGGCATTTCTCCCTCTTGACTTTTAGTCCGGTCTCTTTAAATTTGGTTAGGACCTCCCTTAGGCGACCCTCTAATTCGGCTTGGTTGGCTGCCGACACTAGGACGTCGTCGAAGTAAGGTACCACCCCCTTGATGCCTTGCAGTAGTCTTTCCATTAGGCTTTGGAATATTCCCGGTGCCACGCTGACTCCGAATTGGAGTCGGTTGCATTTAAATGCCCCCCGGTGGGTGACTATGGTTTGCGCTTCTGCCGTTTGCTCATCGACTGGCAACTGTTGGTAAGCCTGGGCGAGGTCGAGCTTGGCGAAAACCTTGCCCCCTCCCAGTGAGTGCAGTAGGTGTTGTACTACTGGGACGGGGTAGGCGCTTTGCTGTAGCGCGCCATTTAGGGTGGCCTTATAGTCCCCACAAATCCTCACCGACCCATCGGGCTTGATCGGGGTGACTATGGGGGTCTCCCACCGGGCGTGGTCTATGGGCTGTAGGACCCCTTGCTTGACGAGCTTGTCAATTTGCTCGTCTATCTTGGGTTTAAGTGCGAATGGCACCCGCCTTGGTTTCAGGCGTTTTGGGGGGACGTTTGGGTCTAGGTTGAAAGATATAAGGGGCCCTCGGTACTTGCCTAGGTTTCCGTCGAAGACCTCTTGGAATTCCCGGGCCAGTTGCTGCTCCCAGCTGTCGTCGGTGACGTGGTCGACTCCCGTGAGTGCGATGTCGAGCGGGGCGAACCATTGCAGTCCCAGTAGGCTTGGGCGGTCGCGGTCGACGATTGTCAGGGGAAGTCTTTCGGTGTGCCCTTTATAGGTGATGTTGAAGTGTTTGGTTCCGACTACCGGGATGCGGTTTCCCTGGTAGTCCTTTACAATGAGTCTCTGGCTGTCTATGTTCCTCCTTTGGAGGGTAGGCACCAAGCGCTTTATTTCATGCCATGCAATCATGGAGAGGTAAGACCCGGAGTCCACCTCCATTTTGCATGGCTGGCCCTCGATGCCTACCTCCACGTGGACCTTCCGGGCGTCATTGGTGATGGCGTGGCTGATGGTGACCGTCTGATGGGTCTCCTCTCTTCGCCGGTTATCGCCGCCTCGCAGGGATCGTCCGTTCCGGTCCCATCTGTTGTCCGAGGGGCGATCTCTGGTCCGGGGTGGTGTGCTCTCTCTCCTCCGGTCGCTCTGGTCCCATCGTGCCGGGCTGCGATTCTTCTTTAGGCGGCAGACATGGGCGATGTGTCCCTTCTTGTCGCAATGCCGGCAGATCGATTCGAAAAACCGGCATTCCGACCTGGGGTGGTCGCCGCCGCAACCGGCACAGTTGGTCCTCGACCCCGCCGGTTCCGTGGGTCGTGGCCTGTCTGGAGGCGATGGACGTCCTCCTCGTCATCTGAAGTGCCCGATGCCGAGTGGAAGTCGCCCTGGTGGGTGGTCGTCTCGGGTTGGTCCTCGGTCGACCTCGCCGGGTTGTTGTTTCCGCTGCGGTCCCCAGTGTTCGGTCTGCACATGCGGTCGGCGGAAGTTTGGGTTGCTTCGGCGGCTGCGGCTGCGGTGAGGGTGTCTGCTAGGCTGATGTTGCCCTTGGCCATCAGCCGGCTCTGGAGGACGGGTTCCCACAAACCGAGCACGATTCGGTCTCGCAGGGCGTCGTTCAGGTTGTCGAATTCGCAAAGCCCCCCTAGGCGCCGCAGCTCAGTGACGAAGTCACTGAAACTCTCACCCGACCTCTGGTCCCGACGGTAGAATTTGTTGCATCGGATCAGGATGGGTACCTCTGGAGCATAGTGCCGCCGAAGTATTGGCTCGGGGACGTCCCAGTCCATCGCGGTCGCATCGGCGGGTTTGGCAAGCACCTTGGCCATCTTGAAGACCTCGGTCCCACAGTGGGTCAGGAAGACGGCGCGCTTCATGGGGCCGGTGGCGTCCTTCAGGTCGCTGCACTCGAGGAACATGTGGAATCGGTCGGAGTACGATTCCCAGTCCTCGGTGGCGGGATTGAAGGGTGCAGGGGGTGTGATTTTCGCCATCGCGGTGGTTCGTCTGGCTTCCGTCGGACACGTGGTTCGGTTCAGGGTCTGGATCCCACCTTCGTCGCCAGTGTTGTGTCCGCGAAATGATGCCAGGAGTCGGTGACTTCAATTCAAGCTCTTTTATTGAAAGTTGGAACCGAACTGGGGCAAAGGGAAAAAGATTGCGGCTTTTATTCTTTTAGCCGCGGCGGCCGCGGCCAATGGCACCGCTTTGAATCTCCCGCGATCCGAATGGACCAATCGCGGGAGATTCTTAGCGAGCCAATCGGCGCGGCTCACCTGACCAATCAGAGTGCCCCGCGCTTTGGCCAATCAAAGCGCGGGGATTTCAAGAATGCTAATTAAGGACAGAACAGAAGCAATCTAGAATCCCCTCAACAACATGCTATGTATATGAGTCTGGCTAGGCTAAGTGAGAATGGCTGGGCACAGCTCCCAAGTGCTTTGCTATATGTTTTGGCCCCTGAAGTCATTCGGACAGAGGTGGTATTCAGCAGGTTCTGTCCAATTCTGGTGAATCGGTAGCGGAAATTTTGAGTAGTTCAGAGGACTGGCAAATACCACCCCTGACTGGCCCTGCCCCCATCTATTCTCTGCCTATCGAGTCCCAGCTGATCGGCTGGGTTTTCTTTGGTTGCCCTGCACAGGAGGATGAGTTGGAAAGCAGGTTAGTGGGGCGGGGAGGGAATGGGATTTTGCAGTAGCCTTCCCCTGCCATGCCACCAAACCACCCGACGCCCACCAAGCCATACTCACAGAACCGGTAGTAAAAAAAAATTGAATCCCACCATTGCATTGGGACTTCTTCAACTTAGTTCAGATATTACCTAATGCTTCCAGTTGGAGCACTCATTGGGAGTCCTGCTAGATCTTTTAGAAGTGGCTTATGATATCAAAAGGTAAGCTTGTTGTGTGATAACTCCTGATCAAGATCAATTTTCTCTCCAGGTCTTACTTGGTGCTTCATGGTTTTCTAGCTTGTCTGCAGGAGGCAATATAATATTTTAAATGCATATTATCTATTCGTTTCTTTGTCTGGTTTTGTCAATTTCCTTTTTTTATATCCAATATGGTTATTTTGAGTGGAAATGTATACAGCCAAAAGGAAAATATAAACAAGCAAAACCTTTTGGCCATTCCCCAATTTATATAAACCAATGGAAAAGCTGAATATCCAATTCTAAAATAACATTAAATCATTAACAAACAAAAAATAATTTGAAACCTGATTCAGTTGCAAGAAAAAAAGCTACTTGTTAGCATAGTTGATCCAAATGAAAAATATGTTAACTTTATATGTTATCCCAGCAGACATAAAATTTACACAGATTTTTATCAGATTAGTGATATCCTCAATGGTTGAAAACTGATTTTGTGTGAATTGATTAATTGATTGAATATACTGTATGCTATCAAGTCAGTGTCTACTCTTAGCAATCCCACAGATAGATTTTTCTCGATGACAATCTGTCCCTAACCTTTTTTTCAGGTCTTAGAACAGTGCATCCATTACCCCTGAAGACCCAAAGTTAGATTTCAGGAAAAATGCAACTCTTTCTATGTTATTATCTGTTCCATAGTCTGGTTTGGTTGAAGGAAGATGCTTCTGAGAAGGGGTGTTCTTTGTTCTATCTCCATGACTGCCAGAGCCATCACTGACATTGATGAGAAATTAAGGCAATTCTTACAAGGATTCTAAGTGCTACGTGGGCCAGGGTGGCTGCTGATTTGGACACAGCTATCTGCTCCATTCATGATGTAGAAAAGGATGACCTATATATTGTTGAGAAGGCACTGGTGAAGCCAAGAAGATACTGGTCCACTGAGATAAACCATTAGAGAGTAAGAGAGCTTATTGGTGGAGGATGCATGGAAGAACAATCCCATCCTTGTGTGATTCAAAACAAATGTACCCAAATAATTTATAACCTTCCTACTGTATTTCCCAGAAAATACGACCTACCCTGAAAATAAGCCCTAGCCATTTTTTCAGGGTGTCAAAAGAAAATAAGACCTGGTCTTATTTTGGGGGAAACATGGTAGTGGGAAAAATTCTATGTAGAAATTCAATAAAAATATAAATTTAGTAAGTAAATTAATCAGATAAATAACTGGGTATGCATAAAGACAACTTTTTTGCATACAAGTTGATGTTAAAATTTTTAAATACTATTTCTGTTCTCCCCCATTAAATGAATTTCTAAGTAATTTTTAAAAAATTACCTCAGTTCAGGTATATTTTCAATAGACTGTATTATAGGTTTAAATTGTACTAACTGTAAAGATTAAGACGTGAAGAATCAATAGAGATAAAAGAAATGAACTCATGCTGGAATTCCAGATTCTTATTTTGTTTTCTTTTACTGTTCCTTTTCTTTTGTAGTGATAAGCTGTAATTGGACCCATTTACAAGCTTAGTAAAATAAATAAATGATAAATAGACAGCTTTCAAGCAGCACTAAGCTCTTATTGTCATGCTTTTTGTTCCATCATAAAAAGAAAGACCGAGCATGTATGTAGGAAATTTTGTTGCCCACATTTACTTGGAAGTGTCTGACAGAATGACAGCATCTAATATGACAGCATCTTCTCACAGTACAATAACAGCTTACATTATAGATATTTTATTTAGGGCTGCTTATCGACAAAATAAATGTATAACGTCATTTCATTTCCACTTTATTACCAAATTCTGAAATGGACAGAATTTTGCATGTAGATGAACAAATGTTTTTCATTATTTGAGGTTCAAGAGCAATAATGAAAGTGACCTGGAAAATAAAAGAACAGATATTTTTTTTCGCAATATAATGTGAATTTTTATTGAGTTAGGAATTTTCTGTCATGTAGGATTAGTATCAGGTCACATTAACTTTCATTTTTACTAATGTACAGTGAA
Source organism: Hydrophis major (assembly GCA_033807585.1). Classification (NCBI taxonomy): domain Eukaryota; kingdom Metazoa; phylum Chordata; class Lepidosauria; order Squamata; family Elapidae; genus Hydrophis; species Hydrophis major. The sequence goes on along the minus strand of CM066328.1, from coordinate 112,090,020 downwards.
ATGTGCTAATGTGACTATACATGAATATTATATGAAGAAAATGAAGATTGGTTTTACTCTAAATATGCCAATGTATAAAGGTTTCAACAATATATTTTCAATAATACTTAGGTGAAAGGAACCATATTTCCAACTGATGTGTACAAAATATAGCTGATTTATTAATAGTGGGATATTCAAATTTGAAGGAAAAACACCGAATTCTTTTTAAAATTATTTTTGTGCATCTAATAATAGATCTTTTTTTATTCTTATCATTTCAAATAAATAGAACAGTTAATGTGAGAATAAGATGGCATTAATTTGGCCAATCAACCAGCTATGACATGCATACATAATGAAGATGGGGTTGAGCAGTTCTGTCTTAGTTTTAGTAGATGATAGTCATTCAATGGTTTTAGAAAATGTCCAGCATCTTCTTCCAACCCAGCTCCCTCCAAAATGGCACAAGTGGTGTGAGTAGAGTCCCACGTTTGCATGGGACTACATTATTGTGCTATTGAGGCTATGCATTAAAGCATTTCTACTATAAATACATTATTTGACCTGCTTCTTTTGTCATTCATAGGTCACTGTTAAGTATTTGGACATGGATCGGAGTAAATGGAGACAGCCTCTGAATGTGAACTTTCAGCTCTTTATTGCATAGTGACTTCTCAAAACAATAACAGTGAACTCTGCCTTATATAGGCAACCTTTGTGAGAATTGTCCAATAACGAGCTATGAACGCTAGCTCTTTAAACCAATAAGAATCCTCTGTTAAGGGCCAATCGGATTCCTAAGAACTAATCAATCCGATCTGGCCGCCTAACAGCCAATCAGAAGTGCAGGGCCAGAACCCTGCACTTTACCTCAAGCTCATACTTTATTAACTATGGTACATACACAACACCCCTTCCCCCTGGCTTCTTAAATTATGGTGTAGTTATATAGTCCTTTAAATAGGACGGTTGTATTTTAAATCTTTCGGATTTTCGTTGGACTGGTTGATTGCAATCCTGTTGAGGTAGATTGTTGTTTGGCAGTGGATCTGCTTCTTGCTCAGGTGCAATTTCTTGCAGTGCAAACAATTCTCCTTCCTGTTCCATTTCCTGAGTCTCACTTGATTCGTCGCTCCCTTCGAGCAGGTTCCCTGGAACGTCATCTTTTTCTGTACCTCCCCCCCCCTCGGTTTGGTCATGGGGGAGTTGTTGACTGGCCATTGTGAGTCGTGACCGTAATTGGTCGATATGTCGTTTCCATAGTCTATTGTCACAGCATTTCACTACGTAGGATTTGGGGCCGGTCACTCACACTACCGTTGCCTCTATCCATAACGGCTCACCCGATAAGTTTCGTGCGTAAACATGGTCTCCTACCTGGAAGGTGCGATAGCGGCCACTGGATCCTATTGGCTTTTCCGGTTCGTAAGCAGGGTGCAACCGGTCGAGGTGGGAACGGAGTCTTCGTCCCATCAGTAGTTCCGCGGGAGTTCTGCCAGTGACGCTATGTGGAGTTATGTGTTGCAAAAAGAGAATTTGGTTGACCTTGTCATCGATATTGCCATAGTCCATTTCTTGCAAGGTCTTTTTAACAAATTGGACCATGCGTTCCGCTCGTCCATTGGTCGCAGGGTGTGCAGGCGAAGTGAGCGCATGGCGGATGCCGTGGTCAGTGAGGTACTGCTCGAACATTAGTGCCATAAACTGTGGCCCGTTATCAGACACCAGGACGTCAGGCAACCCGTGGGTTGCAAAGAGTCTATTTAGGATCTTGATCACTGCTTCAGACGTTGTGGCCGTCATATGATGAATTTCTAACCAATTGGAGTATGCGTCGATTGTCAGCAGGAAGGTATATCCTTTGGTCGGCCCCACAAAATCCAGATGGATTCTGGACCAGGGTCCACGTGGCGTCTCCCATTCAGTAGGCATGGCTTTTGGTGGGGCGTTGCTGGCTTGTTGGCAATTGGCACACGCTTTGACCCACTGCTCGATTTGCCGATCCATGCCCGGCCACCATGCGTAGCTTCATGCGAGCGCTTTCATCCGCACAATGCCGGGGTCGCCCTTGTGCAGAATTTGTAGCAGCGTCTTCCGGAGTCGTTCTGGGACAACAACTCTATCGCCCCAGATGACACAGCCTTTTTGGGAAAAAAGTTCAGTCTGTCTTGCTTTAAACAGCGCGAAGTCATCTGGGACTTGGTCCAATGGCCATCCGCGTTCCACCCAGCCTGGGACTCAAAGCTAGGGTGTGGTCTCGTTTGGTTTCTCTCGCGATGTCTTGGGCGGTCATAGGCGGTGAGTTGAGTGTTTCGATCTGCAACGTGGTTGCCGTTGGTGCCGGATCGTCGAGAGTCTCTGGAAGCGGTGCTCAGCTTAATGCGTCGGCGTGGGGAATGGTTTTCCCCGGGCGATATTGCAGGTGATAATTATAAGCAGCTAGGAATTCTGACCATCGGGTCATTCTAGGGGATAATATGTAGGGGGTTGGCTTGTCCCCGGCTATTATCCCTAGCAAAGGTTTGTGGTCAGTTATAATGGTAAATGTCCTTCCATACACATATTCATGAAATTTCTTTACAGCTGAAACGATTGCGAGAGCTTCTTTATCAATTTGTCCATAGTTCTGCTCTGCTTGTGAAAGAGTCTTCGAAAAGGATGCAACAGGGGCTTCGTTCCCATTAGGCAGTACATGACTCAAAATGGCGCCCACCCCGAAGAGCGAGGCATCGCAGGTTACAACTAATGGTAAAGTCTCGTTATACTGCATAAGTACAGAGTCAGATGTGAGCAATTTTTAACATTCCGGAACGCTTGTTCTTCCCGGTAACCCCATACCCACCACGCTTTTTAATCTAATAACTGGTGTAACGGTTCAGCAACAGTCGCCTTGTGTGGTAAAAATACATTATAGAAATTAATGAGGCCTAAGAATGCCTGGAGATCGGCCTTGTTACATGGCCTGGGAGCATTTTTTATCGCCCTTAATTTACTTTGGGTAGGATGAATGCCCTGGCTATCAATCCGATACCCTAGAAACTCAACACTGTCAGTATATAAGTGACATTTATTTTTTTTCACCTTAAGTTCTGCCTCTTGGAATTTTTTAAGAACACATTTCAAACGATCCTGCAAGATTTTTTTGGTAGGGGCTCCAATTAATACGTCATCAAAATACGGAACCACGCCCTTGATTCCCTGTAACAACCTTTCCATGAGGCTTTGGAATATCCCCGGGGCTACACTAACCCCAAATTGCAATCGAGTACATTTAAAAGCACCTCTGTGTGTTACAATTGTTAGGGCTTGTGCCGTCTTTTCATCCACTGGTAGTTGTTGATAAGCTTGAGCTAAATCTAATTTAGCGAAAACCTTTCCGCCCCCCCAAGGAATGGAGGAGGTGCTGCACCACCGGAACTGGATACGCATTCTGCTGCAGGGTGTGGTTTAAAGTGGCCCGGTAGTCCCCACAAATTCGGATTGACCCATCTGGCTTAATGGGTGTTACAATAGGGGTTTCCCATGGAGAGTGATTGATGGGCTTTAACACCCCTTGAGCAATTAGCTTGTCGAGTTGTTCGTCGATCTTAGCTTTAAGAGCGAATGGAACTCGACGGGACTTCAAGCGAATTGGGGCTACTTTTGGATCTAGACTAAATGAGATTGGGGTCCCTTTATACTCGCCTAAACTGTCCGCGAAGACGTCGCTGAACTCAGAAATAAGGTCTTCCTCCCACTCACAACCACCAACTCGGTTCACGCCAGCCACTTCGATGCCGAGTGGCGCGAACCATTGGAGGCCTAATAGACTAGGCCTATCTCTATCGATGATCATTAGCGGTAAGTACCCTGTATGCTTTTTGAAGGAGACTCGGACTCAGCAGGACCCGACCATGGGGATTCGATTCCCTTGGTAGTCCTTGAGGATGAGGCGTTGAAATTGGAGGTCTTGGCGTTGGATTGTGGGGATAAGTTGCTTAAGTGTCTTCCACGACACCATCGAGAGGGACGATCCCGAGTCGACCTCCATGTGGCAAGGCTGGTTCTCGATGGCTACCGTGACTCGAATTTTCTTAGTGTCCAAAACTGAGGCGTGACCTATAGTGATAGTATGGTGAGCCTCTTCTTTTTGCAAAGCTCGATTTCTGTAGGAGTGGTTTATTGGCTCTCGCCTTACAGGACGGTTTCCTGTCGATTGGCGATAGTTGGCCCCTTTTGAGGCCTGGCAGGGTCCTGGTAAGCTGCGGCAGACCTGGCTGATGTGGCCTCATTTCCCGCACTCATGGCAGAGTGCGTCACAGAATTTGCATTCGGCCCTGGCATGGTTTGCTCCACAGCCAGCGCAAGGGCGTAAGGGCTTCTGGCGAGGGTCCCGGTCGGACCGCAGTTGATGGACCCCTTCTTCATCGCTGTCTGAGGATGAAGAGAGGTCCTCATGGTGCGTTGTCGCAAGCTGCCCTTCTGAGCTGGGTAAGATTTCGCTGGTTGGTTGTGTTGCCGGAGTGCGGCTTCGCCATAATTGTGCAGCCGACTTTTTGGTCGCTTCAGCAGCCGTGGCTTTGGCGATGGCGTCAGCAAGGCTGATGTCGCCTTTTGCCATCAGCCTGCTTTGCACGCCTAGTGCATCTAATCCCAGAATTACTCGATCTCTTAGTGCTTCTTCTAAATCGGCGAACCCGCAGAGGCCCCCTAAATTCCAGAGGTCTGCCACGAAGTCGGCTACGCTCTCTCCTTTTCGCTGGTTTCTCTGATAAAACTCGTGGCGTCTCACGAGTGTAGGCACGGTTGGCGCGTAATGGTCTCTCAGGATGGGTTCGAGGTCATCCCAGCTCATAGCTTTCACTTCTCGAGGTTTGGCGAGTGCTTTAGCCATTTTAAATACAGCTGGGCGGCAGTGCGTCAGGAACAGTGCCCGCTTCTTTGCTGGAGTAGCGTCTTTCAAATTATTCGTCTCGAGAAACATTTGGAAACGATCCATGTAGGATTCCCAATCCTCTTGGTTTGGATCGAACGGAGCGGGTGGTACGATGCTGCCGGACATGGTTCCGTTGTTGGCATCGTCTTATCACGTGCTCGGTATTGCTTCCTGGCTTCTTAGGTTCAGACGTCTCCAAATCCCATCCTCGTCGCCAGTGTTAAGTACTTGGACATGGGTCGGAGTAAATGGAGACAGCCTCTGAATGTGAACTTTCAGCTCTTTATTGCATAGTGACTTCTCAAAACAATAACAGTGAACTCTGCCTTATATAGGCAATCTTTGTGAGAATTGTCCAATAGCAAGCTATGAACGCTAGCTCTTTAAACCAATAAGAATCCTCTGTTAAGGGCCAATCGGATTCCTAAGAACTAACCAATCCGATCTGGCCGCCTAACAGCCAATCAGAAGTGCAGGGCCAGAACCCTGCACTTTACCTCAAGCTCATACTTTATTAACTATGGTACATACATGTTCTGTCCTTCATTTACATACTTGAAATCCCCGCGCTTTGATTGGCCAAAGCGCGGGGCTTTCCGATTGGTCAGGCGAGCCGCGCCGATTGGCTCGTTAAGAATCTCCCGCGATTGGTCCGTTCAGAATGCGGGAGATTCGAAGCGCTGCCATTGGCAGCGGCTGCCACAGCGAAAGGAATAAAAGCCGCGGGCTTTTTTCCTTTCGGCGGTTCGGTTCCAGCAATTCAAATAAAGAGCTTTGCACTAAGTCACCGACTCCTGGCGTCATTTCACGGACACGACACTGGCGACGAAGGTGGGATCCAGACCCTGAACCGAACCCCGTGTGCGACGGAAGCCAGACGAAGCACCGAGATGGTGAAAATCGCACCACCCGCCCCCTTCAACCCCACCACCGAAGACTGGGAATCGTTCTCCGACCGATTCCGCATGTACCTTGAGTGCACCGGCATGAAGGACGCCTCGGGCCCGCTAAAACGCGCCGTCTTCCTCACCCACTGCGGGACCGAAGTCTTCCAGATGGCCAAAGCGTTGGCCAAGCCCGCCGATGCAACCGCCATGGACTGGGACGTCCTTGAACCCATCCTTCGGCGACACTACGCTCCAGAGGTCCCCATCCTGATCCGGCGCAATGAGTTCTACCGGCGGGACCAGAGAGCGGGTGAGAAAGTCAGCGACTTCGTCGCCGAGCTGCGGCGCCTAGGGGGGCTCTGCGAATTTGATAACCTAAACAACGCCCTAAGAGACCGAATCGTGCTCGGTCTGTGGGACCCCGCCCTCCAGAGCCGGCTGATGGCTAAGGGCGACATCAGCTTAGCAGACGCCCTCACCGCAGCTGCAGCTGCAGAAGCAATCCGAACTTCCGCTGATAGCATGCGCAGACCAGACACGAGGGACCGCGGCGGAAACAACAACCCGGCAAGGTCGACCGAACCAAAAACCGAGACGACAACACACCAGGGCGACTTCCACTCGGCATCCAGCACGTCCGAAGACGAGGAGGACATCCATCGACTCCAGACAGGGCGCGACCAACGGAACCGGAGAGGTCGTAAGTCAAGGACCAACTGTGCCGGTTGCGGCGGCGACCACCCCAGGTCGGAATGCCGGTTTTTTGATTCCATCTGCCGGCATTGCGATAAAAAGGGGCACATCGCCCGGGTTTGCCGCCTGAAGAAAAACCGCAGTCCGGCTCGATGGGACCAGAGCGACCGCAGGAGGGAGAGCACACCGCCCCGGACCAGAGATCACCACTCGGACAGCCGATGGGACCGGAGCGGACGATCCTCGCGAGGCGGCGACAACCGGCGGAGAGAGGAGACCCACCAGACGGTCACCATCGGCCACGCCATCACCAACGACGCCCGGAAAATCCACGTCGAGGTACGCATCGAGGGCCAGCCGTGCAAAATGGAGGTGGACTCCGGGTCCTACCTCTCCATGATTGCTTGGCACGAGATAAAGCGGTTGGTGCCTACCCTCCAAAGGAGGAACGTAGACAACCAGAGACTCATTGTAAAGGACTACCAGGGAAACCGCATCCCGGTAGTCGGCACCAAAAGTTTTGACATAACGTATAAGGGGCGCACCGAACGACTCCCCCTAACGATCGTCGACCGCGACCGCCCAAGCCTACTGGGACTGCAATGGTTCGCCCCGCTCGACATCGCCCTCACGGGAGTCAACCATGTCACCGACGACGGCTGGGAACAGCGACTAGCCCAGGAGTTCCAAGAGGTCTTCGACGGAAACCTGGGCAAGTACTGAGGGCCCCTTATCTCGTTCGACCTAGACCCTAACGTCCCCCCCAAACGCCTGAAACCAAGGCGGGTGCCATTCGCACTGAAACCCAAAATAGACGAGCAAATTGATAAGCTCGTCAAACAGGGGGTACTGCAGCCCATAGACCACGCCCGGTGGGAGACCCCCATAGTCACCCCGATCAAGCCCGACGGGTCGGTGAGAATCTGTGGGGACTATAAGGCCACCCTAAATGGCGCGCTGCAACAAAGTGCCTACCCCGTCCCAATAGTGCAACACCTACTGCACTCACTGGGAGGGGGCAAGGTTTTCGCCAAGCTTGACCTCGCCCAGGCATACCAACAGTTGCCGGTCGACGAGCAAACGGCAGAAGCACAAACCATTGTCACCCACCGGGGAGCATTCAAATGCAACCGACTCCAATTCGGAGTCAGCGTGGCACCGGGCATATTTCAGAGCCTAATGGAGAGGCTATTGCAAGGTATCAAGGGGGTGGTACCTTATTTCGACGACGTCCTAGTGTCGGCACCCAACCAAGCCGAACTAGAAGGTCGCCTAAGGGAGGTCCTAACTAAATTTAAAGAGACGGGACTAAAAGTAAAGAGGGAAAAATGCCAGCTTTGCACGGAACGAGTGGAATTCTTGGGCTACCTCCTAGACCGGCACGGCATTCACCCCACAAGCAAAAAAATCAAGGCCATCAAAGAGGCCCCCACCCCTAAATCAAAGACTGAGCTACAAGCATTCTTGGGGTTACTGAACTTTTACAATGTTTTCCTACCCCAAAAGGCGACGGCGGCGGAGCCCTTGCATAGGCTCCTGGACAAGGTGGCGACCTGGACTTGGGGGAAACGGGAGCAAGCCGCCTTCGAAAAAACAAAGGACCTCCTCACCTCCGACGCCGTCCTCATACAATTCAACGAGACCCTGCCTCTGGCCGTCACTTGCGACGCATCACCCTTCAGCGTCGGCGCTGTCCTCAGCCATACCCTTCCCGACAGAAAAGAAGCACCCATCGCGTTCTTTTCAAGGACCCTCACCAAACCGGAGCGGAACTATAGCCAACTGGACAAAGAGGCTCTGGCTATAGTTGCCGCCATAAAACGATTCCACGAATACCTCTACGGCCGGACCTTCACCATTATAACGGACCACAAGCCGTTGCTGGGAATCCTTGCAGGGAACCGGGCCACCCCGAACATTCTGTCTCCCCGAATGACAAGGTGGTCCGAGTTCCTGGCGGCCTACAACTACGAACTTATACACAGACCAGGTAAGACGATCTCCCATGCAGACGCCTTAAGCCGCTCGCCGCTACCGGAACCCGACTCCGACCCAGCACCCACGACGACCACCCTCAGCATCGAGACTCTACCCAACCTGCCCATAACCGCGTCAGACATTGCCCGAGAAACTAATAAAGACAGGCGTCTGGCGCGGGTGTTGCATTGGGTAGAGAAAGGGTGGCCTGAAAGGGACAACGACGAGTCCGTCAAGACGTTTCGAAACCGCCAAATGGAACTCTCATTGTTAAAAGGGTGCATTCTATGGGGAGACAGGGTGGTCATTCCGGACAAGCTACAGGGGAAGGTTTTGGAAATGCTGCACGAAGGGCACCCTGGCATCGTAAGGACGAAAGCCCTGGCCAGAAGTTACGCTTGGTGGCCAGGGATGGACAAACAAATAGAGGCCTGGGTAGCTAGGTGCCAACGATGCCAGGAAACAAGGCCCAGCCCACCCACAGCACCCATCCTAGAGTGGGAAACCCCAAGGGGACCTTGGTCCAGAATCCATATAGACTTCGCCGGGCCACAAATGGACACACCTTCCTCATAACAGTTGACGCTTACTCCAACTGGCTGGAAGTAAGCAACATGAAGACAACAACCACGGAGGCCATGACCAAAGAACTCTGCAAACTCTTTGCAACACACGGCCTCCCAGACGTCGTCGTCTCCGACAACGGGCCCCAGTTTACCTCACTGGAATTCGAGAAATTCCTGGCGGAAAGGGGCATCCGCCACGCACTAACAGCACCGGCGCACCCGGCGGCGAACGGTAGGGTGGAACGGATGGTCCAATTCACTAAAAAGACCATCCGGAAAATAGACCACGGGGAGATCCAAGAGAAAATCAACAGACTTCTCTTTACCCAACACATAACCCCGAATACCACTACCAACAAAAGCCCAGCCGAACTACTAATGGGTAGAAAGCTAAGGTCCCCACTAGACAGGTTACACCCTACGTATAACCCGGAGCGGCCCCCAGACTCAAGCACAAAAAACTGAACGTTCGCACCCGGAGACCCCGTATATGCAAAAAACCTGACGGGAGACCCTCTATGGATCCCAGCCGTCATCACCCAAGCAACAGGCCCGCACTCATACCGGCTACAAACAGCAGATGGACGAGCGTGGAAACGCCACATCGACCAACTAAGGTCGAGGACTGCAAGCGAACCCAAACCCCGTAACGCAAGCCAAGGGGGGAGGGAATACCCAGGAGACCGAATCCAAGGAAAAATAAACCAGCAGTACTCACCGAAACGCAGCCATCACGACCCCTCGCCAGAAAAGAACAGCCAAGCCAGCTCGACCGACCCGGAAAGACCGAGCAGGAGCGGCGAAACCCGTAGCTCAACCAACCCGGAAGGCCCAGGAGGGAGCTACGGAGAAAGGCCCGGCCCGATCGACCAGCCGGTTCCCACAGCAGCAGCAGGAGCAACGAAGATCCCGACCGAACCGGCCGAGATCCAGCCTACGACTAAGTTGCGCAGGTCAAGTAGGACCAGACGGAGCCCCGCCTACCTACGTGACTACGCAACGTAAGGACTGAACCAAGAGGGGAGGGGTGTTCTGTCCTTCATTTACATACTTGAAATCCCCGCGCTTTGATTGGCCAAAGCGCGGGGCTTTCCGATTGGTCAGGCGAGCCGCGCCGATTGGCTCGTTAAGAATCTCCTGCGATTGGTCCGTTCAGAACGCGGGAGATTCGAAGCGCTGCCATTGGCCGTGGCCGCCACAGCGAAAGGAATAAAAGCCACGGGCTTTTTTCCTTTCGGCGGTTCGGTTCCAGCAATTCAAATAAAGAGCTTTGCACTAAGTCACCGACTCCTGGCGTCATTTCACGGACACGACAATACACAACAGTCACCATAAGTTGTGCAATGATGCAAGTTTATAAATGCCAATATAGATTTTAGAGATAGAGTTTTCACACTTGTTGCTGTGGTTATTGCTTATTATGTTAAGCTTATTTTAGGATCCACACTATAAGCTTCATGTGTAAGAATAGAACAGAATAGAATAACATAGTTGGAAGGGACCTTGGAGATCTTCTGGTCCAACCTCCTGCTTAGGTAGGAAACCCTATACCATTTCACGCAAATGGTTATCCAATCTTTTCTTAAAAACTTCCAGTGTTGGAGCATTCACAACTCCAACTCACAATGGATCAACAGGTTGATCCATTGATTAATTGTTCTGTCAGGAAATGTCTCCTTGGTTCTAGGTTGCTTCTCTCCTTGATTAGTTTCCACCCATTGCTTCTTGTCCTGTCCTCTGGTGCTTTGAAAAATAAGCTGACCCCCTTGTCTTTGTGGCAGACCCTGAAATATTGGAATACTGCTATCATGTCACCCTTAAAATAAAGGTAAAGGTTTCTCTGTCAGTTATGTCTGACTCTAGGACATGGTGCTTATCTCCATTTCTTGGCTGAAGGAGCCAGGGTTGTCTGAAGATAATGGTTATAGGTATTCCATCTCAAAGTGTGAGAAGCAGCAATGTTCACAATAGTTCATCAACTATGCCATCAAAAAGTGGTATACTCAAAAGGGGTCCAGGAACTATGACAAATGTAAAAGGCTTTGGACCTTCCCCCATCCCCCATTCTACTGCATGTGCAACTGTATATATTGTTGACAGTTAATCAGAATAATCTGAAATGTGCTTCCTTTAAATAACTTAGGTTTTGAGAAGAACAGACAAGATTAGACTTTTCCTGGTGGTAGTGAAATCTTGCTTATTTGTGGAGAAAATATGAACTCTACTTTGGATTAATGACTTAATTTGATGAAGGCCTATAGTTCTGAATTTCCAGTAGAATCCCTGTGAGGTGCCAAGGTCTGCCACCAGAATGTCCCTAATTTAAAAGGCCTAGTCTTCCAATTCTAACCTACTGCTCTCTATCATTAATAGCATGTTATCTTTCTCTTCAGACTGATTTTTAATTTTTATATTTGTAATTATAAATGATTTACAGGGACATTCATTGCACAAACTGTCTGGAATCATTAAATTCTCCTAGGTTGAATAACCTAATAGTCACCTGGAATTAACCACCTTGGAAAAATTATCTAACTGAATTTTCTGCTGCCTTATGAGTCCGGACCTCTCATTTTCTCTCTCATTGCTACAGTCTCTAATGAGAAAGAAATTAATTGATTAGAGGTAATTAGCCACATCTAAAGGGTGCACACTAATTACAGGAAACTATATGTCTTCTATAGTTAGTGTCAGTAGATGTTTCTGGAATGTTTTTTTTCAAGTACTTTTCACTGACTTTAAATACTACCTTAAAAATTAACTTGCTCTTTCCCATACTCAATACATTTCATACAAGATGGGCTGTAGTTCCCATAATTCTTACCCAGCTTAGTGAACATTTATGTTGTCTAGGATGGGAACACTTCTAGTCCAGTATACCTTTAGACTTGATCTTTCCATTGACAGTGGCTAGTCATCTAGTTTTTCTTATCTCTCCACTTGAATTACACGAGCTTGCAAACTCATAAGTCTTGCGTGTCTCTGCTTTATGCTCCACTGAAAGAACTGAAAGTCCAGGCTAGGGAATCGGTCATCATAAAGAAAATCTATTTATGTGGCCACTAGGAGTTAACTGCTAGTTTGGTAGCACATATTCAGTCAATGCACATACCAATGAAGCAAGAAGAAAATGTTCTCTGATGTGAAATCTTCTATTATAGGTACTGTACATTATTTTATCATGTCCCTCAGTTTATTGCTGCCTTGGTACCCTCTACTACTTATCACCTGATTTCATACCTGAAATTCACATCTGCCATTATACATAGTGAAGCATGATGGATTTTATATATCTCAAAGATGGTCCTGGCTGCTCTTGGCTTACAAGGAAAACACTACTTTAACAACAGCACAGCTACAGACAACTTATAGCTGTTTTGCTTATGGGTTAGGGAGCAAATAAAGAAAACATCTCTGAGCCATGATTACTGAAAGTGAGGAAAGACTATTTAGTTACATTTATTATAACTACCTTCTCCCATTGTCTCCCGCAGACCCCTGCTCTTCCTCTACTTCTTATCAGCACGCAGCAGTATCATGAGGAAATGATTTCAAGTTGAATTTGTGAGAAGAAAGTAGTGTCTTACCAGATTGTATTTAAATGGTAGCACATATGATGGACATTTTTTTGAACGCTAAGCATAGCAATTGTCTGGCTAAGGGTAAAGGTTCCTGAAATCAGTTTTCAATTTTCTCCTTACTCCTCACTTTAGAAAGACAATTATGTTTCACTGACATTTACTATTTTCCTTCTCTTTTTTCCACTTCTCTCTTCTCCCTAAAGGCCATTCCCATTACATATATCCAAGTAATTCCCAACAAAGTATTACTCACATCAGAATACTGTGTTTGGCTTCTTTTAAATTTTGTTTATTCAGTACATTAAAAAAAACAACAACCCTGTTTGTGTTTTGAATTAGATCTAGCTCTAGTATTAAGAGCTGAGGTGATGTGCCCTGTGTGATTCCTTTGGCACTCACCAATGAGAGTGAATCAATATCTGGAGTCAAGCATCATCCTAATCTATATTCCAATTCAGATTATTGTGAATTACATTTCTCCCGCATTCTACTTGGTGTATTACAGGACCTTTATAAAACAAAGCTACATTATTAAGAAAAAAATTGGATAGAGATCATTTTGTTTTTTTGTTTTTTAAATGAAAGTGTACTACAGTATACAAAATGGGAATTCAAGCTTACTTAGGATCACCCAGAGTGATTTGCAATAAATACAGAACAGATATTCCCAATATCCCCCCTCCTCCCTCCAAAAATCACTTGTAGCTCTAGAATTCATAATGGGCTTTGTTTTAGATGGCTTTTAAACATTTTATTTTATTATTTTCATCCAGAAATGTTTGTTAATGGATGTTGGGATCACGGCTATGTAAAAATGTGTGTTCTGACATTGACTACAATTGTTAGGGATTAATGGCATAGGAGTGCCACATTTTAAAGCAAACACATCTAGCTCTCATCCTCTGAGATACTGTGCAAATCACACATTGTTATCCCTCGTTTTGTGTTATGCTTCTCAGGTTGCAATACATGTCACAGCTGCATGGAAATATTAAATAGGATAAATATGTACAAAATGTGTATTTTATGATAAAATATATACAGACATATGTGATTTGGGAAAAGTTTGTTAAAAATAATGCTGATAATATATTTATAAGTTGTGGTGCTATACAGGTGCATTATGGGCTGTATGTTTTCAGAATGCTTTATACTGTTTTGGGTTATGTCCTGCCCAGTGCTATATGCATACCCTGACACACTGGCCTGGAATTAAATTAGATTGAACGTGTTGTAATGAAGCATATAGTAAGCTAATGCAGACCAGAAATAGAGTGAACTGGATAATGCAGCAGTATATCTTAACATCAAGGATTATTCTGGTTGAATTAGAGTTACCAGATATGTCCCATTGTCCATTGTCCATTGTCCAACAGGCACAGTCAAATATTGCTTTATGTTTCTATTCTCACAGATACATCTAGTGATGCTAATTCTGTGTGCAATATATGAAGTGACAAAACATTCAGCCTTTTGTTACTAAAAACAAAAAGACCAGAACACATTCTCTCTGGCAGCCAAAAGCCAGATAAGCAGGGATTAACATCAGGCAATCAGGTAGAAAACAATACCGTAATCAGGGAACTACCAAGGAGAAAAACCACACCCACCCACTAAAACTGGCAGAGCAAGCAAGTGTGTGTGTGTGTGTGTGTGTGTGTGTGTATGTCTGGCATTCAGCTTTGTTAATTCAGCTTTGTTCGGGTATTTTCCCACGTCATAGTAGTGGTGCTTTTAAAGTTGTAGCAACGTTTCAGCTTTAAAACTTTAAAACTTTAAAAGCACCACTACTATGACGTGGGAAAATACCCGAACAAAGCTGAATGCCAGACATGTAAGTACCCGCGAAAACTTAAGAAAACAAATATATATATATATATATATAGGTAATAAGTACATACTAACTCAGGGATGATGTTACCTAGTTGGGTAATGAAATGTCTACAAGCAAACAACCAAGCCCAGAAAGCATTAAGGATTCCACACGTTACTATGTATTATCCATAAATGGAACATGACGTTAAAGGTAAACAGATGAGTAACTCTGCAAGCTTGTCCATAGTGATTGCCTTCTCTTGCAAGATTTTATGAACTTTTTTTAAAATATAGCATCTACAAATTAAAAAGAGCTCTAGGTCTTTCTTTGGACATTTTATTTGCTGCCTTCTCATTTCATTATATTTAAAATATTTAAACACACACACATACACAAATAAAAAACTTTAAAAACATAATCAGTACTGAGACTTTAACTTCTGAACAATAATAAAGGGTATTACTTGTTTCAGTTCCAGTAGAAATTTATTCTATATGAGCTCCCATTGCAGGAAAAGCAGAGATAACCATTGATATCAACCACAAGAATGAACAGCAGACTAACATGGATGTTGTCCCATAAAATATTTTGGGATTGAACTATTCAGGCTTTATATATGCCAGTTGCAATTTCCAGACTATCTTTAAGGGTCTGCTCACAGTACTATTTAAAACAATGAAAAATGTGAGATTACTAGCACATGTATCACTAAAGCCAAGGTTCTCTTCCATGTAGGGATATACTTGATTTGTGACAAAAGCTCAAGACAAGAGCAGTCAAACAGGCATACTCTTATCTCCTAAGTAACAATTTTAATGAAGACTAGGGACTGTAGATGGGCCGTGTGAAGTTTGTCTGTCTGTCCATCCATCCATCTGCATGATGGCAGAATGGTTAGAATGCAGTACTGCAGGGTAATTCTCTGTTCACTCCAGTTCAATTCTGAGCGGCTCCTTCCATCCTTCCGAGGTCGGTAAAATGAGGACCCAGATTGTTGTGGGCAATATGCTGACTCTGTAAACACTTAAGGGTTTTAAAGCACTGTGAAGACGTATATAAGTCTAAGTGCTATTGCTGTTGATCTATCTTTCTTCCATCCATCCATCCACCCACCCACAACCAACCAACCAACCAATTAATATAAACAAATACATTTCCACCTGCAGCAATTTATGTCAGAAGCTTTATTCCATGTACAATTTTTTTTGGTGGAGGCAGGGTTTCAAGTAAACAGACATAGGATAAAAGTTCCAAATAAATGTATGTTTTACTTATTATCTCTGATCACAGTGAGTTGCCTTTCTCTTTATAACATTATGAACTTCCTGGTGATGTCAATAAGAATAAGCTCAGCTTTTATAGAGCACAATATAAAAGCATGGAGATAGTTCTTATATAAAAACAGAGCTGTACGTGCAGTATTTTCTATCCTGTAGGAGAAATAATAATTTGATTGGAAATGGCTGACACATCTGGGGCTTTAAGACAATGAGTATTAGCCACTTATGCAGTTTGGTAAATCCTAATAACAAAAACTGCATGTATTCTAATTCTTAAAAACATATGAATTGAAGAAAGAAGAGGTATCTTTGGTGTCTCATGACATCACCATAATAAACACATTTAGTTAATGGAAGATCTATGTCACAACAGTGTGCACAAGGAAGCTGCAGACATAAAAATCCATTCATGAAGAAAAAAATCTGAAGTAACTGGTAAAAAACATACAAAATTGATTTCTATATTGCAGGAATGAATCATGGTTTCTATCAATTAATACTTTCTCATACTAAGAAGATAAATAATACTATATGACATAGTATTACTGTAGCATTTATCATAATTGGATTTTAATATTACCAAGACAAACATCTCTGGAACAGTCAAGCTCCATTAAAATCCTTTTTGATTGATTGGTTATGTTTAGGCTTATAATTTGATTCCATTAAATAGTGTTTCAATTTAAACCCAGCACCTTTGGTTTATTTTACAGTTGAGTATATAAAAAAGCATCCTTAAATATTATCAAATGCTTCAAGATTGCTGTAGTTAGGATTTTTGTTCATCCTAAATATAACTTCAAGAATTTAATTCATAAGAATTTAAAGTATTGTTTTAAACGGTCATAAATTTTGTTACATTTTCCCCATTATTCTTTGGTTCCAAAAATTAATATCTTCCCAATCCAATGTTCATCAGCTTTATTATAATTGCAGCTTCCAGAAATCCCAATTAAAGACTATGATTGTTTGGAAATTCTGAGAATTGAAGCCTGAAAATGAAGAACTTAGCACACGTCAGAGAATATGCAAGAATATGTGTTGGAAAGTTTGATTATGTATATGTCCCAAAGAATGTCTTCACCATGGCAGAGCATCATGTTATATGAATGAACCATATATTTAGTGGTATTTCCCCAAGAATATTATGTAAGCCACTCTTTAAAAACTTTTTTAATCACATGCTGTATTTGCTACATGGCATATCTGGGCTGCAAAAATTTAGATACCACTAGTTGGCAGCAGACATAAAGTATTCTTGCATGTCATCCATAGTTATCCAGGTAAATTATGCATGGGGTTAGGTTTTCCCAATAGAAATCACACATTGTGCCAGGGCCTAGAAGTCATTTTATTTTTCAGCTAATATGGGCTAATTCAGCTAATATTCTTGTTCTACAAAGACAAACTGTGTCATTTTTCTCAATAAATGCCTGGGATTTTCTCCTCCACTAGAAAAGGACAATGGAATGCTATTGCGGCATGGAATGCTATTGTGGCAATCCCTTTCCCATGTCTGATATGGTGTATCCTCCCATAAGATGCAGCCAGCTGCCTTAAAAAAAAAGCAAGCTCAATCTTTATCATCCATGCAGAATAAAAATTATTACTCCTGATCAGCAGCAGCATTGCAGGACTATAGTTTTCCAGAATTATCTGGATTCACATAACATTAAGCCCATGATTGATTGATTAAACCACAATGCTTCAGTTCCTATATTATGCTGACCTACAACCATGGTTTTCATAACATGCTAAGGTAGAATCAAATAACCCAAATTGTATCTGGATTCACATAAGCCCATGATTGATTGATTAAACCACAATGCTTGGATTCCAATATTTATCAGCCTGGTGCCTTCAGAAGTATTATGACTACAACTTCATAAATTTCCACTTAGTCTCTCCTCATGCTGTAGATAATGTCCAAAGCCATGTGGAGAATGTCAAGTTGGAAAAGGTTGCAATTTATCTTTTTGCAGCCTACAACTTGTATGTGGTGTTTCTCCATTCACATCAGATTGAATTTTGTCAGAAAATGAATTAAAAGTATTACAGGAAAGGCTCCCCCCATACAGGCATTCACTAATTGCATTAGAAAAGAAAGTATCTAGAATGATGCCTTCTTAATTTCTACTTTTGAGATTTTAAAATCAACATATTTATTGTTCATGGCCTCTGGTCCATAAAGGCAAAAATACTGGAAAAGCTTGTATGCCACATGAAATAGAGTAAATTAACAATCAAGAGCAAAAAACTACAAGTGACAATTTACCTCACAATATCCCACATCAAGATATCGGCCTGTGCTCAAGTCTTTTCTGACAGCAAATATTCAAAGGGGATGTTTACAAAGTTTTCCTTCCCTGCGATACTTTTGTCTTTCATATTATCCATTATCAATATACTTCCTTGTAAGGAGGAAATGAAGGTGGAAAATGAGCATCTTTTCTGCTGTTAAGAATTTTCAAAATGGAACACAGATATACATCCCATAAATTACATTTTCAAACAGCGGAAGGCAATCTTGATGTTTTAACACTGCAACTTCCATTAGAAGAAAATATTAGAACTCACCTCCAGGAATGCTTGCCCATCTCAGAAGAAAAATTTAGGAAAAAACTATGTAACGTATATAGTTTCTTCATTATGAAAATATTGGAGATTTTTGTATAAAAAATATACATCCCAATCCACATATTCTCATCAGTCTGGAAGGGAATGAGTTCTAAGTGATGGTTTCTTTGCAATAACCCTTGGAAACGACAGAATGAATGTCAAAAGCATTATGAGTTGTGTAACTTTGAGATGAGATCTTGTTTCTGAGTAGAGACCTATCACTGAAATCCTGAGCAATGCATTCTGATGATAGTATTCTTCATCTGACATAACCTCATATGATGCTTCTACCACTTCATTATACATGAGATGAAACATTTGAAACATTCTGACATCAAAGAAATCCCTACATGGCAGGGATGAAAGCCAAGCTTTTTATCTACCATTGGCCATGTGGATTGGGGATGAGTTGTATTACAACATGTTTGGTAGACTCTATGTTCTTTGAAATACGGGGTTTGACTATATAATGAAAGAGCATTGAATTATTCAACCCTCCACACAGTATGATGTAGTACATGTTAAGAAGTAAGATGAAAGGCTGTTTGTCTTACTCTGTTTCACTAGTTAAATCTCACTGATTTTAGTGATAGATTTGAGGCTTAGTGATAAATTTGAGGATTGAAGTGAAACCTACAGATGGAAAGTGCACTCCCCAACTTACAAAGAATTCATTAAAATATGCATTTAGAAGTGACATCTGTGGCATTCAATGGTATTAACAGAATTACTTTTTGTTAGAAAGTATATACAGGTGCAAAATAAATTTGCCATAATGACCATTGTTATGCTGGTCATCTACAGGCAACTCAGACATAAGTCTCTGATATATTTGCTTTTCAAAAAACATTATAGCTCATCATGATTCTTCGTGAGGTCTTCTCCATAATTTGTAGCCTGACTTCCAACAAACATGTTCCAATTATCTAGAATCTCTTGTTTGGTTAACTTCTGATCCTGCAAGGAAAAAAAAAACAGCTGGTTAGAAAAACAGCTATAAATATCCAGTTCTAATTATATAGCTTTAATGTATATCTAAAAACAAGATGTGTGTGTGTGTGTATGTACACACACATACACACACTCACACAAAATTACCTGGCTCTGTGAGAAATGATTATTCAAAAATCATAAATTGCAGACAATCATTTGATGCAGATAAGATGCAACAATACTAACAGTCCCTTTTTAATGTTGCTCTAAAATGCTTTAATTTGTTTCCATGATGAAAATTTGGCCTGCATAATCCAGTTGTCCTGAGATTGATTATATTCTGCTACTTTTGTAGGTATTTCTGAGTACCTACTTTCCCCTGAGACCTGCAACTGTACCAAAGATTCAGCAGAAGATACTCGGGAAGATCAATATAAGACTTAGGAGGAGCCTATACACACTATGTTCTATTTTAGTCAATTTTGTGCCTCTTTGTTTTAAAAATCCACTCTGGTATAAGGACTTGGATTGGTATTTATTCATACTTTTCTCTAAATCCTTTTATTTACAAAGCCTATTATGGGAGATTCAATACTTCAGGCCAAATAAAAAGAATAATTTACAAAAAGAGATGTCAATAGGCATTTGTTTGCAAAAATACCAAAACAATCGGGAAAATAAATTATTGGTGTGAAAAAAAAAATCTAAACCTTGCTTCCTTGATTTAAAGAAAACACTTACAAATTTTAACCTGTACCAGAAGCCATATTTGGGGTAGAACAAATGTTAAAAATCCACATTAGATTTACAGTTTTAAAGGATGGTGGGTTTTTTTTGAGAGTCATACTTTTTTCAAGCATTTTCTGAAAGATTAGCTAATGACATCAAGGTATTCATTCAAATGATACATTTTTAATGAACATCTTACCAGAATTATTAAATCGTAAATTTCTGGTTGGGCAAAGTAGAATCAAACCAATAAGCTAACATGACACCTGGGGGGGCGGGGGTTGAGGGTGGGACTAAATACCTTATCTGCATCTGATTCATAAACTAAATGCCTGGCTTCAGCTTGTGCATGATCATAATCTTTTGGAAGAATCCAGTGTCGAATCTCTTCTTTATCCATCTTTCCATCCTTGTTTAGATCTCGAAAATCTGCAAACTGTTCACGTTCTGTTACCACCCAATCTGGTTCAGGTCCCCCATCTTCATGTGCAAACATGTCAGCTGGAAACAAGAAATAATATATAAAACTCAGGTTTTTGTACTAGAGAAAAGATGTATCCTATCTTGACTGATTGATTGACTGAATGACTGACAGATTGACTGACTATATATCTATGCCGGCATATTTCCCAATAAGTTATGATTATACAAAATCAAATGCATTATATAGTCACCCAAAATATCAATATGAAAATTCAACTACTAAAACCACATAAATCATGACTTCCAATGAAGCTTATGTAAACAGGTGCCCAATGATTAAAATTAAATAGATGTATAAGAATATGAGATAGGCTAAAGGTAATTTCATGCTTTTTTTTTAATGTTTCCCTTTCCTTCGTTCTTCATATCACTGAACCCAAACTTTTTATAATTCTTGGGGGGGGGGGGTAATAATACTCTGCAAAAGAAAGAAAAACACCAATCAACTTGAACTTGAAGAATTAGGGACAGTAAAACTCACAGAAACCAACATTAATAAAGAAAAGAACAAATTGGAAAATCATATGAATTGTATGTAGTCAACATGGTAAATGCCATAGGTTGGCTACATAGAAGTTGGCTACATAAAAGTGGTCCATGCAATTATATCTCCCAGCATAATTTTCCATCATTTCCTTTTCTCGTGGTTTAGTACTACATCTTCATTAATACTGGCTGTAGTTTGTAGAAACTGGATTCAGCTCATAAAATGGGAGAAAATTTATTTATAGCCAGTTAAAAATTCAAGAGTTAGAACTTCTGCTAGCATCAGATAGGAGCATTGGAGGGCAGGGATGGGGGAGAGACTTCAGTGTAACAAGCTTTGCATATGCTCTTTTGTTATTTGCATGGTGGCTTCACATTCCTTTTATCATCATGCAGCATTTTACTGCTCTTGAATTGGTAATATAACTGTTACTTGAAGGACAAAGTAGAAATCCATGTATACGCTTCAATATTTCACACATTCTGCAAATCACATTTCTCCTTACTTGCTGCTCTGATCATATAATCATATCTACAGCTAACAAAATAAAATGGGCTTCATCGTTATTTAAGTCGTAAGGTAATATGCAAGATAAGGGAAGAATCTCATTTAATATATAATTTTAAATGCATTTGTTTAGAGATAATATTTTCTGCGCAGTATATTAGAATATAAAATAGTTCTTGGATTATTAGATAAATTCACTTAATGAAGACAGGCAGGGGAATAACTTTTTAAATTATAATCACACCTTAATGATTTTACTTCTTTCCATATTACTGACCTTGACCATATTATTTGGGAACTGCTTCACAACATTGTCAAGATATTCTAATAGAAAATGGGAATGATTGCCTTAGCCAAAAAGATCTAAAAATACAAGATTACTTTGCTAGCACATTATTCATTCAACACAGAACACCCACAATTAAAATCATCATTATGTTAAGAGTAAGGACAGCTTTTATCCATTGATAAAATTGATTCCTTTCATTTGCATTGTGCTGCTGTGTTACAAATGACTTACATTTATATGCAAAGGTCTAGCAAATTAAGAAAGTTAAGGGGAGAAATTAAATGATGGAGTCTTGTTTTGTTGGCTTGCATGTAATGGTTAACTGAACGATACTATGGGGAAGTGCAGATGGCAGAATGACTTGGTAGTACTATTAGTACAAGAAATCCCACAGGGATATAAGCTAGACTGAGATTTCAAAAAAGATTCCAGAGGAAGACAATGGAGAAGCACTTCATTGTTGGTGGTGGTGGACATATAGCTATGAATCCTGAACTCTCTCCAAAGGGAGTCTTTATTTCGTTTTTTACTTCAATTTTTTAAAAATGTACTCTATTACCTGAAAAACATGGAAATAGAGGCAACTCCTTCCCTTCTAACTTTTTCACAAAGGATGAATAATGAGAATTGCCTATATTACATATTATATTATATTCTGTGCATGCTACAAGGAAGCCTATGTCCAATTATTCCCCAGATGGTGGCTACAACTGGAATTACAGTTCAGGTAGTCTCAAGAGTTCATGTGATGAATGTTCAAAGTTACAGTGGCACTGAAAAAGTTACTTATGGCCATTTTCTACACTGCAACTTCTCCATGGTCACATCATCATAATTCAGATACTTGGCAACTGACTCGTATTTAATCCCGGGTTGTGTTATCACCTTTTGCAAACTTCTGATAAGCAAAGGCAATGGGGAAGCCATATTCAGTTAACAACCCTGATACTAGCTTAACAAAAAGGGGTGAAACTCAATTAACAAATGTTTCACTTAGCAACAGAAATTTGGAGCTCAATTGTGGTCATAATTCGGGCATTACCTGCACTGCCCACTTTATGCATGCTGCACGTATAAAACAAGTAGAGTTGTGATTGTGCTGCCGTGGTTGCCCTTTTCTATTTTCCCACCATACACTACTGCTTCCCAAATATTACAAAATTCTATTCTCTATTCTCACCACTTCATCAAAACTCTGTTGGTATATTTCTACCAACAGAGAACTACTACTAAACTGCTACTAAACCTACTTATGATACTTCTGTAGGCTTATTTACCAGCCTTGATATTGCTTTATCTTCTTGCATCTTTTAAAAAACAACTTTTAAAAAAAAATAAAATGGAAGAATGCTGATCCCTTGTCTTACCTACTGACTATTTTCTCAGAGAAAAGTTGGAAGAGTCACTCTTTTCTGTTATATAATCCAACCACTTTCTTTTATGCTGTGTTTAGAAGTCTGACTAGAAACACAGCCTAAAGCAATTCTGCGTTTTCTTTCTGCCAGACAAAGTCTCTGTGGATAACATCAGAATCAAACAAGCTGAAGGAATAGAAAGCACCAGGAATTTTAGAGAAACAACAGTCAGCTATGTGGAACTCAGTGGTCTTTAGTGAGGCTTTAGGTATATCCATTCATAGGAAGTACCTCTTCATTAACTCTCTTTTTCATTTCTTTGCCCTGAGCACTAAGTACTCCAAAGAGGAACCAATGTTGCTTTGAAAAAGCAGGAAGACTTGGAAATCAAACAACATTCAGAAAAATGTGTTAGGAAAACGAAGGCTCAGAAAGAACTAAGATGTGTCACAAATGTCAAAAATAATAATAAAAAGTTTTTTTCAAAATGTAAAAAAAACCAAGAAAAAAGTGAATCATACTTGTTGATGAATCTGGTTTTCCCAATTGACTATGCTTGTTGGAAACCAAATGAGAAGAAAATAAACCATGATCAGTTGACTGCAATAGTAAATGTTGTAATTTTAAGGATGGATGTTAAGTCATTTTTTCTGAGGCTGTTGTAACTTTAAACTATCGTTAAAAAAATGGTCATGAGTCAGGACTATCTGTAGTTTCCCTATAATTCTGAATTATCTAATAAGTAAGGTGATAGTAACAATCTTTTCCATAAACTGGTACCAGTAATAGGAACCAATGCTGATGCATAATCAACGAAGTCACTTGAGCTCTGATTTCCAATTTCTTTATACAATACATACAATTTGAGACTTTTCCCCACAAAAATGTTATACAATATTAGGCTTGCATCTAGATTTCAGGTAGATTCTAAGAAAGAACACAATTGATACCCAGTACTTAGAGCCAGAATGTGTAATCTCATAAACAATCTATGTGCAGTTTCTAACTGGGGAGAAGACTACCCAAACTGGCTATAAGAAATCCTATTTATTTTACAGGATTTTTTTTAATGAAGATTAATATGGATTTATATCTAAAAGACAACTACAAGGTAATATTAGAAATATTTTGAATATTGTGGGCAACCTTTGAGCAACATAATGAAAAACAATCTACATTGATATTCCAAATGCAGATAAAGCCTTTGATAATTTGAATTTTTGTTTGTTTGTTTACAGTTCTGAAATATACAAAAATAGGAGATAATTTTATTGAAGATGTAAGATTGATTTATATTTCTCAGAAAGCACACATAATTGCTAATGGAGAATTTAAAAAACCTTGTGAGATTCAAAAAAACTGATAATGAACATATAATTCCATATGTATGTGTGTATGTTGAAATTTGAAACATATGAAAAACAGTTTAAAGAATGTACTTTGCAGGTCAAGACTTTTGGTTATAATATTCAGATGAGAATATAATATTCTATGAGAAAATATATGGTTAAAAGTTGTAATTTATACTGTGTTTTGCTCTGAAAGAGAATTTGTATTAAATGATGTATCATTGGTACATGACACCAGAGAAATAATGTAATATATATAAAAGCGCTTCAAATGTATATTGGAAATGTGATCATGAAGGCACATTTTATCATGTTTGGTGGACATGAATAAAAGATAAATGAAATGGATTCAAATACAAACTTTGATATAGATCATGTTAAAAACCACTATTCAATTGAAGTAAGAATTTAGGACTAATGGGAGAATAGTTAGAAAAATGTCATGGGAGATTATTTCAATATATGGTTAGTGTGATGAGATTACTATATGTACCAAGACAGAAAGATTCAACATTGTCCATAACGGAGAAATGATTGGTGAAGTTGACATATTTTGCTGAAATGGGTGAATTGGTTTCTTTGATTAGAGAAAAGAATATCTACAATTATTGGTGAGTAGAAGTATCTTACAGACATTTGCATACGCAAAAACACTTACATATGCAATGCAAGAAATTTTAAAAATGAGTTTGTGATTTATGGCTTTGAGAATTAAAGAGGGTAGATTATAGAAAGGAGAAATACAATTCTTTATATATTTTCCTTCTTTCCATTTTTATTCCATTTTTTTCTTTTCTTGAATTTTTTTTTCTTCCTTATATATTACTTTGTATTAGATTTCACTTTAAATGCTTCAGCAAAAATCATATATTTATACAAAAATAAACTGTATTTATAACAAATAGTAGAATTTTCCATGATATGGCATACCAATGTATTCATCCTGATCCACAAAACCATCTTCATTTTTGTCTATATCCTCCAGTGTTTCCTGTCGCAATAAGAGGAAAAAATCTGTCAGTATAAAGATGCTTAGTTTTTTCTACAAACTGCTTATAAATCTTTCATTTCCAGCTGTCCTTTTACATCAGCATCTCCCAATGTGAAGCCCTCCAGTGGTCTTGGACTTCCATAATTTTCAGCCAGCTTGGCCTATTGAGTGCTTGCTAGGAATTATGAGAGTTGACATCTATAATATTTGGAAAAGAATAGTCTGGGAAAAGCTGTTTACACCAAGAGCAATAGAGCCTTTTTTTCATAAAACATACAATAAACATATTATATTATCTAAATGTTTTTCTGAACAGACATGCAAGGTATGTTTTACCTTAGAATCTTCTTTATGCACAGGAATTGGCTATAGGGACTTCTGTAATATTTCCCTGTAATATTTATCATATATATGAACATCTCTAAACTTTCATAGGTTGCTTAAACAATTGAATATCAGGTGATTAATAAATAATGTGACTAATAAACTTCTAAATTAGGAATAGCAAATACAATTTCTAAGCCTCAGAAAGAACAGTAAGCCTGTGGTTCAGTACATACTGTAGGAAGAGCTTCAGCCCAAATCTCAGTATCTCTCCCCCCCACACCAAAAAGACTGGGAGTCAGGGAATTCTGGAAGCTATAGTAAACAGTTGGATGACATCAGGCTGGAGAAAGCTGGTCTTGACATCACTTAGTTAGGCCAATGGCTGACTATGCCTAGCTTGACATCACACACTAGAATGGTTTTTATTTCAGTAGTTTTCAATCTGTGGTCCATAGATCTCTGGGGCGCTGTGATGTCATCACAGGGGTCTGTGAAGGCTTGAAGAAATGTTATGATTTAAATCTTGAGTTAAGTCTTAGTGGTCTGGGGCCCTGGTTCATGGCCACAAAAGGTATTTAAGGGAATTTGTCGGGAAGAAATAGTTGAGAACCACTGGTTTATTTGATTTTGTTAAATATAATAGTGTCAAACTAGCCAACTGTTTAATCGTTATTAATTGAATAAGCTACAAATGATGCTTAACATATGTGAATTATACCACAATAAGGCACTGCCAATGTTTCTTGTGAAATAAAATTATGCCATAGCAAGCAGCCACACCCTGATTTCTACAGCTAATTTGAAGGATCGTGAGCTTTGTAGCATTCAAGCAACAATAGGTCTGTAATGTATCAAAGACAGGAGACAAAGGGTTGGCCATTGTTAAGTGTAGACAAAACATAAAGTTTGCATTTTATGACTTTCAATGGATGCCACTTTTAAAACATTTAACACAAGCATTTTTTCTCAATGTTGTTGCTTTAGTATGGGATAAAATCAAGAATTTGTTGAATACTTCAACAATGCAATATTCAAGACAAAACGGGCCCATGTCTATGACTCTGTTTGCCACCTTGCTACTAATCAAACTTCAGATAGAATTAAATAACATATAACAGGGATCACCAAAATGTGGGATAGAGGCTACTTTTTAGCAGCCTAATTCCTAAAAGCAGCTTTTCTTCTGGATGAAAAGAATAGTAATTACTGTCTCTAGGAAACCCTGCTTTGAAAGATAAGGAAGTCATTTTCAAACTGATGTAATAAAGAGAAGCCCAAAGGAATAAAGGTGGCTTTGCCATAGCTTACTAGAACAACAATGTCTTTCATATGCTCAAACTCCTCTGGGTGAAGGAAAGCAGTGAATTCCTCACGAGTTGCTTCTAAATCACCATCCAGATCAGCTTGTTTGAATCTTCTTTCATCTCTGGGAAGCATTTTCTTAAAATTGTGTTGCTCTGTAACATCTTGGAATTCTTTGGAATGCTCTACAGAAAAAAGAAATCATTAGAATATAAAATGAGCCAAACTAAAATTGGAGGAATAATTAACATCAGAGTGTTATCTAGGAATGCTATGCAAGAATCTAAATATCTCCAACATAAGACGTACATCCAGTATAGTATTCTGTCTACTGGAATTCTTCCATTAGATCTTGGAACGCAGTGTTGTATATACACACCAGAGGTGGTATTCAGCAGGTTCTAACCAGTTCTGGAGAACCAGTAGGGGAAATTTTGAGTAGTTTGGAGAACCGGCAAATACCACCTCTGACTGGCCCCGTCTCCATCTATTTTCTTCCTCTGGAGTCCCAGCTGATCGGCTGGGTCTCCTTTTGTTGCCCTGCACAGGAGAAAGGAGCTGGAAAGCAGGTTGATGGGGTGGGGAGGGAATGGGATTTTGCAGTAACCTTCCCCCAGGAGTGGGGTGGGAATGGAGATTTTACAGTATCCTTCCCCTAACACTCTCACCAAACCACACCCACAGAAAAATTGAATTCCACCACTGATACATACATACATAGTTCCATATTCTTCAAGCAAAAATGTTTCCTTACCCCACAATAAAAACCACAGCATTTTTATTTACTAGAGAGATGCTTTGACAAAGCTACAGGCGTCTCTTTCCCATCCTTATATATATTATCAGTGTTCAGCAGCTACTACTTCCATCTGCTTTAAACAGAAGGAAGTTATTTTAAAAGAATTTAATCCCCATTTTAGTCCTCAAAACAATGGCATTATGAAAATAGCCCAAGCAGTCCCTTTTCTTTTATACCAAAAAGCATTTGTGCTTTGACATATATACCTTGTACATAGAAATCTTTACTTGTTTAGAACAATGTGCACACAGCCAAATTGGCCTGAAAACTAACATACTTGAATAAGCACATGTAGTCAGAAACAAAGGCTAAAGGAACATTAAACCCACCCTCTTTAATGGTACCCATGTCCTCTGAAACTCAAAACTGAATCCAAAGTCCCATTTAGTGATTCATTTACATTTAGATGAAATTGGCAAATACATTTCTTCTTTTCTGTATTCATTTCTGTATTCATGTTGTCTGCCTATGTTTACAAAAAAAGTGCGTTTTTCTGCTGTCTTGCAATTTAATCTTGAATACATCGAAGACAAATAGGAATAACCTGCAGCCTGGCTGTAGCTGCAGCTCTTAGCTTAATTTCAACTGGTATTCAATATAAACAAGGTTTGCTTGTCATAAGTTGTTTTGCATTTGTTTTGGACATATTCTGAATTAAAGCAGGATACTTCAGGGAGATTTGGGATCTTTTTGCTCCAAAATTTCAGATGTTCGTTGGCATTCAAGTACTCTCAGATATATTTTGCATTAAATCTATCATAAATGTAAAATGCCAAAAATGGAGTTGATAGGATCTAGGTTTGAACTAAGCTATTGTTGCCTACCAGAGAATCCTTTTCACTTCCAGTCATACTATTCTGGAAAAGAACCAAAACAAAATTGTTTCATAAGCCTTTTAGAAAACAATGTTAGAATTCAGAATTGCTGATGATTGTGCTTTGTGTGTTTGAGTATTTTTACTCCAATATTTTCCAAAAGTCTAAGAACTTAATTCACCATGGGAATTATATTACTCTTAGGTATTTTTTTTAGTACTAGCTAGTTATCAGGCTAATCATCCATCCATCCATCCACCATTCATTCTGGTTGTTGCATCTGATTTAGGTTTAATTTTATGGCTGATAAATATAAACAAATGCAACTGAATTACTGTATGTCTAGAATTTTCTTACCTAAGTAGTAGCCATATGATGCTTGTTTGTATTCTTCCCATGAAATTTTATTGTCTTTATTGAGATCATAATCCTTCCAGACCTTAGCCACATTTTCAAAGATGTAACGTTTCTGTACTCTTTTAATCCAATTTTTCAGTTCTTCTGTTGTGATAAAACCATCTTTATCATCATCGATCCGATCAACAATTTTGCTGAGATAAGGAGGAAAGTAATCAGATTATTAGAATCTTGGTAAATATACTTCAGAATTTGCATTACTATCCATATAATCCTAGGTAACTGTTTTACAAATTGCCATGCCTTGTACAATTAAATATGCTTAAGATGAATCTTCTGAATGGAAACCACCTATCTACAGATGACATGATGCATTTTATCTCTGCTGTTTAGCACTGCTGTTTGCACCAACAAATTCTTCATGCACATCTGTCCTCCAGAGCAATCCATCCAATCCTTTATCACGGCCTTTCCAATATGGTTATTTTCAAGTCTGTTAGATCACAATTCCCTCATCTATTGCCATCAAGGAAGGATTCTGTAACCATTGATACCACAATTATGAATATGTTACATGGAGCAGAGTTTCCACTTTTAGAAAAATATACTATATGCTCATATCAGAAGTATAATTTTGGAAAGAAAAAAATTATTCTGCATAAAAGTATAGTGATCAATCATACCACCATAAACAGCAGCTTAGTTAAACATTTACACAGAATCTTTTGAGGGGAGATAAAACTCAACGGTATTACAACACTTAGAGAGAAAGGCATTCATGGAAAGCCATGTTGATGTCAAAATGACAGTTCATGCATTTTATCATCACACAAACGATGCAAAAATATATTGGCATCCCAAAGTCTGACACAAATATGCAAGTCACAGCATTTACACGATATTTGGCATGTTATCATGTGCTCCCTAAATATGAAGAAAAAAATATAAAACTCAAAAACAAAAAAAGGAAAAAACAGGAAATAAAAAGAAACAGTGCAGCAACTCTGCTCAGAAAGTTCTTCCATTATAGTAGCCAAAAAGCAGCTGAAGTGATTAAATAGGACCTGGTTCTCTGATCATATGAAAACGGATTTTCACCAAAAATGTGGCTCTAGACCAGGTGTGTCAAACTCAATTTCATTGAGGATTGCATCAGGGTTGTGTTTACCTTTGGGGCTGGGGGTGAGTGTGGCTGGGGGCGTGATCAGGGTAGGTGTGGCCAGCTCGACATCCTGCTGCCCACTACTAGTAAAAACAGAGCCCAGGAGGGCCGGCAAAGGTACCATGGGCTGGTCCTTCGCTGTTTCTAGGGCAACTTGAGGGCCAGATCTAAGCACCTGAGTTTGGCATCCCTGCTCTAGACAGTTTCTAAGAGGCCACTGAACATACACTGAACTCATAGATAGCTATACAGTCAGAGGTAAACAACCTGCTATCTCTGCTTATGTAACAAATGATAACCACTCATAATTTGTAGTTGGTGTAAACCTTCTGCAGCTTATCCTCAGTTTTCCTGATGGCTGCCACCGAAGTGCTCATCTCTTTTATTTCCTTATTAGTTTGTTAGCTAACAGGTTGTTTAGCAACTATAGTTGCAGCAGATCAAGTGACTAGCAAACTACAGGTAGTCCTGGACTTAACAACCAATTATTTAGCAACCATTCGAAGTTACTGTTAAGCCTGGTTTCCCCAACCAGGGTTAGGGAGACAAGCTAAACAGAATGTGCAGCTTAGTCAGATAGGCACACAGATAAATGAGTGAGCTAAGCTTGTATGTTTATTTAACATACAGTAAAAATGACAGATACGCTTGTGCTATCAAATATATAGTTTATTCCATTATGAGTTCATAGCATAGTCAAAATAACAGTCCAATAGTCATGTATCATTTAGTCAGTCCATTCAGGGATATTCAGTTAGCAAAGTCCATGTTGAATTCCCTATGTCAATACACTTACAAGTCTGTCCTTTGTTTTCTCTCCCGTTCGAGCAATGCAGTCTTGTGTCCTTGCAGTAATCAGGAACTTCAAAGCCAGAGAGATAGCAAGCTGCAGCCTTGCTTCTTTTAAAGTGCTTTCACAACCACTCCCTTAATTACTATCCCACAGTTAAAGTTGCAGACACTTTAACTTACAAACTATGATTACATATTATTATTTACCTAAACCAGTTAGGGTAAAACAATGTTATCCCTAACAGTTACAACAGCACTGAAAAAAGTGACTTACAACTAATCTTCTCGCTTACAGCTATCACAGCATCTCCATGGTTACATGATCAAAACTTGGTTGTTGGGCAATCAGCATGTATTCATGATGGTTGCAGCATTCTTGGGTCATTTGATTGCCATTTTTGACCTTCCTAGCTGGCTTCTAACAAGCAAAGTGAATGGCGATAGCTGGATTTGCTTAGCAACCACATGATTCTCTTAATAACAATAATTCACTTAACAACCATGTCAAAAAGGGTCATAAAAAGCAGGTTTGAGTCACTTAATAGCTGCTTTTGCTTAGTAAGAAGAAATTCTGGTCCCAATTATGTTCGTAAGTCAAGGACCACCTGTACTGTTAGGGTCAGGGGAGTAGAGGTTTTTTGGAAAACCCCAATGTAATCTGCATGATAATAGATGACACTCTTCAGTATATTCTACTATAATGTTCTTCAAATATATAAACTAGATTTTTATTTTTAAACTGTGTAGTTCTGTTAAATTTAAATTTACCGACAAAGAAATAAAGGGAGATATAATATTTCTTTGTTGGTAAATTAAAATTTAACACAAAAGTTTGTCACAGAAGAGACTGCCTGCGAAGGCGGAAGTAATATGTTCCGTCCCATGTAAGGGTAGACCCAGTTGCCCTGATAGACCAGTTTCACTGGAAAAACACTTGTATATCTCTGTAATTTTTAAATTATCTGATACATCAATATCCCTCCATTCAAAGATAGTGTACACAGCCCTCTCTCCTGCAATTGTCCCCAATCGCAACAAACCTGTGAGGCTCAATGGCTGAAAAAAAGAACTGGTCCAAAATCATTGAGCAAACATGCAGTATGAATCCCAAACTTTAACTACTCTACTATGCTGCCATATGCATCTGATCTAAGATAACATTATTAACTGTTTCAAGAAATCTTTTCCCTACTGTTTTACTTCACAAACTATAATTGCATTTTTAAAAGTTTTTTTTTAAGTTGCACTTATGCAACTGACTTGCAACCTATTTTTTGAGGGGTTGCATTATAAGCAAATGACATTTCACCGCCCCTGTCTTTACCCATATCCTTTCTTAGTCTTTCTCCCCATTTCACTGTGCTTTTGCTTTCAACTATGTGCCTGATCAAGCAGCAGAAGGAGAAAAACTGGAGATGTATGCAAGAGATTCTCATTCTCTAGAAATAATGCGTTGTGCCTTCTTCAAGAAAACCTACGTGGCATGAAACCACTCCTCAGGCAGTGATGGGGGGGGGGGAGAAAGAAGAGGAATGGAGTGACAGCAAAGTAAAAGGCCATATGTTAACCCTACATGAGTAAAATCTGAACACCAACTGATGATATCTGGCTACTGAATTTGTAGGGATTTGATAATCTAGCATATTTTAAAAGTACCAATCACATTTCTTTTTCATACAAACATACATAAAAGTACTTAGTCAAGTTTTGTGGAATGTTGTCTAAGCCAAATAAAATTCCAAAATATAAATTCCAACCTCCTTCCCCATACACAGAAGGATATACCGTATATACTCGAGTATAAGTCAACCCGAATATAAGCCGAGGCACCGAATTTAACCACAAAAAACTGGGAAAACTTATTGACTCGAGTATAAGCCAAGGGTGGGAAATGCAGCAGCTACTGGTAAATTTCAAAAATAAAAATAGATACCAATAAAAACTTTCACTAGGACAGTTGAGAATAAGTTTGATGTTCACAATTTCCTCTTTGAAAGAGACCAGTAAATAGGGAACAAGAAGATGAAGAAAAAGAAGTGTGTTTTTTCACACTTTTCACACTGCAGTGAACAAAAATGGCACCATAGGAACAGGCTTATTCTCAGCCCAAAGGTTTGTTTCTGATTTCTTCCCTGATTTAAGGGAAATTTGGGAAACGATCTCACTATCATGAAAGGTTTAATTGATTCACTAACCCAAAAGATGATGATGATGACAGTGGTAGGCAGGAGTCACTCTCTCCCTTGCAAGAAAAAACCAAGAGCCGTTCTTATGATATCTCTCTCTCTCCCCCCCCCATAAAGTCAAGCCCTTACCAGCACGCGTGCGCAATCCGCCACCGCCCCTTTGCACCTTGCAAATGCAAAACCCCAGGGTTTTTGCATTTGCAAGGTGCAAAGCGGAGGGGGCGGATCGCGCGTGCGTGCTGGAAAGGGCTTGACTGTATTACGGGGAGAAAGAGAGAGAGGGAGAGATCATAAGAACAGCTCTTGCTTTTTTCTTGCAAGGGAGAGAGTGACTCCTGCCTCCCACTGTCATCAACATCTTCTTCTTTTGGGTTAGTGAATCAATTAATTTGGGAAATGATCTCACTATCAGAAAACAACGCGAGCTGCCACCACCACCTCCTCCTCCCCCTCCTCCCGAGTGGACTGAAAGCAGCTGGAGCTGAGGAAATGAAGCTGAGAGGAGCGACCTCGGCTCGCGTTGCTTTCTCAGCCTAGAGCTCAGAAAACAACGCGAGCTGCCACCACCTCCTCCTCCCCCTCCTCCCGAGTGGACTGAAAGCAGCTGGAGCTGAGG
Source organism: Hydrophis major (assembly GCA_033807585.1). Classification (NCBI taxonomy): domain Eukaryota; kingdom Metazoa; phylum Chordata; class Lepidosauria; order Squamata; family Elapidae; genus Hydrophis; species Hydrophis major. Next base: position 112,056,225 of record CM066328.1, on the reverse strand, counting down.
AAATGAAGCTGAGTGGAGCGACCTCGGCTCGCGTTGTTTTCTCCGCCTAGAGCTCAGAAAACGTGAGCTGCCACCACCTCCTCCTCCCCCTCCTCCGGAGTGGACTGAAAACAGCTGGAGCTGAGGAAATGAAGCTGAGTGGAGCTGAAGCAACCTCGGCTCGCGTTGTTTTCTCAGCCTAGAGAAAGGGGAAGGGGGCTCATCTGGACCAAGGGTGAGTCTCCCCCTCAGTTTCCCCTGAAGGATCTTCTGTCGCTTTTGCCTTCTCCCTACATCTTCCCTCTGTTAAAATCCCCCACACACACACACACACACTTATTTTCGGTTGGATAGATTTCGTGTCTGAGGATTCTCACATGGCGGTGGGTCTTCCCCCCAAAAAAAACAGTTAAAAAAAGAAAAAACAATATATCCTCAAGCAAGAACTTTTCTGCTTCCGATTACCCCCATGCTTAAAAGTTGCAAAGGAAACACGGAAGCAGGGAAGCGGCTGCCCAGCTTCGGAGCTCCACACCATTTTTTTTTCAGACGGGAATCTGACTCGAGTATAAGCCGAGGGGGTTTTTTCAGCACAAAAAATGTGCTGAAAAACTCGGCTTATACTCGAGTATATACGGTACATCAGAAAAAAAGATCTGTATCTGGATTACAGACTGCATTTGGACATATAGTAAAGTATAGTTACACACAACTGAAACCCTAATTTGGTGGGAGAGATTGTCTATTGTTCCTCTTTGTCAGTGAAACTGTAGTAAGACAATTATATTACAGTATATAAGTGATGAAAATTCTTCATTTGTATCAAATTAGATCACTTTCATTGATTTCTGCCATTATTCAAATATAACAAGAATTTTGCCCATTCCATCAAGGTCCACTATATAGAGGTTTAACTTCCACATACAGCTTTAAATGACAGGGCAAACTTTCCAGCCTAATCTTCTCCCAAAATCTAGTTGTGACTTACATGTGTCAAGTGGGCTTATCACTGAGAAGCATTCAGCATTTGTCACAGCAAAGAATTTAACTAGATAATCTTCCACTAACTAGATTTCTGATTGGACAAGAAGTAATAATTGGCAAAAGCAAAAACATTACTGTTACTGATAGTAGAATAATCTTTTAAAATGTTGTGAAGAAATTTAATATTCCATGGATCTAAAAACACTATTATAATGGGTAGCCAGTGAAGACAGATTATCAGTCAATATATTGACCAGTGCTTGTGAAACCTCTTTCAAAGAAGAACAATGATCTCCAAGACTGTAAGGAGCAGTTAACATGCCATATTCGTCACATGAAAAACATGGCATGGTAAACCTTCATATTATACATTTGATACTCCTAAATGAAATAAAAGGCAATATAAAGTAAAATACTAGAATTGGTTGAATGGATGTAGAATAATTCCCATGATGAACTTTAGCTAGTAGAGAAGATGGCCTATATCAGGGGTGTCAAACTTGCATCGTCATACCAATGTCACGTGACATATCAGGACTTTCCCCCCCCTTCGCTAAACCGGGCGGGGGTGGGGCTAAGCATGATGCATCCAGCCCGTGGGCTGCAAGTTTGACACCCCTGGCCTATATGAAGGCTCTCTGAATACTTACTATGGCTTCCCTCCCAGGTATAGCAAGAGATAGGAGAAGAACAATGTTTTAATCCAGCTTTAAGTCTAGGAGAAGAGTGGAAAATAAAGCTCTCCCCTGAACATATGAGTGTAGGAGACAGAGCAGATGATTGCTTTGCTATTGCATCCAGAAGCCACTGTGATTACTCCTCAAGCTAGCAGTTAAGTCTTCATACTTCTGCCATAACCTTCCACTTCAGAATAAAATAATTTTGTTCTGCACCAAAAAGACATACAGAGTTTAGAATGCCCTTAGATGCCCAAAAGAAGGCTATGTCTTCTGAGCCTGCCTTCAGGTACAAGCAAGCAGGATGCAAGTTATACCAGCTTTCTCCATACTATATGGATGCTTTGAACACACAGCACTCACCATGCCTAGAAAGAATGTCAGACTGAATAGGACAGAAATCAGCTGATTCACCTTTACCTGTGACCTATCTCAATAATCAGATGGCAAAAGATCCAATGACATTATCAAACTCTGGGCCCAGTTACTAGAGAAACTATTTGGGTTGAAGTCTAAAGTTACTCCATCAAACATGGTAGCCCTACCAACACTGTCTTGGACCACATCCTAGATAGGCATCACCAAAACTGGCCACCATGTGGTGTTGACACAACTGCCAGGCCTCAAACACACACCTTTATTCTATTCATTTACAAACACTTGCTTCTCCTCTCCCCCATCTTACAAATTAGACTTTAAAAGGGGCTCTACTGACACCGATGAGAACTGTTTTGAATAAAAGTTGACAAATCTTCAAGAGAAAGAGTTACAACCTTAGGAAAGGCCTTTCTCACCCCTCACCAACAACACCACACCTTGAAGAACCCTCCTACAAAACAAAGTTTTCATTTACTTCAACTGCTGACAGCCGTTCCTTAGCCACCAGCAAAGATCCCCAAATGACAAATGATGTTCTTCATATAAATGCCATAAAAATATATTTGCACCAGGATATCAACTACAGCATTTCCATGACATTATGCATGTTTTAACATTTGCCTCTCCCTCCAATGGCCATATAATAAGAGCTTTCCCCATCCCAGGTCTGGGAACGTTAGATGGGATAAAAAACTTGGGAAGAAAAATCAGGTTATATGGGAAGCCATAGCAGACTGTATTTTCCCTAGAGAAAAGCAATTCTTCTTGCCTGACTCAGACAGACAAGTCAAGTTTATCACAAAGTTAGGCCAGACAAGAGATATATTGCTTCATTTATACAAAAGTATAAATTTGGAGAATATTCTAGTTCATGCTTAGCCACAGCAAATCACAGCGTAATCTCAAATTTATCTCTCTGGTTTTCTAATCAGATGATTTGTCATGAAAATCAAATGGGAAGATTAAACCTGGATTTCATGGAGACAAGAGTAATAAATGAGATAGATGTGAACATGAGTTTGACTTCCTCCCATCTGTGATACCCTTCGGTGAGCAAACTCTTCACATGCTCTGTTGTGGTTACTATTTTTCTTTTGATCTTTCAACTTGTTTTTTTAAAGTCCAACGCCACTGAAATGTACTCCACCAGTTTCTATTAGTTGCTAGGTTTCTTTTCTTAAGAGTCAGACTTGACTATTCATATCCAGCCTGCCGCAACATGAATTGGAAGTGGACACCTGATCAGATTTTATTTTTGTACTCTTTTCAGCCAACTTCAATGTATTTTTAATTTGTTGTTGTTACAAAACAATAGATTTTGCACTACAGGTAGTCCTCAACTTATCACAAGTGAGCCCAAAATTTATGTTGCTGAGTAAGAAATTTGCTAAGTGAGTTTTGTCCCATTTTATGACTTCTTGCCACGTTTGTGAAGTGAATCACTGCAGTTGTTAAATTAGTAACACAGTTGTTAAGTGAATCTGGCTTCCCCATTGACTTTGCTTGGCAAAAGGTTGCAAAAAGGATCATGTGGCCTCAGGACACAGCAACCGTCATAAATATGAACCAGTTGTCAAGCATCCAAATGTAAATCATATGATCATGCGGATGCTGCAATGGTCATAGGTGTAAAAAATGGTCATAAGTCACTTTTTTCAGTGCTGTTGTAACTTTGAATGGTCACCAAATGAACTGTTGTAAGATGAGAACTGTATAATGTATAATGTCTGTAGTCCCACTCTGTAAACTTAACCCCTCCATCCCACAATTATGCATTTGCCAACACAAGATACATAATTGTCATGCACTGAGTTGATCCCTCACCCATGAAAGACTCTTATTTCTGCTGCAGCAAATTAAGGAAGTCACCCTCCAAAAGTTTTTTTAAAAGTGGGGGGGGAGGGGAACCTCTCCTACAACAAACAAAAGACTTTTCATTTCAAGGAGCTGATCCTGGACTTGAATCTCCCATATAAAACTAGAATTCTGTATACTGTATGATCTAGGAATGAAACTGATTTTCCATTCAAGGCGTTGATAAGAAACTTCTCCCTCCCGCCACGTTACCAAGGCATCATAGCAAGACATTTCTTCGCCTCTTGCAGAGTTGATTTTTCGCTGCCGCTCGTTTATCAACTTATCTTTAACAGCGGAGCGGCTAAACTCCGTCGGTGTGCAAAATACTCTTATTACTTCACCGTGTACCTACTGGGAGAAAATCTCTAAAATCACCCCTTCCCATCAACGTCCTCGTGTCCCGGGACCTTTAGGGTAAAATAAGGACCGTCTTACCCCAACCGTTCCTGGCTTTCTTGCGGGCTAAGTTGATCGAAAGTTTTGGCATCTTCTTTGCCCAGAAAGGCTTCGTGATCGTACTGGAAGCTCTGGTTCTCTTCGTGTTGCCGGTTGCCGAGTTCGGGATCGAGACGAATGGCTCTCTCCTTTCTGAAAGTGGGGACGCCGAAGGACCTGTGGATGCACAATACTAGCATCAGCCCCACCGTGAGAGAGCTAGAAGTTGTTCCCAGGCTCATGGCTTCTTTTGGCCCGAGGGCGGTTTATCTCCGGTGAAACTTTTGCGTCTCCGATACGCGTCGAGTGGGCACCTCCTTCACTTGGTAGAGCCTAACACGTGTCTTTTGCTTGGGCTGCCTCCCAGTCCAGCGGCTCTCGCCTCTCTCGCGCCACGTGCTCATAAAGACTCAACGCGGGGTCGACCCATTTTTCCTGCCCCCCATTGTACGAGCCTGGTCCAAGCAGCAAAAGTCTAGCTTGTAAAAACGCCTATGAGTGGCCTAATTTGGACTGTTCATTGGAATTCACCCTCCCCCCGCAACCTCTCCTCTCCCAGCCACTCAGCAACGCGGTTGTAAAACGGGTGATGCTCCGCGCCGTTGAAATGCTACGCCTCGCGCGATTGGATAAGAGGGAGATGCTTAAGCTGAAAGGTGGAGCCGCCCCGACCGCCACGTTTGCAAGGCGGCTCCAGTTTCTCCGGAGGGCCAATTGCGAAACTCGCGGGAGGAGGCGGGCTGAAGAAAGAAAAGATTCCAGCGGGAAAGATTCCCAAGGCCAACGTGGTGGGGATTGCTATTCTTATTTCTTTCCCCGGAAGAAATGTTCTAGAGTTAATCAGCCTGATGCTAGCCGTGTTCATCTGGGAAGCATATTCCCCGGTCGCTTCCGAGTGTTTGTGCCTTGGTGAATATCATTTCATCAAGGCTGCCCGAGTTGTAAATTCGTACTTATGTCATCAGGCATAATATCTAACCACCTTGTTAATAAAAGAGAATATTTGCAGCTCAGGGTTAAATCAGGGCTCCTTGGCTCTCTCTTAGCTTTCTTACACATGTTTTGTTATACCCAAGCTTGGCAACATTATCAGTGCTAGGATAGGATAGTTCCTAGTTTGGTAATGAAATGTCTGCAAGAAAACAACCGAACTTGGCACCAAGGAGCTCGTAACCATTTTGTTTTTGCTGAACTTTTTCAGCTACTTTTAATATTCCAAGCATTAGCACTGAAGTCTTCTCCAGTGACTCCTGGCTTAATATTTTTTTTTTTGAAAGAAATTTTATTAATTTTCTACAAACAAACAAGTCAAACAAAACATTAAAACATCAACTCTCATATGTACATCCAGTGTGTCAGTTGGTTCATCGGTTTTGTGCATTCCTTTTATAGTCTCATTACAATTATGTTACATAACAACTCATACTGTCATTCCGAACTTATATATCCTAATATCACTAAGAAAAAAGAAATTTTTGACGATACTTTTAATCATTCATGCTTTATGAGATAACAATACTTTAACCAGTTTATTCTGTAACAAATCATATAATCATACCAAATCAATCCTAAAAAACCCTTTATAAATATAATGTCAAAGGTAAGTAATAACAAAATAGCAAAATAAAGATATTCCTTACTGTCTAGCATTCTAAATATTCTATTATCATATTTTATTATCTAGCCATTGATAAAAAAGATCCCAAATTTCATAAAATTGTTTCTCCTCTTGCTCTCTAATTTCAAATGTCAATCTACTCATCTCACCACATTCCAATATTTTCTTAATAATTTCCTCCTGTTATGGTATTTTCTCATTCTTCCAATTTTTAGCAAATACAATCCTAGCCGCTGTCAATACATTCACAATCAGGTATTTCAAATCTTTACGATATATATCAGGTAAAATTCCCAATAAGAAGATCTCTGGTTTCAAATCTATGTGTTTCTTTGTCATTTTTTCCAACCACATGCGAATTTTAGTCCAATATTTTCTAGCGTCCTCACAAGTCCACCACATATGGTAATACGAGCCGGATATCTGATGACATTTCCAGCATTTTTCAGATTTGTTCTTAAACATTCTTGCTATTCTTGTTGGGGGAAAGTGCCACCTGTAAAACATCTTATACAAGTTTTCTTTATATGCTGTTGACATTGTCATTTTATAATTTTGAGACCACAATTTCTGCCATTTCTCTAGATCAATCCCATATCCAAAATTCTTCCCCCAAGCAATCATAGTTTCTTTGACTTGTTCTTCCTCTAATTTAATTCCCAGTAAATAACCATATAATTTTTTAAACACCTTCTCATCAGTAGCCATCAAAATCTTATCTAAATCAGTCTGTTTATCATAGAATCCCTCCGTTTTAGAATCTTCATCATACCTTGAATGTATTTGCGCATATGAAAACCAATTCATCCTTATACCTTGTTCCTCTAAGTTTTGGATCGATTTAAGTTCACCCTTTTCATCCAAGAGTTCCCCATATCTAACTGTTTGTTCCTTCTTATAAATTATAGGATAGGAAAATGCTTCAATAGTCGATAAACAAACTGGAATTTTCAAATAACATTGTCTTTTTATCTTCTCCCAATTTAACCACAAAGACTCCCGTATATAATGTCTTCTAAAATAACCCTGTGTTTTAGTTCCCTTATACCATAAAAAAGCATGCCAGCCCAACAGCAGATTATGCCCTTCTAATGTCAACAATCTATGCTTTCTTTATGTTATCCATTCTTTGACTCACATCAAACTTGCAGCTTGATAATACAATTCCCAATTAGGCAGGCCAAAACCTCCTCTAGTTCTTGCGTCTTGCAAAAGCCTTAGCTTTATTCTCGCTTTTTTACCTTGCCATATAAACTTCAACATGATTTTATTTAAATCTTCAAAATAGTCTTTTCCAAGCCTAATTGGTATTGTTTGGAACAAAAATAAAATTCTGGGTAAAATATTCATCTTGATTGTTGAAATTCTCCCTATCAATGACAATTGCAAGTTTTCCCAACGAAGGCGGAGCTTTGTTGGAGAAGGCAGAGCTTCGTTTCAGCGATACAGCTGCGATCTTGGGGCTCTGAGATCGCAGCCGATATTTTCGCCCCTGGTCGGTCCCAACGGACCTAAACCATCCCGTAGAGACGGGGATTGGGAAGGGCACTGTCCCAGGATCCCAGAGATATCGCAAAATCTCTGGTTTGATCCGGGAGAAGCCCTATTGCTGGCGGCGGAGAGGCAGCCCCCATAGCTGCTGAAGTCGGGACAGCTCCGGAAAGAAAGTGGCTGGAAAGAAAGTGTGTCGGCTGGGTGAGAAACTTCTTTTTTGTTGTAAATTCGCTGAGGTTTGAAAGGGCATCCTGAACAAAAAAGAAATCTGTTAGATTTTTTTTTTTTTTTTGACCAAAACTGTTTGAGCGGCGTTTTTTAAAGTGATGTCAAATCGAGGCTTGGATTTTTTTTTTTCTTTATCTTACTTTTTTTCTGGGACTTTAGTGTGATTTTATAGGTAACCGGATTGAATTTTTCCAGTATATATTTTTATGCTCCTTTTGATTTTTTAATTTTCTTTAGGATAGAGGCTCCCTTTGGCTATTTTTTTTCTTTCTTTTTGTATACATTACTCCTTTTTTCTGGCTGGGGGGGGGAAGAGCATTAAGAAACTTTGCAACACTGCCAACTAGAGGCTTGAAAATACTTTATTTGAATTGGAGAGAACTGTAAAAAGACTCCTTCTCAAGGACATTTCAACGTGATAAGATAGAGGGAGAGCACAGCAAAATATTATTACAGGTGTTTTCCTGGACTCTTATCAATATTTCAACACTTGAGGCTTGACTTTGAAGCTGCTGGAGAAGAGAGTCATAATAAGAGCCTTGGATAAATAAATAAAGTGCAGTGTGCTCTCTTGTGTGTGTGTATATATACATACATTTATATGTTTTCTTAAGTTTTCGCGGGTACTTACAATCTTACTAATCTTACTAACTAATCTTACTAACGCACTACAAACAAAATTAGTAAGATTCTATACAGACACCACATCAAGACTGCCTTCAAAACAGACAGAAAAATAGCAGCCATCCTCAGGAACCCCAAAGACAAAATTGACCTGGAAAACCAAGGCATATATGAAGTCCCCTGTGCATCATGCCCGGCCACATACATTGGACAGACCAATAGAAGAATAAGCACCTGCCTGGATGAACACAAAAATGCAGTCAAAAAGCTGGAACACACTTCCTCACTCGTCCAACACATGGAAGCCATAGGTCATAACATCAATGGCACCAAAACCCTAGCCACCATAGAAAATCCTAGCCACAGAATCATCAGAGAAGCCATAGAGATTGAAAAAAGACCAGAAAGCATGAACAGAAGAGATGATTCCACCAGGCTGTCAATCATTTGGAAGCCTGCACTCACAAACAAAAAAATATCCACACCACAAGCCAGGCAAACACCTGGGCACAAACAGATCCCCCCTGATACATCCAGCTCAAACCCACCCCAACCAGGCACCCAGATGAAACCCAGCTTCCTAACTAATGATAGCCATCCATTTACCCGAAGCCAAGCTGCACTAAAGGCCTCCAATAAAGTAACACAATGTTGCCAGCCAATCAAGATACAAAAAGAGCCCCCCCCCCAAAAAAACAGACAGAAGATATTAGTAGCAGAACACAGCAAACTCCAAGACCAATAAACACAGACCAAGACTCTCAACCAATCAGGAGGAAGAAAAAACCATTCTGACACAGCAATAGGCTGCCCCAAATTTAAATCTGAAACCACTGTAAAAGTCTGACTCACAGACAAACACCATACAGAAGCCTGATGATGGCAGATGAGATTCTGCTGAAACGTTGCTACAACTTTAAAAGCACCACGTGGGAAAATACCCGAACAAAGCTGAATGCTAGACATGTAAGTACCCGCGAAAACTTAAGAAAACAAATATATATATATATATATATATTACTTGTGATATCCCTACTCACCAGCCTTTTTGTAAATTTCAATTCTAGTAATATTCTTATTTTTGCTTTTTATTTTAAAGGGAAAGCCTCAGAGTTTTTTCTTTATTTTTCTTTTTTTCTTCTTATTTTTATTGGGACTTCTTTGCTCTTCCTATCCACGTTTTTGGACCACTTTGTTTTTCTTTTTTAATTATTGAGACTTCTCAACTGGATTAAGGTGTGAAGAACCTGAAGGAATTTCTTCTTTTCTTTTTGCTTTTTTTTTTTTGCTCTTAATCAATATTATTATTTTTGGGTTTGTTTGTTTTTTTTTTCCTTTCTATTTTTCCTTTTTTATGGTGGACTACTTCCTAATTGGATTAGGGTCTAGAAGAACCTGAAGATCTTTCTTCTTCCTTTTTTCCTTTTTCTTCTTTGGTTTTGGGCCTTTTACTATTGGATTTTTCCATTTTGGATTATAATTGGCTACTCTACCAGTTGGATTAAAAGTTAAAAAGAATTTGAAGCTTTGGAAGCATTAAAATGAGCAGGAAACCAATACCATCTGGCATTTCTACTTCTACCTCTGCTTCCCCACCAGCTGGAGGACAACTTTTAATTCAGACAATGTTAAAGCAAGATAAAGAACAAGAAAAAGTAACTTTACAGATGATTATGCAAGGAATCCAAGATCTCAAGACAAAATCAGACACCATTGAACAAACAATAGAGAACATTGAACAAAGAACAGAGAAGACTGATGAAAAAGTGGAAAATATTAAACAAATGATGGGGAAGTATGAGGAGAGATTCCAAAAAATTGAGGAAGAAGGAAAACAAAGAGAGGAGAAAATTGGAAATATTAACAGTAGACTAACAGTGGTTGGACAAGAAAAAAGTGGGATGTTGAAGTGGGAGATGGAAAGGTCAGAATTTTATCTCAGATTTCAAAATATAGAAGAGGAAAAAGGAAAAAAATTGGCTGCGATAATGATAGAAATTTTGGCAGATGCTTTGGAAATTCCAGAGGAAAAGATGATGGATGGAGTAGATGAGGTATATCGAGTTTATACAAGATATGCGATCAGAAATAAATTACCAAAGGAAGTCCATATTAGATTGACCAAAAAATCCATTAAAACACAAATATTACAAGTGGTAAGAGAGAAAACATTGAAATACAAAGGTAAAGAGATTGTTTACCTTTGGTTTTAAAACAAATACCCAGAAGAGTGAGAGAGACGAGAAGAGAATATCGATTTCTGACCAAAATGCTACTGGAAAACGAAGTGAATTATAGATGGCTGATTCCAGAAGGATTAATGTTTACGTGGCAAGAGCAGAGACATAGAATTGATTCAATTGAGAAAGCAGAACTTTTCCATGCAGAATTTTTTGGAAGAAGAAGAGAGGAGGCAGAGAAAGAGGTCTCATTAATTGAGTTTCAAGAGGAACAATTGGAGACTGAAAAAGAGAAATGAGCTGTAGGTGGACAGGTGGATAGTAAAGAACAACGTGAAGTGAGATCCACGAGAGCTGTTAGACCTAAATATAAAGCATAATCATGGAAGAAAAAAAACTGATTACAATTAATATAAATGGACTTAATTCAGCTGTTAAAAGAAGGAAATTTTTTCATAAATTAGAGAAATTAAAATTTGATATAATTTGTCTACAAGAAGTTCATATTAAAAAACAACATGAACAATTGTTAGTACAGCCAAACTTGGGGAAAATATTTACTTCTTTGCCTCAATGTAAGAAAAGAGGAATGGTTCTATACATTAAAGAGGCTATTCCAGCAAAACTGATCTATGCGGATGAAGACGGAAGAGTATTAATGGTGGAAATAATGGACAATAATATAAAAATACTCTTGATTGCAATTTATGCTCCGAATCATAAACAAGAAGAGTTTTATAAAAAGCTACACATGAAAATAATTGGACTGGACTATGTTAATATAATTATGATGGGAGATTTTAATGGAATTGTGGACAATAAATTGGACTACATAGCAACAACAACAAAGCAAAATAGAAAGGCTCTCCCTAAATCTTTTTTTAAAATGACAGACGAACTAACTTTAAAAGATATTTGGAGAGAAAGAAATGTTAAAGCTAAACAATATACTTTTTATTCAAATAGACATTTATCATGGTCCAGATTAGATATGATTTGGATCTCAACAGAATTAATATCCAATATTCAAGAAACAAATATTGAAACAAGTACTTGGGCAGATCATAGCCCAATGACAATTAAATGGAAGGAACAAAAAAAAAGATCGAGATGGACATTAAATAATACTATTTTAAAGGAGAAAGATTTTATACAATGGATGGAGAAGGAATTGGTTTTTTTCTTCAGAGAAAATAAAAAAGAAAATACTTCAATGCAGAATGTTTGGGATACAATGAAGGCATATGCTAGAGGTCTGATAATAGATTATACAAGAAAAAAGAATATTAGGAAAAGGCAAGCTTCTAAGGCCTTGGAAGATGAGTATAAAAGACTTGAAAAAGAATTACAGAAAATGCCACAGAAAAAAGACATTAAATTGAAGCTGGATGTAATTAAACATAAAATGGAATTAATAGAGAAAGAAGAATTGGCACAGAAAATCAGAAATTCTTAACAGAATTGCTTTGAAGATGCAAATAAACCAGGTAGATGGCTAGCATATAAATTGAGAAAGGAGAAGGAATCAAGAAAAATATTGAAGCTAACAGATGATCAAGGCCAAGTTTGTTATAGCAATAAGGAGAAAAAGGAAATTATTCAATATTTTTATGGGCAACTATATAAACAAGAGAATATTGATGAGGAAAAAGTCAAACAGTATTTACAGAATGCTAATTTACCGAAGATACCTAAAGAGACTGAAGAAATGCTAGAAAGCAATATAACAATGATGGAATTAAATGAAGCATTTAAGAGACAAAACAATGGGAAAGCATGGGTCCAGATGGGCTTCCGGCAGAATTCTATAAAACATTTCAAGAATCATTGAGCATCCCATTGTTAGAAGTCATGAATGAAGTTATGTTAAAGAAGATGATACCCAAAACATGGTCAGAGGCTTATATCACACTTATTCCAAAAGAAGAGGCTGACCCACTGCAAATCAAGAACTATAGACCTATTTCCTTATTGAATGCAGACTATAAAATCTTTGCTTCAATTTTAGCAGAAAGACTTAAAAAATATTTAAATAATTTTATTCACCCAGATCAAAATGGATTTCTGCCAAAGAGATAAATTAGAGACAATATGAGAGTAATTTTAGATACTTTGGAATACTATGAGGCTCATCCTGAAAATCAAATGGCTTTGATATTTCTAGATGCTCAAAAGGCATTTGACAACGTGAACTGGAGATTTATGTTATCACTATTGGAACAGATGGGTTTTGCTAAAAAATTTACTCAAGCAATAGAAGCCATATATAATAAACAGACAGCAAAGGTAATGATGGAGGGGGAACTTACAGATCTTATTAATATAAGAAAAGGCACAAGACAAGGGTGTCCCCTGTCTCCTTTGCTATTTGCGTTGACCTTGGAAGTGTTGAATAGAAATATTAGGGATGATAAAAGCATAAAAGGAATGAAAATTAAGAAGGAAAAATTTAAACTATAAGCTTTTGCTGATGATTTAGCTTTTATTCTGGAAGACCCGTTAGAAACAGCTCCAAGGTTATTGGAAAAGATAGAGACATATGGTGAGATGGCTGGTTTGAAAATAAATAAAGATAAAACAAAGATTTTGACAAATAACATGCTATTGAGACAGAAAGAAGAACTGGTAGATCTTTTGAAAATCCAAGTTACAAATAAGGTTAAGTATCTGGGGATATATTTGACAGCAAGATGTAGCACATTAAAAGAGAATAATTATATTAAACTCAAACAACAGATAACTCCTGGCTTAATTTTTGACTAATATTGACACATCCTGGACCTAAATTGTTTCAATTTCTACGTTCAAAATGATGTTGTAGAGCATTGCACACCAGAACAACTAAACACAATGACAGTTTTTCCCACATGCCATCACTCTGCTAAATAACTAATTCCTACAACACTCAAACTACACTGCTCAAAAAAATAAAGGGAACACAAAAATAAGACATCCTAGATCTGAATGAATGAAATATTCCCATTAAATACTTTGTTAATTACATAGTTGAATGTGCTGACAACAAAATCACACAAAAATTATCAGTGGAAATCAAATTTAGCAACCCATGGAGGTCTGGATTTGGAGTTACACTCAAAATTAAAGTGGAAAAAAACATTACAAGCTGATCCAACTTTGATGTAATGTCCTTAAAACAAGTCAAAATGAGGCTCAGTAGTGTGTGTGGCCTCCACATGTCTGTATGACCTCTCTATAATGCCTGGGCATGCTCCTGATGAGGTGGCGGATGGTCTCCTGAGGAATCTCCTCCCACACCTGGACTAAAGCCTCCCCCAACTCCTGGACAGTCCGTGGTGCAATGTAGCATTGGTGGATGGAGCGAGACATGTCCCAGATGTGCTCAATTGGATTCAGGTCTGGGGAATGGGCGGGCCAGTCCATAGCATCAATGCCTTCGTCTTGCAGGAACTGCTGACACACTCCAGCCACATGAGGTCTAGCATTGTCTTGCATTAGGAGGAACCCAGGGCCAACCACACCAGCATATGGTCTCACAAGGGGTCTGAGGATCTCATCTCGGTACCTAATGGTAATCAGGCTATCTCTGGCGAGCAAATAGAGGGCTGTGCGGCCCCCTAAAGAAATGCCACTCCACACCATTACCGACCCACTGCCAAATCAGTCACTCTGGAGGATGTTGCAGGCAGCAGAACATTCTCCATGGCATCTCCAGACCCTGTCACATCTGTCACATGTGCTCAGTGTGAACCTGCTTTCATCTGTGAAGAGTACAGGGCGCCAGTGGTGAATTTGCCAATCTTGTTGTTCTCTGGCAAATGCCAAACGTCCTGCATGATGTTGGGCTGTAAGCACAACCCCCACCTGTGGACGTCGGGCCCTCATACCATCCTCGTGGTGTCTGTTTCTGACCATTTGAGCAGCCACATGCACATTTGTGGCCCGCTAGAGGTCATTTTGGAGGGCTCTGGCAGTGTTCCTCCTGTCCCTCCTTGCACAAAGGTGGAGGTAATGGTCCTGATGCTGGGTTGTTGCCCTCCTACAGCCTCCCCCACATCTCCTGATATACTGGCCTGTCTCCTGGTTGCGCCTCCATGCTCTGGACACTACGCTGACAGACACAGCAAACCTTCTTGCCACAGCTCACGTTGATCAACATCCTGGATGAGCTGTACCACCTGAGCCACTTGTGTGGGTTGTAGACTCCATCTCATGCTACCACTAGAGTGAAATCATCGCCAGCATTCAAAAGTGACCAAACCATCAGCAAGAAAGCATAGGAACTGAGAAGTGGTCTGTGGTCACCACCTGCAGAACCACTCCTTTATTGGAGATGTCTTGCGAACTGCCTATGCTTTCCACCTGTTGTCTATTCCATTTGCACAACAGCATGTGAAATTGATTGTCAATCAGTGTTGCTATCTAAGTGGACAGTTTGATTTCACAGAAGTGTGATTGACTTGGAGTTACATTGTGTTGTTTAAGTGTTCCCTTTATTTTTTTTGAGCAGTGTATTTACTAAGACTGTATTATTATTATTGTTCTCATCCTTTCTATTATCTATCTCCGTTTCTCTTTATGACTATAGCCTTGTTGCTTGTATCTTATGATTTATATTGTTTTATTTAGTTTCCAAGTATGATTTTGATTGCTTATTAGTATCCTATGACTATCACTAGGTGTTGTATCTTATGATTCATGATGAATGTATTTATGATGAGTATGATAATGATTCATCACTTTATATCTTTTATGCACTTGAAGACAAATTCATTGTGTGTCCAATCACACTTGGCCAACAAAGAATTCTATTATTTCCTCTGGTAGGCAAAGAGTTTGTTGGAGCTGGGCTGCTAATGAATTCAAATAAATATTCTCAACCATTTTATTCAATGCCAGACATTCATTTTTCTTAATCGTGTCTTTGATAGCCATTTTACAAATGGAAAAAATACATGGCTCCAACAGTACTTGTGGTCATGGTCAGTGTCACAAGCCACTAATGTTTTCCCTAGATCTATTAGTCTTTCAAGTAACTGGTGTATGTTTCATACACTTTAGCTCATAAAGATAACATCTGTCAGTATTTCAACTTCTGTACTGATACAGTATTGTATCAACCAAATCACAAATACAATTTCATTTAAATAAATAAAATATGCAATCCTCCCCCCCGGTATGTGGCATCAAAGCGGAGAGCTTAATGAAGGCATCAATTTAGTGACTGTGAATTATGAAAAACTTAAAGTCCATGTTGGGTATCTTTAGGTAAAAGGCTGAAAATAAAATGCCAAGATAAAAAGCTAAACATATCTGTACCACTGTGTACAGTAATGGTTGAAAAAGGATATAACAGAAATGTGAGAGAAGAAGTCTAAAATGAACAGGGGACTCAAACAAAAACTCAGAAAAGATGAGAATGTTTGACTCTTAGCTTGAATAAGAGCAACTGGGTAATGGTTGAGAAGTATAAACTCCTGCATGGAATGGAGAAAATAGGTGTAGAGTATTTCTCTCTCTCAAAACAATAGACCAGGGCCATTGTCATGTGACGTATGACAATGCAGGCATAGGCGTGGCCAGCCCACCAGCCATGAGTTTGACACCTCTACTATAAACCATGGTTTTGGAAAAAGACTAGAAGGAGATTTAGAATAGGCAAAAGAAGTAAAGAAACAGCATAATAAATAATTTGTGGAATTTATGATCTTTAATATGAATGGTTTTAAAGTGATTGGATAAATTCTTAAAGAACAAATCTAATTCTGGCAGTACTGTAGTGAAAAACCAAGTATTGTCCAGGGAAAGGCATTATCCATTAAAATACCAACTGCAAGGGAACAATGATAGAAGAAGGATATGGCTTCATTTCCTGCCTTTTATGAAGATAATAGCTGGTCACTGTAAAATGGTAAATAAAATGGGCCCTGATCTGATTTAGTATAGTTGCTCTTGTGTTCTTGCTTGCAATAGCTGTAATACAGTGGTTCCCAAGCTTTTTTTCGCCCGCACCCCTAAAGAAATTTCACTCAAACCTCGCATCCCCTGAAATAAATAATAAATAAAAATGCCAACATATAGCCAATATCCTATTATTTACCTGGACTTTTCTCACACCCCCTGGAATATCATCTCGCAAGCACCCCAGGTTGGGAACCCCTGCTGTAATACAATCCAGTCAGGGCTGCAAAATCAGATGATCCTCAAACAACAAGAATTGTTGCTACTCACAATTGTTGCCACTCACAGGCATTATATATTTAAAAAGAAATACTTTTTTCCAGCTGCGACTCAAAACTCTGCTATAACTTTGCCACATTCTTGTGTCAAGTGAAAATATATGCCTTACTTATGATACTCTTACAGTTGACAATAAATCTGTCCTACAGGTATTGCAGCCAAGCCAGGTACCGCCATGTTGTACCTGTACACCTGGTTTTTCCGGTTATGTTAGATATACATCTAATAAACAAATCTTTCTTCTTAAACCTTACCTTAAAGATCTCTAATGATCTTCATTGCTCTTTGGTGAACCTATTCCAAATGTTTGAATCCTTTCCAAAATGTGGAGCCAAAACTTCATCTCTTTCTTTCTTTTTTTTTTAGTTTTACAGCATATTTTATTTCCCATCTCCAGTCTGAAACATAAATTTTGTACTCTTTGATTTGAAGATGGTATATAAAAAGCACATGTTCTCTGAACAGAATATTGCAGCACAACCTCCATACATAAAATGTAGATTAAATTAGCAAGCACAATCTTCAACTCTTGTTCAAATGTCTAATGGCAAATCATCTTTGGATTGCTTTTCTCGGCTTTCCACCCATGCTTTGTTAATTGTTCTCATCATCTCCTTCTGCATACATCTTTTTCAGTAGATTCACTGAGGTCAAATATATCATAGGAAGCTTTCTCTTTTTCCCCTTAGTCTATTTTTCAACCTGCGTTAGGCACTCCCATTTTTCTTCTTGCTGCTTCTTACCTAATATCAGGATCATATCCGTTTTGAGGTTCCTGTCTAACTTCCCACTAATAAATCTTCCGTTTCCTTATTCAGTATCACAGATTCTAAACATATTCCTGACTTTACTGCAAGCAGCTGGATAATCCACAAATTGCCATGTGCATTGCTTTGAACAAAGTCTGAACAATTGGAATTATTGTCTACTACAGCATTTCTCAACTTTAGCACACTTTCAGATGTGTGGATTTCAACTCCCAGAATTCCCCACTAAGTCAAAATCTGCACATCTGAAAGTTGCCAAGGTCCAGAAACATAGCATACTATATGGCTTGCAGGGATTATTCCTTCCTTCCAACTATGGTAGGAGATGTCATCATAACTGCAATTGCATGTGTTGCTTGCTGATTTGTCTTTCATTGATCCCCAAATTCTAGTAAAAATGTAATATAAATACAGAAAATAATGCAGTCCAACAGGGATCAAAATTTGTAACATCAAATGCATCTGAGTTTGAACTCTACCGGGGACTGAGAAGGCAATGCAGAATACTGATCTGAACACACTTCTCTCACAATCCTCAGAAAGGCCATTGACCATACAATGACTGAGCATGACAGAAACTAGCTTTTTAATATTGGTTGATAGCAGTGGTGGGATTCATTTTTTTTTACTACCAATTCTATGGGTGTGCCTTTGTGGGCATGACAGGGGAAGAATACTATAAAATCTCCATTCTCACCCCACTCCAGGGGAAGGACACTGCAAAATCTCCATTCCCTCCCCACTCCTAGGGAAAGGTTACTGCAAAATCCCATTGCCTCCCCACCCCACTAACCTACTTTCCAGCTCTGTTCTCCTGTGCAGGGCAACAAAAGAAGACCCAGCCGATCAGCTGGGACTCGGGAGGCAGAGAATAGAATAGATGGGGGTGGGGGCAGTTCGAGGTGGTATTTGCCGGTTCTTCAAACTATTCAAAATTTCCACTACCGGTTCTCTAGAACTGGTCAGAACTTGCTGAATACCACCTCTGGTTGGTAGTATACACATTTAAAGAGATGTGGTGGTTTAGTGGATACAAGGCAATATTGCAGGCTAATTCTGCTGACTCCCAGTAGTTCAAATGTCACCAGGCTCAAGGTTGACTCAGCCTTCCATCCTTCTGAGGTGGGTAAAATGAGGATCCAGATTGTTGGGGGCAATATGGTGACTCTCTAAACTGCTTGGAGAAGGCTGTAAAGCACTGTGAAGTGGTATATAAGTCTAGCGGTTATTGCTAACTGCTATTTGAGATACAACACATCTAGACTAGCAGGTGAGAAAGGGATTCAACTCCTTGCTCAGCAATGAACTTACTATATCCGTGATGGCGAATCTATGGCACGTATGTCACAGGTGGCATGCAGACCCATTTGTACCAGCACGCGAGCTGCAGGCAAACGTACCTCACTGGGTATGTGCACACCTCACATCTGATTTTTGGCTGGTTTGAGGCCTTTTTCAGCCTCCCAAGGGCTTGAGAAAGGCTTCTGCAGACTTTTCAGGCTGAAAACTACCCCGGTTTCATCACTTCCTGTTTTTCTGAAAATATCGGAAGTAACGAAACGGGGCTAGTTTTTGGCCTTGCAAAGCCTATAGAAGCCTTCCTCAAGCCTTTGGGAGGCCAAAAAAAGGCCTCAAACTAGCCAAAAATCAGCTATGAGACACAGTGCAGGTAAGGGGGTAGGTGGGGATTACACGTGCATGTGTAGGGGGTGGGGGGGCATGCATTGCTTTCTGGGTGCTGGCACACAAGTGCGAGCGTGCAAACACATGCACAATTTTTGGCACAGGAGCCCAAAAGGGTTAGCCACCACTGTACTATATGCATCTTTGGTATTGCAGTGAGCGAGAATAATGTCTTAACATAAAATGGTGCTCATTCTGTTCCTCAAATAGCATAGCTGAGGAATAGCCATCACTAATAATAACATGTTTTGAAAATGACTTGGACATTTTGCTTTTGTGTGAGGCTGAAAAAAGAAACATAATTTTTAAAGCAATCACATTTTTTCAGACTTGTGCGGGAATTTAGAAAAAAACCTTTCTTGAATTGCATGATGTTCTGGGCTCATGCAAAATTCAAATCACATCTATGTAATCATTTTAAAAGCATAACCCAGCTAGTTAGATTGACTTTTAGTATATCTTTGAATGAAGGGCACCCACCTCATTTAAGCAGAGGTCTTAGGTGCAGACCAGTGGTCTCCTACCTTTCTGGTTTTATGGACCATCGGGAAGGAAGAGGAGGGATGGTTTCGCACGCAAGTGTTTCTGAATGGGCAATGGTCCAAGGGTTGGGGACCCCTGCCATAGACCAACCTACTACAAATCATGATTAAGTTCCATTATCAGGTGATGGTGAACCTGTTCTGTCCTTATTAGCATTCTTGAGATCCCCGCGCTTTGATTGGCCAAAGCGCGGGGCACTCTGATTGGTCAGGCGAGCCGCGCCGATTGGCTCGCTAAGAATCTCCCGCGATTGGTCCATTCGGATCGCGGGAGATTCAAAGCGGTGCCATTGGCCGCGGCCGCAGCCGCAGCAGCTAAAAGAATAAAAGCCGCGATCGTTTTCCCTTTGCCCCAGTTCGGTTCCAACCTCAAATAAAGAGCATGATTTGAAGTCACTGACTCCTGGCATCATTACACGGACACGACACTGGCGACGAGGGTGGGATCCAGACCCTGAACTGAACCACGTGTCCGACGGAAGCCAGACGAACTGCCGCGATGGCGAAAATCGCACCCCCAGTACCCTTCAACCCCGCCACCGAGGACTGGGAATCGTACTCCGACCGATTCCGCATGTTCCTCGAGTGCAGCGACCTGAAGGACGCCACCGGCCCCATGAAGCGTGCCGTCTTCCTGACCCACTGCGGGACCGAGGTCTTCAAGATGGCCAAGGCGCTTGCCAAACCCGCCGATGCGACCGTGATGGACTGGGACGTCCTCGAACCCATACTTCGGCGGCACTATGCTCCAGAGGTACCCATCCTGATCCGGCGCAACGAATTCTACCGTCGGGACCAGAGGTCGGGTGAGAGCTTCAGCGACTTCGTCGCCGAGCTGCGGCGCCTAGGGGGGCTCTGCGAATTCGACAACCTGAATGACGCCCTGCGAGACCGAATCATGCTTGGTTTGTGGGACCCCATCCTCCAGAGCCGGCTGATGGCCAAGGGCAACATCAGCCTAGCAGACACCCTCACCGCAGCCGCAGCCGCCGAAGCAACCCGAACTTCCACCGACCTCATGCGCAGACTGAACACTGGGGACCGCAGTGGAAACAACAACCCGGCGAGGTCGACCGAGGCCCAACCCGAGACGACCACCCACCAGGGTGACTTCCACTCGGCATCGGGCACTTCAGATGACAAGGAGGACATCCATCGCCTCCAGACAGGCCGCGACCCACGGAATCGGCGGGGTCGTAAGTCGAGGACCAACTGTGCCGGTTGCGGCGGCGACCACTCCAGGTCAGAATGCCGGTTTTTCGAATCGATCTGCCGGCATTGCGACAAGAAAGGACACATCGCCCGTGTCTGCCGCCTAAAGAAGAATCGCAGCCCGGCACGATGGGACCAGAGTGACCGGAGGAGAGAGAGCACACCACCCCGGACCAGAGATCGCCCCTCGGACAACAGATGGGACCGGAACGGATGATCCCTGCGAGGCGGAGATAATCGGCGAAGAGAGGAGACCCATCAGACGGTCACCATCGGCCACGCCATCACCAATGACGCCCGAAAGGTCCACGTGGAGGTAGGCATCGAGGGCCAGCCATGCAAAATGGAGGTGGACTCCGGGTCCTACCTCTCCATGATTGCATGGCATGAAATAAAGCGCTTGGTGCCTACCCTCCAAAGGAGGAACATAGACAGCCAGAGACTCATTGTAAAGGACTACCAGGGAAACCGCATCCCGGTAGTCGGAACCAAACACTTCAACATCACCTATAAAGGGCACACCGAAAGACTTCCCCTGACAATCGTCGACCGTGACCGCCCAAGCCTACTGGGACTGCAATGGTTCACCCCGCTCGACA
Source organism: Hydrophis major (assembly GCA_033807585.1). Lineage (NCBI taxonomy): Eukaryota > Metazoa > Chordata > Lepidosauria > Squamata > Elapidae > Hydrophis > Hydrophis major. The sequence continues at coordinate 112,034,749 of CM066328.1, read as the reverse complement.
TCGCACTCACGGGAGTCGACCACGTCACCGACGACAGCTGGGAGCAGCAACTGGCCCGGGAATTCCAAGAGGTCTTCGACGGAAACCTAGGCAAGTACCGAGGGCCCCTTATATCTTTCAACCTAGACCCAAACGTCCCCCCAAAACGCCTGAAACCAAGGCGGGTGCCATTCGCACTTAAACCCAAGATAGACGAGCAAATTGACAAGCTCGTCAAGCAAGGGGTCCTACAGCCCATAGACCACGCCCGGTGGGAGACCCCCATAGTCACCCCGATCAAGCCCGATGGGTCGGTGAGGATTTGTGGGGACTATAAGGCCACCCTAAATGGCACGCGACAACAAAGCGCCCACCCCGTCCCAGTAGTGCAACACCTACTGCACTCACTGGGAGGGGGCAAGGTTTTCGCCAAGCTCGACTTCGCCCAGGCTTACCAACAGTTGCCAGTCAACGAGCAAACAGCAGAAGCGCAAACCATAGTCACCCACCAGGGGGCATTCAAATGCAACCAACTCCAATTCGGAGTCAGCGTGGCACCGGGAATATTCCAAAGCCTAATGGAAAGACTACTGCAGGGCATCAAGGGGGTGGTACCTTACTTCGACGACGTCCTAGTGTCAGCAGCCAACCAAGCCGAACTAGAGGGTCGCCTAAGGGAGGTCCTAACCAAATTTAAAGAGACCGGGCTAAAGGTCAAGAGGGAGAAATGCCAGCTATGCACGGAATGGGTCGAATTCCTAGGATACCTCCTAGACCGTCACGGCATTCACCCCATAAACAAAAAAATCAAGGCGATCAAAGAAGCCCCCACACCCAAGTCCAAGACGGAACTACAGGCATTCCTGGGGCTACTAAACTTTTACAATGTTTTCCTGCCCCAAAAGGCGACGGTGGCGGAGCCCTTGCATAGGCTCCTGGACAAGGCGGCGACCTGGACTTGGGGGAAACGCGAGCAAGCCGCCTTCCAAAGAACAAAGGACCTCCTCACTTCGGACGCCGTCCTCATACAGTACAACGAGACCCTACCTCTGGCCGTCACATGCGACATATCACCCTTCGGCGTCGGCGCTGTCCTCAGCCATACCCTCCCCGATGGAAAAGAAGCGCCCATCGTGTTCTTTTCAAGGACCCTCACCAAACCGGAGCGGAATTATAGCCAGCTGGACAAAGAGGCTCTGGCTATCGTTGCCGCCATAAAACGATTCCACGAGTATCTCTACGGCCGGACTTTCACCATCATAACCGACCACAAGCCGCTGCTGGGAATCCTTGCAGGAAACCGGGCCACCCCGAACATTCTGTCTCCCCGAATGACAAGGTAGTCCGAGTTCCTGGCAGCCTACAACTACGGACTCATACACAAACCGGGTAAGACGATCTCCCATGCAGATGCCTTAAGCCGCTCGCCGCTACCGGAACCTGACACCGACCCAGCACCCACGACGACCACCCTCAGCATAGAGACTCTACCCAACCTGGCCATAACTGCGTCAGACATTGCCCGAGAGACTAATAAAGACAAACGTCTGGCGCGGGTGTTGCATTGGGTAGAGAAAGGGTGGCCGGAAAGGGACAACGACGAGTCCGTCAAAACGTTCCGAAACCGCCAAACGGAACTCTCGCTATTAAAAGGGTGCATACTATGGGGGGACAGGGTGGTCATTCCAGAAAAGCTACAAGGGAAGGTCCTGGAACTGCTACACGAGGGGCACCCTGGCATCGTTAGGACTAAAGGCCTGGCCAGAAGTTACGCTTGGTGGCCAGGGATGGACAAACAAATTGAGGCCTGGGTAGCAAGGTGCCAACGATGCCAGGAAACTAGGCCAAACCCACCCACAGCACCCGTCCTAGAGTGGGAAACCCCAAGGGGACCTTGGTCTAGGATTCACATAGACTTCGCCGGGCCCACAAAAGGACACACCTTCCTCATAACAGTTGACGCTTACTCCAACTGGCTGGAGGTAAGCAACATGAAGATGACAACCACGGAGGCCATGATCAAGGAACTCTGCAAACTCTTTGCAACACACAGCCTCCCAGACGTCGTCGTTTCCGACAACGGGCCCCAATTCACCTCACTGGAATTCGAAAAATTCCTAGCGGAAAGGGGCATCCGCCACGCGCTGACAGCACCAGCGCACCCGGCGGCGAACGGTAGGGCGGAACGGATGGTCCAATTCACTAAGAAGACCATCCGGAAAATAGACCACGGGGAGATCTAGGAAAAAATTAACAAACTACTCTTCACCCAACACACCACCCCAAATACCACAACCAATAAGAGCCCAGCCGAACTATTAATGGGCAGGAAACTAAGGTCCCCACTCGACAGGTTACACCCCACGTATAACCCGGAGAAGCCCCCAGACTCAAACAGCAAACACCGAACCTTCGCACCCGGGGACCCCGTATACGCGAGAAACCTGATGGGAGACCCACTATGGATACCAGCCGTCATCACACAAATAACAGGCCCACACTCGTACCAGCTACAAACAGCAGACGGACGAGCGTGGAAACGCCACATCGACCAACTAAGGTCGAGGACTACCAACCAAGAAACCGCCAACGCACAGACAGCCAAAACCAACCCCCACAACACAAACCAAGGGGGGAGGGAATACCCAGGGAACCAAAACCAAAGAAAAATAAACCAGCCGTACTTCCCGGAAAGCAGCCATCACGACCCCTCGCCAGAAAGAGACAGCCAGGCCAGCTCGACCGACCCGGGAAGACCGAGCGGGAGCGGTGAAACCCGCAGCTCAACCAACCCGGGAGGCCCAGGAGGGAGCTACGGAGAGCGGCCCGGCCCGATCGACCAGCCGGTTCCCACGACGGCAGCAGGAGCAGCAGAGATCCCGACCGAACCGGCTGGGATCCAACCTACGACTGAGCTGCGCAGGTCAAGTAGGCCCAGACGGAGCCCCGCCTACCTACGTGACTACGCGACGTAAGGACTGAACCAAGAGGGGTGGGGTGTTCTGTCCTTATTAGCATTCTTGAGATCCCCGCGCTTTGATTGGCCAAAGCACAGGGCACTCTGATTGGTCAGGCGAGCTGCGCCGATTGGCTCGCTAAGAATCTCCCGCGATTGGTCCATTCGGATCGCGGGAGATTCAAAGCGGTGCCATTGGCCGCGGCCTCAGCGGCTAAAAGAATAAAAGCCGCGATCTTTTTCCCTTTGCCCCAGTTCGGTTCCAACCTCAAATAAAGAGCATGATTTGAAGTCACCGACTCCTGGCATCATTTCGCAGACACCACAGAACCTAACTTGTAACTTCCATTCAGAAAATCCATAAAGCTCTAAATTAACCCTAAGAATTTAGCAAGCTTCATGATAATGTAAAGGATTGTGAGATGGCTGGATGATGAATATATGTTTGCATGGCTATAAGATAAACATATAAAAGCTAGAATGGTTCATACCATTCATTCCAGGATGAACGAAGACTCAAATAACAGATACTGCAGATGAGTCCAGTTCATGCTGTTTCATAAGCTGAACCAAGGTTTGTTCCCATATTCATTACTATGTAAATTTACTATTCTACTTTCATTGCTCAGGCCATTTTTGACAAGGAGAACAGGGAGGAGTTTCTCATCACTATCTTTTTGAAAATTTAATTGCATGAAACATTTAGCAAAAGAAAAGAGGCATAGTTTGCTAAGTTTTTTTTTAATTGCCTCCAGTTGAAACATGTCAAAAAACTGTTAAGTCTGATAAATAAAGATAGATGTAAATGAGTTTTGCTACTTCCCCTCCTTCTCATAGTTTCTGCCTCGGTGGTTACTTCCCTCTGCTAGTTTATTTTATGCCATAATGTTCAAGAAAATGTTGAGTTTATCACAGACAGCAGACACCTGCAGAGAAAAATGCTTCTGTCATTTCCTGGTCACAGCCTTTTCTTCATGAAAGTAGACATTCAACTCTCCGCAGTTTCTTCAAACTATTCAGACTGAGAGTCTTTCCTCCAAGTGGTCTTAAGCGGATATAAGTAACTGTCCTTGACTTATGACCATAATTGGGACTGGAAAATTCATTATTAAGCACTCTGGTTGTTAAGTGAAGCATTATGGTTTTACGACCTTTTTTGCTGCAGTCGTTAAACCAATCTGGCTTCCCTCATTGTAATAGGATGTGAGAATGGACTTAGGAAGGATCCATTCCACCCTAATGTATCAAGCAGTTAAAAGTAGTGGTGTTTTGTACTTTTAGACTTAACAAATTTCTGTTAATGTAGCCTTTAGCTCATCTAGCTGTGTTTCCTGCCTGGTTTACCCAGGAGGATTGACCTCAATCTAGAAAGTTAAAAAAAGCTTGTGGAGAGCGGTGAATAGTGGAGCTGGGACATTCATGCTACAGCACAGAATAACCAATTGGGATGGAGATGTTTGGATACAATGAAATGAAAAGCAGCAGGTGAATCAGACCAATATAGAAAACACTACTGATCACTACTGATCAAATGGGGGAGCCTGCCTCCCTGATAGGTTGGGGCAGGCATAGGATAATGTCATGTCTTCCTTCCCTTCATAGATAATCAGTGGACAAAGTGAAATTTATGAAACCCAAAAGAGAAGGAAGTTTTCAAATGTTTGTTTGTTTGTTTGTCAAACATGTACAAGATAACAAGTATAAACATGAACAAAGGAAGTAAATATAGATAAATGGAGACAGTAAGACAGGGACAGTAGGCACGCTGGTGTGCTTATGCACACCCCCTTTAAGGACCTCTTAAGAATGGGGTGAGGTCCAAGGTAGCCAGTTTGAGGTTGAAGCTGTGAGGGTTGAAGCTGTAGGGTGTTCCAGGCGTTGACCACTCTGTTGCTGAAGTCGTATTGTCTGCAATTGAGTTTGGAGTAATTTACCTTAAGTTTGTATCAAATGGTGCCTATAAGGAATCCAGAGTTGTTTAGAAATCTGGCAGCCTATAAATTCAAATACATTTATAAATGTATAAGAAAATAAGTATAAATAAACAAGTAACTAAGTAAAGGTAGAATTGTCTTTCAGACCGGTAAAAGATGTTGGATGCACTAATCAAAGTTAGTATTAGTGGAATGACTTGAAAACCAGAAAAAAAAAAAAAAAACTTTAAATTTGAACTGTTTTTATCTGGGGACCAATCATATCATAGCTAATGACAGGACAAGTCATGTTATCTTAGTCTTATATCTTGTGTCCAAACTAGAAATAATAAATATTTTTTGTACTGATATACATTTCAGGAAGATATTTATTTTAAAAAAAATCTTAGTTATTAAACCAAACTCAATTGTCTGCTTCAGTTTACTAATCCCTGAAGCTCTGGAGTTCAGTATTGGATAGCAACTTAAGATAGGAAGATGACAATATGTGTAATTTTGGTATTTCTAATTTTGGATTACATCCGAATAGACATAAACAAATCCAAACCCACAACAAACATGATGGTGATTTGGTGATTCTATTTTAATAGGTATTTCTTTCAGAAAGCAAGAGCAATTGGAGGAGGCATCTCAACTGAATTGTATATAATGCCATAATCAGTACTCTTGTTCCAACTTTCTACAATTCTGACTTGACTATAACAGATGCAAAAAGTTAATTAGATAGAAACACAGTTTGAAGAATGCAGCACATCATCAAAATGGCTTCCGACAGCAGTCTATGAACGAGAGGCCAAGACCTTGTTTCACAAATGTTCATATAGTGCCTTGCACATTTAATTCCCATTAGCACCCATTCAATCAGTTTTGCATTAGATTGTCATTGAATTCAATTAAAAAGATTATAACAGGAGTTGTAATATTTCAAGCAGTAATTCCCATCTCTCTTTATATGGACATGGCAGTTAAATCTGTAAAATATCAGTGAAGAGACTCCAATTATTATTTCAACTTATCAATAGTACAATAATAATGTTGATGACACTCAGTATAGATTAAACAAGAATATAAAAGCTAAACTTAGAACATATTAGCAAAGAACAGAGGTGTGAAGCGAGGAGATTGTTTTGATAAACAGAGAAATCTAGTCCCTATTGTACACCATAGTAAATGTCAGTGAATCAGTGTGTCTAATGCTGTGATTGAGTGATAGTGTTAGTGGCTGTATTAAATGCTGGTTTTCTAGGGAAGGGGAAAGTGCCAAATTACTTTTTAGCTTGCAGAATAGAATTATAGATGAAATAAACAGTACACAGAGACTGCATCATGGCCAAGAACTGTTTCTCTCAAATGCATTTATTGGAATTATGCTGATGGTCTTCTGTAAAATTCTGAAACTTCATGTGCTAACTGTTGTGAATGTATAAAATTTTAATAAAGCGTGAGCTTGGAGTAAAGTGCAGGGTTCTGGCCCTGCACTTCTGATTGGTTGTTAAACGGCTGGATCAGTTAGGCCTGCTCCGGGGAATCCGATTGGCCCTTAACAGAGAGTTCCTATTGGTTAATAGTTACGGGGTTTGCCTATATCAGGCGAGTTAAAACTGCTATAGAAGTTAGAAGTCACTAGGTAAATAAAGAGCTGAAGTTCACTGTTCAGAGGCTTGTCTCCATTCTTTCTCGCCCATGCTCCAAACATAACACTAACCATAAAAAAACATTTAACATCAAATAAGGCAAGCCCAAGAATAGAATAGCTTTTATATTGAAGTTAACATCTAGTGATCTGTAGACATCTGCTCGGCAAGCCAAATGTAGCCTCCGTGTTCCATGCTCTGCCTCACTGCTTCAAGATAACAAGCTGGCTTTTTGTTTTAGAAGAGCGGGTTTATTTGTTAAAAATGAAGAGGGGGAGAAATAGAGTTGCCTGAAAGGAAATAGCTTACAGTGTAAGCATGGAGAATATTATATAGCTGTACGGAGATTTGTATTTATTAACCTATATAAAGCTGGCCTTTCCTTTAGGAGTCCAGAATCAGGGACATAAAGCCTCTCAACATCTTCCTTCATACCACACCTGTGAGGTAGTTTAGGATAAAAAAAACAATAGCTGAAAAGATTATAGACAGGAGTTGGTGGAATTAGCTAAGGAAATGTTGTTTGCCTTTTCTTTCTTTTCTTTAAAATATTGATTCTAAGAATATGTTTTCTCTCTCTCTCTTAAACAAAACTTAGCAACAGCTAATAAGTTACAGAAAACTTTACAACCTAGGGGTAAAATGAAACACTTGGTTCCTTACCTTGACTATATGAAAGTCCTTGGATTTTGCGAACACTTAGAGATATGTGCTATATTTGAACAAAAATTGTTGGAGATAACTCTTCATGGAGGTATTTTGCACTTTTAATTGTTTGTTTTATTTAAGAATAGCAGCAAGAGAAAAATATTTAAAATGCCAGGAGGCTCTCTTATCATTTAAAAAAAAAAACACACAAACATTAAAAGCCTCTGCATGTATAAGTAGTATGTGGGAATGTCTTTGGGAGACAGGGCATAAAAAGTCAGCTCAGGGGACTTCTGGTTTGTTCCTTGTCAAAGTCGGTACAGAATCTGCAATTGGGACCGGAGACACCTTGGTGAGGTGGTGAAGAAGGAAGAAATTTCCTGGAGGGTTGAGGGGAGCTGCAACTACCCTCCCTGACAGGAAAATCCCTCCCAAAGGCAAGTTGCAGTGGTGGTCCCAAAATGGCCACTACGAAGACAAAGAACACTCCAGGAAACTAAGTTTTGTGCTGGAGCAGAGAAGTAGCGAGCAGAGTGTGAACCTGGCAAAGGACATCGCTTTTGAGGTACCCCGGTATCAAATTAAAGGGTTATTCTGGAGGAAAGTGTGTGGAAGCAGCGGCCAGAGAAAATGAGAAAGAAATTGGATTTTATAAATTTGGATTGGATTATTGTGTTGGACTAATTTGGAGGAGAATTTTAAAGGAAAATACTTTAACACAACAAAGGTTTAGAAATCAAACTGGACATATATGGAACTGTAGGCACTTGAAGGGCATAACTAAATATTGGAAATGAGTGTGTAGAGAAGAAATAATAGCTAATGATTGAAATTAGCGAACTTAATAAAAATATTATATTCAACAAAGAAAGTTAAAGAGAAAAAGACTCAAGAGCGCCACCTGATGATACAGGAAAACTTTAGTACATTTTAAAAAGAGTGTCTGGTCTTTTTCAAAGTTTGGACTTTGGTAATTAAAAGAAAACAAAAGGAACTTTAATATTGTCATAGAATCACCCAGTAATTTGGGAAACAGTTGGGTAAGGACCAATTAGAAGACCAAGAGCATGAATTGTTGAAAATAAACCCAAAAGATATTGGCTGAAATAATATACTGGACTCTGGGATTGAATATAGCTATTAAAGAAGAGGATGTCTATTAAGGAAGAGAAGATATAATGGAGGAGCTACTTGTTGATATAAGCTGGAATTACAAGACATAAGATCAGATATGCAAGATACAAGGGACATGATGAAAATTAAACTTGAAATGTGTAATTATGTACTACAGAAATTGGAAATGGTGACTCAGCATACACAAGAACACAATAAACCAGAGGGGGAAGAGTTCTATAAAGATGAAGCCAACTTAGAAGAACAAAACGAACAACAATTATTTAAGCAGGGGGGGAACGGAATTAGAATTAAAAATTTGTGGTCTGATGGGATGATAAAAGGGAGAATGGTTCGGAAAATGGTTAAAGAGAGAGGGAAAAAGCAGAAAAAGGAAGTGCAAAAGAAAAATCAAAAGAGGGAGAGAGAAAAGTTTAATAACTGGAATGAGAAAAGGAGGGGAACTAGAAAGGGGAAAAAGGGAATTAAGAGAAAGGACTAGAAAATAAAGAGGAACAGGAAACAATGATGAAAAAAAGGTACAAAGAGTGCGAGATAAAGGGTGAGAAAAAAGGGATAAGGAAGGGGATTCCGCAGAGTAATATGTTGTGATGTATAAGAATATATTGAAAATAATATTTTGTAATGTATAGATGATTTATAGAGAATATAACACGGAATCTGAGAATATATATATATATTTGTGTTTTATACTAGATAGGGAGATTGATACTAAGGAAGAATGAAGGTGGTTAGCTCGAATTACTAACTAGAGGGGACAATTATATTTGGATTGATAAAATGACAAATGTGACAGAAAAAATAATAATATGATAAATGACAATAGAAAGAAGATGAGAATCTTAGATAACATTGTAAAATAAGATATGAGAATATACTAAGAAAATGGAAGGAGATATAATAGGATTTGGAATTGAATAAAGATAACATTGTAAAACAAGATATGAGAACATGAATTGGGATTGGATAAGATAAGCTTAATATTTAATAAATGATAAGGATGATGCAATACGAAATTAAACAAATAAAATGAATAGGTAACTATGGTCATATTTGTATTGAGATGTGAAACCTGAGATACACTGCTTTCCAAATGAGAATGTTTTATTTAAAAAATAAAATGAAAACAGGGAGGAAACAGGGGTGGGATTCTCCCAGTTCTGCCCACCTCTGTAGAACTAGTTAGTCTGAAGAGCAGCAGACATAGAACCAGTTCTATTTCTGCTGCTGTTTTGGCCCACCAGCCGACCCGGGCTCTTACCTGTCGTTTATTTCCTGCTTTTTCAACCTCAGCTGCTTTGTGCGGCACATCTGCTGTTGAAAAAGCAAGAAAAAAGCGATTTTCCAACCGCTGTGCATCCGCACGCAGCGCTGCTCAGCTGTCTGGGCAGGTCAGCAGGTCGTAAATTGCACTCGTGCGACTCGCGCATGCGTGCGTGATGCAAAGCAACAGAACCGGTAGTTGTACTGGTTGGATCCCATTCCTGGGAGGAAATTGAATAATGGAATTACTAGGTATGTTTAATTGATATGGTGGTAGGTGTTCTGTCCTCATTTACATACTCGAAATCCCCGCGCTTTGATTGGCCAAAGCGCGGGGCTTTCTAATTGGTCAGGCGAGCCGCGCCGATTGGCTCGTTAAGAGTCTCCCGCGATTGGCTCGCTCAAAGCGCGGGAGACTCAAAATGCTGCCATTGGCCGCGGCCGCCGCGGCGAAAAGAATAAAAGCCGCGGGCTTTTTTCTTTTCGCCGGTTCGGTTCCAATCTTTGAAATAAAGAGCATTGTACGAAGTCACCGACTCCTGGCGTCTTTTTGCGGACACGACACTGGCGACGAAGGTGGGATCCAGACCCTGAACCGAACCCCGTGTCCGACGGAAGCCAGACTTAGCACCGAGATGGCGAAAATCGCACCGCCCGCCCCCTTCAACCCCGCCACCGAGGACTGGGAATCGTTCTCCGACCGTTTCCGCATGTACCTCGAGTGCACCGGCATGAAGGACGCCTCGGGCCCGCTAAAACGCGCCGTCTTCCTCACCCATTGCAGAACCGAAGTTTTCCAGATGGCCAAAGCATTGGCCAAGCCCGCCGACGCAACCGCCATGGATTGGGACATCCTCGAACCTATCCTTCGGCAGCATTACGCTCCCGAGGTCCCCATCCTGATCCGGCGCAACGAATTCTACCGGCGGGACCAGAGACCGGGTGAAAAATTAAGCGACTTCGTTGCCGAGCTGCGGCGCCTAGGGGGGCTCTGCGAATTTGACAGCCTAAACAACCTCCTGAGAGACCGATTCGTGCTCGGCCTGTGGGACCCCGCGCTCCAGAGCCGGCTGATGGCTAAGGGCGACATCAATTTAGCAGACGCCCTCACCGCAGCCGCAGCCGCAGAAGCAACCCGTACTTCCGCCGATAGCATGCGCAAACCAGACACGAAGGACCGCGGCGGAAACAACAACCCGGCAAGGTCGACCGAACAAAAAACCGAAACAACCACACACCACGGCAATTTCCATTCTGCATCCAGCACGTCCGAAGACGAAGAAGACATACATCGATTGCAGACGGGGCGCGACCAACGGAACCGCAGAGGTCGTAGGTCGAGGACCAACTGTGCCGGTTGCGGCGGCGACCACCCCAGGTCAGAATGCCAGTTTTTTGATTCCATCTGCCGGCATTGCGAAAAAAAGGGGCACATCGCCCGGGTTTGCCGCCAGAAGAAAACTCGCAGTCCACCTCGATGGGACCAACACGACCGGAGAAGGGAAAGCCCACCGCCCCGGCCCAGAGATCACCACTCGGACAGCCGATGGGACCGGACCGGACGATCCTCGAGAGGCGGCGACAACCGGCGGAGAGAGGAGACCCACCAGACGGTAACCGTCGGCCACGCCATCTCCGACGGCGCCCGAAAAGTCCACGTCGAGGTTCACATCGAGGGCCAGCCATGCAAAATGGAGGTAGACTCCGGGTCCTACCTCTCCATGATTGCATGGCACGAGATAAAATGGTTGGTGCCTACCCTCCAAAGGAGGAACATAGACGCCCAAAGACTTATTGTAAAAGACTACCAGGGAAACCGCGTCCCGGTAGTGGGCACCAAAAACTTTAATGTAACATATAAGGGGCGCACCGAACAACTCCCCCTCACAATCGTCGATCGCGACCGCCCAAGCCTGCTGGGACTACAATGGTTCGCCCCACTCGACATCACTCTCACGGGAGTCAACCACGTCACCGACGACGGTTGGGAACAGCGACTAGCCCAGGAGTTCCGAGAAGTCTTCGACGGAAGCCTGGGCAAGTACCAGGGTCCCCTTATCTCGTTTGACCTAGACCCTAGCGTCCCCCCCCAAACGACTAAAACCTAGGCGGGTGCCATTTGCCCTAAAACCTAAGATAGACGAGCAAATTGACAAGCTCGTCAAACAGGGGGTATTGCAGCCCATAGACCATGCCCGGTGGGAGACCCCCATAGTAACCCCGGTCAAGCCAGACGGGTCGGTGAGGAACTGTGGGGACTATAAGGCCACCCTAAATGGCGCGCTGCAACAAAGCGCCTACCCCGTCCCAATCGTGCAACACCTACTGCACTCACTGGGAGGGGGCAGGGTCTTTGCCAAGCTCGATCTCGCCCAGGCAAACCAACAGTTGCCGGTCGACGAGCAAACGGCGGAAGCCCAGACCATCGTTACCCACCGGGGGGCTTTCAAGTGCAACCGACTCCAATTCGGAGTCAGCGTGGCACCAGGCATCTTTCAGAGCCTGATGGAGCGGTTGTTGCAGGGCATCAAGGGGGTGGTACCCTATTTCGATGACGTTCTAGTGGCGGCGCCGAACGAAGCCGAATTAGAAAGCCGACTCAGAGAGGTCCTAACTAAATTTAAAGTAACGGGACTTAAAGTAAAAAGGGAGAAATGCCAACTGTGCACGGAACGAGTGGAATTCTTGGGCTACCTCCTAGACCGGCACGGCATTCACCCCACAAGTAAAAAAGTCAAGGCCATCAAAGAGGCCCCCACCCCTAAATCAAAAACTGAACTACAAGCATTCTTGGGGTTACTGAACTTTTATAATGTTTTCCTACCCCAAAAGGCGACGGCGGCGGAGCCTTTGCATAGGCTCCTGGATAAGGCGGCAACCTGGACTTGGGGGAAACGGGAGCAAGCCACCTTCCAAAATACTAAAGACCTCCTCACCTCCGACGCCGTCCTCATTCAATTCAACGAAACCCTGCCCCTGGCCGTCACTTGCGACGCATCACCTTTCGGCGTCGGCGCTGTCCTCAGCCATACCCTTCCTGACAGAAAAGAAGCACCCATCGCGTTCTTTTCGAGGACCCTAACCAAACCAGAGCGGAACTATAGCCAACTGGACAAAGAGGCTTTGGCTATAGTTGCCGCCATAAAACGGTTCCACGAATATCTCTATGGCCGCCCTTTCACCATTATAACAGACCATAAGCCGTTGCTGGGCATCCTTGCAGGAAATCGGGCCACCCCGAACATTCTGTCTCCCCGGATGACAAGGTGGTCCGAGTTCCTGGCGGCCTACAGCTACGAACTTATACACAGACCGGGTAAGAAGATTTCGCATGCGGACGCTTTGAGCCACTCGCCGTTACCGGACTCCGACCCTGACCCAGCACCAACGACGACCACCCTCAGCATCGAGACCCTACCCAACCTGCCCATAACCGCGTCAGACATTGCCCGGGAAACTATTAAAGACAGGCGTCTGGTGCGGATTTTGCATTGGGTGGAAAAAGGGTGGCCGGAAAAGGACAACGACGAGTCCGTCAAGACATTTTGGAACCGCCAAACCGAACTCTCGCTGCTTAAGGGGTGCATCTTATGGGGTGACAGGGTGGTCATTCCGGACAGACTACAGGGGAAGGTTTTGGAAATGTTGCACGAGGGGCACCCTGGCATCGTAAGAACTAAAGCCCTGGCCAGAAGCTACGCTTGGTGGCCAGGGATGGACAAGCAGATAGAGGCCTGGGTAGCTAGGTGCCAGCGGTGCCAGGAGACTAGACCCAGCCCACCCACAGCGCCCATCCTGGAGTGGGAAACACCAAGGGGGCCCTGGTGCAGAATCCATTTGGACTTTGCTGGACCCACGAATGGACATACCTTCCTCATAACAGTTGACGCTTACTCCAACTGGTTGGAGGTAAGCGACATGAAGACAACAACCACGGAGGCCGTGATCAAAGAACTTTGCAAACTCTTTGCAACACACGGCCTCCCAGACGTCGTCGTCTCCGACAACGGGCCCCAGTTTACCTCCCTGGACTTCGAGAAGTTCCTGGCGGAAAGGGGCATCCGCCACGCACTAACAGCACCGGCGCATCCGGCGGCGAACGGTAGGGCGGAACGGATGGTCCAATTTACCAAAAAAACCATCCGGAAAATGGACCACGGGGAGATCCAAGACAAACAGACTCCTCTTTATACAACACATAACCCCGAACACCACTACCAACAAGAGCCCAGCCGAATTGCTAATGGGTAGAAAGCTGAGGTCCCCACTCGACAGGTTACACCCTACATATAACCCGGAGCGGCCCCCAGTCTCAAGCACAAAGTACCGAACGTTCGCACCCGGGGACCTCGTGTATGCGAAAAACCTGACGGGGGACCCCCTATGGATCCCAGCCGTCATCACCCAAATTACAGGCCCACGCTTGTACCGGCTCCAAACCACAGACGGACGAGCGTGGAAACGACACATTGACCAACTCAGGTCTAGGACAGCAAACGAACCCACCTCCCAAAATGCAAACCAAGGGGGGAGGGAATACCCGAATAACCAAGCGCAAGAAAAAATAAACCAGCAGTACTTACCGAGACGCAGCCATCGCGACCCCTCACCGGAAAAGAACTGCCAAGCCAGCTCGACCGACCCGGAAAGACCGAGCGGGAGCGGCGAAACCCGTAGCTCAACCAACCCGGAAGGCCCAGGTGGGAGCCACGGAGAAGGAACCGGCCCGATCAACCAGCCGGTTTGCACAGAAGCAAGAGCAACCAAAAACCCGACTGCTCCAGCCGGGATCCCGCTTACGACTGAGTTGCGCAGGTCAAGTAGGACTAGACGGAGCCCCGCCTACCTACGTGACTACGCAACGGAAGGACTGAACCAAGAGGGGAGGGGTGTTCTGTCCTCATTTACATACTCGAAATCCCCGCGCTTTGATTGGCCAAAGCGCGGGGCTTTCTAATTGGTCAGGCGAGCCGCGCCGATTGGCTCGTTAAGAGTCTCCCGCGATTGGCTTGCTCAAAGCGCAGGAGATTCAAAATGTTGCCATTGGCCGCGGCCGCCGCGGCGAAAAGAATAAAAGCCGCGGGCTTTTTTCTTTTCGCCGGTTCGGTTCCAATCTTTGAAATAAAGAGCATTGTACGAAGTCACCGACTCCTGGCGTCTTTTTGCGGACACGACAGTAGGCATTTGGAGAGACTAAGGTTGAAAATAAACATTGAAGAATTATGAATTAATATGAACATAGGTAATGGGAGATTTAAGACATATTGATGCCACACTATTAATGTATTGTTGTTATATGTAGATTGAAATAAAAAAACTTTTGGAAGAAAAAGAAAGTCAGCTCAGGAAACAAGATAAAAATCAATTTTGCCTGCACCAGAAATATGGACTGGGCAACTGACTCAGACAGGATCCTCTCTAGTTTCTTGGGCTGTAAAGGAGATAAGATAAACAAATGTACTTTGAGACTTGCAAGATTCTATTAATGTTACCTTACAATAAAGTAGAATTAACTCATCTAGGTAGTTGTGTTTCCTGTCTAGTTTATCTCACAAGCCTGATAGCATGAATGGACAATTTGAATTAGAAATATGTTGCTATGGGAAAGTTAATTACCCCTCTTCCATACAATTGTTCTGTTAAAGTATCTGTATTTGTTTCAACTAGCAGATTGCCATGTCACATATTGTTGAGGTTTAAATATTAATCAATGAAGAAAAATACTAATCCTAGTATTAAACATTTGACATCAAAATATTATTATTAGACAGAAGATACATTTCCTCAAGAAATGCAGTTAGCTCCTTCTGCCTATGAGCTGTTGCAAGAGTTTAGGAATATTATATCTTGGGCCTGAAGCTCTAGTTGATTTTTGCAAATAGAATATCCAAATTTAAATGATCTCTTGCAGGAGCAGGATGGAGATAGTGCATCCATCCTTCTTCAATTTGACCTGCCAGTTGTTTTGATGCTATAGACCACAGTATCTTTTTGGGTCTGCTCTCCGATTTGGGGTGGAGGAAAATGGTTTTCTGCTTGTTCATCTCCTTCTTCCATGGCTAGTCCCAATTGGTATTTATAGGGGGCAAGAGTTCTAGGACGATTGAAGAAGGGGATAAGGGAATCCAGGGGGTGGTTGGTGGCTTGAAGCCACATCCTCTGCCTTTTAATTCACTTTTTTTATTTATGTATTTTTGTTCTTAATTCTGTTTCTAATTGTGTTTTTAATATGGTTTTTTGGCTTTTATCTGTCAACTGTCCAGAGCCTCTTAGAAAGTGAGATGAGGGTGATGATTGAAAAAATAAGAGCAAATATTTACTGCTATGACATGAAATCACCTTTCTCTGGATGGTTGAGAAGTTACTATAGTTTTATTCAAATTTTACTAATGATTATTTTCATAGGAAATCTACAGAATGTATACCATATAATTTATATGCCAAATGTTCACTATTGGGTAAAGTATTTTTGTTACAGATGATTTTATAATACCATAACAATGATGTTTCTAGATTTTAAAAAGAGTTCATTATTAATTTAAAAAAACAGCTAATAAGTTTATTTCAATTTTATTTCTGTCTTCTTTGTCTTTGTTAATTCAGATAGATAGGTTTTTGTACCCAGCACAGTTTCAAGTTTTCCTTTTAACCTTAGTTCTTTGATCTTGACATGCTGGAAATGCAGGATTGCTCCAAATTGGGGCAGATAGGTCAAACCACCACACACCATATAATTGTACAGTTTTAAGTTGCTTGCTTCTTCATATCCTCATCAATAGACCAGTCATAAGAATGGAAATTGTTGGGTTAGAAAGAGAAGGGAGGAGAGGAGAGGAGAGGAGAGGAGAGGAGAGGAGAGAAGCTGTCCCAGTTCACTCAAACTGTTTGGTTTTTACTGAGACTATATGGGATTATCTGGGAAAAGGTCTTGGGATTAGACATCTTCCAACTGTCCTCCAGGACATGAATTGGAAACACTTTGAAGCTTGTTCAAGGAAGGCTTTGTTGAGATGGATGTCCATAGAATTTGAATAAATCAGTATGTGTTTTTCATTGCTTACTAGATTTGTGTCAGTGATGCCTTGTAACTTATCCCTCATACATTTATTTTTGATTTGTACATTTGAGACATACGTATGTATTTCAATTTATATTCTACCAGGCCAAGACAGTGTAGACAGTAATCTTATGATACCATACGTCTCTCTCTCTCTTTTTAAGCTAGACTTATATCCAGACTTTCTTCCAAGAGCTCAAGTCAGCCTAGAAATCATCCAATTTCCCTCCATGATCATCATCACTCTATTGTCACATCTCTGTATTTAGCTGTGAAGCATTAACATCTATGCACAACTGGAGACTCTAAAGCTACCCAGCAGCTTGCCAGTTTCTGTAAAAAAATCCTATCCATTGCCCAGCTTCAATCCTAGAGTTCAGTGCAATAATGTCCGAATCAGAGTCAATGTGCTTGTAAAATAGCCATACACATCTACTATTTGAGGAATTCCCTGTCTCTGCATGTGCCTGCCAATCCAATGTGATTAGCTAGAATGGATACATTCTGGGTCCCATTGATTAAGCAGTAGCACCTTGCAGGACTCAGGAAGGATCTCTTCTCAGTAATGACTCCTGTCTTGTGGAATGGTATCTCCTTGGAGATCTGTAGTCCTCCTGCCCTTCTGATTGTTTTTGAAAATTGTTAAAAACCCATTTGTTCTTTCAGGCCTTCACTTATAATGGTGATTGTATCTTTCTGGGTTTTGGTTCTGCCTTCCAGCCATAATTCTTTTACTTAGATATGTCTTGTTTTCTTTTTTAATTGTCAGTTGCAATTATAATTTAAGTGGAGCTGGATGACCTCAAAACTGAATGAATGAATAAATAAAAAAATCCATGTACCTTTCTTTCTAGGAGCATCTCATAATGTGGAAAGCTTTTATTTCTCAGTCTAATTTTGAGATTTTGGCAGAATTTACCTAGCTTGTCAATACCTTTAAGTACCTTTACTTGATATCTTCTTGGTAAATGGCAAAAGAAAGTGCAAGCACTTATGACATCAAGACATCAAGAGTTCCCTTTTTAGAAAATAATGGCATAATTCAGGATGCATTTATTCAGAGATATACTTGTTTGAACTTAATGGAAATTAATTCCAGGTAAGTACCTTGCAATCTGTTTTATTTGAATATATGATTAAGAAAAATGTGTCAAAATTTTAACATTTTATCTTTATTTGACTTTTTCTATTTTTTCTTTAACTTTTTCCCCATGTATGACTTTTCTTTTGTTAACTTTTACCTCAGACTCTAAAGTAACTGTATATACTAATTGCAAAGCTATTTATTATTTGTTCAGTACTACCGTATTGCCATCTGCTGGAAGAAATGTAAAAGAACCACTTGTATACCATAGTTTTAGACTTTGCAGATCCTATTTATTATTCATTTATTTATTGTTTTCTTTAGTTTATTAACAATGTAATAACACACTGACACAAATACCCATAAAACAGAAATAAAAGTCCAATAAAGTCTTCATATGTCAAAAACAGTACAACTAAAATCAAGCATGGAGCATGGAGTTTCCCTTTTTTCATAACCTCAATAATTCAAAATGATCACTAAATCGTTCTATGTGATACATTACTCGTAGAACGAAACTAATGATATTTATGCACATACACACATACACATATGAATATTATACACATAATTTTCACATACATAAAAATACATCCCATTCATGTACTGTATAATAAGAATACATTGACAACTTATTCAGAATGTTTGAGGGAGAGAGAGAGAGAAAGGGCATCTTCCTAAAGGCCAAGCTGCAAATGATATGCATATACATGAAACAATGAGGGCAAGGGCCTTTTCGTCCTGTACCATTTGAGACATACACTTATTATTAGAAATATATGTTAGACTTATATCCAGCCTTTCCTTCTAAGGAGTAGGAGTAGGTTTTCCATTTGGTTACATGTAGAAGTGGAGAAGAAGTAAACATTCTCGCCTCCTGTCACATACATGTACTTTGTTCCTCCAAATTAAGTTGGCTCTAAGTTACAGGGTGTCCTGTCTGATTCCCCTGCCTTATAGGCAGCTTCAACTGCATCCAGCTAATTCAGCTGATAACAGTAATGATCACATTTGCCTTTTTTTAGTCAGAACCCCTGTGCTAACTCATATTCTTATAGGCTGAGCATTTCTGCCCACAAACACAGGCAGAATTTTCCTTTGTATTTCAAAAGGACAAGTTTCAATAAGAACACATTTGTGTGCACAAGGTGTGCAGGAATGTACTTGAACCGCTGGTAATAATTGCATTAAGATTTTCTGAAAACTACAATAAAGATTGCAAAACAATTCTATTTTCTACACTTTCAGCTAAACTACAATAAGGACCAAAGTCCAGTTATTGCAACTGGACTTTCTTATTTCAGCTGTTTGGTTATATGATCAAGTCCTGCTGCTGAAGACTTTGCTTTTGATCATTTAAAATTAAAATCTGATTCTGGCATTAATGTCTGATGCATTGAACCTGGAATTTGATTACAGAGTGGCAGCTTCTTATAATATGAATCTTCTGCTTATCAAGCCAGCTAAAAAGGGTAAAGTGTTCAGGGAAAACATGATTGATCTTTGAGCTATGTCTGTACCATTGTTGGCCTATAAAGGTATTACCTTTTATATTAACATGGGGATTGTTGCTGTTCTGACATGTTGCCAGAGACAAGGCAAGGACAACTGCTGTGTTCCTGCCTTGTCTCTGGTGGAAGCCGGATGGAAGCAATCTCAATTAAAATATCTCTGGGGAACATGAAGTAATGCCAAAGGTATTCACTGATAATAAATAGATACCTTGTAAAACTCTCAGACTAGTTTTGCCAATATTCACATTTGCTTAAAGCATTTTATTTAGTCTCCTAGCACATTATAAATTAAAATTTCCCATATTATATATGTAATTCTATACTGCCATTTTTCTTTATAATCCAATGCATTGGGAGACATCTTGATTTCTAAGCGTGGGTAAGAAACTGCTCAGAACAAAGGGAGGGAGGCTGAATTAAGCACCTGGAATGGTTTGCTGTAATTTTCTTTTTTTTAAATGTGTCCTCTTCAAATTATCTTCTTAAGGATAGCATAACATTGTGCTGTCCAGAATAACTTCAACCCAGGTTATGAGTGAAAGAATCTTTTCACAAAGATATTTCACAAACATAATTATACAAGAAATACTGTGACATTTACCTACATCAGAGGGTTGTAGAACTCAGGTGAAGCAACTGACCTAATGTGGTGAAAAAGAAGAATTAGTATAGTCAATAATTTGAAATATATATAATAGCATAAGGTAGGTTTATTATGAAGAAATCATATATGTATAACTTGATCAAAAGCATGAATTATTGTATGTCAACTATTGAACAATTCAGTTGGCCGTAATCTACCTTTACTTTATATGACAAATACAGAATGGTGCAGGGTCAAGAGGATCTGGCTTGGCAGCTACAGTATATGTATAAAAAAGATTTAAGTATCCAAGCAGACTGCAAATTGAAAATGAGCTGGCAGTATGCAGTAACTGATAAAAATGCTAATGCAATTTTAGTTGCATTATAAGTAGCATAGAGTCCACATCATGAGAAATAATAATTCTGTTCTATTTTGTGATAACCAGTGTTACATATTAAGCAGAACTCTGTCTTTTGAATGGTGACTTTAGATGAAGAATCTAAGAAATGTTCCATAAGGAACTATTTAAAGAGCTTTTTAAAGGAGTTTAATTGAAGGAGGGAAGATTAATAGGAAATATGATAACTCTCTTCAAATATCTAAAGTGTTGTCAGAGAAAGTGAAGCAGATTATGTTGCTCAGAAAGATGGACTTGATTCAATAGCCGTAAATGCCAGAAAGCAGATTTCAGCTCAACATTAGAAAATACATAAATCAAATACTAAAAGGAATTTTATAATGGAACTAACTTGGTGTGGAAAGGGGAGGGGGATGTTTTGCTGGTAGCTAAGCAGAGATAGACACATCTGATCTTTCTGTTTTCTCTGTCCCTGAAAAATATAGCTCTCATTAAAAGCAAAACATTGGGTGGGATGAACCCTTCCAAATGGGAAGTTAGATTTCTAAATCTAGAGTTCTATTATTTTGCAGCCCTGTGTTTCACTGTTTTTACAATGTGTTAGACTTCTCTCCTTGCCATCTAAATTGGAAACAAATATTCCAAGAGCTATGATTACTAATATTGTTAAAACAATATTGCATTTCTAAAGTTGTTTAGAAGAAAGATAAGGAATTCCATCAACTGCTGTACATTTAAACATAACACCTATAAATCAGTTGTCTATGTCCTGCACAAAGATGTCCACCCTAAGAATAATTTGACACAACATGAATTTTTAAATAACCCAGATCACTACTTTAAGCAGTAGGCTCAATTAAATCAAAATGACAAGTAACAAGTCTTGAAATCGCAGAAAACAACAGAACAGAAATAGGGATAAATTGGTCTGGACTGAATTGTGATTTGTAAGATCATTTTGTAAGCCCTGCCTCTTCCAGTATCCTGGAGAAATGCTTTTGAATATCTCCTAACAAGCTCCATTTCCAGTTTTATAGTTAGACGGGGCTTCTGGATGTAGAGGCCCTGTCCCTTGTACCCCTGCCCTTTCCACTTCTAGAGAGGCTAGCCCCACCTCTTTATATAGGATTCTTTAGGGGGGGGGAATACCTATTTTCTTGTGGAGTTCTAGGTGTTGTCCAAGCTTGTTTTCTTGCAGACATACATGAATAACATGACCAAGTTTGATAATGAAACATCTGCAAAGAAAACAACCAAGCTCAAGGAGGCAACAGTTCAACCCTAAGCTACAAATATTCTCTTTTGTCCATATCTATTTTCCTGAGGTTTTTTTTGAATGTAAACAGGAGGAGACTTGTTTATTTTGTGAAAGTGGTGTAGTCTACCTCTGTTCATTATGCTTGGGAATAGCCTCAAGGACTCATAGTTTGGGAATCTACCAAGAAGACAGGAGATGCATAATTTTGAAAATTAATTAATTAATTAAATCAAAATGTTCACAATAGGTCCGGACATTGGGATCAAGGGTCATTAAAGTCAAACTCAATATATGGTGACCTCATCATACAACTATGCATTTTTCATGTAGGATTTAGTGATAAGTTAACCTGTGAGGTTAAGGTCTAGCACTTCTTAGTTCCTTCTTGGAGTGATTGTAAAGTAGAAAAAAAAATTACTTTTACTGAGAACTTTATGCAAGAATCATAAGTATTGCACAAAAGTAAATTAAGGAATGATGCGCAATATAACAATTAGCACACTTTGATACTATATGCCAATTTACAAATTCTAAAGCTTATATTTCATAATAATCCCACATCAATATATACATAATCTTATCCACTCTAGAGTTCAGCTAGTTGGGAATGTGGGGGGAGAGGTCGAAGACAATGTTGCATTCACTTCACAAAGAATAGCTAATCACAACATGATTTGGAGATGGTGTCTTTCATATGTAAACCCGTGGCACAATGTATATGTGCTTAACAGAGGAAGCTGAACAAGCATACCCTGTTATGGCTGCAGGCAGAAATATTTAGGGTGTTTGAAACAATATATAAATTGACCAGAGTGTTTTGCCTAATATTTTTCATCTTTTGAACTCTTGCAGGCCTTCTACTTGAATTTGCTATCTGTGTTTTGGGCCTGAAATTTGGCTTCTTCGATCCACTGTTTGACATCAGCAACCTACACAGGAGTTGTGAGTAATTCACAAAGACAAAGGCCTCTAGCCTTCCTTTCCTGAAAAGCCAGCATGTATGACTGGGTGATGCAACATCAGAATGGCTGACAAATTGTCTTTTCAAGCATGGTCTACTGGCAAACTTTCCTTTGTTAATTGGCTTTCGGTGGTTGCATGGTTATTCTTGGGATATGTTGACTCCAATACGAAAATTTCAGCATTTCATCCAAATCCATTCCAGATGTAAACAGGGATACACAAAGGAGGAAATCCTGTGATTTAGGATGGGGGTAACATTGGATGCGAAAAACTGAGTTTCTGCCAAAAAAACAAAAATCAATATAAAATAGCTTCGAATCTATTTTATCAATCCATGAGCAATGGTATGAATGACTTTATTTCAAGTTCCCTAAACCTTGGAAGCTATAACTGTGTGCCTGGTCATCTAGCCTTATAGTACCATCCTGCATGAGTAACTTGCTACTCACACCAAAGATTAAACCTCTACAAGTGTTTGAATTTAAATTTATTCCTTATCAAGAATCAAAGGTTTTATGCTTTATGCCAGCGCTCATATAAGCCCTGTATCTGGTAATTGTGATAGTTTATTATTTTAAAATGTGTTAGCTAGGGTTAGATGTTAGGGCTGATCAGTCAGTTTGGGTGAGAAAGATACCATCAAGAGAAGTTAAAGAGTTGTAACTCCACCCTTGGATAAGACATTCAACAAAGTATCTGACCTCCTGAACTGTTTCAGCTACTCTTGTTGGACGACATGATTTCCTTCCACTTAATATCATAGACAGAGCCAATAGATCCTAGTTCACAGAGCATAAATATTGAAAATATCAGACATATACTTGTTAAGCCTGTGTTCCCCAACCAGGGTTAAGGAGACAAGCTAAACAGAATGTGCAGCGTTAGTCAGATAGGCATACAGATAAATGTGTGAGATAAAGATTGTATGTTAGCTAACATACAGTAAAAATAACAGATACGCTTGTGCTATCAAAATATAGTTTATTCCATTTAGAGTTTATAGCATAGTCAAAATAACAGTCCATTAGTCATGTATCATTTTAGTCAGTCCATTCAAGGTTATTCAATAAGCAAAGTCCGTGTAGAATATCCAATGTC
The DNA here is from genome assembly GCA_033807585.1 of Hydrophis major. Taxonomy (NCBI): domain Eukaryota; kingdom Metazoa; phylum Chordata; class Lepidosauria; order Squamata; family Elapidae; genus Hydrophis; species Hydrophis major. The sequence continues at coordinate 112,011,283 of CM066328.1, read as the reverse complement.
AGTTCACTTACAATAAATCAGTCCTTTCTCTCTCCTGTTCCAGTAGGGAAAAACGCAGTCTTTCAATCCATGCAGTAATTAGGGATCATCAAGCCAGAGAGAGAGAGCTGCCGTTGTCTCGCTTCTTTTATGGTGCTATTACAACCACTCCCTTAATTACATTCCTACAGTTAAAGTTGCAGACACTTTAACTAACAAACCATGATAACATATTTATTATTTTACCTAAATCAGTTAGGGTAAATAATGTTATCCCTAACATTCTCCCCTTTTAGGAAATAATAATACTATAACTATTTACATCTTTAAATCATATTTGTTACAACTCTCTTTAAACTTAATTACTCCTTGAGCTTTTGTAAATTGGTCTGCAATGTTTTCTTCTGTCATGCAGTATTCCAATTTAATTAGCCCATTCTTTACAGATTCTCTAACATTTAAGTATCTTAAATCAGTATGCTTTGATCTAGTTTTTACAGCAATACTAGTAGCTAACTTTATGGCTGCTTGGTTGTCCTCGTACACAATAATGGAATCTTTAACAGTTATACCCATGTCGAATAATAACTGTTTGTACAAAATTAAGTCAGTGCATAGTAATGACAGACATGAAAATTCTGCTTCCATCATGGACAAGCTGATATGCTGTTGTCTGATTGACCTCCACCCTATTAGTGTATAACCAAATAATATGGCCATCCCAGAGGTTGATTTTCTAGTGTTTATGTCAGTTGCAAAACTTGCATCTGCATAGGCACTAAGACTCAAATCACCCTTTGGTTCTATATACAATGCATGGTTCATTGTTCCTTTAAGATATCTTAAAATTCTCTTTAATGATTGCCAATGACATTGATGTGGATCTGAATTAAAACGTGCCAGCTGATTAACACTATAAGCTATATCTGTCCTTGACCAATTGCTTACATATGATAAGCTACCAATCAAAGATTGATACATAGATTTATCAAATTTGGGACTTTGATCATCAGTTTTGCAAACTTCCTGACTCAGTGGAGTCTTTGCCGGTTTACAAAGTTCCATTTTATACGTTTTAATTAATTGGCAAATTTTATCTTCTTGAGATATCTTAAATCCATTTTTTGTTTTGTTAATTGTCAATCCTAGATACCTTTTAATTTCACCTAAATGCTTTAATTTTATCTTTTTAGTTAATAATGATATAATCTCATTAGTTTCATTACTAGTCTTAGTTATCAAAGCAATATCATCTGTAAATAATAACAATAATGGCACCGTTCTATTATTTTCTCTTTTAAACACACATGGATCTGCTAAACCAGATTTAAAACCTATATTGTTTAATTCTTTCACAATATGTTGATTCCAATCAAAGCCAGATTGTTTCAACCTGTAAAGACTCTTTTTGAGTTTCCAACAATCATTGCTATTTACTTTATTGTCTTTTTAAATAATTGGCTTTTTCAAATATATAATGTGCTGCAATGGTGCATGCAAATAAGCAGTTTCTACATCTAAATGGTTAATGACATAGTTTTTCTTAGCTGCCCACACTAAAGCTGCTCTCAAAGATGTTGCTTTAAGACTTGGTGCGAAAACTTCATCGTAATCAGATGCAGTTTGATTAAATCCTTGAGCTACCAACCTAGCTTTATGGGTAACAGTCCCATCATTTCCAGTTTTTAATTTAAATATCCATTTGCACCCAATGGATTTTTCTCCTGGAGGTAATTTGGCATCTTCATATACTTTCATTACCTTAAATGAATTTAGTTCTTTTTCCATTGCCTTTTGCCAATTCTCCTGATCCTTAGCAGGATACATCCTAAGTTCATCTACATTAGTTGGAACTTTAGTTACTTGGCAAACTATACTTGCTTGATACCTATCAGGTGGTCTAGTTACACGTGTAGTACGTCTAGGTATTACAGGACTTACAGGTGGACTTTCATTTATTAACTCTTCTTTTTTTTTTCAAACAAATTTTATTAATTTTACAGAAAACACAATACACAAACATACAAAACACAAAACATAAACAAAACTAAAAGATCTTTTCTGAAGGTTGTCTGATCCCGGGTTGAAACTCTTCACACAGACACAAATTCAAACATCATATTCACTTTATATATCCTTCCATATCTTATCATTTTCTTTTATATATATATATACATATATAAACCATTTTTATCAATTTTATAAAAACAATGCACAAAGAATCAAGGCATAACAGCTTATAAATTCTTTTCTAAGAAAAATAATAAAAGAAGAAAACCAATAGAACATAACAATTCCAAATTATAGTATCAATACTTTATCTATTTAACTTCATATCTTATCCCAGCTTCTCCGTTTCATCCAAATTATTTCTTGTTAATTAAAATTTTATTGCCTTTTATCAATATACAAAATCCCAAAAAAAACCATAACAAAACCTTTATATATCCTTTCATATCTTATTACCATTTTCAATAACATTCTTTGTCTGTTCTATTTCCAACTATCCATTCATCTTTTTTCTTTTACTATACTTCTCCAAAACACCAATTGGAGTAACGTCTATAACTCATTACCCTAACTTAAAAGTACTTCATATAACAATTTTTCTTGGGATTCTGTTTAATAGATTCTAAAATTACACAATGAATTTTATACTCTAAATACACATATAAAAAACACAATCTTATGTACCCTCCAGAATCCCTCTTTTATCCTAAATTAAATTCACCCATTGTCTCTGAATAAACTTTTTTTCTTTAGATCTTGCTTCCCCCCATTGAGGCTTCTCCTCCCCCCCCCTTTCTCTCTTGCTTATTCTTCTCCTTGCCCTTTTTACCCCTTTGTCTCTCCTCCTCCCTTTTCTTACTCCCTTTCCATTGCTTTCTAACGTTGCCTCCACCTTTCCGCTCATTTTTCTCTTCTTTGGTTGTTTTTATAATTCTTAAAATCCCCTTTTTCTTATCCTTTTTCTCCTCCTCCCTGGAAAGAACCCATTGTTCATCAAAGATGGCTTCTTCTTCCTCTTCTTCTTTGTCCCAGTCCTTCTGCTGCGTTGTCAACTTTTCATAAGTACATAACGCCATTTCTAAAAATTGAAACAAAGTGCCCAAAGTATCTTCCTTTTTATATTTTTGACATTCAGTCTTTAGTTCATCCACAAGCGATGCCATCATGAAAAGAGAAACTTTTCCCAAAACAACCACAAATATTTTTAATCAAAAATAATTCAAAAAAAAAATTCCAAAAATTAATACTTTTCTTCCTTCTTCTCTTTCTCTTTCTGGGGTTAATGTTTAATCAAAGAGGTCCAATTACCATAGACCTTTCTTTGGGATTCTAGGCAATCTCCTCCTTTTTCAGCTTCTGCTCCAATTTTTTTCCCACTCCCTTCCCACTTGCAACATCAATTTTAAATAATCAGAAATCCATACCTCTAATAAGAGTTTTCCAATTTCTTAAGTTTTTCAATGTCCAGGAACTCTTTTGTCCCTTAGCTTCAACTTTCAGAATAATTCACCTTCAATTTCCAATATATCCAAACATATCTGCTGTTTCCATGGGGTGGGAGAGTGAAGAAAAAAAAAGTTCCCTTTAACATTAACTCTTCTTGATTATCTAACTCTTCCTGATCAACTGTTTCTTCTTGTTCTGATCCTATTTGTTCTTCGTGGACTTCTTTAATTGGACTCTTCTTATAACTAGTCTGTTCTTTCTGCCTTTTGTAGGGTTCAATAATTACATCATTATTTAAATGTTGCTCTAATCTATTCCATCCTACATGTTCTAGGAATTTTGCACTAGCACTGGTGTAAATTCCAGATGTCCCTGGTTCCCAGAATCTATAAGATCTATGATTAGATTCATATCCTACAAAAAATAATCTTTTAGCTCTATGCTGTCCTTTGTGTCTGAGTTGTGAAGGGATAAGCACCCATGCTGGTGCTCCAAATGTGTCCATGTAACTTAAATCAGGTTTTGTACCATGCCACAGTGTGAATGGTAATTCACCTGTTGTTGAATTAACAACATTATTTAATATATGATTACCACACATTATTGCTTCTCCCCATAAACTGTCAGGTAATCCTGAATCAGACATCATAGTACGTGTCATTGATTGTAATGTTTGGCCTCGTCTCTCTATAAAGGCATTATGTTGTGGCCTATATGGTGCAGACTTTTTATGTTGAATACCTAACATTCTAAGTCTATTCTGGAATTTATTATTTGTAAATTCTGTACCATTATCTGTTATAAGATTTACTAATTTCTTTTTAGTTTTCCTTTCTGCAAATTTTATCCAATTAAAGAGATTTAGATACGTTTCAGTTTTGCTCTTCATTAAATAGCAAAACCCATATCTAGAATAGTGGTCCATTATACTTAGTATGTATCAAGCACCTCCTACACTTGTTTTTTTTGGACCTATTAAATCTGCAAATACTACCTCTAAAGGCTCTTTGGTAGTAAATCCATCAACTCTATTTGCCGGTATGACCTACTTTTGCTTTGATTACAAGCAAAACATTGCAAATACTTATTACAAGGTTTCAAACTTATTCCTTTAGATAATTGAACAGTTTTCTTAAGCATTTTAAAATTTAAATGCCCTAGCCATCAGTGTAACAAGTGAATACATTCATCATGAGGTTTCTTATTATCATAAACCATGTTAGCCACCTCTAAACCATTATCATTTAACACATATAATTCACCTCTTAAAGATGCAGTAATTTTCTTATCTTCTTTCTCAATCATGCAGTTATCTCCGTTAAAGGTAACTACATATCCTAGTTTAACCAAAATTCTAACTGAAATTAAATTAAACTTAAGTTGTGGTACATGTAACATTTTTACATTCTCTTTTATGAAAGAACAATATGCTATACCTTGACCTTTAGCTTTCAGTTTCCAGCCATTGGCTAATGATATATGCTGTGTACTCTTGGACATTTTAATAAAAATTTTGTTATCATTTGTTATACAGTGGGATGCTCCACTGTCAACCACCCATAAAATATTTTTTTACAGCTCCATTAATATACATGGCTAACTCTAAATTTTTATTTATCTTTTGATGACTTTTAGTATTCTGGCCAGCGTTCTGGAGCTTTGCTTTTTTACAAAATCTTGCCAAATGTCATCTTCCTCCACAATTAAAACATTTTTTAATTGTGTATGCAGTAGGAGATTCATTATCTTCTTTTTGAGGTTGCTCCCTCCTTAACTGATCTCTTTCAAGTCTTCTTCTTGCCTCTTCAATCAATCTGCCAGTTATATCAGTTAAAGTTAAACTTTCATTAGGCAAAACTTCAAGGGAAGTGACATAGTTATCATAACTTTCGTTTAGTGATGATAGAATTATGTAGACTTGGTGTAGTTCAGAGAAAATAAGCTCTTTCTCGTGCAGTTCTTGAAAAATGCTTTGCATAGTTTTCAAATGACTAAGCATATCACCATTCGTCTGGAGATGCATCTTGAAAAGCTTCCGTGTAAGATTTATGTGAGCACCAATGTTATCTCGGACATAAATCCTCTTCAGCTTCTGCCAACACCCAACAGCCGTTTGTTCTCCGCGGATATGAACAAGTTGCTGGTCAGACAGTGTTAGTCCTATTATTGAAAGAGCTTGTTCATGTTTCTGCTTGAAGTCATTTATTTTTTATCAATCTTCCTCAATCTCTGGATCCCATTCCTCTATGTTTGGTGGGTTTTCAATTATGTTCCACAGACCTTCTCTTCGTAGAAGTAGACTACATTTCATAGACCATGATACATAGTTTGTTCCATCAAGCTTGGATATAAGGGACAAACTTTGTAGATTGACTTGTGCCATGTTTTCTATATATGGATATAAAACTATAATTAATAAAACACAGCTGTCTGTTTACTGTAACGTATGACAACACAAACTCTCACTTTTTACATAAATCTGTTTTATCCTAGTTAAACTGACTTTGCAGCCTCTGGGTCTATAACCAGTGTTAAGCCTGGGCCCATAACCAGTGTTAAGCCTGTGTTCCCCAACCAGGGTTAAGGAGACAAGCTAAACAGAATGTGCAGCGTTAGTCAGATAGGCATACAGATAAATGTGTGAGATAAAGTTTGTATGTTAGTTAACATACAGTAAAAATAGCAGATACGCTTGTGGTATCAAAATATAGTTTATTCCATTTAGAGTTTATAGCATAGTCAAAATAACAGTCCATTAGTCATGTATCATTTTAGTCAGTCCATTCAAGATTATTCAATTAGCAAAGTCCGTGTAGAATATCCAATGTCAGTTCACTTACAATAAATCAGTCCTTTCTCTCTCCCGTTCCAGTAGGGAAAAACGCAGTCTTTCAATCCATGCAGTAATTAGGGTTCATCAAGCCAGAGAGAGAGAGAGCTGCCATTGTCTCGCTTCTTTTATGGTGCTATTACAACCACTCCCTTTATTACGTTCCTACAGTTAAAGTTGCAGACACTTTAACTAACAAACCATGATAACATATTTATTATTTTACCTAAACCAGTTAGGGTAAACAATGTTATCCCTAATAATTGGAGCCATTATTCTATTCAGGTTAAAGAAATAAACAAGTTATCTGTCTTCTATCCTGAAATAGTCATCAATGTGTCTGCTGTTAGGATTTTTTTTATTTTTATTACTGATACAAACATTAAAAAAAAAAAAACCTCTCTGCCTGAAGGAAATGTCTTTGTCCTTTAGAATATGACTTGGTAATTTATTCAAATAAGGCGGTGTAGTCATTTTGAATTAGCACATGGCAGAACATCCTGATAAAATAAAGTCAGTTTTAATTTTAAACAACCTTTAATATTTGTAGAAGTAAATATGCTTTAATTTATTAGCAATTTAGAAGTAATGGGAATTGTCCGAAATTTTAATTCCTCTCAATTTAGTTCACTCATACTGCTTGTCAAACAGTCAAGTGATAGGATATGTAAAGTACTGCTAATTGTTTCGGCACAAGACAGTGCTTCAATGGGAAAGAAGAGAATGAAACACTAATGAAATTTTCTGATCAGAACAGAATAAGAATTGTGGGAACAGACGAGGGTGGCAAGGGCTTTAATTATTAAACCCTCAAATTCTTCAAAAGCTCCTTCGCTCAAATGCACAAAACTACAGATTTCAGAATAATCTTACTTAACAATTGACAGTTTATCAAACCAAAACAATGTTTGTGGTATTTTTCAGATGATTAACCTGAGTTCATATGACACAGTCAGCAACCATGAAGGTGCCTATGTGATAGACATGTATTTTTATACAGAATACACATAGAGCAACTCAGAAATGTAACACAGCCTGCCAATTTGTAAATATTGATTCCTGGACTAAATTACCAAATCTTAGCTGTCTTTTCCAATTGAATTGGTCTGTGGAGAGCATGAGTCATCTTTGCATTGAATTAAATAAAGCTCCCTCCATATGTCTCAATGTTTATGTTTGAATCATTTGATTCTTACTTATGAGATAAGACAGAGATATAGCAAGAGGTTTCTCCACTTTATTTTTTCACCTTTAGTTTCCAAATTAAAAATCATAACACAAGTTATATCAATATTTAACTAATTAAATTTGAAAAGATAATTAGATCAGAAAGTACAAATTCTAGATACTAGATATAATATTAAAATACCTCCTTATTAATTCACTTATTAGCTTAAGCTACAAGGGCATGCTTTCTATATATTTTCCAAAAGCTGCTGAAATTGAAAAGGGTTGAAATAATCATAATATTTTCATGACTTCTTCGTCCATCTGAGAGTGTCTTTTTTTAAGTATGTAAATTTAATACATGTCCTACCATTAATTGGACATACTTTATCTTAACCAAATATCATTTTATTAACTTGGTACAGTTTGTTCTAAACTGCCTAGCATTCATTCAAAATGTGGTGTCCAATTTGGTGAGGTCTTTGGGAGAGAATACAACAAAGAACAAACAAACACAAATGGTAGCATGGAAAACAAGTCCTCTAAATACAATGAAATATTCCTTAATTCTAAGGAAATGTAGGCATCCATAGAGTAGCTTATTACTTCCTGATTAGTATAGCCCATCTCTTCCAGGAGACAAATAATCAACTGATAACAAGATGAAGCTGTTACCTATTTCTCTGCTTTATCTGGCAAGCAGCTTGAATCCTAATTATATTTTCTTGGTTCTTAGTTTGTATACACTGAATCAGTTCTCTGAATTACAAATAAAATTGAGCAGGGAAAAGCTGAAAGGGCTGTCACGTAGACCATACTGAACAGCCGGAGGAAAGAGAGAATATAAATCTATATAAATATTAATCATAATGTATTATCATAAATGAAGGCAAATATATGTATCCTAGGATAATGTTACAGTATCCAATCTGAGCTAGTCACCAGGAGACCAATTTAGTGACCAACCCAGATTGTACCCTGCATTATGTACTGTATTTAGATTGCAAGCCCCATATTGTAATTGTCTAGAAACATCCTATTGATCTTAAGGAATTCTACTTCTGAGGATGTATTCATAGGATTTCATGGTAAAAATATATCCAGTAGTCCAAAAAAAATCATTACAAGCACCACAGAGATTGTAGTTTTCTTTCTGTTATAGAGGAAGACTAATTATGGCAAGCTCCTCATGTGGTAAGGACAGAAAGAAAACATTTCATGCTCATTTATTTAGGAATCTAATAATAGGTCAACCCATTTTCTGTGAACTTTCTCATTATTTGCATAATACTGCAACACCCTCTTTTACTGACATTAAGCAACTTGGTCATTTCTCATCCTATAGTCCCACTTCAGTTTAGAGTTTTTTGTTTTTCTTTTGTTATCAGCCTCCTTTCATCTCTATGGAAACACTTCCTTTTTTCTCCCCAGCCCTTTCCCCTCACCTAAATTGTACACACACCCCGCCAAAAAAATAGGTGTTTTTTTTAAAAAAAAACAAAACAGATTGGTTCAAGACCTCTAGAATCCAATTTAGTGTGACAATCAGAATCTGTCTTTTTGAAATTTTATTTATACCTTGAGAATTGCTGGAATAATAACAATAACAATAGCTTGGAGACCTCAGAATAGAAGAGAAGATAAAATCGCAAAATACAAAGACCACAAACAAAAGTAGAATGACTGTGGCAAAAGAAAGTGAAGATACCATAGTATCAATAGTTAGAGGCTCCTTGGGTGCAATCTTAGGGCACTGCTTGAACACCATCACAGCATTGACAAAATCATCATCAATCAAAGGCAGTTTTACTTGGAACAATTTATATCTTTGACACCATCAAACAACAATATCAAATAACAAGATCTGCCTATCCCATGGGAAGGACTCACTATGTGGCTAAAAATGCTAAATCCAGTATAAACAATCATAACAACAAAAATACAACAATGACAGTATCTCTGAGGCAACAAATTGATAATCTCTAGATTAGGTAAATCTTTAGTTTTCCTTTTCGTTCACATTTTATGATGTTGCAAGCAAAAAAATCAAAAAACATGTACAGTACCTCCCATTTTTTAAAGCACAATAAAAAATCCATACATTACAAATCTATCAAATGAACATTATACTTTCAAACCAGAATTTCTGACAGTGTATTATAGTATACTACCAGGTTCCTTTATTATCTAGTTCATATTTGGAACAGGATAACAAAGAATATCAGTATCAAAACAGAGTCCTCTCTCCCATCATTTATATTAGAGAAGTTTCTTGCACTATGGACGAAATTCCATGTTAAAGAATATTTCTAGGACTTTCATTTTTTGCTTTCATTTTTTGCTCTGCACATTTCTAAGGGATTCCATTTACATGCCATTTCTAGAGAACTTTTCCTTCCTTTTCAGCCCCATGTTTTAACTTGAGTATTTATAATAAATATAGATCTACCTATCTTAGTCTGTAACTTTTATATTATTTAATAATGGTGGAACTGTCTACCTCCCCTCATGTCCTATGGTTGATAATACAAGTACCTTCCTTCAGCAGTGGGGATCAAACCCTGAAATTGCCACAAACCTCTTCCCTTCACCTCTAAAACAACCTTTTGGTTTTTAATTACTCCTGCAAGTGAGAGCAATCAGAGGATCCTTCTGTGACATTTTCAAGTTTTCTGTCTGCTCCACTTACAGGAAACAAATGGGTTTACTCAGCTCCATCTAGATTGAGTTTTTCATGAAGTCATTACTTCTGTCACAGGGGCTATTTTCAAATTGAAAAATCTGAAACAATAAATGATGGTGAAGCAGTTAATAACTGTTAAGAAATCACATTTGGAAAATTGCATTTAAGCAATAACCTTTCTCCCTGTAATTAAATGACAGAAAGGTCCTGGTTTTAATTAAGTCAGCAATTTATAGTTATGAAGCTATACTTCACTATGCAGATTAGAAGATGATAGGTCACAGAACACCCTGAGTGCATTTTTAGCAGAGCTGATCTGGTAATTACTCCACTGTTCAATGGTGACCACATTGAACCGTATCTCTAGATTAAACAATTTTCTTTTCCCTGCTCCATGATGTATAACTAGGATGAGTAAATGTATCACTAAGACGGCACCAAGCATCTTTAAATTAAAATGGATTTTAAATGAGGGGGCATGAGAGAAAGAAGTAATGTTTGAAGAGCAACGGTAGAAATGAATGGGCCACTAGGCAAGGCCTGCGAGCTGAGAATATATCATTGTTTTACAGAGCTCTCAATCTTGCACCAGAATATTTAGGGTAGATTTATGAGGAAGTAAAATGCTAATGTTAGTGTATTTATAAACATATGATGGGGATTTCATTTATAATTTATTCCCTGGCTCTGCATTATGCAGCCTATGAAAGAAAATGAAATGCTATGTTGGACACCAAAAGAGTTCATTAATATAGCCTTCACATTTTATTTAACTAAGACCCCAGCTTGGATTACACACTGATTATTACATTGTGATGTATGCATATATGTATACACATTGTGTCTGGTTGCTATGGCCTTTTGCTAAATGCTTCAGCTGAATTTTGGCAGCATACAGTTGTCTGATATATGGTTTCCTGGTCAATAGGTAAAGGAACAATGTCCTTCTTGCAAAAAAAAAAAAAGTACACAGACATTGGATATTAATTTGATATGTTTGTTCTGCTAAGTTACCTTCATGGAAGGAAAAGCCAAGCTGGTCACTAAATTTCTCTTCATGTTAACAACAACAAGAACAACATTAACAAAAACATTTTAGCTGTGGGATCATACAGGACATTATGGGAAAAGCTGTTTGCAAAAAACATGTTCACACATAAGACAAAAATATTGTAAAGCATATTGCTCTATGTGTTCTCTAAGTATTGGGAATAGCACCCAAAAAAGGAAAAAGAAGATTATTGCTGACAAAGTCCCAAGGGCCAATCCACATTGTTATGGGTCAGTATATGAAATGTGCAAAATTGTTTGATGATATTTATGGAAATGTGTTTGCCTAGGTCTATATTGTCCAGATTTTGTAAGGTTTACTGGAGTTCATCAAAAGCAGCGTTGAAGTTGAGCAGAACAAGCAAAATTCCGAAGAGTGAATCTTTAGGACTCTTGCAATTCAATTGGTAATCTTTTATGCTTTTAGCTTTGGCTGCTTTTCTCCAGAACTGTTAAAATTCTTTCTTTCAATAAACAATTTATTTAAAATACTTTCATTTAAGATTCTTTTCTTTCATTACTGGGGAAAGCCTGCTTTGAATTGAGCTCAGTTCAGACCTCATGGACACTTCTATGTAATTTTCTTGGCACCAATAAGGATGCGGTTTGCCAGGGCCACTTCTGGAACTTTTAAAAAAAAAAACTCCCATTTGATTTCCTGATATTCTCTTATTCAGGTATTCACCAGAGGCTCTACTTAGCTTTTTGAGGTCAGCCAACGGGAAGCAAAGTGAGATAAATAATGAAAGGAGCATCCTGACATCATTACACAATGAAGTAACTTAGATTTTTGGATTAGGAGACATGAAATAATCCCATAATTGTATCATTTGTTCAATGATATCATGAAGGCATGTCATTATTTTGAAATAATCTGAATAGGCACAAGGAATGGGGCAAGGAAAAGGATCAAAATGTTGAAGTGTGTTCCTTCCAAGGATAGTAGGAATCTGTCTCAGATTCAATATATACTGCATATCAATAAACACACAATTCTACTTCTTCTTTTTGATGTACACACAATATATACTACACCGATTGTATTGCCATGTTTAGTTATAATTCAAAATCAAGGACCCAATCCTTTTTAAAAAATATTGGACAAAGGTAAGCAAAAAGGCTAAACCAAAAGATGCAACATTGTCTTCTCGGTTTATAAAAAGATACAAGCATATTCTGTATTCTGGCTCAGGAGGTATTTTAACTACCCAGTAGGAAATAGATGAATGCACATTTATGCAATGAAATGGTAAAAAATGGGGGGGGGGGATCTAAATGCTTCTGAAATTTTAATTTACAAGGATTCTTTGAATATTTCTAAGCTTACAAAATGTTGTATTTGCAGTTGGGAAAGAAATTAATTATCACTCCTATAATATGATTGTAATTTAAAAATTCCTTGCAGTTAATTTTCAGTTGAAACTGCATACCCTTATTTGCAGGGGTGGGATTCAATTTTTTTAACAATCAGTTCTGTGGGCGTGGCTTAGTTGGTGGGCATAGCTTGGTGGTAATGTGACTGGCTGGGCATGGCTAACTCAACATCACTCTCATCGAGGCACGCATCTCCTTGCCTGGCCTCCCGTGACTGTGGGGATGCTGCAACAGTCGTAAGTGTGAAAAATGGTCATAAGTCACTTTTTTCAGTGACAAGCAAAGTACCAGCAAAGGAGGGGAAAAAAACTCCAGATGAGTTCTTGAGACAGGAAGTCTAGTCCTGCAAAAATGTAATAAGGGTTAACGGAGAGGCAGTTTCTGTAAGCAACACCAGAATGTTTCCTTCCTGCCTTCCTTACAGGATTAGGCCAGTAATTTCTTCTAACAACTGGTACTCCAAACTGCTTAGATTGTTAACAACCAGTTCTAGCAAATAGGTGAGAACCTGTAGAATCGCACCCCTGCTTATTTGTAATGAGGTTAGTAGAAACTGAAAGAAATTCTTTGCAAACTCCTTTCATCAAAAGTGTATTGTTCTAGAATTCAGTGCCATTTTATTTCATGTGAGCTTGTAAGGAAAATTGACTTTGGGGATATAGTGAACAAGGGCTGAAAAATAATGATTTGAAGTGAATGTGTTTACTTTCAATGGTTTATGAAATGTTAGTGCATTCACTATTCCACTGCCTCTTCCATACGCATGTATTGGGGAAATATATATTTTTTTTTATCTCTTTCCTCTCTATTCCCTCTTTTTTGGGGAGAGAGTCCACAATCTCTCTAGTTGTGGAATATTTTTTTAAATTTGATCAATAATTTGTTGGCATTTTCAATACTACCACATTTGAGCTTATTTTCTGTCATGCTGATGGACAGATAGATACATAGAGTCCAATTCTCCTTATGGAATTTTCCCTAATATTTTGGGAAAATAGAAAACCTTGAAAAAATAGAAAGCCTTACACTACATATTTATTTATTTATTTGGAAAATTTATATTGCTTCCTACTCGTGACTCAAGGCAGCTTACAGAAAATAAAATAAAAAAATATGAAATAAAAATAAAAAATAAAAATAACAAAATAATAATTCCCCACCCCTCAACCTGGCAACAATACACTCTTATACCAGTCATTTAATGGGCTCTGTCCGTGCAGGCCTGCTGGCAGAACCACATCTTCAGGGCCTTCCGAAAGAGTGTCAGAGTGGGGACCAGTCTAATTTCTGGAGAGATTATGTTCCAGAGGGAGGGAGCCACCTTGGAGAAGGCCCTTCTTCTGGGTCCTGCCAGATGTATCTCCTTAGAGGACTGGACCCACAACATTCCTTGCCTCCTTGCTGTAATGGGATGGGTGGATGTGACCAGCAAGAGATGGTCCCTGTTATGAAGGGCTTTAAAAATGACAACCAGCACCTTGAATTGCACCCAGAAGCAAATCAGCAACAATGCAGCTCCTGAAGGAGAGGTGACAAACAGGATGATATATTTGTTCAGAATGAAGACTTACAGAATAGTTAGCAAGAAGAAATCTTCAGGATGAACAATGAAAATAAAGACAATAAGAGTAAATCAGAAAAGTACTCCATGCCTCTTATAATTTCAACAATATACAAAATGTAGTTTCAGAATTAAAATAAAAGTTATTTTACTACTCATGAGGATATGTAAATAGGATGAAATTAATAAAGGAGTAATATAAACAAGTTTCACTCAACATGGGAATGAAAATATTGTTTTATCTTACAGACTTCCAAAAATGTTCCTATAATAATGGATGTAAAATACTTTGACTCACCATCATTAAAAGAAAAGAAAATCCTCTGTTTTGGTACGTGAAGTCTTACAGAATTCAATATATTCAAATAGACATTTTGATGGCAATATCTGCATACTCTGTTAGGAGGTGTAAAAAAATAAGATGGTCACTATGATATATATTCTAAAAACAGGTGAGGCTTCGGTTGAGTCCTGCCACCATCTTCCATTTTTAACCCCTACACCCACCTGCTGCCGCCAATGTAATAAGTGGTTCTGAGTGATGAAGGTAAACTTTTGGGAAGCCCTGTCCTAGAGGGACAGATGGAAGCATTATGAAGCATCTGGAGGGACCAGAAGAGGTATTAGGGAATGAAGGAATACTAAGTAAAGGTGATAAGGAATGAAGAAGGACAAATATATCTGAGCTTTTGCATCTCTTGCTGATTTTGTTTGTTTTATCCAGTTCTGGTTCAGGACAGTGAATTTCTTTTGCTTGTTATGCTGTGGTGTGTGTTTGTCTGCATTATGCATATGCTTTGGTCTGGCAGAGGGGGAGGTTTCTGGGTGGAGACAGTATCAATGTGGTGTGAGTGGGTAGCTAATTTGCTTGTTTGACTCTAATAAAGACAGCTTTTTTATTGCTGCAGTAATGGCTGGGTAGAGCTATAAGACGCTATAAATCACTAGAGAGGAAATGATTATCTTCCTCTGCATCACCAGTTTGTCTTCTATAAAATGACTATTTTGATGTGGCGGTTTGAGGAGACAAATATGCAGTTGGGCTTTTGTGGCAGAGATATCCCTCCTTAGCTTCTACTCATTTTGTGGCCACCCTTCTCTTGATTGTGAGACTCATCAATAAAGACTAGTGCAGAAATATAAAATAATTATTTCAGAAAACTGGTTTTGTGTTTTGTAATTCAGATATCATGACCACCATAGAATTAAATTCTTGATCAAATTGCCTTTCTTTTAACCTTTTGGAAAATAAAGTTTACCTGCCTATTATTGATGTCCTTGTGAATGGCCAGCCCTTACCCTAATGACAGTGCATGTCTATATACTGCTAAAATTCTTGTTCTCATTACCATTAACTTGGAAAAATGGTGCATCACAGGACAACAGTTTTGGATCAAGGTACTTCAAATGGCTAATGTACAGAGTGTCAATATTTTGCAACCGATGACTCCCAAAAAGGGAATGAAATTTGGGGAGATTGTGGCCACTTCAGCCTGCTCCTGTGGCTGGGCTACTGCTGTGGTCCATGTGATGATCATTCTGAACATTCTGTGACACTAATTGTGGCACTAAAACATTAATTACTGTGAAAGTTCCTAAATACAAACAATACTCACCTTCAGTAACAAGACCGCAACAAAGAAAGAGTGAGGCAAAATGTACAACTTGCATGATGTAATATCTGTGCTGACGATGCATTGACCAAAGTCTGCCCTTATTGTCTTGTGTTCCTATTCCCCAAAGAAACTGCCAATTTCTGCTTTATGAAGAGAAAGATCAGGATAGGCAATTTGCAACTTCTATCTAATGAGTTCCTCGATGAACCTATTGCAAATGAATTCAGAAAGAATATCAGACAATACCACTACCTCTGCCTAATAACATTCTTTGATATCAGAGAAGTACTTCCAATGAAGAATGAATGGAATCCTTCTTTAATTATTCAAGGGCAAATGCATCATTGCGTTGGACATTTAATGCCAGACACCAATCATTAACACAAATTTATTGAAATTTCTCCCTCCCTCCCTCTCGTCAACAATCTCACATTGAATTTCAACACTGTGGAATATATCCATTCTCAATTCTACAGTGTCCTGAGGAAGGAAGGAAGGAAGGAAGGAAGGAAGGAAGGAAGGAAGGAAGGAAGGAAGGAAGGAAGGAAGGAAGGAAGGAAGGAAGGAAGGAAGGAAGGAAGGAAGGAAGAGGGGGAGGGAGGGAGGATAGAATTAAGGAAGGAAAGAAGGTTTTTGATGCTTCCTGCCAGCTTCCCAAAAGGAAACTCAAGGTGAAGCTGGCAGGAAGTAGGAAGTTCCATCCACTCCCATTGCTTTTTTGCTCACCAGTGTTTATTCTGTTTCTCTGTTTAGGTAAGAAAATATCCCTGAAATGATAACCCAACAGAGTACAAGTTATCGAATATATTATGAAAGTTCTAGGGGAATGCCTTCAAAATTCTAACTATGCCCCTTGACCCTATAATGCTGGCTTTACCTCTTTCAAAACTTTCTAAGCTTCGACGTGTTGCTTAGCACAGAAACTTTACTTCTACCTGGCAATCCAATATCATCAATGAACACTACTCACTGACCCATATGAATGACCTATGGATTACTTTTCATTTTGTTTTAGCATTGTTGTTGCTTAATCAAGAGAACATCTGAACAGAATTTACACTACTGAGCTGGAATTCTGAAGTGGAAGATGATTACTTCTTGGACAATGTTTATTAAGTGTTAAAATCATTTTACAATTGTTGGATTATCTTGTTTCCAATTCTTCAGTAATTATTTAGAAATAGCAAAATATTGTAATAGACAACTGCTCCAGCAAAGGGCTATTTACAATGAAGTTTGCCTGGTTCATTGATATATGCTGAAGCATGCTTTTTGTTTGCTGTTAAGTTTGGAGCATGGGTGAGAAAGAATGGAGACGAGCCTGTGGAACGGTGAACTTCAACTCTTTATTTACATGGTGTGACAGCTCAAACTGAATGGCCGCTATAGCCTTCCTTATATAGGCAACCCAATAACTATTTAACCAATAACAACCCAGGAGCGCTAGCTCCGTTAACCAATACGAATGTCCCATTAATGGCCAATCAGATTCCCCTGAACGGGCCAATCCAATCCTGCCATTAACAGCCAATCAGAAGTGCAGGATCTGCACTTGACTCCAAGCTCAAGATAACTTTATTAAACCTTTATGCATTCACAACACCCCTTCCCCCTGGCTTCTGTTTACAGGGCGCAGTTACATAGTCCTTAAGGTAGGACGGTTGCTTTATTAGTCTGCTTGATTTTCGCTGTGCGTTTTGCATTTGGCTGCAATCTCGCTGAGGTAGATCGTTGTTTGGCGAAGGGGTTGCCTCTGGTTCAGAGTTCGCGTTTCCGTTGTCACCAATATCTTCGGCAACTCCCTGAAGTGAACCTACTCCCATCTCTGGTTCCAGTTCCCGTGTCTCTATTCCGCTACCATTCCCTTCAAACGGGTTTTCCTCTAGTTGGATTTCGTCTTCTTCTGTATCTCCCCCCCCCTCAGTTTGGTCATAAGGGAGTTCAGAAATGCCCGACCGGAGCCGTGATCGTAATTGATCGATATGGCGTTTCCATAGTCTATCGTCAAGCATTGTACAAGGTAGGATCTCAGGCCGGTCACACGGATTACTGTCGCCTCTACCCACAGCGGATCGCCTGATAGGTTTTTAGCGTACACCAAATTGTCTACCTGGAAGGTACAGCATCGGCTGCTGGATCCGAGCAGTTTTTCCGGTTCATAAGCTGGGTGTAACCGGTCGAGGTGGGAGTGGAGCTTTCGTCCCATTAGCAGTTCGGTGGGAGATTTGTTGGTGACGCTGTGAGGTGTGATGTGTTGTAGAAAAAGGATTTGGTTGATTTTTGTCGTCTATGTTATCGTAGTCTAATTTCTGCAAAGTTTTCTTAACAAACTGGACCATGCGCTCAGCCCTGCCATTGGTCGCAGGGTGCACAGGCGAGGTGAGCGCATGTCGGATGCCGTGGTCATCCAGGTACTGCTTGAAGGACAGTGCGGTAAATTGGGGCCTGTTGTCAGATACCAGAACGTCTGGTAATCCGTGGGTTGCAAACAGTCTTTCCAATCTTTTGATGACCGCTTCGGTGGTCGTGTTCGTCATGTGGTGAATCTCGAGCCAATTCGAGTAGGCGTCGATGGTTAGAAGAAAAGTGTGGCCTTTGGTCGGCCCAGCAAAGTCCAGGTGAATACGGGACCAGGGTCCCCGCGGTGTCTCCCATTCGGTTGGGATTGCTTTTGGTGGGGCGTTGCTCACTTCCTGGCATCTATGACAAGCTTTAACCCAATTTTTGATTTGCTTGTCGATGCCTGGCCACCATGTGTAGCTTTGTGTGAGGGCTTTCATTTGCACGATACCAGGGTGGCCATTGTGCAAGGTTCTCAGAACTGCTTGTTGGAGTCGTTCTGGGATAACGACTCTATCACCCCAGATGATACAGCCCTTTTGAGAGAACAACTCTGTTTGACGAGTCTTGAATGGTGCAAAGTCATCTGATAACTGGTCTAATGGCCATCCGCATTCTACCCAGCTTAGGACTTGCGCTAAGGTGGGGTCTCATCTGGTTTCTCTCACGATATCTCGGGCGGTTAATGGCGGTGCGTGGAGTGTCTCAATCTGTAACATGGTTACTGTTGGTGCGGGGTCATTGAGAATCTCTGGAAGCGGTGCTCGGCTCAATGCGTCAGCATGGGGAATAACTTTCCCCGGGCGGTATTGCAGCTGATAATTATAAGCAGCCAAGAATTCTGACCAGCGAGTCATCCTGGGGGATAATATGTAGGGAGTCGGCTTATCTCCGGCTATTATCCCCAATAATGGTTTGTGGTCAGTCACGATAGTAAAAGCCCGGCCATACACGTACTCGTGAAATCTTTTAATGGCAGATACAATTGCGAGGACTTCTTTATTGATTTGGCTATAATTTTGCTCAGTTTTTGAAAGCGTCTTTGAAAAATATGCAACAGTTACCATTAGGCAGTACATGGCTCAAAATGGCGCCCACTCCGAAAGGCGAAGCATCACATGTGATATTTAACGGCAGAGTCTCATTGTACTGCATGAGTACAGCGTCAGAAGTCAGTAGTTTTTTTACATTACAGAACGCCTGTTCTTCTTTATGACCCCATAACCAAATTGCTTTTTTGTCTAGTAAACGATGTAATGGTTCAGCGACAGTTGCTTTATGTGGTAGAAATACGTTATAAAAGTTGATAAGGCCTAGGAACGCCTGGAGATCAGCCTTGTTCCGAGGTCTGGGAGCGTTTTTTATTGCTCTCAATTTACTGTCAGTAGTGTGAATAGCCTGTCAATTAGATACCCTAAAAACTCGACATGATCTGTACACAGTTTATACTTATTCTTTTTCACTTTAAGACCGGTGTCTTGGAATTTCTGTGGAACTAGTTTTAAATGATCCCGTAAGATTTTTTTTGTAGGTGCAGCAATTAATACATCGTCAAAGTAGGGAACTACGCCTTTAATCCCTTGTAGTAGCCTCTCCAAAAGGCTCTGAAAAATTCCTGGGGCTACACTGACTCCGAATTGGAGCCGGGTACATTTAAAGGCACCTCAGTGCATCACAATCGTTTGTGCCTGTGCCGTCTTTTCATCAACAGGTAGTTGTTGATATGCCTGAGCTAAGTCTAGTTTAGCGAAGACTTTTCCGCCCCCCAGGGAATGGAGGAGGTGCTGCACCACCGGCACCGGATATGCATTTTGCTGTAGGGCGTGGTTCAGGGTGGCCCGATAGTCCCCACAAATTTGAATTGAACCATCCGGCTTAATTGGTGTTACGATTGGGGTCTCCCAGGGAGAGTGATCGGTTGACTCTAGCACCCCCTGAGCTATTAATTTATCGAGCTGTTCATCGATTTTCGGCTTTAAGGCAAATGGAACTCGACGGGGCTTAAGGCGAATGGGAGCTATCTTTGGATTAAGGCTGAATAATATTGGGGTCCCCTTGTACTCGCCTAATTTTTCCGTGAAGACGTCCCTGAATTCATGGACGAGGTCCTCCTCCCAGTCACTGCCGCTGACTTGGTTTATGCCTGCCACTTCAATGCCAAGTGGCGCGTACCATTGGAGGCCTAGCAGGCTAGGCCGATCTTTGTCGATCACAGTTAGCGGTAAGTACGCTGTGCGATTCTTTTCTTTTTTTTAAACAAATTTTATTAATTTTACAAACACAATACATAAGACATAAACTAAAACATCTTTTCTGAAGGCTGCCTGATCCCGGGTTAAAACTCTTCACACAGACACAAATTCAAACAACATATTCATTTTATATATCCTTCCATATCTTGTTATCATTTTTTTTTCTTTTTTTTTTTATAAACCAATTTTATTAATTTTACAAAAACAGTGCACAAACAATCAAAGCATAACAGCTTATAACCATTTTCAATAACATTCTTTGTCTGTTCTATTTCCAACTATCCATTCATCTTTTTTCTTTTACTATACTTCTCCTATACACTATTTGGAGTGACGCCTTTACCCTAACTTAAAAGTACTTTATATAACACTTAATTTATCTTGGGATTCTGTTTAATAAATTCTAAATTTACACAATAAATTTTATACTCTAAATACACATATAAAAACACAATCTTATATACCTTCCAGAATCCCCCTTTTATCCTTAATTAGATTCACCCATTGTCTCTAAATAAGCTTTTTTTCTTTAGATCTTGCTTCCCACCATTGAGGCTTCTCCCCCCCCTTCTCTCTTGCTTATTCTTCTTCTTGCCCTTTTTACCCCTTTGTCTCTCCTCTTCCCTTTTCTTACTCCCTTTCCTTTGCTTTCTAACCTTGCATCCACCTTTCCTCTCATTTTTCTTTTTTTGGGTTGTTTTTTCAAACCTTAAAATCCCCTTTTTCTTATCCTCTTTCTCCTCCTCCCCGGAAAAAACCCATTGTTCATCAAAGATGGCTTCTTGTTCCTCTTCTTCTTTGTCCCAGTCATTCTGCTGCATAATCAACTTTTCATAAGTACATAACGCCATTTCTAAAAATTGAAATGAAGTGCCCAAAGTATCTTTTCCATCTTGTTCTTCCTTTTTATACTTTTGATATTCAATCTTTAGTTCATCCACAAGCGATGCCATCCTGAAAAGAAAAACTTTCCCCAAAACAACCACCCAAGTATTTTTAGTCAAAAGTAATTCAAAAAGAAAGTTCCAAAAGTTAATACTTTTCTTCCTTCTTCTATTTCTTTTTCTGGGGTTACTGTTTAATCAAAGAGATCCAATTACCATATTTCTTTTTTTAGTATTCTTGGCAATCTCCTCCTTTTTCCACTTCTGCTCCAATATTTTTCCGCTCCCTTCCCACTTGCAACATAAATTTTTAAATGATCAGAAATCCATACCTCTAATAAAGGTTTTCCAATTTCTTAAATTTTTAAGTCCAATGTCCAAGCAACTTTCAGAATATTTCACCTTCAGTGCCCAAACAAATTTCAAATCTTCTTCTGCTTTTTTCATGGGGTGGGAGAGTGAAGAAAAAAAAAAGTTCCCTTTAACAGCTTCTCCGCCGCTTTCGATCTTCTTAGGGATACAATGTATCCTCCAGCAATTCAGACAGCTCAGTTCCAGCGAATTTAAAGGATGTTGATTGACCCGGCTCAGCCAGCACTTTCACTTTTCTTGCTTCCTCCAGCACGATCTTACCCGGTTGCAGACTTCTTCGTGGCGGCCATTGCTGACCGCCGCTCCACCGCCTTGGGAAAAAGGGGTTTTTCAGGACGAGGAGGGGGTCTGCGACACCCCCAACCCCCTGTCCAGCTCCCCTCTCTCTTCGGCTGTCCCTAGAGGGCAGCCATATCCCCCTGACCCATTTGGATCAGGGGTACCTCGGCGGCTAGCAAGTACGCTGTGCGATTCTTGAATGAGACCTGGACTCGGTTGGATCCAACAACAGGGATTCGATTCCCTTGATAGTCCTTAAGAATAAGTCTTTGGGAATGGAGGTCTTGGCGCTGGATAGTGGGGATGAGTTGCTTGAGGGTCTTCCAGGAAACCATCGAAAGAGACGATCCCGAGTCGACTTCCATTTGGCAAGGCTGATTTTCTATGGCCACTGTAATTCAGATTTTCTTGGCATCCAAGACAGATGCGTGACCGATAATGATCGTCTGGTGAGCCTCTTCTCGCTTCATGGGGCGATTCAAAGCTCGGTTTCTGTAGGAGTGGTTTACCGGTTCTCGCCTTACAGGATGGTTTCCTGTCGATTGGTGATAGTTAGCCCCTTTTGAGGCCTGACCGGGTCCTTGGAAGCTTTGGCAGACCCGTCCGATGTGGCCTCTCTTCCTGCACTCATGGCAGAGCGCGTCACGGAATTTGCATTCGGACCTGGTATGGTTGGCTTCACAGCCGGCACATGGGTGGAGGGGCTTTGCGTAGGGGTCCCGGTCGGACCGCAGTCGATGGACCTCTTCTTCGTCGCTGTCTGACGATGAAGAGAGGTCCTCGTGGTGGGCCGTTAATAGCTGTCCCTCTGACTTGGGTAAAATGTCACCTGTCGGTTGGTGTACCGGAGCGCGGTTGCGGCGTAATTGGGCAGCCGACTTCCTGGTTGCTTCTGCTGCAGTAGCATCAGCAATGGCATCAGCAAGGCTGATGTTGCCTTTCGCCATCAGCTTGCTCTGCACACCAGGTGCATCTAGTCCCAGAACTATTCGATCTCTCAACGCCTCTTCCAAATCGGCAAATCCGCAGAGGCCTCCCAGATTTTGGAGGTCTGCTATGAAGTCGGCGACGCTTTCTCCTTTTCGCTGGTTTCTTTGATAGAACTCGTGCCGTCTCACAAGCGTGGGCATGGTTGGTGTGTAATGAGCTCTTAGTAGGGGTTCGAGGATGTCCCAGTCCATTGCCTTTACTTCTGCAGGTTTGGCTAGTGCTTTAGCCATCTTAAATACATTTGGTCCACAATGTGTTAGGAATACCGCCCGTTTCTTCCTGGTTGTGGCATCCTTTAAATTGTTACCATGTAGGACTCCCAGTCCTCTTGCATTGGGTTGAATGGAGCGGGTGGTACGACGCTGCTGGACATGGTTCCGTCGTGTTGCGTTGTCAGCCATGTGCTCGTTGCTTCTTCTTAGTTCAGTCAGCTCCGACGTCTCCACATCCCATCCTCGTCGCCAGTGTTAAGTTTGGAGCATGGGCGAGAAAGAATGGAGACGAGCCTGTGGAACGGTGAACTTCAACTCTTTATTTACATGGTGTGACAGCTCAAACTGGATGGCCACTATAGCCTTCCTTATATAGGCAACCCAATAACTATTTAACCAATAACAGCCCAGGAGCGCTAGCTCCATTAACCAATTCGAATGCCCCGTTAATGGCCAATCAGATTCCCCTGAACGGGCCAATCCGATCCTGCCATTAACAGCCAATCAGAAGTGCAGGTCCAGAACCCTGCACTTAACTCCAAGCTCAAGATAACTTTATTAAACCTTTATGCATTCACAACATTTGCATATAATTTTCTGCTTCTCTACAGTTGGGTTACTTTGCAAGATCTCCTAAGACTGAAAAAATGGATGGATGCTTTTATGATTGAAACCAGAAAACTGTTACCCTTAATGATATCCTACAAATACAGTAGGTCTCAGAAGGCAGCCAGTATCTCATATGTTTTAAGCATGACATCTGCTTTGTCTGGGTTGTACCTATTTGATATTATTGCACAGTATCCATGTCTGGCTTTCGGCCATTCCTAACTTACTCTAACACATATGGTAAACAGACAGCTGCAAGCCAGAACCTTCTCCATAAACTGGTGTGTTAATCCAATGCAGCCCATTCATAAATTGGTTGGCTGTGACAGATATAATGCCTAGAGTGGTCACTGATTAGACTGCTGCTTCTAATATATCTTCATTCATGCTTTTATGAACTAATAGGGAAATAAATAAATCTCAGTGGAAAGCTGAATACCTTAGGTAGCATGCTGTTGCATTATCAGTGTATAAATTATCCTTAAAGTATAGAGCAGATTTCATTCAGAAAAAAAGATATCTTGTAGAAAATAATGGAAATTTCATATCACATCTCCATCTTGTACAATAATAGATAGAGGAAGTTAAAATATGAATGCCAGGGTTAAACATGGACTGGAATTATATTAACATGAAATAATCTTCAACATGATTTACAGTGAAACTTTAATTTATTTATTTTTAAAGAGTTAAAGTGAAAACACCCACATCTTTTCCACCCTCCTCTCTGCTGTGCATATTGTTTGATTGCAGCTTAGGTGAAAGAAAAATGGATTGACTGGCAAATTCCTCTGATAAAGTGAATTGCTCAGTGTATTGACTTGGGACAGGAAAGTGAGAGTTGAGGCCAAGAGGGTAAAGACTACCCAGTGAGAATTAGTTGGGGATGGATGGGATTAGCAGAACCAAAGAATCAATAAACAGCCCATCTGAATTTGGATGGGGTCAGCCAGAAAAGAGGACAAAAGGAATCAATGCAAGTGTGTGAAAACAACTCCATGAAAATGTACATACGTGTGTGTGTGTGTGTGTGTGTGTGTAGGTGTAGATATATTTAAGATGACTCAAATTGCTGAATCACATGAGTGTGATTGTGCTCTGAAAATTTCCTTTTTTTTTTTTTAAAGAACTTCCTTGGTTGTTGGATGAAATAAACAGAGTGTGCATTCTTTGACGTGTGTGTGTGTGTGTGTGTGTGTGTGTGTGTGTGTGTGTGTGTGTGTGTTGGGGGAATGGAAAGATACTAATTTCTGCTGAGATCAATGGTTAATGTTGTGCATATTCTTGGGTTGATGCATTTATGCATCTCTCTAACACTGCTTGTAGAGCTGTTTCAGCATTACATTCCTTAGTGTAAATATTAAAATGGAACTGTCCTTAACTGTGGTTCTGAATACAATCATATAGTTTGCTTGTAACTTTAAGTGCCTGCTGGAGTCTTGTTGGATCTGGTGAGAAAGCACCACTTAGAACCCTTTGCTACTTTGAAAATAGGCAATAGGTTTGGTGTTCAATAGGATTTATAAAAGAAACTGATAGGGTCTCTATAGTTGGGCACAGGTTAACAAACTCAAGACTAGCAATTGTGAAAAAATAAGGCTACCTTTATAAAGCAACATTGATATATCAGCAATTTTGTATAACTAATATTAGCACACTATTCATAGGTTCATAGGCACTGGGAGATGATTGCAATATTGAATATATGTATCATCTCACTGCAAGAAACAAATTGACTGATGTTCCCAAACAGGTGCAGGTTATAACTGAAGGTTTTGGATACAAATCAACAATGGAGAAAAAAAGCCAGACAGTGCATCACCATCAACTTTGAGCAATTTCTCCTTCTCTTTCTTCTTCTCTTTCTCTTCCTCTTTCTCCTTCTCCTTTTCCTTCCATTGTTTCATTTTTGTACCTGCATTCAGAAAGTTTGTTTTTATTGAGTTTTTCATTAAGCGACTTTGAGTCTTTCTGAATTGATGGCCATGTAACTCTAATAAAAGAAATGCTCCATTTGGGATTCCCAACATTTTTTTTCTTGAAAATACAAAGAATCAATTTAAGCGTATTTTAAAAGTTTATTCCTCAAAAAAGTACAATTGGGATCTAAAAGCATTTTTTCTGCTCAGATTTTTAGATGAATCTCAATTTCAACATGATTGATATAATAGCATCCTTGAACAAATTTAAAAGAGTTGAATCTGTAAAAGAAAATCCAGAATAGACAACAATATTACTTTAAAAAAAGGGGGGAGCAACTGTATGCAAGGAAGGAAGAATTCAATCTCTCATCTTTACATATTTCACCAGTAAACTGTTACTGGCACTTCTGCATTCAATGCTTACAAAAGTAATGGAATATTACCTGAGCATAGGATTGGGTGAGGCTCACAGATAATGTGGCTGTGAATCCTGGGAAAAACCCATTTCCCTACAGGGGTATAGAAGTGCCATTTATATTCTCTGACTATATTCAACCAGCTAGCTGTAAAAACAGTGAAATGGTATTTCAGCCTTAAAAAGAGATTCAAGTAAACTTTCCATCCAGCAGTAACTGCAATTTACATTAAAAAGTTTCCTATTCAGAGAAGCATAATAAGAATTAATTTATTAAAACAAAGCTTTAAGATGTTGAGATGTCTCCTGCAAATATTCCATATGTTCTCATTTCTAATCATTTAAAGTCTTGGATTTTAAAAGAGCTGATTTCAGTAAACTCAGAGAGAACTTCGGAAAGATTCCATGGATGAAAATCCTAAAGGGGAAAACAATTCAAGAATCTTGGAAACTCTAAAAAGTATGATCATAGAAGCCCAGACCAGCACAATACCACTGAGAAAGAAAAACAAGAAATCCAAGAAGAAACCAGCATGGCTACACAAAGATCTCTCTGGCAAATTGAAAGAAAAAAAAGACAAATACAAAAAATGGAAAGAAGGACATACAACTAAGGCAGAATATCAGCAGATAGCCGATAGCAAAGGCTCAGAATGAACAAAGATTTGCAACAAAAGTCAAAGATAATTTAAAAAGTTTCTTCCAACATATAAATAACAAGAAAAAAGTCAAGTAAATAGTTGGTCAACTAAAGAAAGAATATGGCAAGGAAGTAACAGGCAGCAGAGAGAAAGCAGAACTCATTAACTCATTCTTTGCATCTGTCTTCACACAAAAAGAAACTATAGCTCAACCCACCAAAATATAACTGTAAAAGACAGACCAGAAATAAAAGTTAAAATAAGCAAAAAAAAAATAGTAAGAGAATACCTGTTTGATCTTGATGAAAACAAATTGCTGGGACCTGATGGATTACATCCCAGAGTTTTAAAGGAGCTGGCAGAGGTCATCTCAGAACCACTGCACCATATCATTCAAAAATCCTGGAGCACCAGGGAACTACCAGAGGATTGGAAAAGAGCTGATGTGGTTCCCATCTTCAAAAAAGGAAAAAAAGAAAACAGACCCAGGAAACTATAGACCAATCAGCCTAACATCAATATCCAGGAAGATACTGGAAAAGATAATTAAAAAACAGATCTGCCAACATCTAGAAACAAGTAAAATAACAACTAGCAGCATGGGTTTGTTAAAAACAGATCATGCCAAACCAATCTTATTTCATTCTTCAACATAGTGACTAAATTAGTAGACCACCAAAATACTATAGACATAATATATTTAGATTTCAGCAAGGCATTTGATAAAGTAGACCACAACCTACTTCTTAGTAAGCTAGAAAAAAGTGGAATAGATAGCACCACCACTAGATGGATTCGCAACTGGCTGGCAAACCGTACTCAATGAGAAGTTCTTAATGGGTCTAAGTCTACATGGAGGGAAGAAAGCAGTCAGGTGCCACAAGGTTCCGTCTTAGGTCCAGTCGTCTTCAATATCTTCATTAATGACTTAGATGAGGGAATAGAAGGGGAACTTACCAAATCTGCAAATGATATTAAGCTGGCAGGAATAGCTAACACCCAAGAAGATAGGCTCAAGATCCAGATGGATCTTGACAGACTAGAACACTGGGTCATACCTAATAAAATGAAATTCAATATAGAGAAAAGTAAAATCCTAGGCAAGAAAAACCAGAAGTACACATATAGACTGGGTGTAACCAGGCTCAATAGTGTGAGAGGGATCTTGAAGTCTTAGTGGACAACCAGCTAAATATAAGCAAGCAGTGTGCAGCAGCCACCAAAAAAGCTAATGCAATCCTAAATTGTATTAACAGAGGGATATAGTCAAGATCAAGGGAAGTACTAATACCACTCTATAAAACCTTAGTAAGGCCACACCTAGAGTACTGCATCCAGTTTTGGTCACCACATTATAAAAAAGATGTTGAGACTCTAGAAAAAGTACAGAGAAGAGTAACCAGAATGATTAGGGGACTGGAGGCTAAAACATACAATGAACGGTTGCAGGAACTGGGCTTGGCTAGTCTAGTAAAGAGAAGGACCAGGGGAGACATGATAGTGGTCTTCCAATATTTGAGGGGCTGCCACAGGGAGGAGGGGGTCAAGCTATTTTCTAAAGCTCCTATAGGCCAGACAAGGAATAATGGATGGAAACTGAACAAGGAGAGATTTAACCTGGAAACAAGGAGAAACTTTCTGACTGTGAGAACAATCAATCAATGGAACAGCTTGCCCTCGGAAGCTGTGGGAGTGCCATCAGTTAAGACTTTCAAGAAGAGATTGGATTGCCATTTGTCAGAAATGATGTAGGGTCTCCTGCTTGGGGGGGGGTTGGACTAGATGACCCTACAAGGTCACTTCCAACTCTGATTATCTGTAATCTGTAAAATTATTGTTAAGTTCTGCGAATGGGTGCAAGGAACGGAGACAAGGCAGTGAACAGTGAACTTCAACTCTTTATTAATCATGCTGAACAGAGCAAAACCCTAGGGCAGCAGCAGCCCTTTTATAGGGCAGGCTGCGGACCTATTAGCCAATGAGAAACATGGAAATGTTAAACCCTTGAACCAATGAGAGTTGGCCCATTAACAGCCAATCAGATTTCCCAGAAAGGACCAATCCAATATCGCTGTTATTGGCCAATCAGAAGTGCAGGATTAGAACCCTGCTTTTTCTTAAGGTTGTTAAAACTTTATTAAACGCCTTTATTAGTTCATAACACCCCTTCCCCCTAGGTTCCGTTTGAGGGGTGCGGTGACATAATCCCGTAGATATGCAGGTTGTTTTAACTGTCTATTAGATTTGCGCTGTCCCACCGGTTCCTGTCTGTAGTCCGGTTTCGGTGGGACGTTTTTTGATATATCTGGTACAGGTGATTTTGCATCCTCACTGGACGACTCGGTGCCGCTAATTCTGTCGTTGTTGTCTTCCGATCTCTGTGGGCTCACCTCCATTGAGGTATTTCTATATTGCGCCTGGCTGCTGACTTCCTTCGATTCCGCTTTCCACCATCTCGAATTCGGTTTCTTTGACATCCCCTCCCCCCTTAGTTTGAGAGTCACAGGAGTCGCGAAAACTGGGTTGTAGCCTAGAGCGAAGCTGATCTATATGGCGTTTCCATACTTTTCTGTCCCATGTTTGCACATGGTACGATCTGGGCCTGGTGGTTTGAGTTACGGTTGCTTTGACCCATACTGGTTCGCCGGAAAGGTTTTTAGTGAAAACTAAGTCGCCCACCATGAACTCGCGGCATTTTCCACTAGATCCACAGGGTTTCTCTGGCACGTAGGACGGGTGGAGCCGGTCGAGGTGGGAACAGAGCTTGCGTACCATCAACAGTTCAGCTGGAGTCTTGTTGGTGACGCTGTGCGGGGTGATGTGTTGGAGTAGGAGTATTCTGTTTAGTTTGTCGTCAATGTCCCCATAGTCCATTTTGTGGAGAGTTTTTTTAACAAATTGGACCATGCGCTCGGCCCTGCCATTAGCCGCAGGGTGCGCAGGCGAAGTTAGTGCATGGCGGATAACCCGGTCCGCTAAGTATTGTTCAAACACCAGGGCAGTGAACTGGGGTCTGTTGTCGGAGACCAGAACATCTGGCAGCCCATGCGTTGCGAATAGCCTATTCAATTTTCAGATGATGGAATCGGTTGTAGTAGTCTTCATTTTGTGGATCTCGAGCCAGTTGGAATAGGCATCCAGTTAGAAGGAACGTATGTCCCTTAGCAGGTCCCGCAAAGATGCGGGACCATGGCCCCTGGGGAGTTTCCCACTCCATTGGAGTTGCTCTAGGTGGGGCACTACTGACTTCTTGGCACTTTAGACAAGTCTTTACCCAGGCTTCAATCTGCTTGTCGATGCCCGGCCACCACGCGTAGCTTTGTGCGAGCGCTTTCATATGCACGATGCCGGGGTGACCGTCATGCAATGTTTTCAATACTGCTCGTTATAACCGCTCTGGGACGACGACACTGTCTCCCCATAGGATGCAGCCTTTTTGCAAGAAAAGTTCTGTTTGCCGGTTTCTGAAAGGGGTGAAGTTGTCAGGGGTTTGTTCTACTGGCCATCCTCGTTTGACCCAGCTGAGAACTCACACCAGGACAAGATCTCATTTTGTTTCGATAGTGATTTCTCTGGCTGTTAGCAGCAGTGAATGTAGTGTTTCAATCTGGAGTGTCGTAAGGGTTGGAGCTGGGTCGTCGACGGTTTCCGGAAGTGGGGCACGGCTCAATGCATCAGTGTGGGGAATGGCTTTCCCCAGGCACTGTTGTAATTTATAGTTGTACGCAGCTAAGAACTCCGACCAGCGAGTCATTCTAGGTGACAATATATAGGAGGTTGGCTTGTCTCCCGCTATAATCTCTAGCAAAGGTTTGTGATCAGTAATAATAGTAAAAACTTGTCCATACACATATTCATGAAACCGTTTCACAGCAGATACAACAGCAAGAGCCTCTTTGTCAATTTGGCTATAGTTACGTTCAGCCTTCGATAGGGTCCTTGAAAAATAGGCATTAGGGGCCTCACTACCATTTGGTAACACATGATTCAAAATGGCTCCTACTCCAAACGGTGACACATCACATGTAATTGTTAAAGGCAAAGTCTCGTTATACTGCATTAAAACAGCATTGGAAGTTAGTAAATTTTTCACTTGTCGGAATGCGTGCTCCTCTCGGTGTCCCCAGACCCAGGTTGCTTTTTTGTCGAGAAGTCTATGTAGGGGCTCAGCTGTGGTCGCTTTCTGGGGCAAGAAGATGTTGTAAAAGTTAATGAGCCCCAGGAAAGCTTGGAGGTCAGTCTTATTCCTGGGTCTTGGGGTGTTTTTGATTGCTTTTAGTTTGCTATTAGTGGGGTGAATGCCTTACTTATCGATTAGGTACCCCAGGAACTCTACTTTATCTGTACACAGTTGACATTTATTTTTTTTAACCTTTAGGCCGGAGTCTTTAAATTTCTGGAGAACCATTTTAAGACGCTTTTCTAGTACTTCTCTAATCAGGGCCGCAATTAAAACGTCATCAAAGTATGGCACGACCCCCTTGATCCCTTGCAAGAGTCTCTCCATCAGACTTTGAAAAATCCCTGGGGCTACGCTCACTCCAAATTGGAGTCGGTTGCATTTAAAGGCGCCTCGGTGCATAACGATCATCTGTGCCTCCGCGGTTTTTTTATCTATAGGCAGTTGTTGGTACGCCTGTGCTAAATCCAATTTAGCGAACACTTTTCCGCCCCCCAGGGAATGGAGAAGGTGTTGAACCACCAGCACCGGGTAAGCATTCTGTTGAAGGGTGTGATTAAGGGTGGCCCGGTAGTCCCCACAAATCCTTAACGATCCATCCGGTTTGATGGGTGTTACAATTGGGGTTTCCCAATGGGCGTGGTCAGTTGGTTCTAAAGCACCCTGGGCTATTAATTTATCGAGCTGCTTGTCGATCTTTGATTTAAGGGCAAAAGGTACCCGACGAGGCTTAAGGCGGATGGGGGCTACTTCAGGGTTAAGGTTAAATGATATCGGGGTCCCCTTGTACTCGCCTAGTTTGTCTGCAAAGACATCCTGGAATTTCTGGACGAGGGCCTCCTCCCAGTCGTCGCTTCTGGTTTGGTGAATGCCGGCTACCTCGATCCCGAGTGGGGCGAACCATTGAAGGCCTAACAAACTAGGCCGGTCACGGTCGACGACGGTCAGTGGTAACGATGCAGTACGATTTTTGAATGATACTTGGACTTGGCTGGATCCAACGACCGGAATTCGGTTCCCCTGATAATCTTTGAGTATGATTCTTTGGGCTCTGAGGTCTTGACGCCAGATGGCAGGGATTAATTGTTTAAGGGTCTTCCAGGAAATCATCGAGAAGGACGATCCTGAGTCGACTTCTATCACGCAAGGCTGGTTTTCGATGGCGACCTTCACTCGGATCTTTTTGCATCTAACGATGAAGCGTGACCGATTGTAATGGTTTGGTGTGCCTCTTCCCGTCTTGTTGAAGTGGCCAGTGTTTTATTTCTGTAGGAGTGGTTGTTCCATTGGTGGTTCAAATGTTCCCGGCTCACAGGACGATTCCCTGTGGTCTGGCGGTAGTTGTTTCCCCTCTGAATTGGGCTGGATCCTTGCTTGCTTCTACAGACCTTCCCGATGTGGCCTCTTTTCCCACAGGAATGGCAGAGCATGTCAAGGAATTTGCAGTCTGATCACGGGTGGTTTGCCCCACAACCCGCGCATTGGTGCGGTAGTCTTCGATTCCGCTGGTTGCATTGGTCACGTTCAGACCGGAGCTGGTTGACCTCCTCCTCATCACTTTCTGATGGCGATTCAAGGTCCTCGTGGTGGGTCGCTGTGTGTGCCTCTCTAGGCGAGGTGAGGTATTGCTGGTGAGTTGACAGAGCGGTGCATTGGTGCGGCGCATTTGGGCGGCCAACTTCCTGGTTGCTTCTGCTGCAGTAGCATCTTTGATGACATCAGCAAGATCGATGGCCATGATCTTGCTCTATGCTGTCTGGTCATCTAATCCCAGAACTATTCGTTCTCTCAGAGCTTCTTCGAGGTCTGCGAACCCACAGAGGCCTCCTAGGTTCCGGAGATCCGCGATGAAATCTGCAACGCTCTCTCCTTTCTGTTGGTCCTTCTGGTAAAACTCATGTCTTCGGACAAGCGTTGGTACGGCGGGTGCATAGTGGCCCCGTAGAAGGGGCGCGAGGATGTCCCTGTCCATGGATTTCACCTCAGCCGGTTTCGCTAGTGCCTTGGCCATCTTAAAGACGGCAGGCCCACAATGGGTCAGGAACACTGCTCGCTTTTTCCCCGTAGTGGCATCCTTCAAGTTGTTGGTCTCCAGAAACATCTGGAACCGGTCTATGTACGAGTCCCAGTCTTCTTGTGCCAGGTCAAATGGAGCGGGTGGTATGGCGCCGCCAGACATGGTTTCCGTTGTCAATGTGCCTTCAGCCACATGCTCTGTTTGATGCTCTGTAGTGTTCAGTCAGCTCTGATGTCTTCGCATCCCATCCTCATCGCCAGTGTTAAGTTCTGCACATGGGTGCAACGAACGGAGACAAGGCAGTGAACAGTGAACTTCAACTCTTTATTAATCATGCTGAACAGAGCAAAACCCTAGGGCAGCAGCAGCCCTTTTATAGGGCAGGCTGCTGACCTATTAGCCAATGAGAAACATGGAAGTATTAAACCCTTGAACCAATGAGAGTTGGCCCGTTAACAGCCAATCAGATTTCCCAGAAAAGACCAATCCGATATCGCTATTATCGCCAATCAGAAGTGCAGAATTAGAACCCTGCTTTTTCTTAAGGTTGTTAAAACTTTATTAAACGCCTTTATTTATCTGTTATTCTGTTATTTATGATTAGCATATAGCCAGCTTGCTTGTGAAAGACTGCTAACCTTGTGGATTTTAACTCTTTTCCCCCAAAAAACTTCATATCAACATTATAGGGCTCTTTCTGAAATATTTTGACAGGATTTCTGTGTTCTTCCTTCCTTTCTTATTCAGTGATCTCTTCTCTGCATTCTAAATCCACATCATTTTGTTTCCCTCTTTTACTTCTTTTTCTTCCTAATTATTATAACATGAAAAGAGATAATAGGGATAGAACATGGCCTATTGTTTTATATGTGCCCTGACATTGTCTCCTGATCACCTTTTTATAGGAATTTTGGACCATTTTGTAAAGACTATAATGATTTTTGTTACTTAAGAATTAGAAGAGACATGCTTCTTTGCGTTTTTTTTGTTTTTAGCATTTCACAGAGAGGTTTAACTCACATTCTTTTCCAATTCTGAAAACGAATAGAATATACCCGAACCCAGATGCTTGAAGCCTGCCTCAAACATCTCTTTAATACATCTAGTACATTTTAGGTCACTCCTGCATGATTAAATCCATTTTAATGTTTGTAACAAGACAAATAATTTCCTATAGAATGCATGGGTTTTTGGAACAGAGCACATCTGGATTTCTGTGGTTGATCTGAAGCATTCACACTTGAAGATGGGAGAAGCAGATGTTATAGCAGCAGAAGAAATATGAATGTTATCGCAGATGTTATAGCAATCAGAAGAGATATTAATGATCACATCAGGAATCCCATCTGTAATTTGTTAAGAGCAGGAAACCAGATTGCCTTCATTTGTGTTCTAGATATAGGAATATGTAATTTTGACTAAGCCTGCCTTATCAGTTTTGATAGTGATGGAAGTGGGGAAATGATTATAATGGAAAAATCACATGATTCATTTTATTTGGTAAAAGCAGAAAAGAATGAAAACTTAATTTCTTCCTTTCTAGTTACATAGAATCTTGATGCTATACCATTCTGGTTGCATGATTACAGTATGCATTTAATGTAATTTCTTTGTGTATAGTCATGCAAAATGTGTAAAGTTGTACATCTTCTTTAGCAATGTTCTTCCCATATTTTTTTTTTAAAGCAGGCCATTTTGCGGTTAGTCATGTCTGTCAAATTCACAATACTGGGAAATGGTGGCAAACTGTAACCACCAAATAATCTAAATGAACCCTGTCCATAAAGAAGAGGAAACTAGCACTTTGCCACTTCTGCCTAGCCTCAGGAAAACTGTACAAAGGAAAGCTATACAAAGCCCTAATCAAGTTAAAGAGTTGCCATTTACATGGAAATGTACTGTCTAAATCAATATTCATAGAATTAACGTCTTCCCAATGTGCTGGCATCAGTCTCCAGAATTCCTAGACAACAATGAAATAATTGATATTGGTAAAAAACGGCATGATTATTGTAAATTATAATTTATACAGTTGAAGTATAACCACAACCTTAACTAATTATGTATGGCTCCGTTTAAGCTTTAAAAAAGCATATATTGCTGTAATTTCTTGGATTAGACCTACAATCAATTAATATTCACCCATATGTTTGGGGTATGTTTCAGTGAAAAAACATTGGCAGTGCTTAGCATTTCCCTTCAAAGAAATGGGGGGAAATGGGAAGATAGAAATCAGAATGAGCAAAAATGTCGTTGTCAATGCCAATTGAACATTTCTAAACCTTTAGTGACGGGAGGGGAAAGGCAGGAAGGGTGATGTTTCCAACAGATTCCTTTGAAATTACATACCAGTTTGCAAATGAACACAGTATAAAACATCAGTAAAAACTCTGGAAAATAAAGGGATAGCAAGAGGTACATATGGTTATAGGTATCCCTGCTGAATAGTGTACTGCTTTTGATGCATCACACTGTACGAATGTCTGAGGGCAAGCCATTCAACAATTAATCAGTAGAACAGTTTGCCTTCAGAAGTTGTGGGTGCTTCATCACTGGAGGCTTTTAAAAAGAGACTGGACAGCCACTTATCTGGAATGATATAGGTCTCCAGCTTGAGCGAGGGATTGGACTAGAAGACCTCATAGGTCCCTTCTTCCATCTCTGTTATTCTGTTATTTATGATTAGCATATAGCCAGCTTGCTTGTGAAAGACTGCTAACCTTGTGGATTTTAACTCTTTTCCCCCAAAAAACTTCATATCAACATTATAGGGCTCTTTCTGAAATATTTTGACAGGATTTCTGTGCTCTTCCTTCCTTTCTTATTCAGTGATCTCTTCTCTGCATTCTAAATCCACATCATTTTGTTTCCCTCTTTTACTTCTTTTTCTTCCTAATTCTGTTACCTTTCTGTTAACATCACCTCATTTTTTTCTCTCGCTTGCTTTGCTGTTGGAAGTGTTTATGTGCGTGATATATTTTTATTCAAGATAATAGTTCAATTGTGATAAACAGTATGATTGGTATACAATGAGCAAGGAATGAATTGGTTTTATAAATCATACATATTATCTGATAGAAAAACAAGTTTAATCAATATATTAATTCAATTAACATCTGAGGGAAAAGCTTCTGGCAGATATATACATGCACATGTTTTCATATATGTGCATGCACTTATGCAAGTATTTAACTTTCCTGTCCTTTTTGCAAGGGAAAGGGGAATTCCAGGATAGGTTTCAGATGGATTGGCAACCATAGATAGATAAAATTGGAAAACTGGACATTGTTCAGAATTTTTGTCAATAATCTGGATATAATTTAAATCATACCTACCAATTCTTCCTGGGGAATAATCTTAAATGCTTTTCTTTTGGGGGGGGGGGAATGATAATAGTTATATCTTCATCTCACTATGTGTTGTTGGACTAGATGAAGGAAATAATAATAATTGGAAACAATTGGGGGGAAATATATAATAATCTAATAATTTTTTATCTCTCTTAATCTGACTATGTGCTGTTGGACTAAATGAAGGGGGAAATTAATTGGGAAGGATCCGGCAGGAAATATATGAGGTACAATGTCTTCCAATATAATATCTAATAACGTTTGGTTTGCCTTGTGTGATTATACATTTTTAACAAACATTATGGCTTGGAATAAAATCAATGAAAGGACAATGGAGTATGGATGGAACAGTACAGGGAGATGAGTGAAAAACTAGATGGAGAAGACTTTTCTTTCAACCTTCAAAGGTGGGTCCATATGACAAATAATGCAGAATTATTTTTGTGAATATCTTCGCTATCAAGCTGGCATATAGCATGAACTCTATTTTCAAAGAGAAGGATCTGTTTCTCCAATTATTCATCCACACTATTAAGGGTAATTAAGAATTATTATCACTGGGTTTTTTCTTAAAATGTATTTTTTTTAAATAATCACAGTTTATCCCCTACTAAAATAAAACTCAGGGTGAAAAGTTCACAGCAGAAGAAATATATTTTTTCTTAGTTAATAATTTTTCCTTTTCTCTAAAGGCACCTTTAAAATGTAAAAAGGGTTTTTTTTAATGAAATCATAAATAGTAATAAAGGACAATTGCTTATTTATTGGGAATATTCATTTCTTTTGTGTGCCAGCATTAGAAAACTGTAAAAATAAAGATTCAAATGTAGTGGCAGCCATTATGGATTATGATACCTAAGAGTGAATTGAATGCTTGAGTAAACATTACCTGAGCATAGAAAAGTTGCGATTACTAAATCATTTCTTTACCATAAAAAATAGGTAGAAAATCAATACAAAATGATTCAGACAAATGATTTTTATTGCAGGCCCCGGTGTAGTCCCTCCATAATTAAAATTGAAAATTGAAAATTTCTAAAAGCAATATTGAAAAATGTTGAATAATGTCTAATTGCACCCATTGGAAACATAGTAGGAAATATACTGCAGTCACATATTTCTGCTGATTATTTGTATTCATTTCTACTGTTGGTCTTGTGATTTTCATTGAGAGTCTCCTCACTGCATATTTCTTTTTTAATTTAAAAATCTCTCAAATCTAAACCTTAATATATACGTGAAAGCAAACTATGTCTATATCTGTGAGATGGTATTTTTATTAGGATTACTCAACGACTAGTGAAATTTTATTTGGAAGAAAAGTGTAATTTCCCAAACACAGCAAGAAATCCACTTACCTATTCCTTTCTGATTCAGTCTTTGCAATAGAATTTTTTTTAGTTTAATGAATTTGCAGAATTTTTCCAACAGATGGCAGTATACTTCTCTCATAGATAAGCCAAGATTTTTAAAGCAATTCCTGACAAAAAAAAAAAATCCTGTTTTTAATTGGCCAATTTTTTTTAGACAATTTACTTTTAGACATAAATTGCATGCAGTTTAACATTAGATAAACTTGTTTCTCAGTAGACTTAAAAAAAACCCTACAAATCATGTTTTCCTAATTTGGGTCAACAAACATTTGTAACATTATAACAAAATAGATTGATGATTGATGTTTATAAAACAAAGAAAGGAGTTTTATGATATAAGGACCTATATTCCAGAATCTAAACTACAATTTATTCAAGTCCTCTATGTATATATAGTCCAAATGTAATTGAACAAATTGACATTGGTAAATATCCGAAGCATGATTTTGTGGGAATTGGAAATGATTTATGAAAGTCACAAAGACTATGTAATTCTCCTATATCCATTTGCTTAGGAATACTGTGTACTGTTTCTTCAAAGTATTCTAGGCTGGAAACCCTAAACATGGAGTAAAATTCAATAGGCCTTGCTTCTGGACAGATACATATAGGATGTCATTATGAGCTCTCATTTCTCTTTCCTTTGATTCATCAGATTGTACAGTAGGAGAATTTACAAGGCTTTGGTACTCTGGCTGTAGTCCTGATATTTGTATCTGTGTTTATGTGTTTACAAATTTTGAGGTTCCTGCTCCAAATATTTTGAAAATGGGTCTACCTATTGATAAGCAACACAACGAATAGCTCACAAAATAAATTTGGAGTCATAATATCAATGTGGCAAGGCCCTCTTCTTCCTAACCTAATTTACAATTGTGTTTTGTCAACAAAATACTACATCGTCCTTGTTTAAAACATAGAATATCAATAGATACAGTTCTTGATATTTTATCTCCCCTTCTTTTGAACCTTCTTCTAATCCTTTCTGAATACAGAAATCTCTATAACATTACAAATTTAGTATTTAATGTATGGAGAGGATGCAAGAAAAGTAAAGAGGATCCCAAAAGGACATTAAAGAAAGATGTGCAAGAACTTTGAATCCAAAAGCATTCTTACAAGAAAGGAATACAATTCTATGTAGATTCCATGTAGAGTGATGTTGTAAAGCAGGATTTGGGTAGAGAAGATCTTAAGATCTTCCACTCTGTGCATTCAGCAAGACAGATTTATTCTGACAGTTGGAGTGTTTCCATTTCCAATTGTACTTTTACATGGAAGAGAACAGCCCTCTACACCCCTTTTCAATTTTTGGAGTGAGGAAGTTTAAAAAAAACCAAAACAATATTGCAGATATTTCCCTGTGTCAACCTGCTCAGATATTGAGCCATTGATTTTCAGAAGAAGTATCTTCTCCTTACCCATGGCTACCTGGAGATTGCAGGCTGTACTAGCCAGGTATCTAGAATAATGTAAATTAGGGCCAGGAAACTTCATTTAATTTTCTTTAATAAATAAATGTTATTGTATCTATTGCCACTACTGGAGGGGTGGTTGGAGATCATGGTAGTGAGGTTTTATATTGTGGAATTTTAATGCTGTAAGCCACCTGGAGTCACTGTATGCAACTTGGGCGGTCATATAAATTTAATTTTAAAAAGATAAATAAACAGCAATGGGCTTCACATGGCTCTTCATGCCTATCAAGCTCCTGCCTCCTTTCTAAAAGATTCTTCAATTTAAAAAATATTTATTTTATTTTATTTTTTTTAATTAAGAAAATGGGAAGCCACTGTGCTGCAAAACAACATAGTCTAAAATCATCTTTATTTGAAGCAATGCCTCTAGCTCCAGAAAGCTTCAATTGGAAAACTAAAAAAAACAATATAAGGTACTAGGTTTTCTTCAGGCAAATGAATGTTTCATGATTGGCTATGCAAACCATCATAATCATTTTGTAAATAGGAAAATTTCTTGAGGTAGCAGTTTCAAGTGTATGTGCTACACCCTCTCAATATTTTAATGTTCAATATTCTCATTTTACTCATGTTCCAGTGCTCAATAGTTCCAACTTGGTTGCCTTTAAAATGCATTGGAAGTTATTTTGTGGAACAACTGAAAGATAACATGCTATTCCATAAAGAAGTTCTGCAGGATCTTTATGAAATAATATGTTATCTTTCCATCAGAACCATTCTTGCCATCTGGAAACAAAGAAAAGAGTTGAGTTCTAAATGACGGATTACGTTACATAATTTTCAAAATAATCTGTACTAAATTTTCTAATTCCTTTGTTTAAAAAAACAACAAGATAAAACCATTTCTTTTTCTGTCCTATTCATGTACTGTATTGCATATGCAAATGGTGGAAATATTTCTATATAATCTTTTCTTTTTCCACCACAAACTTTTAAAAAGTACACAAATCTGTATTCTTCAGTAGCAATTTAGACAGCAAATGTTAATTGTGTGACTTAGGATTTCAGGATCTAACTATTTTGTTGTTCATAACTATACGTAGTAATAATAAAGCTGGCTGTAAAATGGCTGCTCTAGATAGAAAGAACTATTTATCTGAAACCTTCTAGCTATTTAAGTGAGTTGTACTAGCAATGCACCTTCAACATTATAAATTAGCCCTTTCTATTTCCATGCTGAATTTCATTTTGGGAGGCCTTTTATGATAATAGATTGAATACTGAGCAGAGTGCATTCATTAATGGTTAAAAGCTCCAAGGCTTGCTCTGTGAGCATGTATCAATTTTTCTCTACATATGAAGAATGAAATCCCAAGTAATGAACATATTATTTACCTTGAGCTGCCTACAGCATTGTTACTCAGCAATGAAACCATTTTCTACAGTTCACTATTCTCATAGCCAATGGTGCTTGACCTGATTACCAATTCCTCACAATCAGAGAAGATGTAGACATCGTTGTGCATTATTGGAAATTAGCTAGACAGAACAATTACTATGGGTATTTGCCAAGGTGGGGATCTGCTTCAAAACACAGACATTTTTCATAAAGAGTGCCACTTAATGAGGGCAGGGGGCAACTACAAACATTTTCTCTACCATGTTGCAGGAAAAAATGTGATTACTCTCAGGAACATTAACATCTTAAGATATTAAAAGGCAAAGCATGAAAAATATCTTCAAATATACTACTTTTTGCTCAAGTTCAACCTTAAGGATATTAGGGCTATATTTAATTTTTATTTACAAATATGTTGAAATGAAAATGGATGCAAGTTTGTATAAGCTTTCTTATTTATCTTTTATGGTATATGCTACAGTATATACCAATTGCTTCAAAGACTTCTTTGCTGTTTAAACATTTTTATTATTGAGGCAATCTCTCATAATCAGGAATCATGTAGTAACATCATGCCATCACCTATATAAGCCTTTACAGAAAACAGATTGTGTCAAAATGAGGACATATGAGGTGATACTGCAATGCAAACTTTGCTCTTATTGCACTCATCCATATGCATGATGCAAAGACGTAAATCATACTTTTAGTACCATGACCTTATTATGCACATTTTGACACTAGACCGACATCCCCACTCAGAAATCTATGTTTATACAGTTAATCAAATCTTTGCCAATGTCATGAATTAAATGAATATTTATACATTTATCTAAGCATGTCTGTAGATTTATTTATATTTATTCACGAATACAGAGTAACATTTATTCATCGATATAGGTTGCTAAAAATATGGAATGAGCCTCCTAATTAATTAGATGCTAAAATAAGAGAACTGGGACAAAAGCATCAAGTTGGCCCAAGAGAAGAATTACAGAAGAAAATAAAATTTGTCAAGCAGAAGAACTTTGAAGATGCAAATAAACCAGAAAAGATATAAGAAAAAGTAAAAGAAACATAGACAAAATCATTTAAAAGAAATGGATCAACATAAAGAATAGGAGAACTGGCAGATTTTAAAAAGAATTATGAGGCTAAAATCAGTAAAGCTTCTATGGATCAATATATCAAAAAGTTAGCCATCAAAAAATTTCATGACGAACAAATGCTAAGCACCCTTAAAACTGTTCAAGATATTAAAAAGGCAATAAAACAAACTTAAAAAAAATCAAAAGCAACAAGTTTTGATGGGCTTATAGTCAATACTACAAAGAATTTCAGGAGGAACCATTGACGAACAGTTCGAATGAAATTTGAACAATGGCAATACAGGTAGTCCTCCACTTATGGCCACAATTGAGCTGTTGCTAAGTGAGACATTTGTTAAATGAATTTTGCTCCTTTTTGTGATCTTTCTTGCTACATTGATTAAGGGAATCACTGAAGTTATTAAGTTAATAGCACTAACTTAAGTGTTAAGTGAATCTGGCTTTTCCATTGACTTTGCTTGTCAGAAGGTTGCAAAAGGTGATCACATAATCCCCGGACACTGCAACCATCATAAATATGAATCATTTACTCAGCATCTGAATTTTGATCATGTGACCATGGAGATGCTGCAATGCTCCTGAGTGTGAAAAATGGTCATACATCACTTTTTTCAGTGCCATTATAACTTCAAATGGTCATTAAACAAACTGTTGTAAGTTGAGGACTACTTGTACCATCAACATGAAGACAGGCATACATGTAAAAGGGAATGACACAGAGAAATTACAGTCATATACACCAATCTTCTGCTAAATATAGATTATAAAATCTGAAGAGGAACATTAAGAATAATAGCTTTCTTGTAATCAGTATTCTGGAATTTACCAACAAAAATAGTGAGAAAGCTGCACTAATTTCCTGGATGTGGAAAATGCCTTTGAAAACTTGCAGTGGCCATTTTGGAATAAAATGAAGCCTAGAGAAGAATTCAAAGCCTGAGTTAAAATATATTCCAGTGACAAATAGCAAAGATTATAGCTAATGGAACACTCTCTACAAACTTTCAGACAAGCAAAGGCAACAGGCAAAGATATCCATTTTCTCTCCAATTATTCTTCACCGTTTTAGAAGTATTGGCAGAAAAGGTGATAAACAAATACCAGGTCTTAAAATCTGTAGAGAGGAAT
The DNA here is from genome assembly GCA_033807585.1 of Hydrophis major. NCBI lineage: Eukaryota > Metazoa > Chordata > Lepidosauria > Squamata > Elapidae > Hydrophis > Hydrophis major. Next base: position 111,968,677 of record CM066328.1, on the reverse strand, counting down.
ATAAGCTTGGATGTTATGCAGACAATATGGTATTAACTATCACAGAATCACAAAGAGCAATGAAACAGTTGATGAAAACAATTCACAGCTTTGGAGAATTCTCCAGATATAAAATCAATGTTAAACAACAAAAATAATTGCAAGGTACTTAACACAAGGAGAAGTAAATCTTTTGTGGGAAGAATCTGCCTGTCAGATAACCCACTCAGTAAAACATAATGGTTTGCATCTGACAGGTAATAATCGAGAAATATATCAAAACAACTATGCTAAATTATGGTAAGAAATCAAAAGAAAACTTGAAAGGTAAAGAAATGTGAAGTTCCAATTCCAATTATCAAAATGAATGTATTACCCAAGATAAATTACTTGTTGCAAATGTCATCAATATCTCAATCTCAGAGAAAACTATACAAGAATGGCAAGAAATTGTCAGTAAAGTAATTTAGAGTGAATAAAGATCTGGAGTTAAATTCATTTTTTTTAACAAGATTTAAAAAGCAGAGATGCTTCCTCTCCCAAATTTTAAACTGTATCACAAAGCATGTTGCTTATCATAGATACCAGAGTGGATAAAATTCCTGAATAATGGAATATCAATAATGGAAGGTGTTATGTTCTGTGCATGGGCGCAAAGGAGGAGACAAGCCGGTGAACAGTGAACTTCAAACTCTTTATTTACATGTGAAAACAGCTCAGCTCAATGGCCGCAATGGGCCCCTTTATATAGTCAAACTCTTAATTATTTAACCAATGAAACACGGGGAGCGCTAGCTCCATTAACCAATGGGAGAGGCTCGTTAATAGCCAATCAGATTCTCCTGAACGGACCAATCCGATGTCGCTATTATCGGCCAATCAGAAAAGCAGGGCCAGAACCCTGCACTTTGCTTCAAGCTCTTAATAATCTTTATTCAAGTACTTTTATTGATTCACAACACCCCTTCCCCCCGGTTCCATTTAAGGGGTGCGGTCACATAGTCTTTGAGGTAGGCAGGTTGTTTTGATTGTCTATTTGATTTGCGTTGTTCTCCCGATATTTGGCTACAGTCTTGTTAGGGTAGGACATTGTCTGGTGAAGAGGGTGCCTCTCGTTCTGTATTCAAATTTTCGTTGCCGCTAATCTCTCGGCATCTCCTTGAGGCGAGATCACCCCCATTCCCGATCCTTCACGTGTTGCCTCTGAGCGGTCATTACTTCCGCTTAAACTTTCTGCTGCTTCAAATTCAGTTTCCTCGGTATCTCCTCCCCCCTCGGTTTGGAAGTCAGGGGGCTCGGAGATCCCCGACTGTAGCCTTGAACGCAGCTGATCAATATGGTGCTTCCATATTCTATCGTCACGACATTTCACGCGGTATGATCTTGGGCCAGTTACTTGGACTACAGTTGCCTCGACCCACAACAGATCACCTGAAAAGTTCCTAGCAAAAACCAAGTCGCCTACCTGGAAGTTACGGCATTTCCCGCTGGAACCATGTGGTTTTTCAGGTTCATATGATGGATGCAGACAGTCGAGGTGGGAGCGGAGCTTCTACCCCATTAATAACTCGGCGGGAGTTTTATTGGTGACGCTGTGCGGAGTGTGTTAGGGATAACATTGTTTACCCTAACTGGTTTAGGTAAAATAATAAATATGTAATCATAGTTTATAAGTTAAAGTGTCTGCAACTTTAAATATAGGGAATGTAATTAAGGGAGTGGTTGTGAAAGCACTTTAAAAGAAGCAAGGAACGTCAGCTTGCTCTCTCTGGCTTTGATGATCCCTAATTACTGCATGGACTCAAGACTGCGTTACTCGAACGGGAGAGATAAACAAAGGACTGATTTGTAAGTGAACTGACATAGGATATTCCACATGGACTTTGCTAACTGAATATCCTTGAATGGACTGACTAAATGATACATGACTATTGGACTGTTATTTTGACTGTGCTATAAATGGAATAAACTATATTTTTGATAGCACAAGCGTATCTGTTATTTTTTACTGTATGTTAACAAAACATACAAACTTAGCTCACTCATTTATCTGTGTGCCTATCTGACTAACGCTGCACATTCTGTTTAGCTTGTCTCCTTAACCCTGGTTGGGGAACCAAGGCTTAACACTGGTTATGGGCCCAGAGGCTGCAAAGTCAGTTTAACTAGGGTAAAACAGATTTATGTAAAAAGTGAGAGTTTGTGTTGTTATACATTACAGTAATCAGACAGCTGTGTTTTATTAATTATAGTTTTATATCCATATAAGTCAATCTACAAAGTTTGTCCCTTATATCCAAGTTGGATGGAACAAACTATGTATCATGGTCTGTGAAATGTAGTCTACTTCTACGAAGAGAAGGTCTGTGGAACATAATTGAAAATCCACCAAACGTAGAGGAATGGGATCCAGAGGATGATGAAGATAGACTAAAAATAGAAGAATTTATGCATAAAAATGAACAAGCTATTTGCATAATTGGGTTAACATTATCTGACCAACAACTTGTTCATATCCACGGAGAGCAAACGGCTGTTGGGTGTTGGCAGAAGCTGAAGAGGATTTATGTTCGAGATAACGTTGGTGCACACATAAATCTAACACGGAAGCTTTTCAGGACGCATCTCCAGACGAATGGTGATATGCTGACTCATTTGAAAACTATGCAAAGCATTTTTCAAGAACTGCACAAGAAAGAGCTTATTTTCTCTGAACTACACCAAGTCCATATAATTCTATCTTCACTAGATGAAAGTTATGACAACTACGTGACTTCCCTTGAAATTTTGCCTAATGAAAGTTTAACTTTAACTGATATAACTGGCAGATTGATTGAAGAGGCCAGAAGAAGACTTGAAAGAGATCAGTTAAGGAGGGAACAACTTCAAAAAGAAGATAATGAATCTCCTACTGCATACGCAATTAAAAAGTGTTTTAATTGTGGAGGAAGAGGACATTTGGCAAGATTTTGTAAAAAAGCAAAGCTCCAGAACGCTGGCCAGAATACTAAAAGTCATCAAAAGATAAATAAAAATTTAGAGTTAGCCATGTATCCTAACGGAGCTGTAAAAAATATTTTATGGGTGGTTGACAGTGGAGCATCCCATTGTATAACAAATGATAACAAAAATTTTATTAAAATGTCCAAGAGTACACAGCAGATATCGTTAGCCAATGGCTGGAAACTGAAAGCTAAAGGTCAAGGTATAGCATATTGTTCTTTTATAAAAGAGAATGTAAAAATGTTATATGTACCACAACTTAAGTTTAATTTAATTTCAGTTAGAATTTTGGTTAAATTAGGATATGTAGTTACCTTTAGGGGAGATAACTGCATAATTGAGAAAGAAGATAAGAAAATTACTGCATCTTTAAGAGGTGAATTATATGTGTTAAATGATAATGGTTTAGAGGTGGCTAACACGGTTTATGATAATAAGAAACCTCATGATGAATGTATTCACTTGTTACACCGACGGCTAGGGCATTTAAATTTTAAAATGCTTAAGAAGACTGTTCAACTATCTAAAGGAATAAGTTTGAAACCTTGTAATAAGTATTTGCAATGTTCTGCTTGCAATCAAAGCAAGGTCATACCGGCAAATAGAGTTGATGGATTTACTACCAAAGAGGTAGTATTTAGAGGAAGTATACTACCTTTAAAGGTAGTATTTGCCGATTTAATAGGTCCGAAAAAACCAAGTGTAGGAGGTGCTCGATACATATTAAGTATAATGGACCACTATTCTAGATATGGGTTCTGCTATTTAATGAAGAGCAAAACTGAAACGTATCTAAATCTCTTTAATTGGATTAAATTTGCAGAAAGGAAAACTAAAAAGAAATTAGTAACTCTTATAACAGATTATGGTACGGAATTTACAAATAATAAATTCCAGAGTAGAATTAAGGTGTTAGGTATTCAACATAAAAAGTCTGCACCATATAGGCCACAACATAATGCCTTTATAGAGAGATGAGGCCAAACATTACAATCAATGAACGTACTATGATGTCTGATTCAGGATTACCTGACAGTTTATGGGGAGAAGCAATAATGTGTGGTAATCATATATTAAATAATGTTGTTAATTCAACAACAGGTGAATTACCATTCACATTGTGGCATGGTACAAAACCTGATTGAAGTTACATGCTCACATTTGGAGCACCAGCATGGGTGCATATCCCTACACAACTCAGACAAAAAGGACAGCATAGAGCTAAAAGATTATTTTTTTGTAGGATATAAATCTAATCACAGATCTTATAGATTCTGGGAACCAGGTACATCTAGAGTTTACACCAGTGCTAGTGCAAAATTCCTAGAACATGTAGGATGGAATAGATAAGAGCAAGATTTAAATTATGAATTAATTATTGAACCCTACAAAAGGCAGAAAGAACAGAATAGTTATAAGAAGAGTCCAATTAAAGAAGAAGTCCATGAAGAGCAAATAGGATCAGAACAAGAGGAAACAATTGATCAGGAAGAGTTAGATAATCAAGAAGAGTTAATAAATGAAAGTCCACCTGTAAGTCCTGTAATACCTAGACGTACTACACATGTAACTAGACCACCTGATAGGTATCAAGCAAGTATAGTTTGCCAAGTAACTAAAGTTCCAACTAGTATAGATGAACTTAGGATGTATCCTGCTAAGGATCAGGAGAATTGGCAAAAGGCAATGGAAAAAGAATTAAATTCATTAAAGGTAATGAAAGTATATGAAGATGCCAAATTACCTCCAGGAGAAAAATCCATTGGGTGCAAATGGATATTTAAAGTAAAAACTGGAAATGATGGGACTGTTACCCATAAAGCTAGGTTGGTAGCTCAAGGATTTAATCAAACTGCATCTGATTACGATGAAGTTTTCGCACCAAGTCTTAAAGCAACATCTTTGAGAGCAGCTTTAGTGTGGGCAGCTAAGAAAAAACTATGTCATTAACCATTTAGATGTAGAAACTGCTTATTTGCATGCACCATTGCAGCACACTATATATTTGAAAAAGCCAATGATTATAAAAGACAATAAAGTAAATAGTAATGATTGTTGGAAACTCAAAAAGAGTCTTTACGGGTTGAAACAATCTGGCTTTGATTGGAATCAACATATTGTGAAAGAATTAAACAATGTAGGTTTTAAATCTGGTTTAGCAGATCCATGTGTGTTTAAAAGAGAAAATAATGGAACGGTGTCATTATTGTTATTATTTACAGATGATATTGCTTTGATAACTAAGACTAATAATGAAGCTAATGAGATTATATAATTATTAGCCAAAAAGATAAAATTAAAGCATTTAGGTGAAATTGAAAAATATCTAGGATTGACAATTAACAAAACAAAAAATGGTTTTAAGATATCTCAAGAAGATAAAATTTGCCAATTAATTAAAACATATAAAATGGAACTTTGTAAACCGGCAAAGACTCCAATGAGTCAGGAAGTTTGCCAAACTGATGCGCAAAGTCCCAAATTTGATAAGTCCATATATCAATCTTTGATTGGTAGTTTATCATATATAAGCAATTGGTCTTGGCCAGATATAGCTTATAGTGTAAATCAGCTGGCACGTTTTAATTCAGATCCACATCAATGTCATTGACAATCATTAAAGAGAATTTTAAGATATCTTAAAGGAACAATAAACCGTGCATTGTATATAGAACCAAAGGGTGATTTGAGTCTTAGTGCCTTTGCAGATGCAAGTTTTGCAACTGATATAAACAGTAGAAAATCAACATCTGGGATGGCTATATTATTTGGTAAGACACTAATAGGGTGGAGGTCAATCAGACAACAGCATATTAGCTTGTCCACGATGGAAGCGGAATTTTCATGTCTGTCATTACTATGCACTGACTTAATTTTGTACAAACAGTTATTATTAGACATGGGTATAACTGTTGAAGATTCCATTATTGTGTACGAGGACAACCAGGCAGCCATAAAGTTAGCTACTAGTATTGCTGTAAAAACTAGATCAAAGCATACTGATTTAAGATACTTAAATGTTAGAGAATCTGTAAAGAATGGGCTAATTAAATTGGAATACTGCATGATGGAAGAAAACATTGCAGACCAATTTATAAAAGCTCAAGGAGTAAGCAAGTTTAAAGAGAGTTGTAACAAATATGATTTAAAGATGTAAATAGTTATATTTATTATTATTTCCTAAAAGGGGAGAATGTTAAGGATAACATTGTTTACCCTAACTGGTTTAGGTAAAATAATAAATATGTAATCATACTTTATAAGTTAAAGTGTCTGCAACTTTAAATATAGGGAATGTAATTAAGGGAGTGGTTGTGAAAGCACTTTAAAAGAAGCAAGATGACAGCTTGCTCTCTCTGGCTTTGATGATCCCTAATTACTGCATGGACTCAAGACTGCGTTACTCGAACGGGAGAGATAAACAAGGGACTGATTTGTAAGTGAACTGACATAGGATATTCCACACGGACTTTGCTAACTCAATATCCTTGAATGGACTGACTAAATGATACATGACTATTGGACTGTTATTTTGACTATGCTATAAATGGAATAAACTATATTTTTGATAGCACAAGCGTATCTGTTATTTTTTACTGTATGTTAACAAAACATACAAACTTAGCTCACTCATTTATCTGTGTGCCTATCTGACTAATGCTGCACATTCTGTTTAGCTTGTCTCCTTAACACTGGTTGGGGAACCCAGGCTTAAAAGAGTGATATGCTGCAAAAGGAGTATCCGGTTAATCTTGTCTTCTATATCGCCATAGTCCATTTTATGCAAGGTTTTCTTGACGAATTGTACCATGCGCTCGGCCCTTCCGTTGGTCGCAGGATGCACCAGCGAAGTTAGCACATGGCGAATACCGCGGTCCGCCAGGTACTGTTCGAAGGACAGCGCGGTAAATTGGGGCCCGTTGTCAGATACTAGAACATCTGGTAATCCGTGTGTCGCAAAGAGTCTGCCTAGTTTCCTGATGACTGATTCAGTTGTTGTATTCCTCATCTCACTGATTTCAAGCCAGTTCGAGTAGGCATCCACTGTTAATAAAAATGTGTGTCCCTTGGTAGGTCCCGCAAAGTCCAGATGAATACAGGACCATGGTCCCCTCAGTGTTTCCCATTCAGTCGGGGTTGCTTTCGGAGGGGCGTTGCTTACTTCCTGGCATTTGTGACAAGCTTTGACCCATGTCTCGATCTGCTTGTCGATACCCGGCCACGTAGCTTCGTGCGAGTGCTTTCATGCACACGATGCTGGGGTGGCCATCGTGCAAGGTCCTTAGTATCGCTGGTTGTAACCGCTCTGGGACGACAACTCTATCACCCCAGATAATGCAGCCCTTCTGGGAAAATAATTCCATTTGTCGATTCTTTTTTTTTTTTTTTTGAAACAAATTTTTATTAATTTTAAAGATAAAACAACACATCATTAACCATTAAATACATAAACACATAAAACCTCTTAACATTGTAAATCCTTACAAATCAAACAAAACATTATTTTTATACAGCATAATTCCAATTTATCCCATCTCCATATGGACACACAAACATCTTTCAGCAAGTTTCTCATTTTTTCTCTTTACTCCTATTCAATTTCATTTCTCTTCCATATTTATCCATTTTATAGTCATCATATTCTTTTCTTTCTGGCTTGTATAAATTATTCTCGTCTAGCATTCCTCCAAGGTTTTATTGATTCTTTCCTTTTTTTTTTTTTATAAAAAACAAATTTTGTTAGTTTTACCATAAGCACAATACACAAACATACAAACACAAAACATAAACAAAACTAAAAGATCTTTTCTGAAGGTTGTCTGTTCCCGGGTTAAAACTCTTTACACAGACACAAATTCAAACATCATATTCAACCCATATCTCCTTCCAAATCTTATTATCATTTTCTTTTTTATATATATATATAAAAACCATTTTTATCAGTTTTATAAAAACAATGCACAAAAAATCAAGGCATAGCAGCTTATAAATTCTTTTCTAAGAAAAAATAATAATAATAGACCAATAAAGCATAACATTTCCAGATTATAATATCAATATTTCATATAATATTAACTTCATATCTTGTCCCTACTTCTCTTTTCCATCCAAATTATTTATTAATTAAATTTTATTGCCTTTTATCAATACACAAAATCCAAAAAAAAAAGCATATATATCCTTCCATATCTTATTACCATTTTCAATAACATTCTTTGTCTGTTCTATTTCCAATTATCCATTCATCTTTTTTTTCTTTTACTATACTTCTCCTGTACACCAATTGGAGTAACATCTATAACTCATTACCCTAACTTAGAAATACTACATATAGCAATCTTTCTTGGGATTCTGTTTAAAAAAAATTCTAAAATTACATAATAAATTTTATATTCTAAATATACATATAAAAACACACTCTTATATACCCTCCAGAATCCCTCTTTTAATCTAAATTAAATTCACCCATTATCTCTAAATAAACTTTTTTTCCTTAGGTCTTGCTTCCCCACATTAAGGCTTCTCCTCCCCCCCTTTCTCTCTTGCTTATTCTTCTCCTTGCCCTTTCTACCCCTTTGTTTTTTCTCTTCGCTTTTCTTGCTCCTTTTCCTTTGCTTTCTAACCTTGCCTCCATCTTTTCGCTCATTTTTCTCTCTTTTGGTTGTTTTTATAATTCTTAAAATCCCCTTTTTCTTATCCTTTTTGTCCTCCTCTCCAGAAGGGACCCATTGTTCATCAAAGATGGCTTCTTCTTCCTCTTCTTCCTTGTCCCAGTCCTTCTGCTGCGTAATCAACTTTTCAAAGGAACATAACGCCATTTCTAAGAATTGAAACAAAGCGCCCAAAGTATCTTCTTTTTTATATTTTTGATATTCAATCTCTAGTTCATCCACAGACGATGCCATTATGAAAAGGGAAACTTTTTCCAAAACAACCACAAGAATTTTTAATCAAAGACAATCAAAAGCAATTAAAAAAAGAAAAAAAGTTCCAAAAGTTAATACTTTTCTTCCTTCTTCTCTTTCTCTTTCTGAATTAATTTTTAATCAAAGAGGTCCAATTACCATATATCTTCTTTTGGGATCCACAAAGACGTTCTAATCAATCTCCTCCTTTTTCAGCTTCTGCTCCAATTTTTTTTTTCTCCCTTCCCACTTGCAATGAGAATTTTAATAATCAAAAATCCATACCTCCAGCAGAGATTTTCCAATTTCTCACATTTTTCAATGTCCAAAAATCCCTTTGTCTCTTATCTTAGCTTTCAAAACAATCCACTTTCAATGTCTAATATATCCAAATATTTCTGCTTTTTCCGTGGGGTGGGAGAGTAAAAAAAAAAAAAAAAAAAAAAAAATTCCCTTTAACAGCTTCTCCGCCGCTTTTCGCTCTTCTTAGGGATACAATGTATCCTCCAGCAACAAACAGCTCAATTCCAGGCAATTTAAAAGGTGTTACTTGACCCGGCTCAGACAGAACTTTCACTCTTCACACTTCCTCCAGCACAGTTCTTACCCGGTTGCTGGCTTCTTCGTGGCGGCCATTGCTGACCGCCGCTCCACCGCCTTGGGAAAAAGGGGTTTTCCCGGAGAAAGGGGGGGTCTGCGATGCCCCCACCTCCCTTTCCGACTCCCCTCTATCTTCAGCTGTCCCTACAGGGCAGCCATATCCCCCTGACCCATCTGGATCGGGGGTACCTCGACGGCTAGCACAGCAGGAATCGCGAGCTGTCGCAAATTCCTGCTGCCCCGAAGCCACGCAAACCGGAAGTCCATTTGTCGATTCTTGAATGGGGCGTAGTCGTCAGGTATCTGGTCCAACGGCCATCCCCGCTCAACCCAACTGAGGACTTGTGCTAAAATGGGGTCACGTTTCGTTTCCATCGCGATATCTCGGGCTGTTAATGGCAGCATTCGAAGTGTCTCGATCTGCAGTGTTGTAACTGTCAGAGCGGGGTCATCAATGGTCTCCGGAAGTGGCGCGCGGCTCAATGCGTCGGCGTGGGGAATGGCCTTCCCCGGGCGATGTTGCAACTTGTAATTATATGCCGCCAAGAATTCTGACCAGCGAGTCATTCTGGGAGATAATATATATGGTGTTGGCCTATCTCCCGCTATTATTCCCAGCAAAGGTTTGTGGTCAGTCACTATAGTAAAGGCTCAGCCATACACATATTCATGAAATCTCTTAACCGCAGACACAATAGCAAGGGCCTCTTTATCAATTTGACTGTAATTGCATTCTGCTTTTGATAACGTCTTTGAGAAATAGGCAACAGGGGCTTCACTACCATTTGGCAAAACGTGGCTCAAAATGGCGCTCACTCCAAATGGTGATGCATCACACATGATCGTTAAAGGCAAAGTCTCGTTATACTGCATCAAAACAGCATCAGAAGTCAATAAATTTTTCACATGTCGAAATGCCTGTTCTTCTCTGTGTCCCCATACCCAGGTTGCTTTTTTGTCCAATAAACGATGTAGGGGTTCAGCTACGGTTCCCTTGTGAGGCAGGAAAACGTAATAAAAATTGATAAGGCCAAGAAAAGCCTGGAGGTCGGCCTTATTCCGGGGTTTTGGGGCGTTCTTGATTGCCCTAAGTTTGTTATCGGTGGGGTGAATGCCTTGACTATCAATTAAGTAACCCAAAAATTCTACATGATCCATACATAATTGACACTTGTTTTTTTTAAAACTTTGAGACCTCTTTAAATCTCTGGAGAACCAACCTCAGGCGCTCCTTTAGTATTTTCCGAGTTGGGGCAGCGATTAACACATCATCAAAATATGGGACAATGCCTTTTATCCCTTGTAATAGCCTTTCCATCAAACTTTGAAAGATTTCCGGGGCTACGCTCACTCCGAACTGGAGTCGGTTACATTTAAACGCACCTTGGTGCATAACGATCGTTTGGGCCTCTGCCGTTTTTTTGTCAACAGGCAGTTGTTGGTATGCCTGAGCTAAGTCTAGTTTAGCGAAGACTTTTCCGCCCCCCAGGGAATGGAGGAGGTGTTGCACCACCGGTACCGGGTAAGTGTTTTGTTGAAGGGCATGGTTCAGGGTGGCTCGGTAGTCCCCACAAATTCTTATCGATCCATCCGGCTTGATGGGTGTTACGATTGGGGTTTCCCAGGGAGAGTGATCGGTTGGTTCTAACACACCCTGGGCTATTAATTTATCAAGCTGCTCGTCAATCTTTGGTTTAAGGGCAAATGGAACTCGGCGAGGCTTAAGGCGGATGGGAGCTATTTTGGGATTGAGGTTAAATGATATCGGGGTCCCCTTGTATTTGCCTAATTTTTCTGCAAAGATGTCCTGGATTTCGTGAACAAGGTCTTCTTCCCAGTTGCTGCTGCAGGTTCGATGAATGCCGGCTACTTCAATTCCGAGTGGAGCGAACCATTGGAGACCTAACAAACTAGGCCGATCCCTGTTGATTATAGTCAGGAGTAGGAATGCTGTACGGTTCTTAAACGATACCTGGACTCGGCTGGATCCAACGACCGGGATTCGATTTCCTTGATAGTCCTTGAGTATGAGTCTTTGGAATCTGAGGTCTTGCCGCCGGATAGTAGGGATGAGCTGCTTGAGGGTCTTCCAGGAAACCATCGACAGGGATGATCCTGAATCGACTTCCATCAGGCAGGGCTGGCTTTCGATGGCCACTTTCATTCGGATCTTTTTGGCGTCAAGAGATGAGGCGTGACCGATCGTGATCGTTTGGTGAGCCTCTTCTCACTTCGTTGGGTGGTTTAGAGTTTTGTTTCTGTAGGAATGGTTGTTCCATTGGTGGTTCATGGGTTCTCGCTTCACGGGACAACTTCCCCTCGGTTGGCGATAGTTAGACCCCCTCGAGGGCTGACTGGGTCCTAGCTTGCTTCTACAGACCCATCCGATATGGTCTCTTTTCCCGCACACATGGCAGAGCGCATCGGGGAATTTGCATTCTGACCGGGGGTGGCTTGCTCCACACCCGGCACATTGGTACTGCGATTTCTGGCGTTGGTCTCGTTCAGACCGAAATCGATGGACCTCTTCTTCGTCGCTTTCTGATGGCGATTCGAGGTCCTTGTGGTGGGCTGTTTCTAGCTGACCTTCTGACTGAGGTGAAATTTCGCGGGCGCGTTGGCGAAGCGGGGCGTGGGTGCGGCGCATTTGGGCAGCCGACTTCCTGGTTGCTTCTGCTGCAGCAGCTTCAGCTATGGCATCCTTAAGGCTAATGTCGCCCTTCGCCATTAATTTACTCTGAGTGCCTGATGCATCTAATCCCAGAACTATTCGGTCTCTTAGGGCTTCTTCTAGGTTGGCAAACTTGCATAGGCCTCCCAGATTCCAGAGATCCGCTATGAAATTAGCAGCACTTTTGCCTTTCCGCTGACTTCTCTGGTAAAATTCATGCCTTCTAACGAGCGTTGGCACAGTCGGTGCGTAGTGAGCCCTCAGCAGGGGTTCGAGGACGTCCCAGTCCATAGATTTTACTTCTGCTGGTTTTGCTAGTGCCTTGGCCATCTTGAATACGGTCGGCCCGCAATGAGTTAAGAATACCACTTGTTTCTTTACAGTAGTGGCATCCTTCAAATTGTTGGTCTCCAGAAACATCTGGAAGCGATCCATATATGAGTCCCAGTCTTCTTGTGCCGGGTCGAATGGAGCGGGTGGTATGACGCCACCGGACATGGTTCCGTCGTTGGTGTGTTTCAGCCATGTGCTCGGTTATAGTTCTTTGTCATTCAGTAAGCTCTGACATCTCCACATCCCACCCTTGTCGCCAGTGTTATGTTCTGTGCATGGGCGTGAAGGAGGAGACGAGCCAGTGAACAGTGAACTTCAAACTCTTTATTTACATGTGAAAACAGCTCAGCTCAATGGCCGCAATGGGCCCCTTCATATAGGCAAACTCTTAACTATTTAACCAATGAAACACGGGGAGCGCTAGCTCCATTAACCAATAGGAGAGGCTCGTTAATAGCCAATCAGATTCTCCTGAATGGACCAATCCGATGTCGCTATTATCGGCCAATCAGAAGTGCAGGGCCAGAACCCTGCACTTTGCTTCAAGCTCTTAATAATCTTTATTCAAGTACTTTTATTGATTCACAACAGAAGGAACTGGTCTAGCCCTTCTAGATCCATAGATATTTATGGTATGAAATGTTTTACAGATGGTACACAATTCCACAATTTCCAAAATAGACAAATCATATATTAACAGGTGTTGGAAATGTCATGAAATAGAAAATTTTTTTTACCATCTTTGGTGGACATGTAAAACTCTCAAAAGCATTGGAAATTTGGAATAACTAGGTATAATCCCAGACTGCATTAACAAAAACCATGCTTATGGCTGTGAGAATGAATTTTGCCCAACATTGGAAGAAAAATACAATATCAATGATATCAGAATGGAAATTTAAACTTAAAGAATATGCAGTGATAGCAAAGCCAGCAGCATATATCCACAACAGAAGTTTAATCAATTTGTATTTGTGCTATGACAACATTTTCACTTTCATTAGCATGAATAAAAGCAAGATCGCATGAAGTGTTAGTACCACTTTGCAATGCCTTGGTAAGACTATATTGGAATATTGCATCCAGTTTTGGATGTCACAGTATAAAAAAGGATGTTGAGGCTCTAAAAAGAGTGGAGAGAAGGGCAACAAAGATGATTAGGGGACTGGAGGACATATGAATAACAGTTGGGTATGACTAACAATGAAAAGAAAAGCTAGATATGATTTCATGGCAGTTCCAATATTAAGGGACTGCCACAAAGAAGAGGGGGTCAACTTATTATCCAAAGTACCTAAAGGCAGAACAAGAAACAATGGGTGGAAGCTAATCAAGGAGAAAACCAACTTAGAAGAAATTTTCTGACAGTACAATTAACCAATGAAATGGTTTGCCTTCAAAAGTTGTGGGTACTCCATCACTTTAGGTTTTTAAGAGATTAGACAACCATTTGTCTTAAATGATACATTGTCTCCTGCTTGAGCAGTGAGTTAGACTAGTAGACCTCCAAGATTCCTTCCAACTTTGTTATTATGTTTTTCAGGGATACTTTAATGTCTGATATTGAACAATCCTAAGGATTATATAGTAAGACACATATACATTCATAATATATTGATACTCTATATCTTATTATGCCTTTCTTAGATTTTATCTCTTGCCGAGATTCTAGCACAGAATGGCAGTCATTGCTAGACTGAATTCTTCGTTAGACTAAAGTCATTGAGCAGCAAATTCAGATTCATGGAAACAAAAGAAAAGTTATATTATTTCTACAAGTTTCAGAAATCCTGATCACTATATCGACTACTTAATCACTTGAGTTGATTTTCTGCTGCGCTTGTTTATGCTGCATTTAATTGACAGGAAACTCCATCCCAAGCTGTCAGATGTAAATAATTAGACAAATATGACTACATTCCCTATAAACATTTGCTAAACATTTTAAGGCCTACAATGAAACATTCAACATATAAAAGCTATAGATTTGTAGCATTACTGTCAATCTGTAGAATTAATGTGTATTGTTGGCAGACGAATGAAGGCAAATATAGGTGTCCCAGGATAATGTTGCAGGATCCAATCTGAGTCGGTCACTGGGACTAGAGGTTTAGTCTTCCAAGCTTTCACACTCATGCTGGAGCTCATCTTTAGGAAACTTCTCTCTGTCCATAATGTTTTTCCATCATTGTTAGAAAAGTGCCATACAATTTGCATCAATGCTGCCAATTAAATCCAATTTAATTTGGGGGTCCTGGGAATTGTAGTTTTAACACATATGAGGAAAACAAAATCATAAAAAACCAAATTAGAATAGTCACTATTGCCATTGAAATGACAATTCCCTTGAAGACTTTGTGCCAAATAACCCTACTTTAACTGGAAAAGTAATTCAAGGATTATTTTCCATAACAAAAAATATCATTGTCCTAAATATTGCCTGGAAATATGCTGTCATATATTATAGTTTACATGTCCATGGCTTCCCGAGGCTAGATTCATTAGTGGCATTCCTATGAACTGGCCACGGTTGATTTTATAATTTTGAGCCAATCTCATTTTAATATGCTTTCCTATTATGCAAAAAAAAAAAAAAAAGTTCAGTTTTTGCTGACTTACAAGTGCCTAAACAATTTTTTTTCATCCATAGATTCTGATCATACCTAAACATTTCAGATATCAGCACAAGAGTAAAGCAGCACTAAATTCCCAAACAACAAAATACAATTGGAATGTTCAAGCAGTAAAACCAATATCCAGGGATATACAAATTGCTTTGACCTGACACTGAAAGAAATGCAGTTCCAGCCTTTAGTCATTAGGGCATGAGGTCTGCCTTATATCCACATAAGATATCTGGGAAAATAGAAGGATTCCCTCCAGCTAACAAATACTGCACTTAATTGGATAAATGGCCCAGCTATTAATATAGAGAACATATTCCATTCTCATGAGTCCAAGTATTTCAAAATGTGGCCTATAATTTGTGTGTGTGTGTGTGTTCTTGAATTCCTTATATCTATATAAAATTGACTACCTATTTCCATCATACATACACCATAGTATTGTGTGATCTTTTCATATTCTGTATTTTTACTACTGTTATCTATGTACTGTATACCATACAATAATAAATAAATCTAGGCAAAGTCACCAAAGAAATCCAGCTGATGAGAAATGGATGACTCCTTAACAAGTGTAAAGTAATAGTATAATTGTAATGGTGTAACTATAATGGTATAATCAGGAAATCAGGAAAACTTAAGCAAAGCTTTTATGTATTTGATGGAACATGTAAGTCAGGTTTAATTATATTCCATGTAAAAATACACTTAAGCACTGAATTCCTATTCATCTTAGTGAGATCTTGATATGTTTCATATTTTGGATTGCAATTTTGGATTGTGCCATCTTTCAATCGCAAAATTTACATTTGTTATAAGTACCCAGAATTACCAGTACAGGCAAACATACCTTCATTCCTTTTAACCATAGCTAAATTGGCCATTAATATATTTTAAACCAAGAAGATAATGAAAAAAGAAAAGCAGTGATGACATTAGGAGGACAGTTAGTTTAATCCTAGGACCTGTATGTTGCCTAAGCAAATACCTTGGAGCTGTATCTCTCATCCACTTTTTCAGCTTTAGTCTGTTCCTATTAAATCAGCTCTGGGCAACCACTAAACTCTTCTAATATTTACTGTCATAAATTGACCTTACAAAGTAGAGCATTTCACTTCTGGTGATGGTGATAGCGGAGAGATATATGATACTCTTTTTTAATGACATTGATTTTCATATATATTCCTAATAAATCAAAATCAGAACTGAAAGCAATCTATTTCCTGGTAAATTTAAGAGACAATCTGCGTAACTTTTAAGACTGTTGAGCTATCCTAAACTTTATGGTGGGTGGGTTTTTTTAGGTAATTTGTCATTGTAACCCAAAATTCTTTATGTCATTCCCTCCACCTTGTTTTTGATGGTATGCAGAGCAGCATCATAAATGCAAGCTTTTGAATGGGCAAGACTCCAAGTATTACCAATGAATTCCAAGGTCACCATCTATTTTGTTGACAAATTTAAAGGAAATATATTATCAGCATTTCTCTGTTAAACTTTCCTTCATAATCAAAATGTAATTGAAGTAGGGTGACTACAAGAAGAGATATTTGTGTTCTTCAGCACTTTGTGAACTTGAAACAGATGGACTATGATGAGGAAACACTGTTGAACAGACCAGCATCAAGCAAATTGGCTCTCTGACAAAGCCAAGTACAGCCGTTGGATGTATTTTATTCAGCATGTTCCTCTACCAGTAATTCAGCTACAACTAACAGAAGAAAGAGCAGAACTAAGTATGAATCCAATTTTTCTCTATACACCATAAATATTTGAGAACCCAGAAAAATTACCACAATGGAAATTGTGTCAAGTACCTTTAATTTCTATATTATGCAAAAACCTAATAGAAATGTTGGTATTCTGAGATTTCCAAATGTATCTATCTAAAAATGCATTGCTATGAGTTGAGTAAAATTTAATTCTGAGTAAGCAACTATAGGACTGCAGCTTCAGCAAGCTTGCAAGTATCAGAGTAGAAAGAAAAGCAATGATCAAAATAAGATGAGAATGGACAACCATTTGTCTGAAATGATATGGAGTTTCCTGATTGAGTAAAGGATTGGACTAGAAGACCTCCAAGGTCCCTTCCAACTTTGTATTCTGTTAAAATGTTTATTAGAAGGACCTAATTGAAGAATGTTGCTTGATTCAGTGTTTAAACACCTGTTGTGAATCATATGCTAGCATTTGGAGCAGTCCCGGAAGTCCTTCTATTCACTAGCAAGTCCAAAACTAGTATTTTAGAATTCCCATGTTAAATGAAAGTTAATTCATACCAATCTAAAACCTAAACATTTGTTCATTTGTGAGTGTTGCTTATGATAACTTTTGTATCATTGCATGAAATATGGTTGCCACATAATGATAAAAGTTAAAGTATGGCTTCAAACCTATCATGGATGAGTTTAAACATTACTCTGCACTAAACCCAAACTCAAGAAGCTTGCTATATAAACATGGTAATGAATGAGAAAAAGTTGTAGGTTATCTCATATGAGATTTGATAATAAGTTACACTGGAAACAATTCTATAAATCATCCCAATAGATTTGCCTATTGAAATCTTAATGGGAAGAAAAATAAGTTAATATCCCAAGCAGTCTTTTCTGTCCCTTAATTAATATGATTAATGAAAATGTAGTTTTGGGTCTTAAAATAATTATGTCTTCTCCTACCCTTCACAGAAAAGGTTAAGTCACTAATCACCTTTGTTCAATCTTTTAAAACCATTGAGAAATTGATCCCAGTCATTTTTCTAAGCTAAGCATAGTCAGGTTCTTTTAACTTCCTTTGTATTTTAACATTTATTTAAACTAGTGTAACAGCCATTAATTTAAGAAAGGTGCATGGAAACATAATATAGGGAAATGGAAGTAGGATAGGTTTCTTGGTTAGGCCTTTTGGTCAAACATGTTCTACTTTTTCTGGTCATAATACTGCAGTTTTGGTCATAATGGGATTGGTGATTAATGCTCACCTAAAGCCTTGTAGACTATTAAAGCTCAGGTGTGATTGTTGATGTCCTCCCTGTCTATTTTGTTCAGGCAGGTTTTATCATTTCTTATCATTTCTGTTACTATTACATCCCCAACATCAGATCTGGTCAGGCTAGATGTCAAACTCCTGGCCCAAGGGCTGGATGCGTCACATGCTGGCCACGCCCATACCCGATTTAATGAAGGGGAAAAAAGTCCCAATACATCATGTGATGCCACCATGACAATGTGAGTTTGACACCCCTGGGTTAGATAATTCTAAGCTAGATGGAGCACCAATTTAACTTTGTATGGCTGTTATGGCTATTTCTAGGGGTGAGATTCAACCGGTGTAATAACCGGTTCGGTGAGCATGCACTTTGCACTGAAGGCTGAAAGTAACACCTCTGGGGACGGACACACACACAACACACACATACATTGTGTTCTCCTGCTAATGTTATGAAAGGGAAGATTTTACAAAAATTGTGAAAAGCTAATAAGGTGAAGTATGATATTGAAAGAAGGGCTACTCTGTCAGTCTTTCAATTTTCTCCAGCCTAAAATGGTAAAGCCCTTGATCTCCTATCTTTTGATAACTGAATCTCATGCGGAAGTTGATATTTTTCAAAATGGAGTTCCATTATACCCAAGTCAGCAAAATCATTCTTTTGGAGTTTTACAAAAGTAGAATAACTCAGAAAACAATTCTGTCAAAAGCAGGGGAAGTGATCTTTGTGGTAAAGTTTAAAAGAGACAGTGAAGTTAAGGTGGGAAATAATGGAAATAACAGCAGCTGAAACTTGATAGAAGTTCCAATCTATCTAAGAGTATGAGCTTCAAAATCAGATAAGGCAACAGAAAACAATTCTACTTTTGTTGCAAGAAAACTGTATGGATATGGCCAAAAACGTTAGGCAAATTAGCGTACCAGAGAATGAGATGCAATCAATTTTTCTACTTACCAGAAGGAATGTTGGATGTCACAAGATGATCTGGAGGTGATAACATGGCCAAATCAAAACCCCTTGATTTGGTCACCAATGGTGAAAAGTGCACTGTTTTACAAAGACATTTACAATTGTAACGTGAGAATCATGAAGCATGAACCATGGGAAACTATCAAAATAGAAAAGCATATTGAAATTGATGATTTAATATTAACTGAATGCAGGGGCATCAGAATGGACTGAATCATCAAATCAGATGACTATTGGTTTGAAGGTATTTAAGGTATGATACCATATGAAGGAATGGAATAGTACTAATAATCAAAATGGACATTGCTGAATATTCAGTTGGCTAAAATCTAGTAAACCAGTAAACAGATAGCATCTATTAGCATTAGTAGGTATCTCTTAGTAGGTGGCTAGCATAAATATTGTAAAAAAGAATGCATGTTCTAAAGATCCAACGAGGGAAAGTCCTGAGGAATGTTGTGCCAAATTTCAAGTAGCATTAAATGAAAAACCTGGAAAGGTCAAAGTGCAACTACCAAACAATTGATCTAAGTATAGCATATAAAATCATACATTGCAATGTCCTACCTGTCAATGAATACTTCAGCTTCAACCATAACAATACAAGAGCACACAATAGATACAAACTCAAGATTAATTGCACCAAACTTGATTGCAGGAAATACGACTTCAGCAACAGAGTGATCAATGTCTGGAATGCTCTGCCTGACTCTGTGGTTTCTTCCCCAAACCCCAAAAAATTTAACCTTAGACTGTCTACTGTTGACATCACTCTTTCCTAAGAGGTCTGTAGGGGGGGTGCATAAGCACACCAACATTCCTACCGTCCCTGTCCTATTGTTTCTTTTATTTTTCTTACATGTATCCATATATTCATAACTCTGTTTTTACTTATATCTATTATCTTGTAAGCAATTGACAAACCAAACAAAATAAAATAAATAAATATAAAATAAATAAAATGTAGGACGATTTTCAGTTGGGTAAATGAAAAGAGATAGGAAAAGAACTTTATAAAATGACTTGTAAGGATATGCCTAAACTGGAAAATGTGTTATAAAACAAACATAATAACTCAGAAGTTCATCTGGGCAATTCCATGTAAAATGTTGTTCAACTTTTATAATTAAACAAGACTTCTTTTTTTAAAAAAACAATTTTATTGATTTTCTACAAACAAACAAGACAAACAAAACATTAAAACATCAACTCTCTTATGTACATACAGTGTGTCGGTTGGTTCATCAGTTTTGTGCATTCATTTCGTAGTCTTAATTACAGTTATGCTACATAAGAACTCATATTGTCAATCCAAACGTATATATCCTAATATCGCTATTAAAAAGAACATTTGACTATACTTTTAATCATTCATGCTTTATGAGATAACAATACTTTAAATAGTTTATTCTATAACAAATCATATAATCATACCAAATCTATCCTAGAAACACTTTATAAATATAATATCAAATAACAAAAATGAAAAAAAAAATAAAGATATTCCTTGCTATCTAACATTCTAAATATTCTATTATCATATTTTGTCATCTAGCCATTGATAAAAAAGATCCCAAATTTCATAAAATTGTTTATCCTCTTGCTCTCTAATTTCAAATGTCAATCTACTCATCTCAGCACATTCCAATATTTTCTTAATAATTTCTTCCTGTGATGGTATTTTCTCATTCTTCCAGTTTTTAGTAAATACAATCCTAGCCACTATTAATACATTTACAATCAGATATTTCAAGTCTTTACTGTATGTATCTGGTAAGATTCCCAATAGAAAAAACTCCGGTTTCAAATCTATATGTTTCTTTGTCATTTTTTCCAACCACATGCAAATTTTAGTCCAATATTTTTTAGTGTCCTCACAAGTCCACCACATATGGTAATGTGAGCCAGGTATCTGATGACATTTCCAGCATTTTTCAGATTTGTTCTTAAACATTCTTGCTATTCTTGTCAGGGGAAAGTCCCACCTGTAAAACATCTTATACAAATTTTCTTTATATGCTGTTGACATTGTCATTTTATAATTTTGAGACCACAATTTTTGCCATTTCTCTAAATCAATCCCATATCCAAAATTCTTCCCCCAAGCAATCATAGTTTCTTTGACTTGTTCTTCCTCTAATTTATTTCCCAGTAAATAACCATATAATTTTTTAATCACCTTCTCATCAGTACCCATCAAGATCTTATCTAGATCAGTCTGTTTATCATAAAATCCCTCTGTTTTAGAATCTTCATCATACCTTGAATGTATTTGCGCATATGAAAACCAATTCATCTTTATACCAATTCATCTTTATATGAAAACCAATTCATTTAAATTTTGTATCGATTTAAGTTCACCCTTTTCATCCAATAATTCCCCATATCTAACTGTTTGTTCCTTCTTATAAATTATAGGATAGGAAAATGCTTCAATAGTCGATAACCAAACTGGAATTTTCAAATAACATTGTCTTTTTATCTTCTCCCAGTTTAACCACAAAGACTCCCGTATATAATATCTTCTAAAATAACCCTGTGTTTTAGTTCCCTTATACCATAAAAAAGCATGCCAACCCAACAGCAAATTATGACCTTCTAGTGTCAACAATCTAGTCTTTCTTAATGTTATCCATTCCTTGACCCACATCAAACTTGCAGCTTGATAGTACAATTCCCAATTGGGCAGGCCAAAACCTCCTCTAATTCTAGCATCTTGCAAAAGCTTTAGCTTTATTCTCGCTTTCTTACCTTGCCATATAAACTTCAACATAATTTTATTTAAATCTTCAAAATAGTCTTTTCCGAGCCTAATTGGTATTGTTTGAAACAGAAATAGGATTCTAGGTAAAATATTCATCTTAATTTTATAATTAAACAAGACTTCTGCTTGCTTCTGAGTGCTGCTCTGAAGGCAAACTCACAGCTGTCACCATGCTTGACCTTTTTTATTTCTACCTCTGTTTAGCACTGTGGCCACCCATCACCTGCAATAGTTTTACATTTTTTTCCTGCTGTCTTCCACTTTGGAACATCTCTCTGTTCAGAATTTGTCCATACTAGATCTATGCCTAAATACCAAGCACACATATTTTAATCTAGGCATGGGTCACTTGATACTGCCTGTCCCATGCATTGAATATTTTGTACCTTTCTATCCATTGCCAACAACTACTTCAGGCAAGAGGAACACAAACTCTACCCTGGATATTACTAGATGGAAAACATCAGGGATGGGATCCAACCAGTATAACTACGGTTCTGTTGCTCTGTGTTGTGCGCACATGCGTGAGTCATGCGAGTGCAGTTTACGACCTGCTGAGCTGCCCAGACAGCCGAGCAGTGCTCCATGCAAGTGCGCAGCGATTGGAAAAGCCCTTTTTTCCTGCTTTTTCAACCACAGCTGTGTCGCGCAAAGCAACTGCAGTTGAAAAAAACAGGAAATAAAGATCAGGTAAGAGCCTGGGCGGATGGGTGGGCCAAAACAGCAGCAGACATAGAACCGGTTCTATGTATTCTCTCTGTTTGCTGCTTTTCAGAGCAACCGGTTCTACAGAAGTGGACAGAACCGGTAGAATCCCACCCCGGATAACATAGAAATGAAATCAATTACATAATGGAAATCAAAACACAGAAAAATGCAATCTACTCAACTAAGACTCTGCCATGTATATCGCTCATGAAGAAGATTGAAGAAAAGTAGAAAGTCTATTGTGAAACATCTACAAACAAAATGATAGAATGACAAAATATACTCATATTAGATGTTATAATATTTTAGTGTTAAAAGGGTTTTTATTATTTTAAAATGTTTTTATGATTTTAATTGTAATATGTGTTAGGGATAACATGTTTTACCCTAACTGGTTTAGGTAAATAATAATATGTAATCATAGTTTGTATGTTAAAGTGTCTGCAACTTTAACTGTGGGATAGTAATTAAGGGAGTGGTTGTGAAAGCACTTTAAAAGAAGCAAGGCTGCAGCTTGCTCACTCTCTGACTTTGATGAAACCTGATTACTGCAAGGACACAAGACTGCATTGCTCGAACGGGAGAGAAAACAAAGGACTGACTTGTAAGTGAATTGACATTGGATATTTCTACACGGACTTTGCTAACTGAATATCCCTGAATGGACTGACTAAATGATACATGACTATTGGACTGTTATTTTGACTATGCTATGAACTCATAATGGAATAAACTATATTTTTGATAGCACAAGCGTATCTGTTATTTTTACTGTATGTTAATAAACATACAAGCTTAGCTCACTCATTTTATCTGTGTGCCTATCTGACTAACGCTGCACATTCTGTTTAGCTTGTCTCCCTAACCCTGGTTGGGGAAACCAGGCTTAACACTGGTTATGGGCCCAGAGGCTGCAAAGTCAGTTTAACTAGGATAAAACAGATTTATGTAAAAGTGAGAGTTTGTGTTGTTATACATTACAGTAAACAGACAGCTGTGTTTTATTAATTATAGTTTTATATCCATATAAGAAAACATGGCACAAGTCAATCAACAAAGTTTGTCCCTTATATCCAAGTTGGATGGAACAAACTATGTATCATGGTCTATGAAATGTAGTCTGCTTCTACGAAGAGAAGGTTTGTGGAACATAATTGAAAATCCACCAAATGTAGAAGAATGGGATCCAGAGGATGAGGAAGATAAATTAAAGATAGAAGAATTTATGCATAAAAATCAGCAAGCTATTTGCATTATTGCTTTCACCTTAACTGATCAGCAACTTGTTTATATCCACGGAGAGAAAACAGCTGTTGGGTGTTGGCAGAAGCTGAAGAGGATTTATGTTCGAGATAATGTTGGTGCTCACATAAATCTAACACGGAAACTTTTCAGTACACATCTCCATAAGAATGGTGATATGCTGAGTCATTTGAAAACTATGCAAAGCATTTTTCAAGAACTGCACGAGAAAGAGCTTATTTTCTCTGAACTACACCAAGTCTACATAATTCTATCTTCCCTTGATGAAAGTTATGATAACTACGTAACTTCCCTTGAAATATTGCCAAAGGAAAGCCTAACTTTAACTGATATAACTGGCAGATTGATTGAAGAGGCCAGAAGAAGGCTTGAAAGAGACGATTTAAGGAGGCAGCAACCTCAAAAAGAAGATAATGAAACTCCTACTGCATACGCAATTAAAAAGTGTTTTAATTGTGGAGGAAGAGGACATTTGGCAAGATTTTGTAAAAAGGCAAAGTACCAGAACGCTGGCCAGAATACTAAAAGTCATCAAAAGATAAATAAAAATCCAGAGTTAGCCATGTATAGTAACGGAGCTGTAAAAAATAATTTATGGGTGGTTGATAGTGGAGCATCCCATTGTATAACAAATGATAACAAACATTTTATTAAAATGTCCCAGAATACACAGCAGATATCGTTAGCCAATGGCTGGAAACTGAAAGCTAAAGGTCAAGGTATAGCATATTGTTCTTTTATAAAAGAAAATGTAAAAATTTTATATGTACCACAACTTAAGTTTAATTTAATTTTAGTTAGAATTTTGGTTAAACTAGGATATGTAGTTACATTTAAAGGAGATAACTGCATAATTGAGAAAGAAGATAAGAAAATTACTGCATCTTTAACAGGTGAATTATATGTGTTAAATGATGATGGTTTAAAGGTGACTAACACAGTTTATGAAAATAAGAAACCTCATGATGAATGTATTCACTTGTTACATCGAAGGCTAAGGCATTTAAATTTTAAAATGCTTAAGAAAACTGTTGAATTATCTAAGGGAATAAGTTTGAAACCTTGTAATAAGTATTTGCAATGTAATATTTGCAATCAAAGTAAGAGCAGGGTCACACCGGCTAATAGAGTTGATGGATTTACTACCAAAGAACCTTTAGAGGTAGTATTTGCAGATTTAATAGGTCCTAAAAAACCAAGTGTAGGAGGAGCTTGTTACATACTAAGTATAATGGACCACTATTCTAGATATGGGTTTTGCTATTTAATGAAGAGCAAAACTGAAACATATCAAAATCTCTTTAATTGGATTAAATTTGCAGAAAGGAAAACTAAAAAGAAATTAGTAACTCTTATAACAGATAATGGTACGGAATTTACAAATAATAAATTCCAGAACAGACTAAGAATGTTAGGTATTCAACATAAAAAGTCTGCACCATATAGGCCACAACATAATGCCTTTATAGAGAGAAGAGGCCAAACATTACAATCAATGGCACGAACTATGATGTCTGATTCAGGATTACCTGACAATTTATGGGGAGAAGCAATAATGTGTGGTAATCATATATTAAATAATGTTGTTAATTCAACAACAGGTGAATTACCATTCACATTGTGGCATGGTACAAAACCTGATTTAAGTTACATGCACACATTTGGAGCACCAGCATGGGTGCATATCCCTACACAACTTAGATACAAAGGTCAACATAGAGCTAAAAGATTATATTTTGTAGGATATACATCTAATCATAGATCTTATAGATTCTGGGAACCAGGTACATCTAGAGTTTACACCAGTGCTAGTGCTAAATTCCTAGAACATGTAGGATGGAATAGATAAGAGCAAGATTTAAATAATGAAGTAATTATTGAACCCTACAAAAGGCAGAAAGATCAGATTAGTTATAAGAAGAGTCCAATTAAAGAAGAAGTCCATGAAGAGCAAATAGGACCAGAACAAGAGGAAACAGTTGATCAGGAAGAGTTAGATAATCAAGAAGAGTTAGTTAAGCAGAACTTTTCCATGCAGAATTCTTTGGAGGAAGAAGAGAGGAAGTAGAGAAAGAGGCCTTATTAATTGAGTTTCAAGATGAACAACTGGAGACTGAAAAAGAGAAAGGAGCAGCAGGGGGACAGATGGATGACAAAGAACAGCGTGAAGTGAGATCCACGAGAGCTGTTAGACCTAAATATAAAGCATAATCATGGAGGAAAAAAAACTGATTACAATGAATATAAATGGACTTAATTCAGCTGTTAAAAGAAGGAAAACTTTTCATAAACTAGAGAAATTAAAATTTGATATAATTTGTTTACAAGAAGTTCACATTAAAAAACAACATGAACAATTGTTATTACAGCCAAAATTAGGGAAATTATTTACCTCTTTGACTCAATGTAAGAAAAGAGGTGTGGTTTTATACATTAAAGAGGCTATTCCAGCAAAATTGATTTACACGGATGAAGATGGAAGAGTATTAATGGTAGAAATAATGGACAATAATATAAAAATACTCTTGATTGCAATTTATGCTCTGAATGATAAACAAGAAGAGTTTTATAAAAAGCTACACATGAAAATAATTGGATTGGACTATGTTAATATAATTATGATGGGAGATCTTAATGGAATTGTGGACAATAAACTGGACTATATAGCAACAACAACAAAGCAAAATAGAAAGGCTCTCCCAAGGTCCTTTTTTAAAATGACAGATGAATTAAATTTAAAAGATATTTGGAGAGAAAGAAATGTTAAAGCTAAACAATATACTTTTTATTCAAATAGACACTTATCATGGTCCAGATTAGATATGATTTGGATCTCAACAGAACTAATATCTAATATTAAAGAAACAAATATTGAAACAAGTACCTGGGCAGATCATAGCCCAATGACAATTAAATGGAAGGGACAAAAAAAAAGATCGAGATGGACATTAAATAATACTATTTTCAAGGAGAAAGATTTTACACAATGGATGGAGAAGGAATTGGCTTTTTTCTTCAGAGAAAATAAAAAAGAAGATACTTCAACGCAAAATGTGTGGGATACAATGAAGGCATATGCTAGAGGTTTGATAATAGATTATACAAGAAAAAAGAATATTAGGAAAAGGCAAGCTTCTAAGGCCTTGGAAGATGAGTATAAAATTCTTGAAAAAGAATTACAGAAAATGCCACAGAAAAAGGATATTAAATTGAAGCTGGATGTAATCAAACATAAAATGGAATTAATAGAGAAAGAAGAACTGGCACAGAAAATTAGAAACTCTAAACAGAATTATTTTGAAGATGCAAATAAACCAGGTAGATGGCTAGCATATAAATTGAGAAAAGAAAAGGAATCAAGAAAAATATTGAAGTTAATAGATGAACAAGGCCAAGTTTGTTATGGGAATAAGGAGAAAAAAGAAATTATTTGAGATTTTTATGGGCAATTATATAAACAGGAGAATATTGATGAATAAAAAGTCAAACAGTATTTACAGGAAGCTAAGTTACCAAAGATACCTAAAGAGACTGAAGAAATGTTAGAAAGCAATATAACAATGATGGAACTAAATGAAGCATTTAAGAGACAAAATAATGGGAAAGCTCCGGGTCCAGATGGGCTTCCAGTAGAATTTTATAAAACATTTCAAGAATTATTGAGCATCCCATTGTTAGAAGTTATGAATGAAGTTATGTAAAAAAGATGATACCTAAAACATGGTCAGAGGCTTATATTGCACTCATACCAAAGGAAGAGACTGACCCATCGCAAATTAAGAATTATAGACCTATTTCTTTATTGAATGCAGACTATAAAATCTTTGCTTCAATCTTAGCAGAAAGACTTAAAAAACATTTAAATATTTTTATTCACTCAGATCAAAATGGATTTCTGCCAAAGAGACAAATTAGAGACAATATGAGAGTAATCTTGGACACTTTGGAATACTATGAGGCCCATCCTGAAAAGCAAATGGCTTTGATATTCCTAGATGCTCAAAAAGCATTTGACAACGTGAACTGGATTTATGTTATTATTATTGGAGCAGATGGGTTTCGCTAAAAAATTTATTCAAGCAATAGAAGCTATATATAATAAACAGACAGCAAGGGTAATGATGGAGGGGGAACTTACAGATTTTATTAATATAAGGAAAGGCACAAGACAAGGATGCCCCCTATCTCCTTTGCTATTTGTGTTGACCTTGGAAGTGTTGAATAGAAATATTAGGGATGATAAAAGCATAAAAGGAATGAAAATTAAGAAGGAAGAATTTAAGCTACAAGCTTTTGCTGATGACTTAGCTTTTATTTTGGAAGATCCGCTAGAAACAGCTTCAAAGTTACTGGAAAGGATAGAGGCATATGGAGAGGTGGCTGGTTTGAAAATAAATAAAGATAAAACAAAGATTTTGACAAAGAATATGCTATTGAGACAGAGAGAAGAATTGGCAGATCTTTTGAAATTCAAGTTACAAATAAGGTTAAGTATCTGGGGATATATTTGACAACAAGATGTAGCACATTAAAGGAGAATAATTATATTAAACTTAAACAACAGATAACTACAGATTTGAAGAAGTGGGAAAACTTGCAATTGTCATTAATAGGGAGAATTTCAACAATTAAGATGAATATCTTACCTAGAATTTTATTTTTGTTTCAAACAATACCAATTAGGCTTGGAAAACACTATTTTGAAGATTTAAATAAAATTATGTTGAAGTTTATATGGCAAGGTAAAAAAGCGAGAATAAAGCTAAAGCTTTTGCAAGATGCTAGAATTAGAGGAGGTTTTGGTCTGCCTAATTGGGAATTGTATCATCAAGCTGCAAGTTTGATGTGGGTCAAAGAATGGATAACATTAAGGAAACATAGGTTGTTGACATTAGAAGGGCATGACTTGCTGTTGGGTTGGCATGCTTTTTTATGGTATAAGGGAACTAAAACACAGGGTTATTTTAGAAGACATTATGTACGGGAGTCTTTGTGGTTAAATTGGGAGAAGATAAAAAGACAATGTTATTTGAAAATTCCAGTTTGGTTATCGACCATTGAAGCATTTTCCTATCCTATAATCTACAAGAAGGAACAAACAGTTAGATATGGGGAACTTTTGGATGAAAAGGGTGAACTTAAATCAATTCAAAACTTAGAGGAACAAGGTATAAGGATGAATTGGTTTTCATATGCACAAATACACTCAAGGTATGATGAAGATTCTAAAACGGAGGGATTTTATGATAAACAGACTGATCTAGATAAGATCTTGATGGGTACTGATGAGAAGGTGATTAAAAAACTATATGGTTATTTACTGGGAATGAAATTAGAGGAAGAACAAGTCAAAGAAAACTATGATTGTTTGGGGGAAGAATTTTGGATATGGGATTGATTTAGAGAAATGGCAGAAATTGTGGTCTCAAAATTATAAAATGACAATGTCAACAGCATATAAAGAAAACTTGTATAAGATGTTTTACAGGTGGCACTTTCCTCCGACAAGAATAGCAAGAATGTTCAAGAACAAATCTGAAAAATGCTGGAAATGTCATCAGATACCCGGCTCGTATTACCATATGTGGTGGACTTGTGAGGATGCTAGAAAATATTGGACTATAATTCGCATGTGGTTGGAAAAAATGACAAAGAAACATATAGATTTGAAACCAGAGATCTTCTTATTGGGAATTTTACCTGATATATATAGTAAAGATTTGAAATACCTGATTGTAAATGTATTAACAGCGGCCAGGATTGTATTTGCTAAAAATTGGAAGAATGAGAAAATACCATTACAGGAAGAAATTATTAAAAAAATATTGGAATGTGCTGAGATGAGCAGATTGACATTTGAAATTAGAGAGCAAGAGGATAAACAATTTTACGAAATTTGGGATCTTTTTTATAAATGGCTAGATGATAAAATACGATAATAGAATATTTAGAATGCTAGATAGTAAGGAATATCTTTATTTTGCTATTATTTTGCTATTTGATATTATATTTATAAAGGATTTTTTAGGATTGATTTGATATGACTAGATGATTTGTTATAGAGTAAATTGGTTTAAAGTATTGTTAGCTCATAAAGCATGAATGATTAAAAATATAGTCAAAAACTTCTTTCTTTAGTGATATTAGGATATATAAGTTTGGATTGACAATATGAGTTGTTATGTAACATAATTGTAATTGAGACTACAGAATGAATGCACAAAAATGATGAACCATCTGACACACTGGATGTACATATAAGAGTTGATGTTTTTATGTTTTGTTTGTCTTGTTTGTTTGTAGAAAATTTAATAAAAACTTTTTCAAAAAAAAAAAGAAGAGTTAGTTAATGAAAGTCCACCTGTAAGTCCTGTAATACCTAGATGTACTACACGTGTAACTAGACCACCTGATAGGTATCAAGCAAGTATAGTTTGCCAAGTAACTAAAGTTCCAACTAGTGTAGATGAACTTAAGATGTATCCTGCTAAGGATCAGGAGAATTGGCAAAAGGCAATGGAAAAAGAACTAAATTCATTAAAGGTAATGAAAGTTTATGAAGATGCTAAATTACCTCCAGGAGAAAAATCCATTGGGTGCAAATGGATATTTAAAGTAAAAACTGGAAATGATGGGAATGTTACCCATAAAGCTAGGTTAGTAGCTCAAGGATTTCATCAAACTGCATCTGATTATGATGAAGTTTTTGCACCAAGTCTTAAAGCAACATTTAAGAGCAGCTTTATTGTGGGCAGCTAAGAAAAACTATGTCATTAACCATTTAGATGTAGAAACTGCCCATCTACATGCACCATTGCAGCACACTATATATTTAAGAAAACCAGTAGGTATAAAAGACAATAAAGTAAATAGTAATGATTGTTGGAAACTCAAAAAGAGTCTTTACGGGTTGAAACAATCTGGGTTTGAGTGGAACCAATATATTGTGAAAGAGTTAAACAATATAGGTTTTAAATCTGGTTTAGCAGATCCATGTGTGTTTAAAAGAGAAAATAATGGAACGGTGTCATTATTGTTATTATTTCCAGATGATATTGCTTTGATAACTAAGACTAATAATGAAGCTAATGAGATTATATCATTATTAGCCAAAAAGATAAAATTAAAGCATTTAGGTGAAATTAAAAGGTATCTAGGATTGACAATTAACAAAACAAAAAATGGATTTAAGATATCTCAAGAAGATAAAATTTGCCAATTAATTGAAACGTTTAAAATGGAACTTTGTAAACTGGCAAAGACTCCAATGAGTCAGGAAGTTTGCCAAACTGATGATCAAAGTCCCAAATTTGATAAGTCCATATATCAATCTTTGATTGGTAGCTTATCATATATCAGCAATTGGTCAAGGCCTGATATAGCTTATAGTGTAAATCAGCTGGCACGTTTTAATTCTGATCCACATCAATGTCATTGGCAATCATTAAAGAGAATTTTAAGATATCTTAAAGGAACAATGAACCATGCATTGTATATAGAACCAAAGGGTGATTTGAGTCTTAGTGCCTATGCAGATGCAAGTTTTGCAACTGATATAAACACTAAAAAATCAACATCTGGGATGGCTATATTATTTGGTAAAACATTAATGGGGTGGAGGTCAATCAGACAACAGCATATTAGCTTGTCCACGATGGAAGCGGAATTTTCATGTCTGTCATTACTATGCACTGACTTGATTTTGTACAAACAGTTATTATTAGACATGGGTGTAACTGTAAAAGATTCCATTATTGTGTTCGAGGATAACCAAGCAGCTATAAAGTTAGCTACTAGTATTGCTGTAAAAACTAGATCAAAGCATACTGATTTAAGATACTTAAATGTTAGAGAATCTATAAAGAATGGGCTAATTAAATTGGAATACTGCATGACAGAAGAAAACATTGCAGACCAATTCACAAAAGCTCAAGGAGTAACTAAGTTTAAAGAGAGTTGTAACAAATATGATTTAAAGATGTAAATAGTTATATTATTATTTCCTAAAAGGGGAGAATGTTAGGGATAACATGTTTTACCCTAACTGGTTTAGGTAAATAATAATATGTAATCATAGTTTGTATGTTAAAGTGTCTGCAACTTTAACTGTGGGATAGTAATTAAGGGAGTGGTTGTGAAAGCACTTTAAAAGAAGCAAGGCTGCAGCTTGCTCACTCTCTGGCTTTGATGAAACCTGATTACTGCAAGGACACAAGACTGCATTGCTCGAACGGGAGAGAAAACAAAGGACTGACTTGTAAGTGAATTGACATTGGATATTTCTACACGGACTTTGCTAACTGAATATCCCTGAATGGACTGACTAAATGATACATGACTATTGGACTGTTATTTTGACTATGCTATGAACTCATAATGGAATAAACTATATTTTTGATAGCACAAGCGTATCTGTTATTTTTACTGTATGTTAATAAACATACAAGCTTAGCTCACTCATTTTATCTGTGTGCCTATCTGACTAACGCTGCACATTCTGTTTAGCTTGTCTCCCTAACCCTGGTTGGGGAAACCAGGCTTAACAATATGTTTTTGAATTGTGAGCTACCAGTCAATTGCTGAGATGGGTGGCTATTCAAATTGAAATAAGTAAATAAGTAAATTTGTAGAAAAGTAATACATATATTAGGAAACTGCTTCTTCTTGAAAATGAGATCTGAGAGTGGAGGTGGTATTCAGCAGGTTCTGACCAGTTCTGGAGGACCAGTAGCAGAAATTTTGAGTAGTTTGGAGAACCAGCAAATACCACCTCTGACTGGCCCCACCCACATCTATTCTCTGCCTTCTGGGTCCTTTTTTGTTGCCCTGCACAGGAGAACGGAATGGAAAGCAAGTTAGTGGGCTGGGGAGGGAATGGGATTTTGCAGTATCCTTCCCCTGCCATATCCACCACAACACACCTATCATGCCATGCCCACCATGCCACACCCACAGAACTGGTAATAAAAAAAATTGAATCCCACTCTTATCTGAGAGATAATAGGCTAGCTGTCAAATTTGAAGTCACCTGGCATAGATGAAATAGAAATAGAAATAAATTGCTTAAAGATGTAAGAGAAGAGGTAACTAAAGTGCTAAAAGCTGTATGTCTAGAAATATGGAACAAGATTGTTTAGCTGAGAGCTGGATAGATCAGAGTCTATTCCTAAAAAAGGATATACAAGAGAATGTATAAATTATTCAACCATTGCACTAATTCCTTAGACAAAAAAGAATATACTTATATGTAACCATAGAGCCTGAGGATTGCAATATGACTATATAGCAGTTGTGTTCCCCTTTTTAACAAAATTTCAAATACAGGCAACTAATAAGATTTGCTGAATACTGTCAAACATCAAATAATTTAACAAAAAAACTACCAATACCATCAATATTACAAAAGTTTGGTGATACCTTACACCTTCCTTTCCATTCTTTAGAAATACCTAGATACATCTGGAGCCTATGTTCTACAGTCCTTTGCTAGGAAGCAAATAATTTGGGGTTAATTGCAAGGAGAAGCTGTCGTGTCCGCAAAAAGACGCCAGGAGTCGGTGACTACGTTTCAAGCTCTTTATTTAACAGTTGTGAACCGAACCGGTGAAAAGGAAAAAGCCCGCGGCTTTTATCTTTTTCGCTGCGGCGGCCGCGGCCAATGGCAGCGATTCAAGTCTCCCGCTCTTGGAGTGAGCCAATCGCGGGAGACTTCAAACGGGCCAATCGGCGCGGCTCGCCTGGCCAATCAGAAATCCCCGCGCTTTAGCCAATCAAAGCGCGGGGATTTCGAGTATGTAAATTAAGGACAGAACACCCCTCCCCTCTTGGTATAGTCCTTACGTTGCGTAGTCACGTAGGTAGGCGGGGCTCCGTCTAGTCCTACTTGACCTGCGCAACTCAGTTGCAAGCTGGATTTCGTCCGGAGCGGTCATGTTTTTGGCTGCTCCCTCTTCTGTGCAAACCGGTTGGATGATCGGGCCGGTTCCTTCTCCGTGGCTCCCACCTGGGCCTTCCGGGTTGGTTGAGCTACGGGTTTCGCCGCTCCCACTTGGTTTCTCCGAGTTGGTTGAGCTGGCTAGGTGGTTCTTCTCTGGTGGGGGATCGCGATGGCTGCGCTCCGGTAAGTACTGCTGGTTTATTTTTTCTTGCGTTTGCTTATTCGGGTATTCCCTCCCCCCTTGGTTCGTGTTTTGGGGGTTGAGGTCTGTTGCTGTTCGTGACCTGAGCTGGTCAATGTGCCGTTTCCAGGCTCGCCCATCTGTGGTTTGGAGCCGGTATGATCGTGGACCTGTGATCTGGGTGATGACGGCTGGGATCCATAGGGGGTCCCCCGTCAGGTTTTTCGCGTACACTAAGTCGCCGGGTGCGAATGTTCGGTATTTTGTACTTGAGTCTGGGGGTCGCTCCGGGTTATATGTTGGGTGTAACCTGTCGAGTGGGGACCTCAGCTTCCTACCCATTAGTAACTCGGCTGGGCTTTTGTTGGTAGTGGTGTTCAGGGTGATGTGTTGTATAAAGAGGAGTTTATTTATTTTGTCGTTGATCTCCCCGTGGTCCATTTTCCGGATGGTTTTTTTTGTAAATTGAACCATCCGTTCCGCCCTACCGTTCGCCGCCGGATGCGCTGGTGCTGTAAATGCGTGGCAGATGCCCCTCTCCGCCAGGAATCTCTCGAAGTCGAGGGAGGTAAATTGGGGCCCGTTGTCGGAGACGACGAAGTCTGGGAGGCCGTGTGTTGCAAAGAGTTTGCAAAGTTCTTTGATGACGGCCTCCGTGGTAGTAGATTTCATGTCGCTTACCTCCAGCCAGTTGGAGTAAGCGTCAACTGTTATTAGAAAGGTATGCCCATTCGTGGGACCGGCAAAGTCTAAATGGATTCTGGACCAGGGCCCCCTTGGTGTTTCCCACTCCAGGATGGGTGCTGCGGGTGGGCTTGGTCTGGTCTCCTGGCATCGTTGGCACCTAGCTACCCATGCCTCTATCTGCTTGTCCATCCCTGGCCACCAAGCGTAACTCCTGGCCAGGGCTTTAGTTCTGACGATGCCAGGATGCCCCTCATGCAACATCTCTAAGACCTTCCCTTGCAACCTGTCCGGGATGACCACCCTGTCACCCCATAAAATACACCCCTTAAGCAGCGAGAGTTCAGTCTGGTGGTTTCTGAATGTCTTAACGGATTCGTCATTGTCCCTTTCAGGCCAACCTTTTTCCACCCAATGTAAAATTCGCGCCAGACGCCTGTCCTTAATAGTTTCCCGGGCAATGTCTGACGCGGTAATGGGTAGGTTGGGCAGGTTCTCGATGTTAAGGGTGTTTGTCGTTGGTGCTGGGTCAGGATCAGAGTCTGGTAAAGGCGAGCGGCTTAAAGCGTCCGCGTGCGAAATTTTCTTACCCGGCTTGTGTAACAGTTCGTAGCTGTAGGCGGCCAGGAACTCGGACCACCTTGTCATCCGGGGCGATAAAATGTTCGGGGTGGCTCGATTTCCTGCAAGGATGCCCAGCAACGGCTTATGGTCTGTCACAATGGTAAAAGGGCGGCCGTAAAGGTATTCGTGGAATCGCTTAACGGCGGCAACTATAGCCAATGCTTCTTTGTCCAGCTGGCTATAGTTCCGCTCCGGTTTAGTTAGAGTCCTGGAAAAGAAAGCGATGGGTGCTTCTCTTTTGTCCGGGAGGGTATGGCTGAGGACAGCACCGACGCCGAAAGGTGATGCATCGCAAGTGACGGCCAAGGGCAAGGTTTCGCTGAATTGGATCAGGACGGCGTTGGAGGTGAGGAGGTCTTTGGTTTTTTGGAAGGCGGCTTGCTCCCGTCTCCCCCAAGTCCAGGTTGCCGCCTTATCCAGGAGCCTATGCAAAGGCTCCGCCGCCATAGCCTTTTGCGATAGGAAAACATTATAAAAATTCAGCAACCCCAAGAAAGCCTGTAGTTCCGTCTTAGACCTAGGGGTGGGGGCCTCTTTGATAGCTTTCACTTTTTTAATTGTAGGGTGAATGCCATGCCGGTCTAGAAGGTAGCCCAAGAATTCCACTCGTTCTGTGCATAGTTGGCATTTTTCCCGTTTTACTTTAAGTCCCGTTACTTTAAATTTTGTTAAGACCTCCCTGAGTCGGTTTTCTAATTCGGCTTCGTTTGGCGCCGCCACTAATACGTCATCAAAATAGGGCACCACCCCCTTGATGCCCTGCAGTAAACGTTCCATCTGGCTCTGAAAGATGCCTGGTGCCACGCTGACTCCGAACTGGAGTCAGTTGCACTTGAAAGCCCCCCGATGGGTAACGATGGTCTGGGCTTCCGCTGTTTTTTCGTCGACCGGCAACTGTTGATATGCTTGGGCGAGATCGAGCTTGGCAAAGACCCTGCCCCCTCCCAGTGAGTGAGTAGGTGTTGCACGATTGGGACGGGGTAGGCGCTTTGTTGTAACGCGCCATTTAGGGTGGCCTTATAGTCCCCACAAATTCTCACGGAACCGTCTGGTTTGACTGGGGTCACTATAGGGGTCTCCCATCGGGCATGGTCTATCGGCTGCAGCACCCCCTGTTTGACGAGCTTGTCAATCTGCTCGTCAATCTTAGGTTTTAGGGCGAATGGTACCCGCCTAGGTTTTAATCGCTTGGGGGGAACCCTAGGGTCTAGGTCAAATGAGATAAGGGGCCCCTGGTACTTGCCCAGGCTTCCGTCGAAGACCTCCCGGAATTCCTGGGCTAGCCGCTGTTCCCAGCCGTCGTCGGCGACGTGGTTGACTCCTGTTAGCGCAATGTCGAGCGGGGCAAACCATTGTAAGCCCAGCAGGCTTGGGCGGTCGCGATCGACGATTGTGAGTGGGAGTTGTTCGGTGCGGCCCTTATAAGTTACATTAAAGTTCTTGGTGCCCACTACCGGGACGCGGTTTCCCTGGTAGTCTTTTATAATAAGTCTTTGGGCGTTTATGTTCCTCTTATGGAGGGTGGGCACTAACCGTTTTATCTCGTGCCATGCAATCATGGAGAGGTAGGACCCGGAGTCCACCTCCATCTTGCATGGTTGGCCTTCAATGTGGACTTCTACGTGTACCTTTCTGGCGCCGTCGGAGATGGCGTGGCCGATGGTTACCGTCTGGTGGGTTTCTTCCTTGCGCCGACTGTCGCCCCCTCTTGAGGGTCGCTGGATTCGGTCCCACCGGCCGTCCGGTTTGCGATCTCTGATCCTGGGCGGTGGGCTTTCCCTCTTACGATCGTGTTGGTCCCATCTGGGTGGGCTGCAAGTCTTCTTTTGGCGGCAAACCCGAGCGATGTGTCCCCTTTTTTCACAATGCCTACAGATAGAATCAAAAAATCGGCATTCTGATCTGGGGTGGTCGCCGCCGCATCCGGCACAGTTGGTCCTCGACCTACGACCTCTTCGGTTCCGTTGGTCGCCGCGCCCCGTCTGCACGCGATGTATGTCCTCCTCGTCTTCTGACGTGATGGATGCAGACTGGAATTCTCCGTAGTGTGCGGTTGATTCGTTTTTTGGGTCGGCCGACCTTGCCGGGTTGTTGTTTCCGCCCTTCGCGTCTGATTTTCGCATGCTGTCAGCGGAAGTGCGGGTTGCTTCTGCGGCTGCGGCTGCGGTAAGGGCGTCTGCTAGGCTGATGTCGCCCTTAGCCATAAGCCGGCTCTGGAGTGCAGGGTCCCATAGGCCAAGTACGAATCGGTCTCTTAGGAGGCTGTTCAGACCTTCAAATTCGCAGAGTCCTCCTAGGCGCCGCAGCTCGGCGACGAAATCGCTCAGTTTTTCGCCCGGTTTCTGGTCGCGCCGGTAAAAATCGTTGCACCGGATCAGGATGGGGACCTCGGGGGCGTAATGGCGCCGCAGGATAGGTTCGAGGACGTCCCAGTCCATGGCGGTTGCGTCGGCTGGCTTGGCCAATGCTTTGGCCATCTGGAAAACCTCGGTTCCGCAATGGGTGAGGAAAACGGCGCGTTTTAGCGGGCCCGGGGCGTCCTTCATTCCGGTGCACTCGAGGTACATGC
This sequence comes from Hydrophis major, assembly GCA_033807585.1. Lineage (NCBI taxonomy): Eukaryota > Metazoa > Chordata > Lepidosauria > Squamata > Elapidae > Hydrophis > Hydrophis major. The sequence goes on along the minus strand of CM066328.1, from coordinate 111,930,873 downwards.
GGAAACGGTCTGAGAACGATTCCCAGTCCTCGGTGGCGGGGTTGAAGGGGGCGGGCGGTGCTATTTTCGCCATTTCGGTGCTGAAACTGGCTCTTGTTGGACACGGGGTTCGGTTCAGGGTCGGGATCCCATCCTCGTCGCCAGTGTCGTGTCCGCAAAAAGATGCCAGGAGTCGGTGACTACGTTTCAAGCTCTTTATTTAACAGTTGTGAACCAAACCGGCGAAAAGGAAAAAGCCCGCGGCTTTTATCCTTTTCGCTGCGGCGGCTGCGGCCAATGGCAGCAATTCAAGTCTCCCGCTCTTGGAGTGAGCCAATCGCGGGAGACTTCAAACGGGCCATTCGGCGTGGCTCGCCTGGCCAATCAGAAATCCCCGCGCTTTAGCCAATCAAAGCGCGGGGATTTCGAGTATGTAAATTAAGGACAGAACAGAAGCAGTGATCAGCCACAGGAGGACTTTAATAGCTCTGCTATTCCTATGCCATAGGCGTAGCTAACCAGATGCAACTGCTTGGAAGATGTCTTGCATTGAATGAAACAGTCAAACTACTTAATGGTACCTTGTTCTACCAGTTTCAAGTCACAATCCAAAATGTAAAGTTTGAGGTTGGATGGCCGCCTTGAATTCTTCTGCATCACTCAAGTTAAACAAATGTGATTTAGTTGAAAATGCAGGTTTCCTTTCCTCAGAGCTATCATTGTTCAATAGTCCACACAATTTCCTTACAATAACCATGTACATAATGGTTCACTGTACAACCCTACTCAATAGTGTATGGGTTTTTTTTGTTAGGATTATTCATACTAATGAATCGAATGAAAACTGGAAGTTAATGCAATATTTGCTATACTTATATATATTTGATATACACAAAACACTTGATTTTGGAAGGGGGAAATAAAAAGATGCAGAAGAACTTATAGTGAAAATAAACAATGGAAAGTAAGCAGAATGGATGTCAAATATATTTTTAAATGACTTAATGGCTTTCCAGAATCCTAGAAATGAGGGAACTGTCCATATTCTGGGGGTGATGCTGTTTTAGAGGGCAACGTGACAGAGAAGGCACACTTCCTCCGTTCAATAAGATGACAATGTTTAATAGGAAGGTGGAATGTACCAACTGGGTCAGAATGTATCAGGTGGGCAAATATAGTGGGAAATAAACAGTCCTTCAGGTATCTGGGTTTTATGCCAAGGATCAAGACTGAAAAATTCAGAAAACACTAAATAGCAACAGAGAGTTCAGATTTTCATTATTTCTTTGTTATCATCTATTCATCCTCCAAATGTTGAGGTCTAGATATGGTAGCTCTTACAGTAAATAGCTAATATATGTTCAATATTGGAGAAAACAAGAAGATTTCACCATTGTTTATTGAATTCAGCAAGTTTTTAAATTCTGTGCTTCATGCCAAACTATGGAATGTATTATGATGTATGAATGGATAGATTAGCCAGGTGTTAAGCTGAGGAACCTTAACAATGAAGAAAAATCTAACGTAAGAATTGAGTGTGGAAAAACAGAACAGGAAACAGATGTATTGTATTCATATCTATAAGATGCATACTACAAAAATATTATAAGAATGGTAAATTGGGAAGAGTTGAAAACTAGAATGAAAACTGTAGATTAATGCAATATTCGATATAACACAAATCACTTTAGTTTGGAAGGGGATAATAAAAAGAGGCAGAACAACTTACTGTGTAAATAAAAAATTGACAGAAAGCAGAATGGACGTCAAATATTAAGAAGACAAAAGTAATTTCAGGCAATATGCTTCATTAACTAAGAGTTGACATCAAAAAAACTAAAAGTGATAGATGTTTTCATGGTCTCAGTAGTAGATAAAATGGGCATCGTATTGGAAATTTAAGAAAAGTTAATTTTAAGGAGAATGTCAGATTTTGGCAAATTCACAAAATATTATATTTCTATGACAAGAAATACCAGAACTAAAGTAATGGACTTTCCAGTGGTAATCTATGGTCATGAAACCTGAAGGGAAAAAAACTCATGAAATATTAATTTGAATTATGATGTGGAGAGGGTTACAAAGAATACTATGCCCTGCAAGAAGAACCTGTTGACCAAATAAAAACTGTTTTCAGTTACAAAGAACAAAGAAGAATTGTTATAATTTTGATGTGTGATGGAAGTAAATGATGGACAGAACAAATAGCTATGCTTGGGAAGATTAAGGAAAGTTGAAGGATAGGGAAAAACTCTGGTGGATGGTCATTGGACAATATCAAGGAAATTTCATTGGAAGAGCTATAGTATTTCATCACATGTACCTCAAGATAAAGATTGTTTGCTTATACAATCAAAAAGGGTCAGGCCTGCCTTGTTGACACCTTGGTGATTGTATTCCTTGAGGCATCTTGAGGTTGAAAAGTCACAATTACAATTTATATCTCATTGTCAACCAGCTTGATACAATTAAACAAGACAGTACTCCATAGACCAAGCATCATTTTTACATTTTAGCTTTTCCAGGACTGAGACTGTTTACCAACTTCAGAAAGAGGTAAAATCCATTGTCATTTTTAGCCACAACTCATATGGATGATGTCATGTCAGGAAACTGCTCCAGAGACTAAGAAAAGTGTAGTACTTGCCATTTGGTGTCTCTCAATATCTTACATTTAAGCACAAACCATTTCTGCCTATCACCTATTAATGCATTCATTTTGGGGAAAGAAAGATTTCTTTAAATTCATTTTATATATCTATACCTCATTGAGGCTTATCAAATAAACTTGTTAATTTATGTAGCAATAGCACTTAGACTTATATATTGCCTCACACTGCTTTATAGCGTACTCTAAGCAGTTTACAGAGTCAGCCTATTGCCCCTAACAATCTGGGTCCTCATTTTACCAACCTCGGAAGGATGGAAGGCTGAGTCAACCTTGAGCCGCTGAGGATCGAACTCCTGGCAGTCGGCAGAATTAGCCTGTAATACTGCATTCTAACCACTGCGCCATCATGGCTCATAGAATCCATTATATATGATCCATTATTTCCTTCTACATTCTTGGTGCCTATAGAACTTGCCAAAAGAGTCCGTTAAAATAGGTTTTTAAAAGTTTATGCTATATTTTTAATTATTATGGCACTATTTAATACTGCATTACTGTAGTGGTAGCAAGAGTCAAGAATATATATAGAAATAGTTTGACATCTTGCAATGGAAAGACACTATACAAGTTTCCTGCAGATCACCCTGGGGAGGGAGTATTCTACTGCATAGCGGAGAAGACACCAACTCTGTACCCATTTACTAATCTTATTTTAGCAAATTGAGACTCCAGACCAAATTTAATGCTTGATTGAAAAGCTAGGGGAAATTGGACTGTTCCTACCCGTGGAATCCCAAATCATATACTCCCTGCTGGAAGGAAAGTTCCAGAAATAATATCTTTTTTATAGTGACTGGTTCAGAACTGAAATAGAGAATAATGGCTCTGAGTCAATCAGTGTGTCTATTGTTGCAGGAGATAATTCTAGCAGGCAGGGATGGAACACTCTACATGCCAGTTTTGTGCCTGGAAAAAAAAAAGGTAATGTTACAACTAATTAAGGGAACTTTCACACTGTCCCATCATTTTCCTGCAACATATGTCCCTGCATATAAAATGACAAATAATTTGATTACTGAATGAAACATCAAAAGTCTATTGAAGTGGTATCTGCATAGTAAATATCTTACTAAATGGTTGAACTATCCATCTGTTCATGAAAGTTATCTCACCCTGGAATATATAAGATTGGAAGTATCTAGGCAACGTTTCGATGAAGTCTCATTCATCATCTTCAGGCTTGGTCTTCAGCTCTGTGCTTCTCAGAGTGATGAGAAGCACAGAGCTGAAGACCAAGCCTGAAGATGATGAATGAGACTTCATCGAAACGTTGCCTAGATACTTCCAATCTTACGCGGGAGAAAACCCCGAATAACCAAAGATCCATATATATATCTTTTAAAGATCCATATATATATCTTTTATAGATAGATAGATAGATAGATAGATAGATAGATAGATAGATAGATAGAGATAGAGATAGAGATAGAGATAGAGATAGAGATAGAGATAGAGATAGAGATAGAGATATATAGATATAGATATAGATATCTTTAAAAATTAAGTTGAACAATGACAGAGTTCCTCCTTAATAATAATGGAAAACATCATTGTGTAATGAGAAACACATATTTTTCATATAGGAAGTCTAAGTTTCAAGTGTTGGCGCTTCCAGATGATCAGATTAGATAGAAGAGGCTGAGAAGGACTTTCTCCGAAACTTTTAGGAAAGTTTTCTAAGTTTATTCCTGCTCTGGTAAACAAGATACCATGCAAAAAGGCAAATGGTTTTCATCTGATAGAGATAGTTACCTGTAGTGAGAAAAGTCTTGGATATTGCAATGCCTGGTATGGTAGTTCTCAATGAGGAATTTTGACTGCCCTGAAAACCCATGCATGGGTCCCAGAGTAAACATTGTGAATGCTGCCTCTAACTGGCCCACATCTTCTTTTGTTTTTTGTTTGCCTATTTTCCTGTTTAAATATTCATCTGGAAACTGAACAAGGAGAGATTTAACCTGGAAATAAGGAAAAACTTTCTGACAGTGACAACAATCAACCAATGGAACAGCTTGCCCTCGGAAGTTGTGGGAGTGTCATCACTTGAGACTTTCAAAAAGAGATTGGACTGCCATTTGTTAGAAATGGTGTAGGGTCTTCCTCTTGGGCAGGGGGTTGGACTAGATGACCTACAAGGTACCTTCCAATTCTGATTATCTGTTATCTGTTATCATCAATCAGATAATAGTAATAGATAACAAAGCAGGATACCACATAGCAATTCATCACTTTGAAAGATGGAATAGAGGTGAGAAGCATTTGGAATATCTAGCACTTAGACAGGTGAATAAAGGGGGAATGACTCCTTCAGATATCACAATCCTACACTATTTAGGATTTAGCACCCCCCCCCTTACTTAGTCCCTGAATTTAGATACAAAATACATTGATGAACAGCAGCAATGCCACATGAACTTCCATTGAAGATTTTGATTTTGTATAAAACACAGCTACTGGTGAATGAGAATGTTGCCAATGCTGCTGGTTATCTGTAAAATCCTACATGGCTTGGCACCTGGTTACCTTTAGGGCTATCTGTTTTAAATTGAACCATTCCATCCCATGAATTTGACCCAATTAGGGATGACGAGGATCTTTTTGTAAGTTTCAAGAAGGGGTTATTAGAAAGGATTCTTATTTGGTGTAGCCTCCAACCTGGTATAATAACCTTCCTCCAAAGAACTGGAAGGGGCCTTCTTCCTGGTTTCCCACAAAGTAGTTAAAATATAGCTGTTGCAAAATTGAAAAAAAAAGATATAAAAAAGAAACTGTTGTCTTATTGAATGATATTCTCCCTCTTTGACATTATGATGTTCTCTTTCTGGCCTTGATCCATCACTGAACACAGGTAATCCTCGACTGACAACCGTTCATTTAGTGACTGCTTGAAGTTACAATGGAACTGAAAAATGCAAGTTATGACCATTTTTCACACTTATGACCATTGCAGCTTCTCATGGTCCTGGGATCAAAATTCAGATGCTTGAAAACTGACTCATAATTTTGATGGTAGCAGTGTCCTGAGGTCATGTGATCACCTTTTATGACCTTCTGACAAGTAATGTCAATGGGGAAGCCAGATTCACTTAACAATTATGTTACTAACTAAACAATTGCAGTGGTTCATTTAACAACTGTGGCATGAAAGGTTATAAAATGGGGCAAAAATCACTTAACAACTGTCTTACTTAGCAACAGAAATTCTGGGCTGTAAGTCGAGGATTACCTGTACTGCAAAATGTATAGCCTTACGTCTTTTATAATTCTGCCTCTTCTAATCATGGAGAAAGAAGAATATTTGGTGGAATGATTTTCTTTTAATACTATGTTAAATCAAAGGCAATCATAATGCCAAGATTATTCACATAGCATAAAGAGATCCTTTAAAACAGGGGTGGACAAACTATGACCCATGGGCCACATCCGGCCCATTGGTCATTTTAATACAGCCCGCCTCTGAAAAAAAAATTATCCTCTGAAAAAAAAATTGGGGCCAGCCAAAAGAGACCCCGCGCCGCGCACCAAAAAATCGCACACACAACATGGAGCTGGGCAGCCACTTCCCTGGTAGTGGGGCCAAGGCTACCGCCCGGGGAACACCCACTGTTTTCCCTCGCAAGGGCTGGGCAGTGGTGTGTTGCTCTGTGCCGCGTGGGCCCTGCCTGGCAGCATGCTTCTTGGCTGGTCTCCTCCTCCTCGGCCATACAGAACAAACAAGCAGAGAAGGAGGAGACCAGCCGGCTGGTTGGGGGAAGCTTTCTGCCCCGAAAGAGGCAGCTACTAATCTCCGGCTTTGCTCCGCTTCTCCAATGGTCCGGCACTACCCTGTTCTTCTTGTGTTGCGAAAGAGGCGGCTAATGATCTCTGGCTCCGCTCTGCTTCTCAACTATGAACAAGACAAACAGAAACCAAATCCAACAGAGAACAATAAGAAAGGGGGGGGGGAAATGAGACCAAGAACAAGTTCAATTAAAACCAAAATAAACTCACAGTGAATGAAAGCATTTCACAGGATTGGTGCCACTACCCTAACACTCTTTCTGCTGTTTGTAGGACTAGGAAGGTGCCAGGTCAGCCTATAGAAGAAGGTGATCCTTAGGATGCCCAGAAGCCATCCATTAGGGTTTTAAAGATTAAACCAGACCTGCAATTGAGCCCAGAAAATGGCAGGCATAAGAAGGAAAGTGAAAGGGGATAGCATAATTTCTATGCTACTAAATCCCACGACTATCCTGACTAGCTGCAATTCCTTAACTCCTTTCCACAGCAGCTCTCCACATTGTCAAATATTATTATTATTATTTGTGTCGTGTCTGCAAAAGATGCTCAGAGTCGGTGACTTTCATTCAAAGCTCTTTATTTACAATGGGAGAACCGAACCGGCGAAAGGCAAAAAGCCCGCGGCTTTTATACCTTTCGCTACGGCGGCCGCGGCCAATGGCAGCGATTCAAGTCTCCCGCTCTTGGTTTGAACCAATCGCGGGAGACTTCAATCGGGCCAATCAGCGCGGCTCGCCTGGCCAATCAGAAATCCCCGCGCCTTAGCCAATCAAGGCGCGGGGATTTCAAGTATTCAAATTCAGGACATAACACCCCTCCCCTCTTGGTATGGTCCATCACGTGGTGTAGTCACGCAGGTAGGCGGGGCTCCGTCGAGTCCTAGTTGACCTGCGCAACTCACTTGCATGCTGTAACTCGGCCGGAGCGGTCATCTTTTTGGCTGCTCCTGCCTCTGCGCGAACCGGCTGGATGATCGGGCCGGTTCTTTCGCCGTGGCTCCCGCCTGGGCCTACCGGGTCGGTTGAGTCACGGATTTCGCCGCTCCCGCTTGGCTTCTCCGAGTCGGTAGAGCTGGCCAGACGGTTCTTCTCCGGAGGGGACTCGCGATGGCTGTGTTCCGGTGAGTATTTCTGTTTTATTTTTTCCTGCGATTGTCTTTCCGGGTATTCCCTCCCCCCTTGGTTCGTGTCTTGGGGGTTGAGGTCAGTCGCTGTTCGTGACCTGAGCTGGTCGATATGTCGCTTCCAGGCTCGCCCATCGATGGTTTGGAGCCGGTACGACCGTGGACCAGTGACTTGAGTTATGACGGCTGGGATCCAGAGGGGGTCCCCCGTCATGTTCTTAGCGTAGACTAAGTCACCTGGGTCAAATGTCCGGTACCTGGAGCTGGAGTCTGGGGGTCGCTCAGGGTTATAGGTCGGGTGCAATCGGTCGAGTGGGGACCTCAGCTTTCTGCCCATTAGAAGTTCTGCAGGGCTCTTGTTAGTTGTGGTATTGGGAGTGATGTGCTGTATGAACAGCAGTTTGTTGATTTTGTCGTTGATCTCCCCGTGGTCCATTTTCCGGAGGGTCTTTTTCGTAAACTGGACCATCCGTTCCACCCTACCGTTCGCCGCCGGATGCGCCGGTGCTGTTAATGCGTGGCAGATACCCCTCTCCGCCAGGAACCGTTCGAAATCGATGGAAGTGAACTGGGGCCCGTTGTCTGAGACGACGACGTCTGGGAGGCCGTGTGTGGAAAACAGTTTACACAGTTCTTTAACGACGGCCTCTGTGGTAGTGGATTTCATGTCGCACACCTCCAACCAATTGGAGTATGCGTCAACTGTGATTAGAAAAGTGTGCCCATTTGTGGGGCCAGCAAAGTCAAGATGGATTCTGGACCAGGGCCCCCGTGGTGTTTCCCAGTCCCGGATAGGTGCTGCGGGTGGGCTGGATCTGGTCTCCTGGCACCGGTGGCATTTGGCGACCCATGCTTCAATTTGCTTGTCCATCCCTGGCCACCAAGCGTAACTCCTGGCCAGGGCTTTAGTCCTGACGATGCCAGGATGACCCTCATGTAGCATCTCTAAGACCCTTTCTTGTAATCTGTCCGGAATTACCACCCGGTCACCCCACAGAATACATCCTCTCAGTAGTGAAAGTTCAGTCTGGCGCTGGCGGAATGTTTTAAAAGTCTCGTCATTGTCTTTCTCCGGCCAGCCCTTTTCTAACCAGTGTAAGATTCGTGCCAGACGCCTGTCCTTAACGGTTTCTCTGGCAATGTCAGATGCGGTAATAGGTAAACTCTCGATACTTAGGGTGTTTGTTGTTGGTGCTGGGTCAGGTTCAGAGACAGGTAAAGGCGAGCGGCTTAAAGCGTCCGCGTGCGAGATTTTCTTACCTGGCTTGTGTAGCAGGTCGTAACTGTAGGCTGCCAGGAATTCGGACCATCTTGTCATTCGGGGTGACAAGATGTTCGGCGTGGCTCGGTTTCCAGCGAGGATGCCCAGCAATGGCTTATGATCCGTCACGATTGTGAACGGGCGGCCGTACAGGTATTCGTGGAAACGCTTAACAGCGGCAACTATAGCCAAAGCTTCTTTGTCCAGCTGGCTATAGTTCCGTTCCGGTTTAGTCAGAGTCCTGGAGAAAAAAGCGATGGGTGCTTCTCTCTGGTCTGGAAGGGTGTGGCTGAGGACAGCGCCGACGCCGAAAGGTGATGCGTCGCAAGTGACAGCTAAGGGCAAGGTTTCGCTGAATTGCATCAGGACGGCGTCGGAGGTGAGGAGGTCTTTGGGTTTTTGAAAGGCGGCTTGCTCTCGTCTCCCCCAAGTCCAGGCTGCCTTCTTGTCTAGGAGTCTATGTAAAGGTTCCGCCGCCGTTGCCTTTTGAGGTAGGAAAACATTATAAAAATTTAGTAAGCCTAGGAACGCTTGTAGTTCCGTTTTGGACTTTGGGGTGGGGGCTTCCTTGATGGCTTTTACTTTTTTAGTCGTAGGGTGAATGCCATGCCGGTCTAGGAGATAGCCCAAAAACTCTACTTGCTTTGTACATAGTTGGCATTTTTCTCGTTTGACTTTAAGTCCTGTTTCTTTAAATTTTGTTAAGACTTGTCTGAGTCGGTTTTCTAATTCGGCTTCGTTTGGCGCCGCCACTAATACGTCATCGAAATAGGGCACCACCCCCTTGATGCCCTGTAGTAACCGTTCCATCAGGCTCTGAAAGATGCCTGGTGCCACGCTGACTCCAAATTGGAGTCGGTTACACTTGAAAGCCCCCCGATGGGTCACGATTGTTTGGGCTTCCGCCGTTTTCTCGTCCACAGGTAGCTGCTGATATGCCTGGGTGAGGTCGACCTTGGCAAAGACTTTGCCCCCTCCGAGTGAGTGCAGTAAATGTTGCACTATTGGGACTGGGTAGGCGCTTTGTTGCAACGCGCCATTTAGGGTGGCCTTATAGTCCCCACAGATTCTCACGGACCCGTCTGGCTTTACTGGGGTCACTATAGGGGTCTCCCATCTGGCATGGTCTATCGGTTGTAATACCCCTTGTTTGACGAGCTTGTCGATCTGCTCGTCGATTTTTGGCTTTAAGGCGAATGGTACCCTTCTAGGTTTAAGCCGCTTAGGGGGAACCCTTGGGTCTAGATCGAACGAGATAAGGGGCCCCTGGTACTTGCCCAATCCTCCATCGAAGACCTCCTGGAACTCCTGGGCTAGCTTCTGTTCCCAAGCTTCAATGGAGACGTGGTTGACACCTGTCAGCGCGATGTTAAGCGGGGCGAACCATTGTAAGCCCAGTAGGCTTGGGCGGTCGCGATCGACGATCGTGAGTGGTAGTTGTTCGGTCTGGCCTTTGTAAGTTATATTAAAGTTCTTGGTGCCCACTACCGGGACGCGATTCCCTTGGTAGTCTTTTATGATGATCTTTTGGGCGTGCACGTTTCTTTTTTGTAGTGTAGGCACTAGTCTTTTGATTTCGCGCCATGCAATCATGGAAAGGTAGGACCCGGAGTCCACTTCCATTTTGCATGGCTGGCCTTCTATATGGACTTCTACGTGTACCTTTCTGGCGCCGTCGGAGATGGCGTGGCCGATGGTCACCGTCTGGTGGGTCTCTTCTTTTCGCCGACCGTCGCCGCTTCTTTGAGAATGTTGAGTACGGTCCCATCGACCGTCTGGCTGGCGCTCTCTGGCTCTGGGCGGGGAGCTTTCTCTTCTTCTGTCGTGCTGTTCCCATTTGGGCGGGCTGCGGGTCTTCTTTTGGCGGCAAACTCTAGCGATGTGGCCCCGTCGGTCGCAATGCCTACAGATAGAGTCAAGGAATCGGCATTCTGACCTGGAGTGGTCGCCGCCGCACCCGGCGCAGTTGGTCCTCGACCTACGACCTTTTCGACTTCGTTGGTCGCCGCGTCCCGTCTGCACGCGATGTATGTCCTCCTCGTCTTCCGACGTGCTGGAGGTTGACTGGTAATCACCGTAGTGCGCGGTTGCCTCGTTTCTTGTGTCGGCCGACCTCGCCGGGTTGTTGTTTCCGCCCTTCACGTCAGATCTTCGCATGCTGTCCGCTGACGTGCGGGTTGCTTCTGCGGCTGCGGCTGCGGTAAGGGCATCGGCTAGGCTGATGTCGCCCTTGGCCATAAGTCGGCTCTGGAGTGTAGGATCCCATAAGCCGAGTACGAAGCGGTCTCTTATGAGACTGTTCAGACCTTTAAACTCGCAGAGTCCTCCTAGGCGCCGTAGCTCTGCGACGAAGTCGCTCAATTTTTCGTCTGGTTTCTGGTTTCGGCGGTAGAACTCGTTGCGCCGTATCAGGATGGGGACTTTGGGGGCATAATGGCGCCGCAGTATAGGTTCGAGGACGTCCCAGTCCATGGCGGTTGCGTCTGCCGGCTTGGCCAATGCCTTGGCCATCTGGAAGACCTCTGGTCCGCAGTGAGTAAGGAAGACGGCGCGTTTTAGCGGGCCCGGGGCGTCCTTCATTCCGGCGCATTCTAGGTACATACGGAACCGATCCGAGTACGATTCCCAGTCCTCGGCGGCGGGGTTGAAGGGGGCGGGCGGTGCTATTTTCGCCATCTCTGCGCTGGCGCTGGTTCTTGGGTGGACACGGGGTTCGGTTCAGGGGCGAGATCCCATCCTCGTCGCCAGTGTCGTGTCCACAAAAGATGCTCAGAGTCGGTGACTTTCATTCAAAGCTCTTTATTTACAATGGGAGAACCGAACCGGCGAAAGGCAAAAAGCCCGTGGCTTTTATACCTTTCGCTACGGCGGCTGCGGCCAATGGCAGCGATTCAAGTCTCCCGCTCTTGGTTTGAACCAATCGCGGGAGACTTCAATCGGGCCAATCAGCGCGGCTCGCCTGGCCAATCAGAAATCCCCGCGCCTTAGCCAATCAAGGCGCGGGGATTTCGAGTATTCAAATTCAGGACATAACAATTTGTTCCTCTGGTACTGTTGTTTGGTAAGAAATTTTGTAACATAGCAGGAAAGTCTGTCTCTGGAGCAATATAGCAAGAAAGCAACAGAGGCAATTTTTATTTCTAAGGTGTACTGCAACAGCAAAAATTTCTCCCAATGCCACTGGTCTATAATCTTAAACTTTCAAAAAAAAAATCAGTCAGCATTTCCAGTTTGAGTGATAAACAATTTGAGCCAATTGTTATTTTCAGGTAGACAGTGCAAAAGAATTTTCTGTTTGAAAGATGCTTATCTGCTTTGCCCATACATGGCTCAGTACAAGAGGAATTCAAGTAGATATTTGTCCGAGTGTCCTCTCTCCTTCTTCACTTTTATAGCTGATCCTGCACATTATTTAAGCTCCATTCCATCACACAGTTCCTTTGAAAAATGACACCCTATTGCTCCATTGCGCCATTGATAGAAATTTAATTGACACCAAATGACTTGAGCGAGCCAAAGAGTGAGTGCAGCATGGAGTACTTAAAATGGTGCCTTGAGGGTGTTATGTTGAAAGCCTGTGTTTGTGGAGAGCAAGTTATTGATTTCTTTAAAGCATAATGGCTCTAGCTTTTGTTATGTCTCTTAGCTCCATTGTTTACTTTTCAAGGCTGCAGTGATATTTAGCAATAAATATCAGTGCTTCTTGAATTATTTTTAGCTGATGGTTTTGATATGGCTGTCCTAGAAAGATAAGAGGCTGAATGCTGAAGGAAGAGATGGAAATACTCAGAGAAGGCATGCCATGTCTGTACATACCCAGAGAAGGCAGTCAAGAGGGCAAAATTGTGCTTGCCCTGGTCACCACCTCATCAGTGAAAAATCTAAAAGGAGCCTTTATGCATGAAGGTGCATGGGAGTATTCCCACAATCAGGAGTCCTGTAGAGATCCTGAGCACATTGTGCAGAGCCTGTGTAGAACCAACAAGCAACAATGATCTTACAGGCACACATTCCCTGCAGATACTATGTCAACAGATGAAATCAAATAGCCATTCCACACACCACAGGACAGCTAACTGTTCTTTCAGCTGTTAGCTTCAGGCAGCCACACTTCCCTGATATGTGTACCCCTGTGGTATATGCATCCCCCAAAATCTCATATTTTTAAGGTAAACATTAAATGGAATTTACCTTTAAAAAATAATCTCAAAAGTCATCAGAGGTTTTGAAGCTGAGCAATTAAGAAGAGGAAGCATGAGCAACGCCACCACTTCCGCTTCTCAGAAGTTTGTTAAATGCTTCTATTAAAAACATGAAAAAATATCCCTTTGGTCCTAGGTTTATGATATATAACTTGCCAAATGAGGAATTACAGATTGCTGCTGAAGACCATAAATACATTTTATTAATTTTCAGAAGGCACATAAATACAGATTCATTGGTCAAATGTTAAAATGGTAGCATTCAGATCAATTTTGGTGAATTGCAAGAACTGTTCCTGCAGATTCTACTGGCTCAGAAGTTAAATTCCTTGTATTATTTAAATAATTATTGTCCAGGAAATTGTTCTACATTTAAATCTTATATCTGAGTCTGCAGCATTTAGAATTAGTTGAACTTATCTTGGGAGGAAGGAAGGAAGGAAGGAAGGAAGGAAGGAAGGAAGGAAGGAAGGAAGGAAGGAAGGAAGGAAGGAAGGAAGGAAGGAAGGAAGGAAGGAAGGAAGGAAAATATGAAGTCCTCATAGCTATGAACTATAGTGGAATAATTTTTAGTTTGACTATCATTTGTCATGAACGTCAAGTGTTTAATAGAATTTGCACAGTTATCTTGCTGAACTATTGAAGTATATATATTATATATTTAGAAAATGCTGTCAATTATTGTTAGAAACTCATATTTATAAAAATTTCTAATTTCTCACAACTGATTTATGTTGAGGTTCTGATTTGTTTGAGCATTTCCCCCCAATTCAAAATGTGAGGAACATTTTAATCAGATTCTGAAAGACAAAATCACTTGTTGTGGGTTTTTTTTTTTCATTAGCTACAGATATGTAGGCATGGTGCCAGATTTGAATTCTTAGTCTATCTCTTGAAAATCTCCACACATATACAAACAAGCCTAGATCTTATTCTATTACTCTATGTGCAGGAAATTTAAGCTACATGGAGTATTGTCAGAAACAGCATCTTGTAGTCTGAAATGATGCAACCAAGAAAGAATTGCTTGAGGTGAATTTTGTGATTAGAAGTAGCATGTGCTTGCTACACATATATGTTACAGTTTTGGTTAGTTGCTTGGTTGGCTGGCTGGCTGGCTGGCTATTTATTTATTTGCTTGCTTGCTTGCCTATTTACTAACTTACTTACTTACTTACTTACTTACTTTATTAATTAATTATTAATTACTAAATTTATGTGTTACCCATCTCACTCCACAAAGTAGTATTTATAATTGGGACGTTAAAGAATATAATCTAGGGTGAGCCAGTAATTAATATACACTAGTTTGTGATAGTGAAATGTAGTAAAACCAATTATTTAGTTTTCTAAAATACTACATACTAATTTAAAACCTGACATAGATTCAGAATTAAAGAAATGTGTTAGATCTGGAGCATGGGCGCAAGGAATGAAGACGAGGCATCAAATAGTGACTTCAACTCTTTATTAGTGACTTCAGAACAGAGCGAAATACTGGGGGAGCAGTAGCTCCTTTTATAGAGCTGGCTGCTGTCACAATAACCAATGATTTGAGTTTGCTGCGCTGGGAGCGTCCAATCAGCGGCGACCGCCTAGTAGCCAATCATATCAGCCAGAAACAACCAATCATGATCCGCTGTTCGCGGGCCAATCAGAAGTGCAGGATTACGAGCCTGCTGTGGAAGCAAAACTATTAGGATTTTAAAATAACGTGTTTGCTTAGTTCGTAACACCCCTCCCAGGTCATTTCACCTGTCTACCTGATCTACGTTGGTCCACCAGTCCTTGCCCTGACTCTGGTCCAGGTGGGCTGCTTGCTGAGCTCGGCGGAGCAGATGGTCCAACCTCTTCGTTGGGTGACTCGGGGTTGTTATCTCTGCTGCCGTCACAGCTGTCATCCGGGACCCTTGGATTTGCTGCTGTCGCAGTGCTGCTTTGTGGTGAGGTGATCGTCTGACTGGGCTCTCCTTCAGAAGGTGAATATCCCTGGGTTGGTTGTGCTGATTGTTGGTTTCCAAGTACTGGGTCGTGTGCTAGTTCTTGTCTAGGCCGCTCGATTCCCCTTCCCCCCCAGGTTTGAGGTTCGAAGTTTGTGACAGGGGTAGGTGCCAGCCTGGAGCGCAGTTGGTCGATGTGGCGCTTCCACATTTTCCCATCAGTAGTTTGTAAATGATAGGAACGTGGACCCGTTAGTTGAGTTATGGTGGTGGGGACCCACAATGGGTCACCGGAAAAGTTTTTTGCAAACACTGGGTCGCCTACCTTGAAAGTGCGATACTTGCTGCTGGATCCCAAAGGTTTTTCCAGTGTGTAGGCAGGGTGCAGGTGGTCAAGATGTGAGCGAAGTTTCTGACCCATCAGGAGTTCGGCTGGGGTTCTGTTTGTGGTGCTGTTTGGGGTAATATGTTGGAGGAGAAGCATCCTGGTTACTTTGTCATCGATGTCCCCTTGCTCTATCTTGTGTAAAGTTTTCTTTATGAATTGGACCATTCGCTCAGCCCTACCATTGACCGCAGGGTGAGCTGGCGAGGTCAAGGCATGGCATATCCCCCGATCTGTGAGGTACTGTTCAAATGCCAGAGCGGTGAATTGGGGGCCATTATCTGAAACCAGGACATCTGGCAACCCGTGCATAGCAAATAGTCTATTTAGTTTTTTAACGACAGCTTCTGTGGTGGTGCTCTTCATTTTGTGAACCTCCAGCCAGTTAGTGTAGGCATCCACTGTTATAAAAAACGTATGCCCCTTGGTAGGTCCCGCAAAATCGATGTGAATACGGGACCAGGGACATCGAGGTGCTTCCCATTCAGTTGGTGGTACTTTTGGTAGAGCTGAACGAGTTTCCTGACACTTGCTGCAAGTGGCCATCAAGGTTTCTATCTGTTTATCTAAACCTGGCCACCAAGCGTAGCTCCTCACTAGTGCCTTCATTCGCACGATGCCTGGATGTCCATCGTGCAATAGTTTTAGAACTTTATGCTGTAGTCTCTCTGAGATGACAACTCTGTCTCCCCACAAGATGCATCCTTTTGGGGAGAAAAGTTCTGTCTGCTGGTTTTTGAAGGGCTTGAAGGTGTCGTTTGGTTCGTTGTCAGGCCAACCTCTTTCCACCCAGCTGAGGACTCATGCCAAACAAGGATCCTTCCTTGTTTCTGAGGCGATGTCTTGTGCACTCAGCGGTGGTGAAGGAAGGGTTTCAATTTGTAGCGTAGTCATGGTTGGAGCTGGGTCATCTATGACTTCGGGTAGTGGAGAGAGGCTCAACGCATCAGCGTGGGGAATGCTTTTCCCGGGCGGTGTAGCAGTTGGTAATCATATGCGGCTAGAAACTCTGACCAACATGTCATTCTTGGTGATAATATGTGAGGAGTGGGTTTATCTCCCGCTAAAATGCCAAGTAATGGTTTGTGGTCGGTTATTATGGAGAAGGAGCTTCCATATACATACTCATGGAATCGTTTGATCTCAGACACAATAGCAACAGCCTCTTTATCAAGTTGGCTATAGTTTCTCTCAGTTTTAGATAGAGTTCTTGAAAAAAATGCAATAGGTGCCTCAGTACCGTTTGGTAGGACGTGGCTCAGGATGGCTCCCACTCCAAACGGTGAGGCGTTGCAGGTGAGGCGTTGCAGGTAAAGGCAAAATCTCATTATATTGTATCAATACAGCATTTGAAGTTAACAGGTTTTTTACTTGCTGAAAGGCTCGCTCTTCACGATGTCCCCAGACCCAGGAAGCCTTCTTATCGAGGAGCCGATGCAGGGGTTCAGCAACAGTTGCTTCTGGGGCAAGAAGATGTTTTAAAAGTTAATGAGTCCCAGGAAGGCTTGGAGATCTGTTTTATTCCTAGGTCTTGGGGCATTTTTTATTGCAGTCAGTTTTTTCTCCGTCGGGTGAATTCCCTTTTTGTCCAGAAGGTACCCAAGGAACTCAACCCGCTCAGTACATAGTTGACATTTGTCTTTCTTGACCTTCAGGCCAGCGTCTTTAAATTTCTGGAGGACCATTCTGAGTTGTTTTTCTAGTAAGCTTCTAGTGGGAGCAGCTATTAAGACATCATCGAAGTATGGCACGACCCTTGAAGCAATCTTTCCATCAGACTTTGGAAGATGCCAGGTGCTACACTCACTCCGAATTGGAGTCTATTACACTTGAAGGCACCTCTGTGCGTGACTATAGTTTGGGCTTCTGCAGTCTCTGCATCTACGGGCAGCTGCTGGTACGCCTGAGCTAGGTACAATTTTGCGAATATTTTCCTACCTCCCAGGGAATGAAGAAGGTGCTGGACCACAGGTACAGGGTAAGCGCTCTGTTGAAGCGCATGATTTAGGGTGGCCCGGTAATTCCCACAAATTCTCGAAGACCCATCAGGTTTTATGGGGGTTACAATTGGGGTTTCCCATCGGGTGTGGTCAATCGGTTCCAACACGCCCTGGGCTATTAATTTGTCCAATTGTTCATCAATCTTTGGCTTGAGTGCAAAGGGCACTCGACGAGGCTTAAGGCAGATGGGCGCAACATCAGGGCTGAGATTAAACGATATGGGGGATCCCTTGTACTTGCCTAGCTTCTCGGTGAACACATCCTGGAATTCCTGGATGAGGGCCGCTTCCCAGTCATCGCTTCCGGTTTGGTTAATGCCTGCTAGTTCAATTCCTAGCGGTGCAAACCATTGCAAAACCAGCAAGCTGGGCCGATCTTGATCGATGACGGTAAGTGGTAGAGTTGCGGTGTGGTCTTTGAAAGATACTTGGACGTGGCTGGAACTGGCAACTGGGATTCCGTTTCCTTGATAGTCCTTTTATATGATTTTTTGAGTGCGGAGGTCCTGGCGACGGATGTCAGGGATCAGTTGTTTTAACGTTTTCCAGGAGACCATCGATAGGGACAACCCGGAGTTGACTTCCATAACACATGGTCGATTCTCAATTGTGACCTTCACTAAGATTTTCCTTGCATCAAGGGATGAAGCATGGCCAATGGTGATAGTTTGATGGGTCTCTTCCCGTCTGGTTGAAGTGGCGGGTGCTCAATTTCTGTAGTAGTGGTTCCGTTGGCGGTCCCGGTTTAATGGTGGGGTGCCCGTTGAATGGCGGAAATTTTCTCTTCGGGTTGGGCTGGACTCTCGCTTGCTTCTGCAGACCTTTGTGATGTGGCCCCTCGTTCCACAGGAACGGCAGAGTGCGTCTAGGAATTTGCAGTCTGATCGCGGGTGATTTCCAGCACATTGGTACGAAGGCTTATGATTTCGCTGGTCTCACTGGTCGCATTCTGACCTGAGTCTGTTGACCTCTTTTTCCTCGCTTTCTGATGAAGATTCGAGGTCTTCATGGTGGGTGGTAGTTGTGTGCTTTTCGGATAAAGGCGTAGTGTTACTGGAGAGTGGGAGGTGTGGTGCGTTCGCTCGGCGCATTCGAGCGTCTGACTGCCTGGTTGCTTCTGCTGCAGTAGCATCGGCGATGACATCTGCGAGGCCGATGTCCTTTTTCGCCATAATCTTGCTCTGGGTTGTAGGGTCTTTGAGGCCCAGAACAATTCGATCTCTCATGGCTTCCTCGAGGTTTGCGAAGCCACAGAGTCCTCCAATGTTCCTGAGGTCAACGATGAAGTCTCCAACACTCTCGCCTTCCTGTTGGTTCCTCTGGTAAAACTCGTGTCTCCTGATGAGTGTTGGCACTGCGGGTGCATAATGAGCCCGTAGGATTGCAGCGAGGTTGTCCCAGTCCATTGTCTTGACTTCTGCTGGTTTTGCAAATGCCTTTGCCATTTTGAAAACGGTGGGCCCACAATGGGTCAGGAATACAGCTCGTTTCTTGCCAGGCATAGCATCTTTCAACTTGTTGGTCTCCAGGAACATCTGGAACCTGTCCATATACGAGTCCCAATCTTCGTTAGCCAGGTCAAATGGAGCGGGTGGGATAGCGCTGCTGGTCATTCTGCCGCTTCTTGGTGCACTCTCAGCCACATGCTCTGCTAGCATTCAGTGAGTGTTCAGTCAGCTCTATCGTCTCCGTATCCCATCCTCATCGCCAGTGTTAGATCTGGAGCGTGGGCGCAAAGAACAGAGACAAGGCATTGAATAGTGACTTCAACTCTTTATTAGTGACTTCAGAACAGAGCAAAATACTGGGGGAGCAGCAGCTCCTTTTATAGAGCTGGCTGCTGTCACAATAACCAATGATTTGAGTTTGTTGCACTGGGAGCGTCCAATCAACGGCGACCTGCTAGTAGCCAATCAGATCAGCCAGAAATGACCAATCACGATCCGCTGTTCGCAGGCCAATCAGAAGTGCAGGATTACGAGCCTGCTGTGGAAGCAAAACTATTAGGATTTTAAAATAACGCATTTGCTTAGTTTGTAACAAAATGTATTTCAAAAGGCTAAGAAATATATTCAATATATTAGTCCATGAAGAGGAGCCATGCCAGAAATATGCATGCAGATAGACTTAATATCTGAGTCACAAAGCAAGGGTTTTGCCTAGGGTGTATAAATCTGAAATGCAAGTTGATTTTTATTTCTTTTTTAATGCCATAAAGTTGATGAATGCAAAGGGAAGCTCATATTGGCAAAAAAAAAAAAAATCTTGATAAAATATTAGGTAACTGGTGGGAACGTAAGTGTAGATCATAACAAAATGAATATCCTAATTATCAATATCTATCTGCAGGAACCAGCTTTCCCTTCATGTTACAGAGCTCTACAGGTGTTGGATTTTTTTGGGGGGGGGGGGAATGGTGCATTAGATTATTAGATTATTATTAGAGGCTCTTAGGAACCGAAAGTCACCCTGGATGGGTGGTAAAGGCAGAGGGATGCTTTGGTGGTCACGAGGAGAGGAGAGTCTCCTCTGTTGTGAATTAATAAAAGTGCTTAAATAAAGATTATTAAAACCTTTAGAAAAGTGCAGGGTTCTGGCCCTACACTTTTGATTGGTCAATAATAGCAACATCTGATTGGTCTGTTCAGGAGAATCTGATTGGTTATTAGCGGGCCTCTTTCATTGGTTAAGGGAACTAACGCTTCCCGTTTCTTATTGGTTATTTGATCAGCAACTTGCCTATAAAAAGGGCTATTGCTGCCATAGTTTTTGCTCTGTTCCACAATGTTAAATAAAGAGTTGAAGTTCACTGTTCATCGTCTCGTCTCCACTTCTTGCGCCCATGCGCAGGACTTAACATCCTCAACTGACCCAAAGAAAACCCCTCCATCCGAACTAAAAAGAGAACTGCCAGCATGGCTGAATCAAAGCTGGGAAGGCAGTTGAGATGGAAGTGAAAAAGAAAGGAAAGATCTTGTAACAGCATGTTTTGTTTTGGTAAGAATCACTCCAATTTCTGCAGTGGAATTTTCCTTGGAAAGTGGGACTCAAAGGAGGAAATTAGCTGCGATTAATGATCAGGAGTGACTGTCAGATTTAGTAAAGAAAAAAAAAGATATTGCAGCTAGAAGTAACTTTAAAAGTAAAGGACAAATTGGATTGGTTAACCCAAATTTCTGGACTGTATTTTTACTACTACTCAACTTGAAGAACTTTGGGAAACTATTGGAAAACATTCTTATTCAGAAACATATTGATTATAGTTAAAGCAAGTTTTGCTCTCGTTCAATAATCCAGCGTGCTTTCGAACATCCTGTTACAGCCTATTGTTTACAGCGTAATAGCAGCAGCCATTGGAGCAATAAATTCCTCCACCCAGTAAATAACAGCTGCTAGTAAAACAATTAACCCTTTCCTTGCAGACTCTCAATAATACCTCATTACTTTAATCAAACACTGATTAATTCATTACCTCAAAACTTACAACTTTTCTACCTCATTATCTATATCAATGATTAGATAATCAATTTCTATAAAATAATTTATTAATAGTTTAATTGATTTATTGTTTTAATTGATTCGTGTGATTAGAGTGTTTAGTGAAAATGGTGTGATTACTGATTAGTTTAAAAGATCAAGATTCATGTAATTCAATTGATTAGTAAAATCAGTGATTCAGTGAATTTAATTGAACAGTGTGATTAATGATTAGTGTAATTAATTGATTAGTGATTAGTGTAATTAATAGATTAGGCTGGTTGTTGCTTAGCAAAATTATTTGACTAGAGAGATTATTGCAATTGATTGATTGGTGTGATATTGGCTATGTTGATTACCCAAAATTGTTTCATTAAGTAATTTAATCAACGTACCATCTTAATAAACCTACCATGCCAAGAAAAAAATCCAATGCCAAACCACAACCTCAAAGTAATTCCCACCAATGAACCACAACACTCCTGCACATGCCTTAAATGCTATAAAACTCTAAAGGATAATGAAAATTCTACCAAATGTTCTCTATGTAACAAATACACTCATCATGACTACTTGGGATTATCTGAGCAAATGATTCAATACCTAAAATCATCCAATGAGTTTCCATACTTCTGCAAATCATGCAGACCCAAACTGGATCTGTTTGAAAGAGTTGATACCATATAAACATGAATAACATCCCTTGATGCCATAGTAGCATCCCTAGATGCTTTAAAAGAAAGATTATCCAACCCTTAAAAAAAGGCACAATGCAAAAACCTGAACATCCAATAGCTACAAACCACATCTCTACCCAACAACCATAACCCAATCCACAACCCAATCCACAAAAAACATAAATCAGACAAATAATGATATCCCAATCCTCATCAGAGAAGCTGTTGAGCGCGAACGGAAATGTCCAAATATCATCTTATTTGGTCTGGAGGACATAAATGACAATGATAACATCACAACTGTCCGAAATATCATCAGTGATTATCAAGCATCAACCATCTTCCCTGATGAAATACTTGACATTTCCCGCATTGGCTGAGAGCTCAAAAATAGAGACAGCTCTGTGACCCCATGCTTCTGTAGGGTCATTTGCAAAAATGAATCCAGCAAACGTAAATTCATTTATACTATAAATTCACTTGCCAAAAGCAACAACAACCATAAGAACCTCTGTTCTCACCCTGACCTAACCATACAGCAATGTGCCCACTCCCGTGTACTCTGCACAGTATTCAAAAAACGTCTAGATAATGGAGAGAAGGACCTATACATTGACTACCGTGCTGACTGTATCAAAAGTAAATCACACAACCCGCAACTCAGCTTTAACCTTCAACCACAACCCTACTCCTACCAATCCATCATCACCTAAGACTAGGCATGCACGCCCCTAACTACCTCAATTCCAACTACAGCTGGCCTTAAATGCAAGCTACTCAATGCAAGAAACCTTGTGAATAAAATACCTAAATTTCTCCTCTTACTAAATATGGCTAAATTTGACATCATATTTGTCTGTGAAACATGGCTCAATGCATCTCTCCCTGACTCCATTACCACAGTAAGAGACTATCATGTTTACCGATCAGATCGTGAAATTTGTAGAGGACACGGTGTTGCTATCTTCCATAAAGCGTCCTTACATCTAAAAAGCATCCAAGTTAACCAGGAGCTTGTTCTTCCTAAGACCATCATCTGTGAACTATCCTTAAATATCACATTTCAATTCTTACTATGTTACAGAGCACCTGATTATGACATCGAATATGTAAACAAGCTAAATTCACTACTAACATGGGCAACATCCTGCCCACACACTTTTATCTTTCTTGGTGACTTCAATCTACCTCATATTAACTGGACCCTAAATGAATGTACAACTGAACGCATACAACCCATACAACTGAACCCATACAACCCATACAACTGAACCCATACAACCTTCTACAATGCTGTAACAAATCTGGGACTGGAACAACTAGTAACCAACAACACTAGACTTAACAACTACCTTGATCTCATCTTCTGCAATAGTTTGAATTTAATTTATGGAATACAAACTAAAGAACCTTTTTTCCAACAGTGACCACAATATGACTGACTTTTGTCTCAACATATGCCCACACAAAAATCATCACAATGATGTAATCCCCAATTATCACTTCAAAAAAGGCAGCTATGATCTTATAATCAATGATCTCTCTTCCCATGATTGGCAATTTCTATTCACTGGATGCAATACTGTTGAAGATCATTACAACATATTTTTACTTGAAGTCAAAAGAGTCATCAAACTATATGTACCAATAACAACTCCCCCCCCCAAAAAAAAAACAGATTACCCATAACAATAAGGAAACTTCAAACCAGAAAGAGATCATTCTGGCGGAAAAACAAATCTGGTCACGTTGCCAACTTCAAAAGCCAATACAAAAATTTATGCCACCAGATAAAGACTGAATGCATCAATTATCACATTAAACAAGAGGAAAACCTTCTACGCACAAATTCCACCCACGCTTTTACAATTTTGTAAACAACAAACTAAAAGATTCAAGTTCCATCCCACCCCTGATAGGACCTAATGGTAAAGACTGCAATGACAACACCATTAAAGCCAACATCTTTAACATATTCTTTGGCTCAGTTTTTGTAAACAGCAATGGATCATGCCAGTATTTTCTAGCTGAACCACAGAAAACTACAATGATCGATTTAACGGAAAACAATGTTGAAAAAGCACTATGCAATGTAAAACCATTTCTATCTATTGAACTGGACGGAATATGTGCCTACTTCTTTAAAAAGCTATCCACTGCCATAGCAGAACCTCTAAGCATAATCTTTGAAAAATCTTTCAGGACCAGCCCCTTGCCTAACCTATGGTCACAAGCCACAGTCATCCCCATCTTCAAAAAGGGAAACCCCAGCCTAATTGAAAATTACAGATCAATCTCCTTATGCTGTATCACCTGTAAAGTTATGGAATCAATTATTAACCAATCATTATCCTCCACTTAGAGACAAACAGCCTACTCTCGAATAAACAATTTGGTTTCAGAAAAAAACTATCCTGTAATCTGCAACTCTTACACTGCAAAAATATATGGACTACACAACTCGATCAAGGCAAAACAATAGACGCAATCTACATAGACTTCTGTCATGCCTTTGATTCAGTAGTATACGACAAACTACTCCTAAAACTAAAATCTTATGGTATCTATCTCTGGAAAACTGCATAACTGGATAGAAGCATTCCTGTCAAACAGACAACAAATGGTCAAAATTGGGAATGTCCTATCAAATTCTATACCTGTCAATAGTGGTGTCCCCCAAGGCAGTGTTTTAGGACCAACTCTCTTCATACTCTACATAAATGACCTCTGTGATCACATTAAGAGCAACTGCGTTCTCTTCGCTGATGATGTAAAGCTGTTCAATAGCACAAACAATACTGCTACTCTTCAAAAAGATCTTGACTATGTATCAGAATGGTCAAACAAATGGCAACTTCAAATCTCAACAAATGTCTTACATATTGGCAAAAACAAATCAGAAAATAAAATGCAAGCTGAATAGTCAAGGCCTTGTTGGTGATCCAAGCTCTGTAAAGGACCTTGGAATACTCATCTCTAATGATTTAAGTGCTAGAGCCCACTGTAACTACATAGCCAAAAAGGCATTAAGAGTTGTTAACCTAATCCTACGTAACTTTTTCTCTGGTAATATCACATTACTAACTAGAGCATACAAAACATTTGCTAGACCAATACTCGAATACAGCTCATCAGTCTGGAACCCACATTACATATCTAATAGTAACACAGTTGAGAAAATCCAGAAATATTTCATAAGATTTCTCCACTCCTCTACTCCTTATAGAATAACTTATGCCACCAGACTCAAAATTCTTGACCTAGAAAACCTTGAATTATGCCGTCTTCGGTCTGATCTAAGTATGGTCTATAAAATCATACATTGCAATGACTTACCTGTCAATGAATACTTCAGCTTCAATCATAACAATACAAGAGCACACAATAGATACAAACTCAAGGTGAACCGCACCAAACTTGACTGCAGGAAATGCAACTTCAGCAACAGAGTGGTCAATGTCTGGAATACTCTACCTGACTCTGTGGTTTCTTCCCCAAACCCCAAAAAATTTAACCTTAGACTGTCTACAATTGACCTCACCCCTTTCCTATGAGGTCTGTAGGGGGTGTGCATAAGCGCACCAACATGTCTACCATCCCTGTCCTATTGTTTCTTTTATTTTTCCTTTATGTACCTATTTCATGTATTCATAACTATGTATATATTTATATCTATTATCTTGTAAGCAATTGACAAATCAAAATAAATAAAAAAAATAGATTAGAGAAGCATCTGCCTCCAGTCCCTACAAAACCCTTGGGTTTGATTGTAGGAAAGCACATGCTGCCTGGCAGATGAGCTTCTTGTTCACCTACCTCATTTTTTTTTCTTTGCAGCATATGCTACTGCCAAACAATATGCCTAAAGATAGCTAAAGACTGCAACTTAGCATTTTTGATTCCCAGTTGAGCTTGTTAATGATTCTTCTATAGTTTCATTATTTAAATTCTTTAAATATCCACTTGAACCCACCCTGAAGTTAACTACATGAGTTTACCATAATTCATTTGTTAAATAAAAGTAAATCAATGTATATTGCAATTATCCTTGCCTCCAGAAGTTGTGGAGGGTTTTAAGAAGAGATTGGACAACCATTTGTCTGAAATGGTATAGGGTTGGACTAGAAGACCTCCAAGGTTCCTTCCAACTCTTTTATTCTACTAGCCTTTTGTTGAACTGTGGCCTATGACAGCAAGAATGCCACTAGTCCTCTGGCTCTTAATACAGGGAATGTAGATTCAGAATCATTGGAATCACAGGTGGATGAGAATCAATATTACAGTACTTTATGTTTCAGCTACCTCTTCTCTGAAAAGTGGCAGGAGAAACCATCTAACCTAATTAACTAACTTTCTACAAATGTGATTTCTATTTGCTAATTTATATCCACAAATCAGCAATAATAATTCAGTCTCAGATTACTAAATATATCATTCCTGATAGTGCAACATCGAAGTCTTATCATGGATATTCAGTTGCCCTTACAATATGTCTTACTTTGAAAAATTATCTCTCAGACAAGGTACCTCAAAGCCTCTTTTTTTTCCCTACATTGACAGATTGATGACATTTTTATTAAGGAGATCGTGAACATAGATAAATTCTGTTAGAACTTTATGAAGGAATACAACCGCAAAACATGTAAGCACCACATGTTTTGCAGTGCTTTGAGAGCGATTTCTTGCTACACATTACTAAACAGTTTCCATCTTTATCTATAACCAAGCATAGTAACACAAATTAAGATTTTAATGCCATAGTGTATTGAATGGCTGTCATTATCAATGAAGAGGGGGGAAAATGACAATATGCCCAAGTTGGTGCTGAGAAATAAATAACTCCAAAAGAAAAGGAAAAAAAACAGGCCATTTATATGTGTAAGCTAAAATCATTCAAAAACAGAAGGGCAGTAAATAAACAAATAGATTTTCCATGGGAACTCCTTTAACTATAGATTTAAACTGCTAGTAACCACTAATAATAGATTAGTAGAGATATAGTCACAGAAACCTGAATTCCAAAATATCTCCAAAAAAAAGAAAGGAGTTATTGTATTGAGCAAACATTTTAAACATTTTCTATTTAAAGTAGCTGAAATTTGGCTAAAATATAAAGAATAATTATATCTTAATTTGCGAAGCTTTACTAAAATGAGGCAAAACCTTATCTTTTGGATAATATATTTTTCCATAAATAGAAAAGGACTTGATCTGAATAAGTTAATTCTTAGTGGGGCCACACAGTTACAAAGTAAAACAGATGAACTGTAATTCAAGAGGTTCACCTCCATCTCCTACGCTGAACAGGGACAGAGGTGTGGAGAGTTTTTAATCACACTACATATGTTAATCAGCTCACCAGTGTAAAGATGACTGTGTTATCACCCAGCAACTGCTCTGTGAATTGTGAATGGCCATTGTTAATAAGGTAATTATCCTTGCACTTCCTATGTGTCATTTCCCAGTGATCTCAAGTCTACCATTTTCTCTCCTCCTCCCACCCCTGACAAAACTCAATATAAACTTTATACATCTGAACCACAGGACTAAAATTCACAAAAGTATGTATCATTTCAAATATATTTAAGCTGCCTTGTGAGTTTGTTTTGTTTCATTTTTGGTTAACATACTAACTTAGCTGACGAACAGACTAACTTCAGATAATGGAGCTTAAGTATTACTTTAGCCGAATTATTTCTGTTGAATCTATGAGTGCTGGGAATCATAGTCGCCTGATATGTATATTTCAGGCTGGTGGCTGAAGATTGTCTATGAAGATTCTCAGTCAGCCAAGTCATGGTTGTCCCAAATATGCTTTTTCAAAAGGCAACTGGGTGTTCTTTGTTTTTATTTCCTTCTTTCAGTTCTGAACTGAAAAAGCTTGTTGGATGAGAAGCGAAATGTCTTCAACCAAAAACAAAAAAAGTCCAGTTGGCTCATGAAAAAAGCATCTTTGGGAAAAATGTAGCCAAGTTATGAAGAGCAAAAGACAACAAGAGCAGAGAGTGGCAATATCTATTCTGCACAATTATGACCTTATATACTATAGTATGAATGCAGCATAACAGATGCTTTAAAATTACTTTGCAAAGTAGCTACTACGTTTTGCATCCCAACTGGGAAAAAGAGATTCCATATGCTGAAGAGGGATGTAGGACTACAAAGAGATTAGGTTTGGTACAAAGTGCAAGTAAAGAGTTATTTAATTATCTCATTCATGCCCTCTATATGTTCTTTGCAAATGGAAGCATTGCTTCCTGAAATACATTATTAAACTGCTTAGAAGGGGGAAATAATATGTACTTTGGAAGTTACTTTGCTTTTAGCACTTGGCTTAATTGTCTAAATTCTAATGGAGACATTAAAAAAACCTCCCAGTATTCCAGTGGTTTTTTCAATCAAAGCATTACTTATAGTACTAAGAGTGTACTTTTAACCTGCAATTAAATGGCTCAAGAGAATGAGGATATTGCCCTTCCAAGAACAAACCATGGAAATTCACACAATGCAGTTTCAAAATTCAAGGCATATGGCATGACAGAAATATTCCAGTATAATCTTATCATTCATGGAGCTTTCAGAAAAGGGGCAAAATAATTATCAGCTTTCAGAAAGTATTTCAGTAAAGTGTGATCTGGCTGAGATTTTATATGCGCTTCAAGCTTGATCCTGCTCCTACATTAACATGTTTATGCTGATTAAATTAACAGCAGAAGTCATTGTTTGACATCAAGGTGATCCAAAATTACGATTTCTCACTGCGTTCCAAACAACCTATAGAACCATGATGTATTGTTTATGAACAAAATACCAGTATATTTTATTATTGATTCACAACCATGTGATGTCACAACTGCCAGCTCTTTAGTTGGGGGGGGCCTTCATATGTATCATGTTCTTCACAAGCAACTAGGATGTCATAATGATCATGTAGTAAGTATTTGTAGATCCAAACAGTTTTGAATCTTTTGCAATTGTCAGATAGAAATTGTATCAAAAATTGTATGCTATCATATGTACAAATAAACACTATATGTATTATAGTTCTGATTGACCACAGGCCCAAAGATAAGACACACAAACTGTCATATAAAAACTCTTTTATTGCAGCTTTAGGATTCCACCTCAAATACCAATCTAAGCAGAAAGTTTTCTTCTTCCAGCGCAGAAAAAAACACTCATTATATCATCAAATGTGGTGTCTGTATATATTTCCATATCCTAAATGCCAGCTACAAACATGTCTCTGGTTTCTTTTTTGTTATTCTATTAGCTTATTTAACCTTTCCTTCTTCAGGAGACAGAATCCTTGAACAAAAAGATAAGTCAACATTACACAAAAGGGAAATTGCCCACAAGCACCTTCATGCAAATAAGCTCACCATTACACTCTTATACTGCCACTATCACTGTTGATGAAAAACTCAGAATCTTTCTCATTTTAACACTATTGGATCAAAGTTGAAGGGTTGGCTCTATTTATCTTTCACAAAAACACTGTTTTGAAAATAGTACTTTTTGAGAGGGAATCCTTCATGCTTCTCTCCAATTTATGCTGATCTTTTTATTAGGAATATATAGCATTTGCAGTGCTTCTTATGCATGAAAGCTATACATGAATTGTATTGTTTTGAAAGCCATTTCTTGCTACATAATACTGATAAGTTCCATCAGTCTTTTTCAATCAGACACATCAGTTAGGTGGATTTAACTCCTAGAATTCCCTAGATAACATGACCATTGCCCAGAATTCTGCAAGTTTAGAATCCATGCAGGGAGTATATCCTTATTGGGTAATCTGGTGTTATATTATTTCTCTACAGAGATCTGGTTACATTTTATGGTTGCATTAATAATATGAGCAGTTGAACACTAACCGTGAATCTCCAAATACCTACACAAGGGTCCTCTTTGTAGACTTCAGTTCAGCATTCGATACCTTCATTCCAGACATTCTTCTAACTAAATTAAACTAGCTAGAGGTACCTAAACACATTTGTAAGTGGATCATAAGCTTTCTAACAAACAAGAAGCAGCAGGTGAACCTAGGCAGAATCACATCCAATACCTGTACAATTAGCACAGCCCCCTCCCCCCCCCCCCCCGGCTGTGTGCTTTCTCCACTTCTCTTCTCCCTATATACCAATGACTGCATCTCAAACGATCCTTCTGTTAAAATACTGAAGTTTGCAGATGACACAACAGTGATTGGTCTCATTCGAGACAATGACAAATCCGCATATAGACAAGAGGTTGTAAAACTTGCCTCATGGTGTAACCAGAACAATCTGGAACTGAACACATTCAAAACCGTAGAAATGGTGGTAGACTTTAGATGAAACCCTTCCATACTACCACCTCATACAACACTAGACAACACAGTATCAACATAGAGACCTTCAAATTTCTAGGTTCTATTATATCACATGATCTAAAATGAACACCTAACATCCAAAACATCATCAAAAAAGCACAGCAAAGAATGTTCTTTTTGCACCAACTCAGAAAACTCAAACTGCCCAAGGAGCTGCTGATACAGTTCTACAGAGGAATTATTGAGTCAATCATCTGCACCTCTGTAACTGCCTGGTTTAGTTCTGCAACCCAACAGGACAGACACAGACTTCAGAGGATAATTAGGACTGCAGAAAAAACAGTTACTACCAACCTGCCTTCAATCGAGGACCCGTATACTGCACGAGTCAAAAAAAGGGCTGTGAAAATATTTACAGACCCCTCACATCCCAGACATAAACTGTTTCAACTCCTTCCTTCAAAACGACACTATAGAGCACTGCACGCCAGAACAATTAAACACAAGAACAGTTTTTTCCCAAATGCTATCACTCTGCTAAACAAATAATTCCCTCAACACTGTTCAACTATTTACAAAGTCTGCACTACTGTTACTATTAATCTTCTCATCACTCCTTATCACCCATCCCCTCCCACTTGTGACTGTATGACTGTAACTTTGTCGCTTGTATCCTTATGATCTATATTGACTATTTCCTAGTATGATTTGATTGCTTATTGTACCCTATGACTATCATTAAGTGTTGTGCCTTATAATTCTTGACTCTTGATGAATGTATCTTTTCTTTTATGTATACTGAGAGCATTTGCATCAAGATAAATTCCTTGTGTGTCCAATCACACTTGGCCAATAAAGAATTCTAATTCTAAGGCAGAAACACACAGATAATTTCTCTTGTTTTGTGCCTCCTGTTCCCATGTTCTGTAGAAAATAACCTCAGCAGTCCATCTTTTCTCTATCCTTTTCATCTAGCTCTCTTCTCAAAATGTCTGATAATTGTAGTCTCAGCTCCTGTAGACAGCCTTATTTAGGGACAAGAATGACATTAAATGAATCCATTTATTTTTCTGTTTTTCTTTTCCTTTTCTCTTTTAATTTTCTTTCCTGCTTTCTCTCTATTGTATCTATGCAACACAGATCATGTTTCTTTAAATAAATAGTTTAACTTAAATTGTCTGAATGGAATCCGCAAAGTCTGCTTTTCTGCTTTTCTTTTATTTCTATTTTTTAGGAAATGCAATTGCTTTAAAAAATATTTTGAGAAAAAAAGGTCAAACTGTCATATTGCTCAGGCCTTTAATAGCCTTAACATCTATGTATTCTGGTGGGAACAAACATGAATACAATGTTATGTAGCTTAGGTGCTAAGCATCTGGATCTGAGTACTGGATCTGAGGAAAGTTGCAAAGCGTTAGATACACATTAAAGCTAGTCATCAAAATCATCCACTGCACCTTCTGCTGAAGGTCATCATTTCATTCTCCAGTCCGTGTTCTTTGTTCCCTTTGTTCTTACAGAATACACTGAACTTTATCATTTCTCTCACCTTTCATCAAAGTGGAAGAATTACTTTGAGTTGTCTCCATCACTGGAGACTTTTATGAAGAAACTGGACAGCTTTTGTCTGAAATGGTATAGGGTCTCCTGCTTGAACATGGGGTTGGATTAGAAGACCTCCAAGGTCCTTTCCAACTCTGCTATTCTGTTCATTTATTCTGTTAAGTATTGGAAGGTATAAACTCAGCAAAAAGAAATCAAGCGCAGATGTGTCCTATTAAGCTGCAGTTTGTAATCAGCTATAAGGCAATCCCAAATTGATAGTAAATGGGCTCATTTAAGACTAGCTAATAATAGCTGAGCATTCTTCTAAAAAGATAGGCAGTCTGCTTTGTGATACTTTCTGATGATGATGATGATGCTTTAGATCAGTTTTTTTCCTAAACTTGGGAACTTTAAAATGTGTGGACTTCTCCACACATTTTCAGAGAATTCTCAGCCATCCAGTTGCAGTCCACATATTTTGAAGTTCTCAAGTTTGAAATGAACTACTATAGATAGTTTCAGCTTTCAAAGTTTAAAAATGGTAATAAGTTTAAATCCCACAATGGGGAATCCCAAAGCCGGAATACCTCTTGAAAGCATTGGGGTGGGGGATTTTCTTTCTTTTTTTAACTTGCTTTTATTTCTCTTATCTCTCTTCCATTTAGCATCAATATTTAATGCAAAAAGGAAATAACAGGCAAGCCTTCTGTAGTTTCCAACCTCTACTGCTAAAGAACTAAGATCTCAGAAATTCATTTGGGGAAAACTCTGTATGTATCAAAAATCAGAAAACTTAAGCTGAAGCCACTTGGAAATGTTTTGGAAAACCAATAATGACCAGCTGACTTCAATGAATATCTTGAACATCAGCAAGACAGTTGCTGATTCATTGCTTGTTACAGTAAAAATGACACTTTTACCTAGAAATATCTGATTAAAAATTATAATCTCACTTTTAAGATAAAAGAGGAATCCAGCAAGGACTAGAGAAGAAGAATTTTCATATTGCGGTTTCCATCATTTTGTAAAAGATACTATCCAAATAAGTACTTCTTGTAAGCACATTTCTGTAAGTGATACCCAGAATAATTAGCAAAACTATCACAATGTAGGTCAGTTCTCTAATGAAGCTGGCTAACTACAATTTAAATGTATTGCACAGAATGGGTGAAATAATGAACACTGCACTTAGCATGGCAAGTATAATAGAATAGAAACAAATTATTTATTGGCCAAATGTGATTGAACACACAAGAAATTTGTCTTTGGTGCATAAGCTCTCAGTGTATACAAAGAAAAAATAAAATACATTCATCAAGAATCATAAGATACAACACTTAGCCATATGTTACTAATAAGCAATCAAATCATACTAGGAATAAATAAAACAGTATAAATTGTAAAGATACAAGCAACACGATTATAGTTAAAGTTGGAAGAAATAGGTAATAGGAAGGATGAGAAGAATAATAGTAATATAGTCTTACTAAATAGTGTGACAGTGTTATGGGAATTAGTTGTTTAGCAGAGTGATCGCATTTGGGGGGGGGGAGGAACTGTCCCTCTGTCTAGTTGTTTTGGTATGCCAATGCCCTAAAACATTGTTTTGAGGGTCGAAGTTGAAATAATGTATGTCCAGGATGTGAGGGGTCTGTAGATATTTTCACAGCCCTCTTTTTGACTCATGCAGTATACAGGTCCTCAATGCAAGGCAGGTTTGTAGCAATTGCTTTTTTTGCAATTCTAATTATCCATTGAAGTCTGTGTATGTCTTGCTTGGTTGCAGAGCCAAACCAGACAGTTATAGAGGTACAGATGATAGACTCAATAATTCCTCTGGAGGACTGAATCAGCAGTTCACAAAAATTTAAATTTAAAATTGCACAAATTCAAAAAAAGGGAGATTTAAATCATGAAAGGCTAGAAAAATGACATTATAACACAGATTCTTTTACCACCTGTTTATAACTGCAAATATTTTCATGAATTAGATGCTCTCTTTCAAAGATTTGGAGTCTCACACAACTAGATATTGATTTACATGAATGTGGCATGAAGACACACAGAAAATGTAGTTAGAAATGTTTCTTTCTTCCATATTTCTACATACAGCCTCTTCTGGAAACCTACTAGTTTATTGATGGTGCTATGGTGCTTATGCCATCATATACTTATTTATTTACAATAAAATCTCCACATTTCAAAAAAAAGGTTTTTAGGGATTTTGTAAGCTCAATATTTATGTCTACTTTTTAAAAAATCAGCTTCATTTATACTATTTTCTTCTATGTACAATCATTGATATACCTGGGCAATTTGGGGCACGTGGCAAAGTGAATAGCAGAAAACAATGGGTTTGAGTGGAGAGGCCGTGTTTGTCTTGTCAATAACAATTGAAAAACTGAATCAAATGTGCTTCATTCCATTTAATTTTATTTATTTACAAAATAAATCTCATGACCAATAAAATGGATCCAAAAAAGTATAGAAACTGGATTAATTTGGAGGTAAGAAAATGTACCCAAGTTGTTGAGGCTCATTTTATGTCTGTCACTTATCACATCTATAATTCTCATCACATGATGCTCTTCATCTTACTTTATCATCACAAACAGTAGGGGGTCAATTTGTTTTCCGAAGCACTAGACAGCAGGCCAGGAACAATGGATGGAAATTAAGTAAGGAGAGAAGCAACCTAGAACTAAGGAGAAATTTCCTAACAGTGAGGACAATTAACCAGCAGAACAGCTTGCCTTCAGGCGTTGTGGCTGCTTCATCACTGGAGGTTTCTAAGAAGAGACTGGGCAGCCACTTGTCTGGAATGGTATAGGAACTCCTGCTTGAGCAGGGGGGTGGACTACAAGACTTCAAGGTCCTTTCCACCTCTATTCTGATTCTGACCTCTCTCAATAAAGACTCCTCTGCTATATACAGTGTATCTGATCCTTTACAAGAAGCAGTGATGTCAATATGAATATTGAGATGTAACTAATACATTGCACGTTTATATTCTGCCCTTAATCCAGTAAGATAATTTTTTATAAATATAAATGGTTTGACTTTGTGCATAATTGTTGGTGGATTATTGTTCAATGATATCTTTCAACTAAAATCAAACAATTGCTGAAAAAGTGCTTTCTGGTATATTTTTGTTTCAAATGTAAATTAATAAATTTTGCTTGTAAGATTTTGTTTTCACTGTAGGTTCTTTGAGTGATATTCATTCATATTGCTCATTCTAGAGATAGATATAGAAACCTTAACAACTATAATAATTTTACCATAGAGTGCTTTATGCTTCCAAACATTTAGACTCATTTAACTTGTTTTGCAATTTTCCCATTAGAATAACTATTCCTATTATTTTTAATAAATTAGGGGTGCTATTTGCCATGGCTTGTATATGACATTAGGAGGAGATTATCCCAGTAATAAAACAAACATTGCCCCACCAGGGGTTCAGCTTACACAAAAGCCTGTAGGATTACACTTAAGTGTGCAAAAGAAAGCTACTAATTTAATACTATTATAAGACTATCACTAGTCTTATAATTTTAACTCATTCTGAGATAGAGCCCTTTTAAAAGATGAGACATATGTACAACAACAAAAGGATTGGATCCTGCAACAAAAAGAAAATAAATATTCCAAGTTCAGTCCTGAGGCATTTGCATTTTGCCCTGTGGATTTCTATAAATTGTCAGCAAGTTTCAAATGACAGTTAAACATAAGGATATAAATTACTTGAAATGAGTTGCATACATTCAAAATATTCTAAAAATGAACTCCAAATAGAGAAAGGAAAAATCTCAAGCACCTTTGTCTAGAAAACAATGGGAAATATGAAGACCTGGCTTCTAAATATACTGTGGTGGAACTGGAGAGTAATTGAAGACACAATTTGGGTTGAAAAGAAACTGAGATACACGTACACTCTTCTTGTAAATATAGCTACCTTTCAGAAAGACAAGCACAAAAATTCAGAGAAATGGAAGAACAGTTTCTTATACTATACTGCCAATGCACATCCCCACAGGGGAGGCAGTTCTGCACTAGGTCATGCATGGAACGATATTACCGTTTTCTGGTGGAGATAGAAAAATGTTGCTTTCTTTAAACTAAGAAACAAGAGAGGCTAGAAACTGAGATTGGGAAGAGCTAACATTATTCCCCATAGCCTCTGATTAAAATATGGAATGTCAAGAAACTAAGAAATCCAAGAAAATTGAGGTCAAGGAAAAAAAGGCTTCAGGTAGCACTTTTTATGAAGAAACTGGTAAAACTTTCATCCAGAAATTGCACCCAATTTAATTTAGCAAGCATATGTAAGAACTGTGCTAAATCACATCTATTGTTTTTATGCGTCTTTGTAAAAGTTATAGAATTATGTATTTAAATTTCAGCTTTAACCCATCTATCAAACTACATATGAAAATATTATATTGTTCCAGAATTGTCTTCTAATTTGTAATATTAATTTGAAACATTTCACCAGTTTTGTTGAGAGCCATTGCATATTCTTCTGTAGTTTATCACCTCTTCAAATATGTGCCTGAATTTTCATTCTGTAACACAAACAGGCCCAAAATTTCTAAGACAATAATCTTTCCCATTTGTCCTAAAATCTAATAATTGACTCTCTTATAAAATTGCTTATATTAACTTCGAATTGCTTGGATCTTACATTCCAGTTTTTCCATTTCAGTGCATCAATAGCAAAAGAAAATAATAACGTTGTTCTAGTCCATTGTGTCTAGTTGGTGAAATATTTGTATGGTTGATAATGGTTCAGAATTGCCCAGGAATGTATTCATATTTTAACTCTATTTTTATACAATAGATGATCACTTATGAGTATTACAATTATTTTAATTTATGGTCTTCCATTTGAATCAATCAAACTATGGCACTAAAATCAGCACATTTATCATTGTGATTCTTACTTCTAAATAAAATGGTTTCCTGACTTTAGAGAGATCATCCCTAACTTTTTATTGATTATAAAACTTCTTATTGGCTTACCCTTGATTGAAGCTTGGATTAAATAGGATTTGATATGATTTTTATCACATCAGATTCTGTTTACATTCAGGATATGCAACTTGTTCCGAGCCAAAGGCCTCTGACTAGATTGTCAGAAGATTGTCAGAAGATGAATTCCAGAAAGTGAGACATGGGGTTTAAGTAAAAACCAGAAATTGGTGTAAATTAAATTACATTAGGACTGTGCTTATACTAATTTTAATTAACATAATTTTTTGCAGTGATATTAAAAATTCCCTTTTATATTAAAAAGTATTCTTTTTTTAAAAAAAATTGGAATTTCTCAAGGCATATCTGCACTTACTTTTGAAACTGCTTTTGTTTTGTGCTTAGAACTAAAGTTTAAATGACTCAGAAAATCCTATCCAGGCAGAGACCCTTTAGCAACAGGGTGTAACTTACTATCTTTAGTTCAGCCTGAGAGCTACCCAGTTCTGCAAAATGCAGCTCAGAGTCACCCAACAGGTTTTTTTTTTTTTTTTCAAATCTTAAAGTGCCAAAATGAGGCCACCTTATTGGCTTTATCGTTGGTCAGAAACAAATTGTTTTCGGTCCATTCTACTGGTAGTAATCAACAGACCAACAAATCCAACAAATCAACAGACCAACAAATCCACCTCTCTACATTCACATAGCATGTTGTTTTCCAACCTACACCAATTGCCATTTGAGCATATTGGTCTTATATTTAGGCACTCCCACCGTCAATGTCCTCCAAGCAACATAAGGGAGATCAGATCCCTCAACCATGTTTTCTTCTGGGATTATTCCTTGTTCCTTAAATTCTTTCTTCCATCTTCTAATTTGATTTTACTCCTGCGTGTAAAATTTAAGAATATTTAAGAATACTTATTCTTTGGGTACTCCAAGGCTCTGTTTTAGGCCCAGTACCCTTCAACATCTTCATCGATGATTTGAACGAAGGGATAGATGGGGAACTCATCAAATTTGCAGATGACACCAAGCGATCAGGAATAGCCAATAGCAGGAACTGGGTATGTCTAGTTTGATGAAAAGAAGGACTAGGGGTGACATGATAGCAGTGTTCCAATATTTCAGGGGCTGCCGCAAAGAAGAAGGAGTCAAGCTATTCTCCTGAAGGCAGGACAAAAAGCAATGGATGGAAACTAATCAAGGAGAGAAGCAACCCAGAACGAAGGAGAAATTTCCTGACAGTTAGAATCAGTGGAACAACTTGCCTCCAGAAGCTGTGAATGGTCCAACACTGGAAGTTTTTAAGAAGAGATTGGGCAGCCATTTGTCTGAAGTGGTGTAAGGTTTCCTGCCTAAGCAGGGGGTTGGACTAGAAGACCTCCAAGGTCCCTTCCAACTCTGTTATTCTATTCTATTCTATTCTTCTTGCCATAAAACTCTTCCTAGGTTTCCATCAATGAGTTTGATGCACATTTCCATTCAGAAGATGCTGGGGATCATTCTCTTGTTTGGTTCTTTCAGCATCTGCGGCTACTTCTCTCCTAATCCTAGATGGGGCAATACCAGTAACAGAATGCATTTTCTCAATTGGTGTGGGTTTAAGGTATCCTGTCATTATGTGTACTGCTCCATTGACAGCAATGTCAACTTGTTTCACATGTGCAGAAATACTCAGAGCAGAGCTGATGTTCACAGCATGGATGGCTAGGTCCCCCCATGTACAAATTGTCAATTTCCTAATAATGTTATTCCTTGCACTGACTTTAGCCTTAATATTCAGGTAGTGTCTTTTCAAGTGTCTTATCAAATGTCATACCAAGATACTTAGGTGTAGGGTAATACTATGAGAAGTTAGCATATACATGAAATAGATAGATAGATAGATAGATAGATAGATAGATAGATAGATAGATAGATAGATAGATAGATAGATAGATAGATGGATGGATGGATGGATGGATGGATGGATGGATGGATGGATGGATGGATGGATGGATGATAGCCTTCCTAAGGGCCTATTCATACATGCCCATCATTTTCAGTGTCCTCTTTTAATGGCTG
Source organism: Hydrophis major (assembly GCA_033807585.1). Classification (NCBI taxonomy): domain Eukaryota; kingdom Metazoa; phylum Chordata; class Lepidosauria; order Squamata; family Elapidae; genus Hydrophis; species Hydrophis major. The sequence goes on along the minus strand of CM066328.1, from coordinate 111,892,481 downwards.
ATGTAGCATAGTCTGACAGTAAGAGAGATTAACTGGATGAACAAAGCAAATGTTTGATAATAGTTGCATTAGGAGCTACATTTTATTACATCCAAATCTTTGCTCACTTCAGAATTCTACTGTCTCTGGATTCCAAGTTCTTATTTCCAGAAACCCTTGCCTCCTAAGAGACTGTTGTTTTTCTATGCAGAGACCAGATAAACTAAGGAAGTGAATCTAAGAAATACTGAAAAGGTAGGTTTTTTTTCTGCCAAACTTGGCAGCTTTAAGATATGTGGACTACAGTTCCCAGAATTTCCTAGCTGGCCAGGGAATTCTGGGACCTGCTGTCCACACACATCTTAAAATTTATTTCATTTTATTTATGGAAATTTGTTAAACAAAAATGAGAACAAGAATAAGAGAATAAAAATACAGTGACAGGGATGATATGCACATTAGTGCACTTATGCACATACTCTCTGCTCATCACTTAAATATGAAGTAAGGTCCACAGAAGTCAATTTGTGACTGAAACTGTGAAAATTTGTAGCTGTGACAACTGAAACAGGTAGGGCATTCTAGACTTTGACAATTCTATTACAGAAATCATATTTTTTAGAGTCAAGTTTAGAACGATTTACAAAATTGCCATGTTTGAGAAACACTGAGTAAAAGACCTATTTCGAAAAAAAAGATATCTTTTTCGTTCAAGTCCACCCTATTAAATGCATTGTTGCAACACCTACTAAAACTGTTCAATAGCATTCTAGGTGGCAGCTGATCAGCTTGTTTATTTCTTTTAATTATGACTTGAATATGATTGTCATAGTGGTGGGATTCAAATTTTTTTACTGCCGGTTCTGTGGGCGTGGCTTGGTGGGCGTGGCTTGATGGACATGGCAGGGGAAGGATACCGCAAAATCCCCATTTCCTCCCCACCCCACTAACCTACTTTCCAGCTCCATTCTCCTCTGAAGGGCAACAAAAGAAGACCCAGCTGATCAGCTGGAACTCAGCAGGCAGAGAATAGATGTGGGCAGGGCCAGTCAGAGGTGGTATCTGCCGGTTCTCTGAACTACTCAAAATTTCCACTACCGGCTCTCCAGAACTGGTCAGAACCTGCTGAATACCACCTCTGGATTGTCAGCTTCTGTTTCTGACATCCAAAAGACAGCAATGGAAATATACTGATAGATTGTCCTGGAGAGAAAGGGTTAATTATCAGTGATCTTAATGGATGGTCCTTTATATTTTCATGAAATCATTCCTTCTGCCCACCATCTAGTGCCACTGCCAGATATAAGAAGGATTACTTTGATATTCAACTTTTATAATTAAAAAAATCACTAATTGGCAATTAATGCCCAAATCTCTCAAGCTTTAAAAGCTCTATGGTAAGCTTTTTAAAAAGTATTTTAAAATTTTAAATACTCTTCTCAAATCCTGTACTTCCTCTTTCACCCCATAGGAATGTTACAATTATAGTATAATTTAAAGAATGTCTGTTACAAAACTTCAAGCTTAGCACTTTTTGCCATTTTTAAATTAACAGAAGAGAGATATGTTTTTAAAGCACATTTTTAATTAAAATCATTGACAAGACATTCCATTGGCCTTTTCTTCTCAGTTATTTGGCAACTCAGAAACATTTGTCAAAACAAATTAACACTTTGGATGGGAGAAATGTATGTTTTATGAAAGCTGTAAATGTGTCAGTATTGGACATTTGTGCATTTTAAATCATTCTTTCCTTTTTTATTTTATTATTTTTTTACCAGCAGCTTACCATTACAGTCAGTAGTTCTGTCTACATTTTAAAGAACAATATTCAAAAGCTTCCTTGAAATGAGTGACTAATTATGGCAGTGATATAAATATGTTTATATCACATAAAATATGATTTACTGCTACCCTGCCAGGCTTTCTAGAATATAGTTGAGAGATGACACAGAAAGGCTGAAACACTGACATTACTACATTCACAGGAAAGGGTTTTCATAGATGTTGATGCAGGCCTTGGACTATTTATAGACATTTAGCTGCAGAGTTTTTCTCAGGGCCAACACTAAGCTCTCCTTGAAGACTGCAAACTGTCTTTCATTGATTTTTAACATGCACTAGTGCATTCATGACTTTCTCTTTTTTTTCCCCTTGAGTTTATTTTTCCTCTTTTCTTTTAATGTGCAGAAAATGATATGAATATATTATATCAAAATATTACATGTCCCAAAATGTTGATACATGTTTTTTCCCCAGATATTAGAGCATTACTTGGAAAAAAAAATAATGATTAACCTTTAAAATCAGATTGGCATTTCTTTTTTCTCCAAATGTAAAATTAATACGCATTTTTTAATCATTAGTGTAATTTTCAGGATGATACTTTTGTTCTTTTGGCTGTTGAACTGTTACGGCTGCTAGTAACCCTTCAAATTGTTTGCTTCATTCAAGCATTCTTTTCTGAATAATTCATTAGGCATTATTATCCAAGCGTGGAACACCTCATTTAGCACTGGTGATCTTTTCCTTATGTGTAGCTGACAGGCAATCAAAGTTTTTATCAGTGCAGAAAATTTGCAATTCAGAAATGTAGTCGCTGCAATTAGTAGCTATCAGGTAGCACAGGAAGGACAGCTTTAAAAAAAAAAGACATAGTTGCATGAGCTCAACTGATGTTCTGCACAAAAGTAATGGGTAAAACTAACCAGCTGTTTCTAAATTTATCAAATGGAACCGTCCTTTTCCCTCCCTTTCCAGTACAGCTGTAATTAACTTTGTATTCCATATATAAGATTGAAGTTTTGTACTTTCCTTTATATTGTACTGTACATGAAAGAAGTTATTGGGAATGTGTGTCTTTCATTAACTTTTGTCTTAATTTTGGGATTCTGGGAGGTTTGTTTGGAATATTGAAAAGATAGTATAGTATGTGGTTTATTTTGGCATATTACAAATATAGAGAAGAACTGAATTCAAGCTCTGTTTGCTGACCTGGTGAGCTACCTTGGAATGTGAGTGAAAGTCAAGGTTTTTGTTCATGCACAGAAGTAAATAAAGGAGTACAATGTAATTTCACTAGAAATTGATTGACCATGTCCAATTTAAAGATACCTGCTTTTGTTTGATCAAGAAAACTGAGCAAGTTTCTTTGCTGAGTTTCAGAGTTCAGGTCAAATCACTGACATCAGGAGACCTAAATTGGTCTATGTTCCTCAAGCCAAGCCTGGTACCACCATCACTTGGGGAAGACATAGTATACACAAATTATATAGATTAATTTTATTAGAACTGGCCTAGCCTTTTAGATTTCCTCTTCCAAGTTATGTTTGCAAACTAGCAACTTCAAGAGAAGCAGTATATCTTAAGGACCATCAGGAAATGTTTAATCCACCAGTAGTCAAACTTTGGGGAAACAAATAACAGTTTTCATTCACAGTAAGCTCATGTTTATGTGTGCGTATGCACATGTGCCACTGAATGAGTCTCAACTCCTAGCCTCTGCAGAAGCCCAGCACCTTAGCATAGTATTTTGGATTGTGTGCATTGTGTTTAAATCCTTAAAACAGCTGCATCTTTTCCTGGAGTTCACATAGCAATTTTGCAGATTTGCAGCATCTTTTTATAAAAAGATACAGCTGAGCTGCAAAAAGGTGCTATGTTGTGTCTCCTCGTGCTCCAAAATCTCTTTTAAATAAAATCCAAACCCTTGCACAATGGTAGCTACTATGTTGTTATATGTGAGAATTAGATTTTCAGAAAAGTAAGTCCTGCATTCAGTCTCAAATTCTATGGATTTTTCTTTGACATGTATGGAACCACAGAATTTTCACATATCTGACTGACGTTTTCATTCCCTGTTCAAATCTTCATTTTGCCAGGGTGATATCATGTCCACTGGAACTATCTTCAAGTTTCACTGTTTTTCAGATCTCAAGCTGCCACTGTGAATCTGTTGCTCTGCAAACAGCAGACTCACTTGTCTTGATGAGTCTTCAAAACTGACAATTTCTGCAAAGATATTTTGGCAAATAGCAGTTTGATTAACTGCAACAGTGAACATCGAGACTGAGCTTGCATATCCCAGACAGGCAAGTTGCTCTTTAATAATTTGGAATAACACTGCATTAAAAACAGAATTTTCAAAGTTGTATTTGATGCTGTAACTCCCTCATCTATCCTCCTCCATTGCTTGTCTACTGAGGGCACAAAATGAGAGAGGAGCACATGCTCAGAGAGATTTTTTAAAAATAGGCCATGTTTTCTTCAGCATAAATTACTTTCTTCTTTCTAGGTTTTGGATCTGAGATAGGCAATTGCGCCCATGAGCTATTGGCAGTGTAGGTTTGATATCTAAATAAGAAAAGAATTCACAATAGAAGTTTTCTGTTGCAAACCTTATTCCAGTAAAATTTCATTTTGTATAGTATTGGTTTTAGACATGATTCATTTCCAGCTACAAGACTAATGTCGTGTCCGAAAAGAAGCTCAGAGTCGGTGACTTTCAGTAAAAGCTCTTTATTTTTAATAGTTGAACCGAACCGGCAAAAGGCAAAAAGCCTGCGGCTTTTATACCTTTTTGCCGCCGCGGCCGCGGCCAATGGCAACAATTCAAGTCTCCCGCTCTTGGTTTGCACCAATCACGGGAGACTTCAATCGGGCCAATCGGCGCGGCTCGCCTGGCCAATCAGAAATCCCCGCGCCTTAGCCAATCAAGGCACGGGGATTTCGAGTAGTCCATTTTAATACATAACACCCCTCCCCTCTTGGTATGGTCCCTCACGTGGTGTAGTCACGCAGGTAGGCGGGGCTCCGTCGGGTCCTAGTTGACCTGCGCAACTCACTTTCTTGTTGTAACTCGGCCGGAGCAGTCATCTTTCTGGCTGCTCCTGCCTCTGTGAGAACCGGCTGGATGATCGGGCCGGTTCTCTCGCCGTGGCTCCCGCCTGGGCCTACCAGGTCGGTTGAGTCACGGATTTCACCGCTCCCGCTTGGCTTCTCCGAGTCGGTAGAGTTGGCCAGACGGCTCTTCTCCGGATGGGACTCGCGAAGGCTGCGTTCCGGTGAGTTTTTCAGTTTTATTTTTTCTTGCAGTTGTTTTACCGGGTATTCCCTCCCCCCTTGGTTCGTGTCTTGGGGGTTGAGGTCAGTCATTGCTCGTGACCTTAGCTGGTCGATATGTCGTTTCCAGGCTCGCCCATCGATGGTTTGGAGCCGGTACGACCGAGGACCAGTGACTTGCGTTATGACGGCTGGGATCCATAGGGGGTCCCCCATCATGTTTTTGGCGTAGACTAAGTCGCCTGGTTCGAAAGTCCGGTACCTGGAGCTGGAGTCTGGTGGCCGCTCCGGGTTATAGGTCGGGTGTAGACGGTCGAGTGGGGACCGCAGCTTCCTGCCCATCAGGAGCTCTGCAGGGCTTTTGTTAGTTGTGGTATTTGGCGTGATGTGCTGTATGAAGAGTAGTTTGTTGATTTTATCGTTGATCTCCCCGTGGTCCATTTTCCGGAGGGTCTTTTTTGTAAACTGGACCATCCGTTCCGCCCTACCGTTCGCCGCCGGATGCGCCGGTGCTGTCAATGCGTGGCGGATGCCCTTCTCTGCCAGGAACCGTTCGAAGTCGATGGAGGTGAATTGGGGCCCATTATCTGAGACGATGACGTCTGGGAGGCCGTGTGTGGAAAACAGTTTACACAGTTCTTTTATGACAGCCTCTGTGGTGGTGGATTTCATGTCAGCCACCTCCAACCAATTTGAGTATGCGTCGACTGTGATTAGAAAAGTGTGTCCATTTGTGGGGCCAGCAAAGTCTAAATGGATTCTGGACCAGGGTCCCCGTGGTGTTTCCCAGTCCTGGATAGGTGCTGCGGGTGGGCTGGATCTGGTCTCCTGGCACCGGTGGCATTTGGCGACCCACGCTTCAATTTGTTTGTCCATCCCTGGCCACCAAGCATAACTCCTGGCCAGGGCTTTAGTCCTGACGATGCCAGGATGACCCTCATGTAATATCTCTAGGACCCTGTTTTGCAATTTGTCCGGAATTACCACCCGATCACCCCACAGGATACATCCTCTTAACAGTGAAAGTTCAGTCTGGCGCTGCCGGAATGTTTTAAAAGTCTCGTCTTTGTCTTTTTCCGGCCAGCCTTTTTCTAACCAATGTAAGATTTGTGCCAAATGCCTGTCCTTAATGGTTTCTCTGGCAATGTCAGATGCGGTTATGGGCAAATTCTCAATACTCAGGGTGCTTGTTGTTGGTGCAGGGTCAGGGTCAGAGTCCGGCAAGGGCGAGCGGCTTAAGGCGTCCGCGTGCGAAATTTTCTTACCTGGCTTGTGCAGCAGTTCGTAGCTGTAGGCTGCCAGGAATTCAGACCATCTTGTCATGCGGGGCGACAAGATGTTTGGCGTGGCACGGTTTCCAGCGAGGATGCCCAGCAACGGTTTATGATCAGTCACTATTTTGAATGGGCGGCCGTATAGGTACTCATGGAAACGCTTAACGGCGGCAACTATAGCCAAAGCTTCTTTGTCCAGCTGGCTATAGTTCCGTTCCGGTTTAGTCAGAGTTCTGGAGAAAAATGCGATAGGTGCTTCTCTCTGGTCTGGGAGGGTATGGCTGAGGACAGCGCCGACGCCGAAAGGTGATGCGTCGCAAGTGACAGCTAAGGGCAAGGTTTCACTGAATTGCATCAGAACGGCGTCGGAGGTGAGGAGGTCCTTGGTTTTTTGAAAGGCGGCTTGCTCTCGTCTCCCCCAAGTCCAGGATGCCTTCTTGTCCAGGAGTCTATGTAAAGGTTCCGCCGCCGTTGCCTTTTGAGGTAGGAAGACATTATAAAAGTTAAGTAAGCCTAGGAACGCTTGTAGATCTGTTTTGGACTTCGGGGTGGGGGCTTCCTTGATGGCTTTCACCTTTTTAGTTGTAGGATGGATGCCCTGCCGGTCTAGGAGGTAGCCCAAAAATTCTATTTGCTCTGTACAAAGTTGGCATTTTTCGCGTTTGACTTTAAGTCCTGTTTCTTTAAATTTTGTTAAGACTTGTCTTAGTCGGTTTTCTAATTCTGCTTCGTTTGGCGCCGCCACTAACACGTCATCGAAATAGGGCACCACCCCCTTGATGCCTTGTAGTAAACGTTCCATCAGGCTCTGGAAGATGCCTGGTGCCACGCTGACTCCAAATTGGAGTCTGTTACACTTGAAGGCCCCCCGGTGTGTCACAATTGTTTGGGCTTCCGCCGTTTTCTCGTCCACAGGTAGTTGTTGGTATGCTTGGGCGAGGTCGAGTTTGGCAAAAAATTTTCCCCCTCCCAGTGAGTGCAGTAAATGTTGCACTATTGGGACTGGGTAGGCACTTTGCTGTAGCGCGCTGTTTAGGGTGGCCTTATAGTCCCCGCAGATTCTCACGGACCCGTCTGGTTTTATTGGGGTCACTATAGGGGTCTCCCATCTGGCGTGGTCTATCGGTTGTAATACCCCTTGTTTGACGAGTTTGTCGATCTGCTCGTCAATTTTTGGCTTTAACGCGAAAGGTACCCTTCTAGGTTTAAGCCGCTTAGGGGGAACCCTTGGGTCTAAATCAAACGAGATAAGGGGCCCCTGATACTTGCCCAAGCCTCCATCGAAGACCTCCTGGAACTCCTGGACTAGCCGCTGTTCCCAAGCTTCAATGGAGACGTGGTTGACACCTGTCAGCGTGATGTTAAGCGGGGCGAACCATTGTAGACCCAGCAGGCTCGGGCGGTCGTGGTCGACTATTGTGAGTGGTAGTTGTTCGGTGTGGCCTTTGTAGGTTATACTGAAGTTCTTGGTGCCCACTACCGGAACGCGATTACCTTGATAGTCTTTTATGATGATCTTTTGGGCATGCACGTTTCTTCTTTGTAGTGTAGGCACTAGTTTTTTTATTTCGCGCCATGCAATCATGGAAATGTAGGATCCGGAATCCACTTCCATTTTGCATGGCCGGCCTTCGATGTGGACTTCTACGTGTACTTTTCTGGCGCCGTCGGAGATGGCGTGGCCGATGGTCACCGTCTGGTGGGTTTCTTCTTTTCGCCGATCTTCGCCGCTTCTTTGAGATCGTTGCTTCTGGTCCCACCGACCTGCTGGTTGGCGCTCTCTGGCTCTGGGCGGGGAGCTTTCTCTTCTTCTGTCTTGCTGTTCCCATTTGGGCGGGCTGCGGGTCTTCCTCTGGCGGCAGACTCGAGCGATGTGGCCCCTTCGGTCACAATGCCTGCAGATAGCGTCAAAGAATCGGCATTCTGACCTGGGGTGGTCGCCGCCGCACCCGGCGCAGTTGGTCCTCGACCTACGACCTTTCCGGCTTCTTTGGTCTCCGCGTTCCGTCTGCACGCGATGTATGTCCTCCTCGTCATCTGACGTGCTGGAGGTTGACTGGTAATCGCCGTAGTGTGCGGTTGTTTCGTTTCTTGTGTCGGCCGACCTCGCGGGGTTGTTGTTTCCGCCCTTCGCGTCAGAACTTCGCATGGTGTCTGCTGACGTGCGGGTTGCTTCTGCGGCTGCTGCCGCGGTGAGGGCATCGGCCAGGCTGATGTTGCCTTTGGCCATAAGTCAGCTCTGGAGTATCGAATCCCATAAGCCTAGTACGAAGCGGTCTCTTATGAGACTGTTCAAACCTTCAAACTCGCAGAGTCCTCCTAGGCGCCGTAACTCTGCGACGAAATCGCTCAATTTTTCGTCTGGCTTCTGGTTTCGGCGGTAAAATTCATTGCGCCGTATTAGAATGGGGACCTCGGGGGCGTAATGGCGCCGCAGTATTGGTTCAAGGACGTCCCAGTCCATGGCGGTTGCGTCTGCCGGCTTGGCTAATGCCTTAGCCATCTGGAAGACCTCTGGTCCGCAGTGTGTAAGGAAGACAGCGCGTTTTAGCGGGCCCGGGGCGTCCTTCATGCCGGCACATTCTAGGTACATCCGGAACCGATCCGAATACGATTCCCAGTCCTCGGCGGCGGGGTTGAAGGGAGCGGGCGGTGCTATCTTTGCCATCTTAGTGTTGTCGCTGGTTCTTAGGTGGACACGGGGTTCGGTTCAGGGGCGAGATCCCATCCTCGTCGCCAGTGTCATGTCCGAAAAGAAGCTCAGAGTCGGTGACTTTCAGTAAAAGCTCTTTATTTTTAATAGTTGAACCGAACCGGCAAAAGGCAAAAAGCCTGCGGCTTTTATACCTTTTTGCCGTGGCGGCCGCGGCCAATGGCAACAATTCAAGTCTCCCGCTCTTGGTTTGCACCAATCACGGGAGACTTCAATCGGGCCAATCGGCGCGGCTCGCCTGGCCAATCAGAAATCCCCGCGCCTTAGCCAATCAAGGCACGGGGATTTCGAGTAGTCCATTTTAATACATAACAACTAAAGTATAATTTTGAGATATAGTTTATCAACTGTATATCTGATATTACTTTATATCAAGTGCATATATAAATGTGAAGAAGGGGATGCTAGGAAAATAAGCTGATCCTTCCCTTATACTATATTGCATTGAAGCATAAAATGGTTTACTGACATTGCTAAAGACAGACCTAAAAAAGAGTGCAGTTACTGCCCATTATAGACTGTGCAAATGTGAATATATATGAAGGGAAAGAGGAGACAAACATTTCACTGGATACAGTGTATCATGTGCCCAGTGAAATAAGTGAGAATATTAGGGTGTAACTATGAGGTAGTGGGCCAAGACTTCAAAGACAGTGGGATTTTGAAAAAACAAAGAGGTGGTCATTCCATGAACATAGTTTATTTCTTGGGAAATATTTATTTCTTTTGCTCACTCACCCCCCCAAAGGAAGAAACAAAACAAGCTCTGGAGAGCCCGTAGTGGAAATTTTAAATAGTTTGGAGTACTGGCAAATATCTGGGAGGTGGTGAACTCTGCTTCAAACAGAAGATGGATAGCCATTTTTCTAGAACATAGTTTATTTGTGCTGGACAGAAAGTTGGACCACATGATCTCCAAGATCTCTCCCAAGTATTACATTCTCAAAGTTCATGTTTTTATGACTACATATATGAAAAAGTATTATATTTTTATAATCAGTACACAAGTTAATAACATGTAATTGAAAAAGGTAAGGAATTATCTATTGTCTTTCATAAGTTAATAGGATAACTATTTTAATGGGCTGTGTAATCTATCTTTTCTCTGGAACATTATGGGTTTTAGGAACATTATGACTCCAGAAAGTTATATTCAAAACTGCACAGGTGGCAAACATCATGCAAACAATTTTCTAGGAAGTCAGTACATACATACATACATACATACATACATACATACATACATACATATATATATATATATATTTGTTTTCTGAGGTTCTCGTGGGTATTTGTATGTGGATCTTTGGTTATTCGGGTTTTCTCCCGCGTAAGATTGGAAGTATCTAGGCAACATTTCGATGAAGTCTCATTCATCATCTTCAGGCTTGGTCTTCAGCTCTGTGCTTCTCAGAGTGATGTGAGCTTGCAGCTGCTTCTTCCTTTTAACTGCTAGTGGGGGTGTGACTTGATTGGGTGGGGGCTTGGCTGTGTTCTGATTGGGTGGGGGGGTTCTTATTGGTTGGAGGTTTGGCTGTGTTCTGATTGGTTGGGGGGGTTGGCTGTGTTCTGATTGGCTGGAGGCGTGTTCTGTTCAGGTGGGGGCTTGATTGTGCTCAGGTTAGTCTTAGTTGCTGGAGGGTTTGAGCTGGTGAGCTGTGATCTTGCTGTTTGGCTTCGAGTTCGTGGTCATGCTGCATCTTCATGGTGGGGGTCAGTTCGCTTCATGTATGGCTCAGAGTGGTTTGAAGTGGGTAGTGATGCAGCTGCAGTGCGGCTTCTGGTCCGTGGTCACGTTTCATCTTCTGTGTGGGTGTGAGTCTGCTTTCTACGTGGAAGTGTGGTGGTGGCATCTTGTGTGGCTCTCAGGGGGTGGGTCTGGTGTCATTCTTCATGTTAGGTACTCGTCTGTTCATGAGGGCGGGTTTCCAAATGGCTGGTAGGCGGGAGGTATCATCTCGTTTATTCCTGCTGTGTGGGCGTTTTTCTATCTCTATGGCTTCTCTGATGATTCTGCTGCTGAAGTGTTCGGTTTTGGCGATAGTTCTGGTATTTTTAAGGTCAATCTCATGTCCTGTGGCTTTGAGGTGTTGGACCAAGGAAGAGGTTGGTTCTTCCTTTTTGATTGAGTTCTTATGTTCTTCAATGCATGCACTTATTCTTCTGTTAGTTTGTCCAATGTATGTGGTGGGGCAGGCAGCGCAAGGGATTTCGTATACTCCTTGATTTTCGAACTCGATTTTGTCCTTAGGGTTTCTTAGGATGGTGGATATCTTTCTGTTTGTGCAGAATGCTGTCTTAATGTTGTGTTTTTGGAGGATCTTGCTGATTTTGTCTGTAGTGCCTTTTATATATGGGAGGAGGGCTTTGCCATTTTCTTGTTCTCTGTCTTGGATTTTGGCTGGGGTTTCTTTTTGGATTAGGTGGGTGATCTTCTTTCTTTGGAATCCATTGGCTGTCAGCACGCCGGTAAGAGTGTGTAGTTCGGTCTCTAGGTGTTGTTCATCGGCTAAGCATTTTGTTCTGGAGATGACTGTCTCAGCTACGGAATTGATCTGTGCTGGGTGGTGGTGTGAGAGTGCGTGTAGATAGCGGTTTGTATGTGTTTTCTTCTGGTAGATGGTGTGTCCTAGGGAGCCATTGGATTTTTTGTATACCAAGACATCTAGGAAGGGAAGTTGGTTGTTAGCTACTGTTTCCATGGTGAATTGTATTTTGGGGTGTAGGCTGTTGAGGTGTGTGAGGAAGTTGTTCAGTTTTTCTTTCCCGTGTGGCCAGATTATGAAGGTGTCATCTACGTACCTGAGCCAGAGTTTGGGTTTGTGATCATATTTTTCTAGAGCTTGTGTTTCAAAGTGTTCCATGTAGAGGTTAGCGATGACAGGTGAGAGGGGTGATCCCATGGGTGCTCCTTCTATTTGTTTGTATTTTTGTCCGTTGTAAGTGAAGTATGTATTGGATAGGCAGTGGTTGGTCAGATCTAGGATGTGCTTGGGGGGTTGTATTTGTTTTGGATGGCTGTCAAGGCTTCTTTTATTGGCACTTGGGTGAAGAGGGATATGACATTGAAGCTCACTAGTAGGTCACTGGGTTGTAAGTTTTGTTTCTTTATGATCTCGATGAACTGGGATGAGTTTCTTACATGTGAGTTGATGGATTCTGCATAGGGCTGTAGTTGTTTGACGAGAAATTTGGCTAGGTTTTGTGGAGGTGAGCCTATGGAGCTGACTATTGGTCTAAGTGGAGTTCCTTCTTTGTGTATCTTGGGGAGACCATAAAGTTTAGGGCATCTGGATGATTTCTCTCTGGGTATGATTCTTTGCTGGATTTCTTCACTGATGGGGGAGGCTTTTATTTTGGATCTGGTGGTTTTTTCTAGATAGGTGGTGGGGTCTGTCTTTAGGGGTTTGTATGTGGGGTCTTGGAGTAGGTTGGTTAACTTGGATTGGTAGTCAGATGTGTTCATAACCACTGTTGTGTTGCCCTTGTCTGCTGGTAGGATTATTATGCTGGTGTCTTCTTTCAGGTTAAGTAGTGCAGTTTGTTCTTCTTTGGATAAGTTGCTTTTGGGTGGTTTGCTGGTGCAGAGGATGTTGGTGATTTCGAGTCTGATTCTATTAGCATCATCAGGGTTGGTTTTGGTCAGGCTGGTTTCAACTCTGCATATAATGGTTTCTGTGGGGATGTGTTTGGGAGCGACAGCAAAGTTGAATCCTTTAGAAAGGACCTTGGTTTCGGCTTCGGTGAAGATCTTGTCTGAGATGTTGTGCAGTTTGTTTCATGTGTGGCTGTGAGGGGGGAGTAGTTGGTTTCTGGCGTTGTTGTAGTTTTCTGAGTTTGTTGGTGTGTGTGTCTGTCTTGAGGGTGGTCTGTGTTTCGGCTCTCCAGACAGCGAGCTGTTTGGATTTGTCCCAAAGTAAGGGGTGAATCTTGTTTCTGAGTCTGAGGTGAAGTGTGAGGAGATACCAGAACTATTGCCCAAACCAAACACTTCAGCAGCAGAATCATCAGAGAAGCCATAGAGATAGAAAAACGCCCACACAGCAGGAATAAATGAGATGATACCTCCCACCTACCAGCCATTTGGAAACCCGCCCTCATGAACAGACAAGTACCTAACATGAAGAATGATACCAGACCCACACCCCTGAGAGCCACACAAGATGCCACCACCACACTTCCACGTAGAAAGCAGACTCACACCCACACAGAAGATGAAACATGACCACGGACCAGAAGCCGCACTGCAGCTGCATCACTACCCACTTCAAACCCCTCTGAGCCATACATGAAGCGAACTGACCCCCACCATGAAGATGCAGCACAACCACGAACTCGAAGCCAAACAGCAAAATCACAGCTCACCAGCTCAAACCCTCCAGCAACTAAGACTAACCTGAGCACAATCAAGTCCCCACCTGAACAGAACACGCCTCCAGCCAATCAGAACACAGCCAACCCCCCAACCAATCAGAACACAGCCAAACCCCCAACCAATGAGAACACACCCCCACCCAATCAGAACACAGCCACGCCCCCACCCAATCAAGTCACACCCCCACTAGCAGTTAAAAGGAAGAAGCAGCTGAAAGCTCACATCACTCTGAGAAGCACAGAGCTGAAGACACAAGCCTGAAGATGATGAATGAGACTTCATTGAAACGTTGCCTGGATACTTCCAATCTTACGCGGGAGAAAACCCGAATAACCAAAGATCCATATATAAATGGGGTGTGTGGGGGGGGTATGGGTGTGGGTCTGTCTATCTATCTATCTATCTATCTATCTATCTATCTATCTATCTATCTATGGTATTCAGCTTTGTTCGGGTATTTTCCCACATCATTATACTTGTGCTTTTAAAGTTGTAGCAACGTTTCAGCAGAATCTCATCTGCCATCATCAGGCTTCTGTATAGTGTTCATCTGTGAGTTCCATAGCTGTTTCATAGGTCTGTTCCATAGGCAGATGTCCTGCCCTACATAAGAGGTACTACAGACAAATTTAGTAAGGTACTACACAGACATCACATCAAGACTGCCTTCAAAACAGAAAAATAGCAACCATCCTTAGAAACCCCAAAGATAAAATTGACCTGGAAAACCAAGGCATATACGAAATCCCCTGTGCATCATGCCCGGCCACATACATTGGACAGACCAATAGAAGAATAAGTACCCGCCTGCATGAACACAAAAATGCAGTCAAAAAGCTGGAACACACTTCCTCACTAGTCCAACACATGGAAGCCACAGGTCATAGCATCAACTTCAATGGCACCAAAACCCTAGCCACTATAGAATACCCCAGCCACAGAATCATCAGAGAAGCCATAGAGATTGAAAAAAGACCAGAGAGCATGAATAGAAGAGATGATTCCACCAGGCTGTCAATCATTTGGAAGCCTGCACTCACAAACAAACAAATCTCCACACCACAAGCCAGGCAAACACCTGGGCACAAACAGATCCCCCCTGATACCTCCAGCTCAAACACACCCCAACCAGGCACCCAAATAAAATCCAGCTTTCTAACTAATGATAGCCGTCCATTTACCCGGAGCCAAGCTGCACTAAAGGCCTCCAATAAAGTAACACAATGTTGCCAACCAATCAAGATACAAAAAGAGCCAAAAAACAGACAGAAGATATTAGAAACACCAATCAAGCAGAACACAGCAAACTCCAAGACCAATAAACACAGACCAAGACTCCCAACCAATCAGGATGAAGAAAAAACCATTCTGGCACAGCAATAGGCTGCCCCAAATTTAAATCTGAAACCACTGTAAAAGTCTGACTCACAAATGAACACTATACAGAAGCCTGATGATGGCAGATGAGATTCTGCTGAAACGTTGCCACAACTTTAAAAGAACAACTACAATAACGTGGGAAAATACCCGAACAAATGTAAGTACATTTGTAAGTAAGAAAACATATACATATATATATATATTTGTTTTCTCAAGTTTTCGCGGGTATTTACATGTATGGCATTCAGCTTTGTTTGGGTATTTTCCCACGTCATCTACAGAAGCCTGATGATGGCAGATGAAATTCTGCCGAAACGTTGCTACAACTTTAAAAGCACAACTACAATGACATGGGAAAATACCCGAACAAAGCTGAATGCCATACATATATACATATATACATACATATATACATACATACATACATACATACATACATACATACATACATATGAGGAACTTATTTTTTTAGGGTTTTTATTTCAGTCTTTCTGCAATGATAAAATTACTGATTTCTAACAGAAAGCAGAGAGAGAAAGGTTAAATGAGAAAGGGAAGAGGTATTTTTAGAAATGTTTTTCTGTCTGTCCTTCAAAATGTAGGCCAACCTCTTCAATATGATAGCCTAAAGTTATACACCTATAATCAGACCTCTAAAGAAGTGACCTAATTTTTAAAGGCAACTTCCTATTGCTGTACATTTCAAAGTAATAGAAGATGGAGATATGGAACAGCTCTATAAATCAAGCTTCATGCAAATATGTATAATTTCAGGACCTTCCAGTGTTTCTAAAAAATATAATGCTTTCAATATACTGCACTATATTCAATATATTCAGTATTTTGCAAAATTATCTAACTATAAGCTCAATAGGAGACGGTGAAGAGGAGGAAGAGAACCAGTTATCCTTCCTCTATCTAAAATAGATCCAATAAGTCTCAGTATATCTCTAAAGGGCACTGTACTGCATTCTTGAAATTATGAAGTTGGACAATGGATCATGCTAGGCTTCCATGCTCCAAAGCAGAACTCCTAGTTGCACATGGATCATCATGGAAGGATCTTGTAACAAATTAAAGAAAGCACAATGCAATTGTCTTTGCAATGCATACTTACAAAGCTGTGGTTATTTCTTTGAATAAATCTCAAAGCTCACCACTCAAGCCCCTGATGGTTTTTTTTTCCTACAGTAAAGTATGTGTTGTAGGTCAGAATATTAAAACTCAATAAAGCAAGGAATTTCTGATACTGGAGTGACTCAACTCACACAACCACAATCAGGGCTGTACATGCTTTGAAAATTATATGAATGAAATGGAGACTCTCTTCCTTTTTTTAAAAGCACACCTTAGAGAGGAAGGGTGCAGTGGTTTAGTGGCTTAATGACACTGGAGTTGGCCTTTGCTCTGGCAGCTCCTGTCACTTGCCTCACCTAGCAATTCAAAAGCATTTATATGTGAGTAGATAAATAGGTACCACTTCAATAGGGAGACAAGCTGGAGCTTCATGCGGACAGTTACAATTCTGCTGGTGCTGGACTTTCCTGGTTGTGATGCCTGTTTGGAAGGCAGCTTTGGTGGAGGGAAAGAGCCCTGGATTGATGCTGCAGGAAAGCTACTTGTCTTTCTTTTTGGTGCTGAGCTAACGCCTCACCCATCCATGGCACATTTTGGGAAGCACACAAATATGAACTAAACAGGGCTAGTAATCTTATGCAGCCAATTTACTACACTGTATTAGCATTGTAATCTTCTGGTTAATGTAACATCACCATATCCTAAATAAATAAACCTAAGGGGGGAAACCCACCTGCTTCTGTATTCGAGTTTCCCAGGTTTTTCTTTACCGTTTACCTGGAGGAGCAAATTTTCTTTTAGTGTTTCAATATCATAAATTAAAATTTCCCAATATTCATTACATTAATCAATTAGATAACTTCTATCGACAAGCATTGGTAATACCAATATTGAAATATGTATTGAAATATTCAAACAAATACTGAATATTTTCTTTCCTTAAGCCACAATTTTAATTCATTTTTAAAATATTCTTTATTTTATATGCAGGTAGCTCCTCTGCAACCTGCATATAAAATAAATAGCCAATATAAAATAAATAATAACTATAAAAGAGTCGTGATGGCTCAGCGGTTAAAGACCCTAAACTTGTCAGCTGGAAAGCTGTCAGCCTGGCTTTCAGAGCCAAGTGCTATGGGGTGAGTTCTCATCCTTACCCCGGCTCCTGCCCATCTAGCAGTTTGAAAGCATATAAATGTGAGTAGACAAATAGGTACCACTTCAGTGAAAAGATA
This sequence comes from Hydrophis major, assembly GCA_033807585.1. Classification (NCBI taxonomy): domain Eukaryota; kingdom Metazoa; phylum Chordata; class Lepidosauria; order Squamata; family Elapidae; genus Hydrophis; species Hydrophis major. The sequence goes on along the minus strand of CM066328.1, from coordinate 111,875,387 downwards.
ACAGCATTCCATGAGCCTTGCCCTATAGCCATACTGGCCACATGACCACAGAAATGTCTCTGACAATGCTGGCTCCTTTGGCTAATAAGTGGAGATGAGCACCATGCCCTAAAGTCAGACAGCAGAATTTGGTACTGCACCAAACTTAAAGGTAAAGCAAGCCTTTACTTTTATCTTTACCAGCTCTTCTCACTGTCTTCTTTCACTCTCTTAAAATTTCAGTGCTTAACTGGTACTTTTAGGCTAAGGATCAGAAGTGATATTCAGCAGGTTCTGACCAGTTCTGGAGAACTGGTAGTGGAAATTTTGAGTAGTACAGAGATCCAGCAAATGCCACCTCTGGAGATTTTACAGTATCCTTTCCCTGCCATGCCCACCAAGCCACACCCACAGAACCGGTAGTAAAAAAAATTGAATCCCACCACTAAGGATGTTTCCATAAATAGGTCCATGCCATCTATAATATTATAAATTAGGAATTCAAAATGGGTTCTGCCAACTAGTCACACATGAGTATTAGTTGAAATCTATTCCAAAATCATATATATGGCTGGAAATATTGCAAAATAATAAATACAATGTTTGTCTGTATGTAATATATGATACAAGGTACTGCTTTCTTTATGAAGGATGTTTAACAAACTTGTCATCATATTCCATAGCTGAAATTAGCAAGGCTGCATTCAATATTTTATCATTCATAAGAGCCTGTGCTTTCTCTCAACTTCTAAAAAAGACAACAGAATTTCACATGAAAAACTATAATGTATTCCCTCATCTACATACTTTCTGTCAACAATAATGAAGATAAAATATGGCATTTAAATTATCTGTTAAAATAATGGTGCAGTTTATCAAAACAACTCTTTCATATTTTTGTCAGATTGAGCAAGCTTCATTCTGCCTGATGACAACATTACATTTGCAGCAATTTTAGACCTTAAAATCCACTAATAAGAATACATTAAGAATGTATTCTGTGGTCCATTGTATATTTTGTATTTTATTTAATTAATACAGACAAGATTAGCACAGGCTTAAAAATAAATGCTTTAGTGATGAACATATAATTCAAATTACAAATGTACACCCACTTGCACATGAACTCAATGGGGTTTACGTTTAAATAGACATAAATCCCCAGCCATTACAGGTTGATGGGCACTTTTGGAATTGGGAAAACATGTTCTGAGCACTGTTATACAATGTCTATGAGAAGGGCTTGTCCATTCACAAAAAAAGCTCACATAGAGAACATAAACATAAAGAGCACTAATTCATCACAGTGTTATCTACCTGAAATTCCCTCTACCCCCAGGATATTCTTTGGGCTTATTTTTGCCCTCTTTCAAAGACATATTTCTAAGCATCCTCCAAGACTTTAGATCTCTAAAGAACCCCTCCAAAATGTGGAAATTACAGTATATTGATGTATGTGGAAATGACCTCGTAGACTAGGGAAAATAGATACTGCCAAAGGAACAGTGAAATAAGAAATAGGATAGTCTGCAGTTTGATAGTGAACAGGGCAAGAGGCTCAGAAGAAACTATCTCTAGTTTCTTGGGATGTAAAGGAGATGTCAAAATTCAAGAAGGCTTTCCATATTGAAATAGCCTACTGATTTCTAACACAGCTGACTCCTTTGTCCTGTGAAATGACTTTCCAAATCTTGACAAGAAATGGGCAATTGATGCTTGTCACTTTCGTGATGATAGGACCTGGTCACTTGAGTAATTTCCATTATTTTTAAATAAAGTTCATGATTCATCAAGACAACATAATATATATTCCACTGTTATTCTGTGTTCTTTTCTTTGTCCATATTTACAGATCTCTTCTAGTTTCACTCCTATAACTTTTCTCTAGATTCTATGTTCATTCATGCATTGGCACCAGTACATAATCCAAAACCATAAAGGAATTAAGTTCTCATTACAGAACAAATATCCAAAGAGCTTTTATGCATCCCAGGATTGGATCTCTAGGAAGATTTGAAATGTATAAAGAATATATTGAGTTCTGGCATTGACTCCTGATTTTGATGCCATTCGCTATGAATCTTTGAAATCCTGAATTTTGAACAGAATGCAGCAAAAACCTTTGTGTAGGGCAAAGGTTGTGTGGGAGTTGGCTGTGAAAATGTGGATATTATAAAAACAGTATGAATGTTAAATATCCATTTATCATTAAGGATTTTTAGCAAGAAGTTTTCTAAGGCCTCTTCAGTTTGTTAAAGAAGCAATTCTATCCAGTTTTTTTAAAACCAAAACCACCTCAATAATGTCTTCAAATGTCAGTACAGAATTTTCAAATTAATTATCATTCGGTATTACTTTATTAAAAGTGAAGATGTGTTTTAGAAAAAATGAAGCAGAAGAGTAGGTATTACATTTTTCTATGTCACAAATTACCTCCAAATGGTTTTCTGTATCATTAGATTCAACACAGAGCTGCTGAAAATAAATGATAAACTATTACCAAGACTATATTTTCAAGAAAAAGTTGAAAGCTTCACTGTCACCTGTGATTGCTGTATGTTTTTATTCACTGGTCTAAAAGTCATTGAAATCAGTCCTAATCATCCATTTAAAGGAAGTTTGAAGAAGAAGGAAAGGAAGTTTGAATGAAGAAGGAAAAGTACATTAAAAAATAGTTGAGTTTGAAATTTGCCTGTTTTAAAAACTTGAACTAGAAATTCATTGTAGTTCTAAGCTGAATGAAGTCACTGAACTTGATTCTGGCTAGTGATTAGCAACACAGGATACTGGACTTTTGATAATTGCCTTGAACTACTGTTCTCTTTTATACTGCAAAGCTGTAACATAACAGGATTAACACAAATTATATTATTCAAAATCACGGATGATCTTTTACAACAATTACACTACAATACAATTATCCTAATATTTTTATGCTTTTCATCAAGGTTCATTTCTTCTTGTATTAGTGTTTATTCCAATGTTGCTAATCTCAAGCAATTTCAATTAGAAGGGGACATTTTCAAGATAGGAAATATCCTATCTTTCGCTAACTCCATATATACCCAAACAAGACACCATTAATAATCCTCTAAGATTGCTTTTGTTAAGCCTGTGTTCCCCAACCAGGGTTAAGGAGACAAGCTAAACAGAATGTGCAGCGTTAGTCAGATAGGCACACAGATACCGTATATACTCGAGTATAAGTGACCTGAATATAAGCCGAGGCACCTAATTTTACCATAAAAAACTGGGAAAACTTATTGACTCGAGTATAAGCCGAGGGTGGGAAATGCAGCAGCTACTGGTAAATTTCAAAAATAAAAATAGATACTAATAAAATTACATTAATTGAGGCATCAGTAGATTAAATGTTTTTGAATATTTATTTCAAAGAAAAACAGATTAATCAATTTGGGAAACGATCTCACTATCATGAAAGGTTTAATTGATTCACTAACCCAAAAGAAGATGACGATGACAGTGGGAGGCAGGAATCACTCTCTCCCTTGCAAGAAAAAAGCAAGAGCTGTTCTTATGATCTCTCTCTCTCTCTCTCTCCCCGTAATACAGTCAAGCCCTTTCCAGCACGCGTGATCTGCCGCCGCCACTTTGCACCCTGCAAATGCAAAATCCCGGAGTTTTTGCATTTGCAAGGTGCAAAGCGGTGGGGGCGGATCCCGCATGCTGGAAAGGGCTTGACTGTATTACAGGGAGAGAGAGAGAGATCATAAGAACGGCTCTTGCTTTTTTCTTGCAAGGGAGAGAGTGACTCCTGCCTCCCACTGTCATTGACATCTTCTTTTGGGTTAGTGAATCAATTAATTTGGGAAATGATCTCACTATTATGAAAGTCAGTGTTCTCTGCCAGTGGGGCATTTGGAAGAAAATGCCCCGCGGCATATCCACGCGCGTGTAAGGGGAATCAGAAATCCCCGCGTTCAATGCCTAGCACAGCAGAAGAGAAAACGCAGCTGTGAGCAAATACTAGGAAAACCTGATTGATCAGAAGGAAGGAGGCAAAAGAGGAAGGGGTGGTGGTGGACGGAGGTCCCACTGGTATTTGTGAAACACTTAGTTGGCAGCGCTTAAAGTCAACGTCCTCGCTCCCACCTACCCAAAGCCACGAAGTCTCCCAATTGCGCAGCCTAGAATCGCCCTCCCGTCGGGGCAGCAACGACGCCCGGTATTTCCCAAGATGAAGCTCCGCTGTGCAATGAGAGCGCCCTGGCTCTAGGCTCACAGGTTCAGAAAACAACGCGAGGCGAGGTCGCTTCGGTTCTGCTCAGCTTCGTTTCCTAGCAGCTTTCACTTCTCATGTAAGAAGATTTTTCAATTCTTGGCTGAGACATGAACCATAGAGCCAGGGCGCTTTCAGTCCGCTCGGGAGGAGGGGGAGGAGGTGGTGGCGGCAGCTTGCATTGTTTTCTGAGCTCTAGGCCACCACCTCCTCCCCCTCCTCCCGAGCAGACTGAAAGCTGCTAGGAAACGAAGCTGAGTGGAACCGAAGCAACATCGCCTCGCGTTGTTTTCTGAGCTCTAGGCTCAGCTCAGCTTCGTTTCCTAGCTGCTTTCAGTCCGCTCGGGAGGAGGGGGAGGAGGTGGTGGCCTAGACTCAGAAAACAACGCAAGCTGCCGCCACTACCTCCTCCCCCTCCTCCCAAGCGGACTGAAAGCAGCTAGGAAACGAAGCTGAGAGGAGCCGAAGCGACCTCGCCTCGCGTTGTTTTCTGAGCTCTAGGCTCAGCTCAGCTTCGTTTCCTAGCTGCTTTCAGTCCGCTCGGGAGGAGGGGGAGGAGGGGGTGGCCTAGAGCTCAGAAAACAACGCAAGCTGCCGCCACTACTTCCTCCCCCTCCTCCCGAGCGGACTGAAAGCAGCTAGGAAATGAAGCTGAGCAGAGCCGAAGCGACCTCGCCTCCCGTTGTTTTCTGAGCCTAGAGCCAGGGCGCTTTCATTGCACGGTGGAGCTTCTTGTCTCGGGAAACACCGGGCGTCGTTGCTGCTCCCTGAGGGGAGGGCAATTTTGGGCTGCGCGATTGGGGGACTTCGTCGCTTTGGGTGGGTGGATGGGTGGATGGGAGCGAGGATGGATGGAGTCCATGAAGTGGGGCTTACCTGCAGGAAAGCGGCTGCCCAGCTCCGGAGCTCCACACCATTTTTTTTTTCAGAGGGGAATCTGACTCGAGTATAAGCCGAGGGCGGTTTTTTCAGCACAAAGAATGGGCTGAAAAACTCGGCTTATACTCGAGTATATACGGTAAATGGGTGAGATATGTTTGTATGTTTATTAACATACAGTAAAAATAACAGATACGCTTGTGCTATCAAAAATATAGTTTATTCCATTATGAGTTCATAGCATAGTCAAAATAACAGTCCATTAGTCATGTATCATTTAGTCAGTCCATTCAAGGATATTCAGTTAGCAAAGTCCGTGCAGAATATCCTATGTCAGTTCACTTACAAATCAGTCCGTCGTTTATCTCTCCCGTTCGAGTAACGCAGTCTTGAGTCCATGCAGTAATTAGGGATCATCAAAGCCAGAGAGAGAGCAAGCTGTCATCTTGCTTCTTTTAAAGTGCTTTCACAACCACTCCCTTAATTACATTCCCTATATTTAAAGTTGCAGACACTTTAACTTATAAACCATGATAACATATTTATTATTTTACCTAAACCAGTTAGGGTAAACAATGTTATCCCTAACATTCTCCCCTTTTAGGAAATAATAATAAATATAACTATTTACATCTTTAAATCATATTTGTTACAACTCTCTTTAAACTTGCTTACTCCTTGAGCTTTTGTAAATTGGTCTGCAATGTTTTCTTCCGTCATGCAGTATTCCAATTTAATTAGCCCATTCTTTACAGATTCTCTAACATTTAAGCATCTTAAATCAGTATACTTTGATCTAGTTTTTACAGCAATACTAGTAGCTAACTTTATGGCTGCTTGGTTGTCCTCGTACACAATAATGGAATCTTTAACAGTTATATCCATGTCTAATAATAACTGTTTGTACAAAATCAAGTCAGTGCATAGTAATGACAGACATGAAAATTCCGCTTCCATCGTGGACAAGCTGATATGCTGTTGTCTGATTGACCTCCACCCTATTAGTGTCTTACCAAATAATATAGCCATCCCAGAGGTTGATTTTCTAGTGTTTATGTCAGTTGCAAAACTTGCATCTGCATAGGCACTAAGACTCAAATCACCCTTTGGTTCTATATACAATGCATGGTTCATTGTTCCTTTAAGATATCTTAAAATTCTCTTTAATGATTGCCAATGACATTGATGTGGATCTGAATTAAAACGTGCCAGCTGATTTACACTATAAGCTATATCTGGCCTAGACCAATTGCTTATATATGATAAGCTACCAATCAAAGATTGATATATAGACTTTTCAAATTTGGGACTTTGATCATCAGTTTGGCAAACTTCCTGACTCATTGGAGTCTTTGCCGGTTTACAAAGTTCCATTTTATACGTTTTAATTAATTGGCAAATTTTATCTTCTTGAGATATCTTAAAAACATTTTTTGTTTTGTTAATTGTCAATCCTAGATACTTTTTAATTTCACCTAAATGCTTTAATTTTACCTTTTTGGCTAATAATGATATAATCTCATTAGCTTCATTATTAGTCTTAGTTATCAAAGCAATATCATCTGTAAATAATAACAATAATGACACCGTTCCATTATTTTCTCTTTTAAACACACATGGATCTGCTAAACCAGATTTAAAAACTATATTGTTTAATTCTTTCACAATATATTGGTTCCACTCAAAGCCAGATTGTTTCAACCTGTAAAGACTCTTTTTGAGTTTCCAACAATCATTACTATTTACTTTATTATCTTTTATAATAATTGGCTTTTTCAAATATATAGTGTGCTGCAATGGTGCATGCAAATAAGCAGTTTCTACATCTAAATGGTTAATGACATAGTTTTTCTTAGCTGCCCATACTGAAGCTGCTCTTAAAGATGTTGCTTTAAGACTTGGTGCAAAAACTTCATCGTAATCAGATGCAGTTTGATTAAATCCTTGAGTTACCAACCTAGCTTTATGGGTAACAGTCCCATCATTTCCAGTTTTTACTTTAAATATCCATTTGCACCCAATGGATTTTTCTCCTGGAGGTAATTTAGCATCTTCATATACTTTCATTACCTTTAATGAATTTAGTTCTTTTTCCATTGCCTTTTGCCAATTCTCCTGATCCTTAGCAGGATACATCCTAAGTTCATCTACACTAGTTGGAACTTTAGTTACTTGGCAAACTATACTTGCTTGATACCTATCAGGTGATCTAGCTACACGTGTAGTACGTCTAGGTATTACAGGACTTACAGGTGGACTTTCATTTATTAACTGTTCTTGATTATCTAACTCTTCCTGATCAACTGTTTCCTCTTGTTCTGGTCCTATTTGCTCTTCGTGGACTTCTTCTTTAATTGGACTCTTCTTATAACTATTCTGTTCTTTCTGCCTTTTGTAGGGTTCAATAATTACTTCATTATTTAAATCTTGCTCTAATCTATTCCATCCTACATGTTCTAGGAATTTAGCACTAGCACTGGTGTAAACTCTAGATGTACCTGGTTCCCAGAATCTATAAGATCTGTGATTAGATTTATATCCTACAAAAAATAATCTTTTAGCTCTATGCTGTTCTTTTTGTCTAAGTTGTGTAGGGATATGCACCCATGCTGGTGCTCCAAATGTGTCCATGTAACTTAAATCAGGTTTTGTACCATGCCACAGTGTGAATGGTAATTTACCTGTTGTTGAATTAACAACATTATTTAATATATGATTACCACACATTATTGCTTCTCCCCATAAATTGTCAGGTAATCCTTAATCAGACATCATAGTTTGTGCCATTGATTGTAGTGTTTGGCCTCATCTCTCAATAAAGGCATGATGTTGTGGCCTATATGGTGCAGACTTTTTATGTTGAATACCTAACATTCTTAGTCTATTCTGGAATTTATTATTTGTAAATTCCGTACCATTATCTGTTATAAGAGTTACTAATTTCTTTTTAGTTTTCCTTTCAGCAAATTTTATCCAATTAAAGAGATTTAGATATGTTTCAGTTTTGCTCTTCATTAAATAGCAAAACCCATATCTAGAATAGTGGTCCATTATACTTAGTATATAACGAGCTCCTCCTACACTTGGTTTTTTTGGACCTATTAAATCAGCAAATACTACTTCTAAAGGTTCTTTGGTAGTAAATCCTTCAACTCTATTAGCCGGTATGACCCCACTCTTGCTTTGATTGTAAGCATTACATTGCAAATACTTATTACAAGGTTTCAAACTTATTTCCTTAGATAATTCAAAAGTTTTCTTAAGCATTTTAAAATTTAAATGCCCTAGCCGTCGGTGTAACAAGTGAATACATTCATCATGAGGTTTCTTATTATCATAAACTGTGTTAGCCATCTCTAAACCATTATCATTTAACACATATAATTCACCTCTTAAAGATGCAGTAATTCTCTTATCTTCTTTCTCAATTATGCAGTTATCTCCTTTAAAGGTAACTACATATCCTAGTTTAACCAAAATTCTAACTGAAATTAAATTAAACTTAAGTTGTGGTACATATAACATTTTTACATTCTCTTTTATAAAAGAACAATATGCTATACCTTGACCTTTAGCTTTCAGTTTCCAGCCATTGGCTAACGATATCTGCTGTGTACTCTAGGACATTTTAATAAAATTTCTGTTATCATTTGTTATACAGTGGGATGCTCCACTGTCAATTACCCATAAAATATTTTTTACAGCTCCATTAGTATACATGGCTAACTCTAAATTTTTATTTTTATTTTGATTACTTTTAGTATTCTGGCCAGCTTTCTGGCGCTTTGCTTTTTTACAAAATCTTGCCAAATGTCCTCTTCCTCCACAATTAAAACACTTTTTAATTGCGAATGCAGCAGGAGATTCATTATCTTCTTTTTGAGGTTGCTGCCTCCTTAATTCATCTCTTTCAAGTCTTCTTCTGGCCTCTTCAATCAATCTGTCAATTATATCAGTTAAAGTTAAACTTTCCTTAGGCAAAACTTCAAGGGAAGTCACGTAGTTGTCATAACTTTCATCTAGTGAAGATAGAATTATGTAGACTTGGTGTAGTTCAGAGAAAATAAGCTCTTTCTCGTGCAGTTCTTGAAAAATGCTTTGCATAGTTTTCAAATGACTCAGCATATCACCATTCTTCTGGAGATGCGTCCTGAAAAGCTTCCTTGTTAGATTTATGTGTGCACCAACATTATCTCGGACATAAATCCTTTTCAGCTTCTGCCAACACCCAACAGCTGTTTGTTCTCCATGGATATGAACAAGTTGTTGGTCAGTTAAGGTTAATCCTATTATGCAAATAGCTTGTTGATTTTTATGCATAAATTCTTCTATTTTTAGTCTATCTTCATCATCCTCTGGATTCCATTCCTCTACGTTTGGTGGATTTTCAATTATGTTCCACAGACCTTCTCTTCGTAGAAGTAGACTACATTTCATAGACCATGATACATAGTTTGTTCCATCCAACTTGGATATAAGGGACAAACTTTGTAGATTGACTTGTGCCATGTTTTCTTTATATGGATATAAAACTATAATTAATAAAACACAGCTGTCTGTTTACTGTAATGTATAACAACACAAACTCTCACTTTTTACATTAATCTGTTTTATCCTAGTTAAACTGACTTTGCAGCCTCTGGGCCCATAACCAGTGTTAAGACTGTGTTCCCCAACCAGGGTTAAGGAGACAAGCTAAACAGAATGTGCAGCGTTAGTCAGATAGGCACACAGATAAATGAGTGAGATATGTCTGTATGTTTATTAACATACAGTAAAAATAACAGATTTTGATAGCTTGTGCTATCAAAAATATAGTTTATTCCATTATGAGTTCATAGCATAGTCAAAATAATAGTCCATTAGTCATGTATCATTTAGTCAGTCCATTCAAGGATATTCAGTTAGCAAAGTCCGTGTAGAATATCCTATGTCAGTTCACTTACTAATCAGTCCGTCGTTTATCTCTCCCGTTCGAGTAATGCAGTCTTGAGTCCATGCAGTAATTAGGGATCATCAAAGCCAGAGAGAGAGCAAGCTGTTGTCTTGCTTCTTTTAAAGTGCTTTCACAACCACTCCCTTAATTACATTCCTATATTTAAAGTTGCAGACACTTTAACTTATAAACCATGATAACATATTTATTATTTTACCTAAACCAGTTAGGGTAAACAATGTTATCCCTAACAGCTTTACTGAAATTTCTAAGCAAAATGTCCATCATGGTAATATAACCAGCAAATATCTGCTAAGATATTTGATAACTTAATCAACAAAATCAGAATAACAGCAAATAGCCCAAATATGCAAGAAGGAATCAGAAAACTAAGGGCCAAAATGAGCTAAGACAACTAATGCCAAAAACAACAAGAAAAGCTTATTTCAATATGTAAGGAAAAGAAGAAAGTCAAGGAAATGAAAGATACACTAATGGAAAAAGATGGCAAGAAGACAACAGGTAGCTGGGAAAAAGCAGAACTGTTTAATTCATTCTTTGCATCTGTTTTTATACAAAAGGAAGACATAGCCCAGCCCATCAAAAGCAGCACTAAAGGAGATAGAATAGGCACACATTAAAATAGACAAAGATATTGTAAGAGAATACTCTTGGACAAGTACAAATCACTTGGATCAAATGGTTTGCATCTCAGTGTGGGAATGGGACAACTTGCCACAGCCAACTTGCTGCAGCCAACTCACCATGGCCAAATTGCACGACCAACTTGTCACAGCCAACTAACCCGTCACAGCCAACTCACCATGGGACAACTCGCTGTGGGAGAGTGTAACAATTCTATTTAATTATTTAAAATAATTTTTTTAAAAAATTTGCCATTCACCTTTTATACTGTTTTTGCATTCTTTCTTTAATTATTCTATTCCCTCATTTTTTGATGTTAGTGTAATTCTTGTCCCACAGCAAGTTGGCTGTGGTGAATTAGCTGTGGTGAGTTAGCCATGGTGAGTTGGCTGTGGCAAGTTGGTCATGGCAAGTTGGCTGTAGCAAATTGTTATAGACCCTCCCAGGGTTCTGAAGGAGCTGGCAGACATAATCTCAGAGCCACCAAATATAATCTTTCTAAACTCTTGTAACACAGAGGAATTACCAGAAGACTGGAAAAGAGTTAATGAGGTACCAATCTACACAAAGAAGAAAAATGGGTCCAGGAAATTATAGGCCAATCAGCTTGACTTCAATATCTGGGGAAATCTTGGAAAAGATCATTAAGTGAAGGATTTGTAAGCACCTAGAAATAAACAGCTCATGTCAGACAAACCATATATTCTTTTTTGATAAATTAGTGGACAAGCAGAATGCTGTAAAAATAGTATACTTCATCTTCAGTCAGGCATTTGACAAAGTAGACCACAACCTACTTCTTGATAAGATAGAAAAATGTGGGATAGACAGTAATACCACCAGATGAATTCACAATTGGCTGACCAGCCACACCCAGCGCGTAGTTTTTTAATGGAACTACAGTTACATGGAGGGAAGTATGCAGTGGGATACCTCAAGGCCCTGTACTCTTCAATATCTTCATAAATAATCTAGACAAGGGGATAGAAGGGGAACTCATCAAATTTGCAGATGACACCAAGCTCAAGAGAGAGGGGCCATCATTTAAATATGAAATATCAATGTGCTGCAGCTGCCCCAGAACCAATACAGTCTTGGGGTGCATCAACAAAGGGATAACATCAAGATCACAAGACATGATAATACTACTTTATACTGTACTAGTCAAACCACATTGGGAATACTGCATCCCATTCTCATTACCACAATACAAAAAAAATGCTGAAATCCTGGAAAGTGAATAGAGAAGATCCATAAAGATGATAAAGGATCAAAAGACTAAATCACATGATGAACAATTTGGGAAGCTAGGTATATCTAGCCTTTCAGAGAGAAGGATTGGGGGAAACTTGATAATTATCTCCAGTGCTTGAGGGGCTGCTATAGAGAAGAGGGGATTGACTTAGTCTCCAAGCACCAGAGGGCAGGACAAGAAGTAATGGGTAGAAGCCTGTTAAAGAGAGATCTGGCTGAGAAGAAAGGAGAAATTTTCTGACAGTGAGAACAATTAATCAATGGAATAGCTTGCCTCTCAGAGTCAGTATAATCTCTGTGACAATATCCTTCACAGTTTGCTTAGACTATGTTATATAGTCTTCACTCCAAAATAATTCAAGCTTAACGTTTGAAGCTAAGACATAAATAATGAACCAATTCAACAAATATATGGAAAACAATGCCTGCCAAACCTATGCCTTCAGATGGATGGATGGATGACCCAGAAAAGCATCCTTAATCCAAATGTGCCTATGCTGGAAATGTAGAGGTATGTATTGATTACAGCAAGATCAAACAAGAATTTGTACATTGAGAAGAGATCTAAGACAGAGCAAATAATTTCAGCTGGCAAAATTCTGCAATTGTTCATGTAGTTCAGTCCAAACCTTTGTCAGTGCATACAGCAGTTAGATGCACTCACATGTAACCCACATAACAATTATGTAGAGCAGACTGGCGTGCACATCTATTTAAAGTTCCTGAAAGATGTATGTATGCCATTCAAATGGTAAAAAGTTTTAATAAGAAACACAGATATAATACAGATGTTTTGAATCAAGCAACTTTTGCAAAGTGATAGAATTGTTTTAAGTAATGGGACTTTAAATGCGGCACATAGTCAAATAAATCACTTATATACAATAATATTTACAAATTCAGGTTTCAAAACTAAATTTGAAAGGAAATAGGTTATTTAAAGTTAGTTCTAGCCTGCAGATGTTTGTTCCAGTATCATATTGGTAGTGTTAAGTCCTGAGCATGGGCGCAAGGAACGGAGATGAGACATCGAACGGTGACTTCAACTCTTTATTGTGAAATAAGAATAGAGCAAACACTTGGGCAGCAGCAGCTCTTTTATAGAGCTGGCTGCTGTCAAAACAACCAATGATTTGAGTTTACCGCTCTCACAAGCGTCCAGTCAGAGAGCCCCGTTAACAGACAATCAGACTGGCCAGAAACGACCAATCACGACTCGCTATTCACGGGCCAATGAGAAGTGCAGGATTATGAGCCTGCTGCAAAGTAAAGCTATTTAGGGTTGTTACTGATGCTTAGTCCATAACACCCCTCCCCCCTAGGTTCCATCTGATTTATTCTCATAAATAGGCAGGTCGCTTCACCTGTCTGCTTGACCTGCGCTGTTCCACCGGTTTCTGTCCTGGCTCTGGTTCCGGTGGGCTGCTAGCTGGGCTGGATGGTGAACACAGTCCCACTGTTCCGTCGAATGGCTCTGGGCTGTTCTCTCTGCTTCCGCCAGTGCTGTCTTCCAGGTTCCCTGGATCTGTTGCCATCGCAGTGCTGTCACCCGGCGAGGCCACTCCCTGGCTCGGTTCTCCTTCTGGCGGTGAGTATCCCCTGGTTGATTGTGTAGACTGCTGGGTTTCGATTGTTAAGTCATCTGTTATTTCTTTTTTGGCCTCCTCGATGTTCCTTCCCCCCCCAGTTAGAGATTCAGGGGCTGAGACAGGAGTTGGTGCTAGTCTGGAAAAGAGTTGGTCTATGTGGCGCTTCCACATCTTACCATCTGCAGTTTGTAGGCGATAGGATCAGGGTCCCGTAAGTTGCGTTATGGTAGCGGGGACCTACAATGGGTCGCCCGAGAAGTTTTTCGCAAACACGGGGTCTCCTTCCTGGAATGCCCGACACTTGCTGCTGGATCCTGGGGGTTGTTCAGGCGTGTAATTTGGGTGGAGGCGATCGAGATGCGAGCGAAGTTTCTGGCCCATCAGGAGTTCAGCTGGGGTTCTGTTCGTGGTGCTGTTTGGGGTTATGTGTTGGAGGAGAAGCATCCGGGTTATTTTGTCATCAATGTCGCCGTGGTCCATTTTGTGCAAAGTCTTTTTTACAAATTGAACCATTCACTCAGCCCTACCATTGGCCGCAGGGTGAGCTGGTGATGTTAAGGCATGGCGGATGCCCCAGTCTGCCAGGTACTGTTCGAATGCCAGGGCAGTGAATTGGGGGCCATTATCAGAGACCAGGACATCCGGCAATCCGTGGGTAGTGAATAGCTTATTCAGTTTTTTAGTGACCGCCTCTGTGGTGGTGCTTTTCATCTTGTGGACCTCGAGCCAGTTAGAATAGGCATCCACTGTTAGGAGGAAAGTGTGTCCTCTTGTGGGTCCAGCAAAATCAATGTGGATACGGGACCAAGGACCTCGAGGTGTTTCCCACTGAGTTGGGGGAGTTTTTGGAGGAGTAGAGCGAGTCTCCTGGCATTTGCTGCACTTTGCTACCCCGGTCTCTATCTGTTTGTCTAACCCAGGCCACCATGCATAACTCCTGCCAATACCTTCATCCACACAATGCCTGGATGTCCATCGTGCAACATTTTTAATACCTTACATTGCAATTTCTCTGGGATTACAACTCTGTCTCCCCACAAGATGCAGCCCTTTTGGGAGAATAGTTCTGTCTGTCGATTTCTGAATGGCTTGAAAGTGTCATTGGGTGCGCTGACCGGCCAACCCCATTCCACCCAGCTGAGGACTCGTGCCAAAACAGGGTCCTTTTTTGTTTCTGAGGCGATGTCTCGAGTGATCAGCGGTGGCGATTTAAGGATTTCTATTTGCAATACGGCTAAGGTTGGGGCTGGGTCCTCTATGACGTCTGGTAGTAGAGAGCGACTCAAAGCGTCAGCGTGGGGAATGGTTTTCCCTGGGCGGTGTTGCAATCGGTAATTGTAGGCGGCTAAAAATTCCGACCAACATGTCATTCTTGGTGATAAGATATGGGGAGTTGGTTTGTTTCCCGCCAAAATACCAATGAGCGGCTTATGGTCTGTAATTATGGCAAAGGGTCTCCCATACACATATTCATGGAAACGTTTAATTGCGGATACAATAGTGAGAGCCTCTTTATCAAGTTGACTATAGTTCCTTTCAGTCTTAGACAAGGTTCTCAAAAAGAACGCAATTGGTGCCTCATTCCCATTTGGTAGGACATGGCTTAAAATGGCTCCCACTCTGAATGGTGAGGCGTCACAGGTAACCGTTAAGGGTAGAGTCTTGTTGTATTGCATCAATACAGCATTGGAGGTTTAGAGGTTTTTTACTTGTTGGAATGCCCGTTCTTCACGTCGTCCCCAGACCCAGGAAGCCTTTTTGTCGAGAAGTCTATGTAGGGGCTCGGCTACGGTTGCCTTCTGGGGCAAGAAGATGTTATAAAAGTTAATGAGTCCCAGGAAGGCTTGGAGGTCTGTCTTATTCCTAGGTCTCGGGGCATTTTTGATTGCGGTTAGTTTTTTTTTGGTGGGGTGGATTCCCTGTCTGTTGAGAAGGTATTCCAGGAACTCCACTTTCTCCATACAAAGTTGACACTTGTCCCTTTTTACTTTCAGGCCAGCGTCTTTAAATTTCTGAAGAACTTTTCTGAGTCATTGTACTAATAACTCTTTAGTGGGGGCAGCTATTAAGACGTCATCAAAATAAGACGCCTTTTATGCCTTGCAATATGCTTCTCCATCAAACTTTGGAAAATGCCAGGTGCCACGCTTACCAATTGGATTCTATTGCACTTGAAAGTGCCTCTATATGTAACTATTGTCTGGGCTTCTGCAGTTGTTGCGTCTACAGGTAGTTGCTGGTACGCCTGAGCTAAGTCCAATTTTGCAAATATTTTTCCGCCACCCAAGGAGTGAAGAAAGTGTTGGACCACCGGTACTGGGTAAGCGCTCTGTTGAAGAGCATGATTTAGGGTGGCCCGGTAATCCCCACAAATTCTTAACGAACCATCTGGCTTCATGAGCGTTACTATTGGAGTTTCCCAGCGGGCATGGTCAATCGGTTCCAACACGCCCTGGGCTATCAGTTTATCTAGCTGCTTGTCGATCTTCGACTTGAGGGCAAAAGGCATCTGATGAGGCTTAAGCTGAATGGGAGCTACATCGGGGCTTAGATTAAATGATATAGGGATCCCCTTGTACTTGCCTAATGTTCCTGTGAACACATCCTGGAATTCCTGGATGAGGGCCTCTTCCCAGTCATCGCTTCTGGTTTGGTGTATGCCGGCTAGTTCAATCCCGATGGAACCACTGTAACCCTAACAGACTGGGCCGCTCATGATCGACGACAGTCAGGGGAAGCGTCGCGGTGCAGTCCTTGAAGGATACTTGGACATGGCTGGAACCGACAACTGGAATTCTGTTTCCCTGGTAGTCTTTTAGGATGATTCATTGAGTGCTGAGGTCCTGGTGGCAGATGGCAGGGATCAGCTGTTTGAGGGTTTTCCAGGATACCATCGATAGGGATGACCCCGAATTGACTTCCATCATGTACGGTCGATTCTCAACAGTAACCCTTATGCGGATCTTTCTTGCATCGAACGATGAAGCGTAGCCGATAATAATGGTTTGGTGCGCCTCTTCTCATCTCGTTGAAGAGGCAGGTGCTCGATTTCTGTAGTAGTAGTGGTTGTTCCATTGGGGGTTCAGGCAGTCCTGATTCTCAGGTGGTTTGCCTGTCTCCCGGCGGAGGTTGTTCTCCCTTTGGCTGGGACTGGACTCTTGCTTGCTTCTGCAGACCTTCGCGATGTGGCCTCTTTTCCCGCAGGTACGGCAGAGTGCGTCGAGAAATTTACAGTCCGATCACGGGTGGTTTGCCCCACACCCAGCACATTGGCGCGGAAGTCTCTGGTTCCTTTGCTCTCGTTCCAAGCGGAGCCAGTTGACCTCCTCTTCCTCACTGTCTGAGGATGACTCGAGGTCTTTGTGGTGGGCGGTAATAGTGTGCTTCTCAGCCGCGAGCAGGCTATTGTTAGCAAGTTCGCAATGCGGTGCGTTCGCTCGGCGCATTTGAGCAGCTGACATCCTGGTTGCTTCTGCAGCAGTGGCATCGGCGATGACATCTGCAAGGCTGATGTCTCCTTTCGCCATGAGTTTACTCTGCACAGTGGGTGCATCTAATCCCAGAACTATGCGGTCTCTCAGGGCTTCCTCGAGGTTTGCAAAACCACAAAGGCCTCCTAGGTTCCAGAGGTCGGCTACGAAGTCCCCAACGCTCTCGTTCTCCCATTGCTCCCTCTTGTAAAACTCGTGTCTTCGTATCAGTGTAGGTACTGCGGGTGCGTAATGGGCCTGGAGGATCGGCGCAAGGTTATCCCAATCCATGGTCTTCACTTCTGCTGTTTTGGCAAGTGCTTTAGCCATTTTGAAAACGGCGGGGCCGCAGTGAGTCAGGAACACCTCTCGTTTCTTGCCAGGCACAGCATCTTTTAAATTGTTGGTCTCTAGGAACATCTGGAAGCGATCTATATACGAGTCCCAGTCTTCGGTTGCTGGGTCAAATGGAGCGGGTGGTATGGTGCCGCTGGTCATTTTGCCGTTTGTTGCATGCGCTCTTCAGCCACGTGCTCTGTCTTGTTCGATGAGTACTTAGCCAGCTCTATCGTTTCTGCATCCCATCCTCATCACCAGTGTTAAGTCCTGAGCATGGGCGCAAGGAACGGAGATGAGACATCGAACGGTGACTTCAACTCTTTATTGTGAAATAAGAACAGAGCAAATACTTGGGCGGCAGCAGTTCTTTTATAGAGCTGGCTGCTGTCAAAACAACCAATGATTTGAGTTTACCACTCTCACAAGCGTCCAATAAGAGAGGCCCGTTAACAGCCAATCAGACTTGCCAGAAACGACCAATCACAACTCGCTATTCGTGGGCCAATGAGAAGTGCAGGATTACGAGCCTGCTGCAAAGTAAAGCTATTTAGTTACTGATGCGTTGGCTTAGTCCATAACAGGTAGCTATACATTTACTTGTATTTTTTTAATCTAGTTAATTAAAAAATGTATTTTTTAAGTCTAGTTCAGATCCAGCTCCAGGAAAGCAATTATTATGTGAATGTTTTTATTGATCAATGAGATCATATGTACTCATTTATCAAGATATTCTTTTGTGTACAGAGAAAAAATATCCTTTGAAGCAATCCAATGGCATAATTACAATGGATATGGGAGACTCAAATAATGTCTCGAACCATTCTGCTTGTTTCTCTTTTTGCTTCATAAAGCATACTAAGAATAAATAACTTGCAAGTCTTAATTCATAATTTAGATGAGAAAAAAAAAACAATAGTATAAAATTAAAAGCCGGGCATTAAAACTGGAAGGGAATGCAGTTTGTTTCAATCAACTGATTTTTCTCATGGTAGATGTTCTTGACCATGAAAAATGTGGTTATGAAAAATAGTACACTATATTCAGAAACTGAAATGAATTTTGGATGAGTGTTAGCCCCCTTTCTAATGTGGTCTCTCAGAATGGATAATAATATAAACATTCATCCATTAGGGAAAAAAACCCTACCCTTTACTGCCCCCATTAAATACATTGGCAGTCTTATTAAAATACAAGTCAGATTTGTGTTTAATGATCTTGAAAGGAAAGTAATTGCTTGAGTATTACCATTCAAATGTTCTTACAGGGACATATGATATTTACTGTCTAAGCTCCACTTTTGAATGGTGCAGATTTTCCCCCCATCTCTTCAAGATCAGAAAAAGACCTTAGTGAGAACACCTGGAAGCTTATCTAATAACTTCCTATTAGAGGTAAGTGTGGCTGAGCATTTTAAATGAAATAAAAAATAACACTATTTTAAAAATCTTCCAGAGTGAACAAATAAGAATAATTAAATACTACAGGTAATTAAGGTTAGGTATATAGAGCTGTCACTCAGTTGTAGAATGCATATATTATGTTACATTACAGCAGAAGTTCCCAAATTTAGTCCATGACATCCTTAGTTAAAAAGATTAGGAAAAATTGTCTTTTCCATTCTTCTATTAAACAGTGTGAGGCAACTGGCTCAAAAAGTAAATGAAAGGGAGCAAAGTTCTGTACTACTTTAAGTATGTTTTTGCCTTCAAGTGTTCTTCCATCACATAGTGAACTTGTTGTGAATGAATAAATACTTAATAAAGTGTTTAGAGCTTGAAGTCAAGTGCAGGGTTCTGGCCCTGCACTTCTGATTGGCTGTTAAATGGCGAGATCAGATTGGTCCGTTCAGGAGAATCTGATTGGCCATTAGCAAGCCGTTCTCATTGGTTAACGGAGCTAGCGCTCCCAGGTTGCCATTGGTTGAATAGTTAATTAGTTGCCTATATAAGGAAGGCTATAGCAGCCATCCAGTTTGAGCTGTCACACCATGTTAATAAAGAGTTTTGAAGTTCACTAATTCACCAGTTCGTCTCCATTCTTCGTACCCATGCTCCACACTTAACAGAACTAATGTTTGGCGGCCAACTAATGAGCTTTTTGCATGGGTAGCACATGAGGCAGGCAGAAAGGCACCATGGTTTTCTTCATCTTAAATAGCATTTTGTTGTGTGCTACCTTTGATATTTGGCTAGCTAGACTTAATTACCTACAATAAGAATCGTTCCGACATCCTAACCATACACCTAGATGCAATACGTCTCATGATATACACAGTTTGCTCAATCATTCAACTAAATCATCAAAAATAGATACCACAAGTTGAGGACAGTTTGCTTGAACAACTATGGCACAGACACATGGACAAATCCAATCAAGTATGGATTGATCATTTAAATACCATGAAACATTTAACCCAGCTTAATTTTAAAAGTTAAAATTTACAAGTTAAACAAAAATGGTAAAGAACTAGAGCAAGTAAGTTACTTTGTGTGCCCTGGTAGAATGTTTACTAAAGAAGGGGAAATTGGTTGAAATATTATGACAGGCAAATGCTAGTAGAAAAGTAGTGCATAATATGTGGTCTATTGGGAGGATTATCAAAAGAAGCCCTAAAAATGTTCTATACAGTAGCATCCTCCTGTCCACTTCATAATATGGAAATTCATCCTTGATGGATCAGGTATATATTAAATGCAGGGGAATTGGATAATTATCAGCATTGGTAGGAATAGGAGACCATGAAATCAACTCTGTAGGAAGACTAAAATTACTTTTATTGAGTATGGCTATAATAACAGAATTTTGCAAATCTGATTGTGCTGTACCTCCTCCTCCTTCTCCTTCTTATAGTTCACTGAGATAGGGAGGTCTATGTCTGTGCTGCTTCCAAATGTTATCTTGATATTCTAGACTTTAAAAAGCTTTCAGCCCATTTTGCCCAGGCAATAACTTCTGCATATCTCTGTCAAACCCATCCTTCTTACTCTCTACAGTAATTAAGTATGTGTGGCACTTAATCTATATCAGTCCACATAAAAGCCAACCAGTGAGGCTTCTTGCAGAGATAGGAAGAGCAAGAAGTACAAAAATAAGTAGTCAGATCTTGCAGTGGCTATAGCTTGGACTAAGCCCAGCTCCATTTCAAACTGCAATTCGAAATTGCACTGCAATTTAGACTGGAATTTTTGAAACTGGCTTAAGAAAAAGCTAGCAGACTAGCAGCAGAATTGCCCTTCCTCTGTGCTAAAGAGGAACAATGAAAATGGTAACCATGAAATCTCAGAAAGCCTCTGCATATAATTCTTATTCCAGAATCTGTATGAGATAATTGGTTAGAGATCAAGTCAAGTTTTTTTCTGCTTTCTTTTTAAGATTTCTTTTATCTTTAAAAGCAGCACAACATTCAGATATCTAGCAATACCAACTTTTTTCTGGAAATAGAGGTCAGGGTCAGTGATAAATCACTTCACCTTTTTCTAATTCCTTCATATCAGTCACCACCAGTATGACAAAGGAGAAAGACAACTCATATGTTTGATCTCAGCCATTTTTAGAATTATAAATTAAATTGATAATTAGCAGATATAAATTTGTGCAATTCAAGTCAAGAAACTCCCTATTGCGTTAAACCAGTAGAAGTGTGGGAGATTAGATCAATTCTGGCTTTACTGTCGCTGCTCCATTTGGCTGTTATTCCAGCTTGATGACCAACTGGTGGTGCTAATGCTTCATTGGAGGGGAAGTGGGAGTTTATTATCACTCACAAAGTATGTACATGCTTTACCCAGAACTTTGGCAAATTAATGAAGTTATTTCCATTGACCCTTGCAATTATATTATTCTACTTTAACAGTATTATCTATTTTAAAAGTCTTATGCCTTTTTATTTCAAATTTTGGTATGGCAACCTATCTAGAAACAGTCTGCATGTCTCACACCCTTGTGTAGAAGGTAGTTTTCACTTGGTTTTTATAAGTGAAAAGTTGCCACAAAAAGTACCTAGAATATAGTAGGAAAATTCAAGAGCCCTTCATGATACTATTGAAATAATATGCACCTATTTGATTGCAGAAACAGCATTAGAGCAAACCAAGTAATGAATCTACATTTTTTGAAGGAATCTTCTGCCTCCATTTCTATGGGGAAGATATAAACTATCTGTTGTGTCTGCGAAATGATGCCAGGAGTCGGTGACTTCAAAACATGCTCTTTTATTTAAAGTTGGAACCGAACTGGGGCAAAGGAAAAAGCTCGCGGCTTTTATTCCTTTAGCCGCGGCGGCCGCGGCCAATGGCACCACTTTGAATCTCCCGCGATTCGAATGGACCAATCGCGGGAGATTCTCAGTGAGCCAATCGGCGCGGTTCGCCTGACCAATCAGAGTGCCCCGCGCTTTGGCCAATCAAAGCGCGGGGATCTCAAGAATGCTAATTAGGGACAGAACACCCCTCCCCTCTTGGTTCAGTCCTTACGTCGCGTAGTCACATAAGTAGGCGGGGCTCCATCTGAGCCTACTGGACCTGCGCAGCTCAGTCGTAGGTTGGATCCCGGCCGGTTCGGTCGGGATCTCTGCTGCTCCTGATGCCGTCGTGGGAACCGGCTGGTCGGTCGGGCCGGTCCGCTCTCCGTAGCTCCCTCCTGGGCCTCCCGGGTTGGTTGAGCTGCGGGTTTCGCCGCTCCCGCTCGGTCTTTCCAGGTCAGTCGAGCTGGCCTGGCTGTCTCTTCCTGGCGAGGGGTCGTGATGGCTGCTTTCCGGTAAGTATGGCTGGTTTATTCTTCTTTGGTTTTGGTCCCCTGGGTATTCCCTCCCCCCTTGATTTGTGTTGTGGGGGTTGGTTTCGCCTGTTTGTGCGTCGATGGTCTCTTGGTTGGTAGTCCTCGACCTTAGTTGGTCGATGTGGCGTTTCCACGCTCGTCCGTCTGCTGTTTGTAGCCGGTACGAGTGTGGGCCTGTTATTTGTGTGATGACGGCCGGTATCCATAGTGGGTCTCCCGTTAGGTTTCTTGCGTATACGGGGTCGCCGGGTGCAAAGGTTCGGTGTTTGCTGTTTGAGTCTGGGGGCTTCTCCCGGTTATACGTGGGGTGTAACCTGTCGAGTGGGGACCTTAATTTCCTCCCCATTAATAGTTCGGCTGGGCTCTTATTCGTTGTGGTATTTGGGGTTATGTGTTGGGTGAAGAGTAGTTTGTTTATTTTCTCCTGGATCTCCCCGTGGTCTATTTTCCGGATGGTCTTCTTAGTGAATTGCACCATCCGTTCCTCCCTACCGTTCGCCGCCGGGTGCGCCGGTGCTGTCAGCGCGTGGCGGATGCCCCTTTCCGCTAGGAATTTTTCGAATTCCAGCGAGGTGAATTGGGGCCCGTTGTCGGAAACGACGACGTCTGGGAGGCCGTGTGTTGCAAAGAGTTTGCAGAGTTCCTTGATCACGGCCTCCGTGGTTGTCGTCTTCATGTTGCTTACCTCCAGCCAGTTGGAGTAAGCATCTACTGTTATAAGGAAGGTGTGTCCTTTTGTGGGCCCGGCGAAGTCTATGTGAATCCTAGATCAAGGTCCCCTTGGGGTTTCCCACTCTAGGACGGGTGCTGTGGGTGGGCTTGGCCTAGTTTCCTGGCATCGTTGGCACCTTGCTACCCAGGTCTCAATTTGTTTGTCCATCCCTGGCCACCAAGCGTAACTTCTGGCCAGGGCTTTAGTCCTAACGATGCCAGGGTGCCCCTCGTGTAGCAGTTCCAGAACCTTCCCTTGTAGCTTTTCTGGAATGACCACCCTATCCCCCCATAGTATTCACCCTTTTAATAACGAGAGTTCCATTTGGCGGTTTCGGAATGTTTTGACGGACTCGTTGTTGTCCCTTTCCGGCCACCCTTTCTCTACCCAATGCAACACCCGCGCCAGACGTTTGTCTTTATTAGTCTCTCGAGCAATGTCTGACGCAGTTATGGGCAGGTTGGGTAGAGTCTCTATGCTGAGGGTGGTCGTCGTGGGTGCTGGGTCGGTGTCAGGTTCCGGTAGCAGCGAGCGGCTTAAGGCGTCTGCATGGGAGATCGTCTTACCCGGTCTGTGTATGAGTCCGTAGTTGTAGGTTGCCAGGAACTCGGACCACCTTGTCATTCGGGGAGACAGAATGTTCGGGGTGGCCCGGTTTCCTGCAAGGATTCCCAGCAGCGGCTTGTGGTCAGTTATGATGATGAAAGTCTGGCCGTAGAGATACTCGTGGAATTGTTTTACGGCAGCAACGATAGCCACAGCCTCTTTGTCCAGCTGGCTGTAGTTCCACTCTGGTTTGGTGAGGGTCCTTGAAAAGAACGCGATGGGCGCTTCTTTTCCGTCGGGGAGGGTATGGCTGAGGACAGCGCCGACGCCGAAGGGTGATGTGTCGCATGTGACAGCCAGAGGTAGGGTCTCGTTATATTGTATAAGGACGGCGTCCGAAGTGAGGAGGTCCTTTGTTCTTTGGAAGGCGGCTTGCTCGCGTTTCCCCCAAGTCCAGGTCGCCGCCTTGTCCAGGAGTCTATGCAAGGGCTCCGCCACCGTGGCCTTTTGGGGCAGGAAAACATTGTAAAAGTTAAGTAGCCCCAGGAATGCCTGTAGTTCCGTCTTCGACTTGGGTGTGGGGGCTTCTTTGATGGCCTTGATTTTTTTGTTTGTGGGGTGAATGCTGTGACAGTCTAGGAGGTATCCTAGGAATTCTACCCGTTCCATGCATAGCTGGCATTTCTCCCTCTTGACTTTGAGCCCGGTCTCTTTAAATTTGGTTAGGACCTCCCTTAGGCGACCCTCTATTCGGCTTGGTTGGTTGCCGACACTAGGATGTCGTCGAAGTAAGGTACCACCCCCTTGATGCCTTGCAGTCGTCTTTCCATTAGGCTTTCGAATATCCCCGGTGCCACGCTGACTCCAAATTGGAGTCGGTTGCATTTAAATGCCCCCCGGTGGGTGACTATGGTTTGCACTTCTGCCGTTTGCTCGTCGACTGGCAACTGTTGGTATGCCTGGGCGAGGTCGAGCTTGGCGAAAACCTTGCTCCCTCCCAGTGAGTACAGTAGGTGTTGCACTACTGGGACGGGGTAGGCGCTTTGTTGTAGCGCGCCATTTAGGGTCGCCTTATAGTCCCCACAGATCCTCACTGACCCATCGGGCTTGATCGGGGTGACTATAGGGGTCTCCCACCGGGCGTGGTCTATTGGCTGTAGGACCCGTTGCTTGACAAGCTTGTCAATTTGCTCGTCTATCTTGGGTTTAAGTGCGAATGGCACCCGCCTTGGTTTCAGGCATTTTGGGGGGACGTTTGGGTCTAGGTTGAAAGATATAAGGGGCCCTCGGTACTTGCCTAGGTTTCCGTCGAAGACCTTTTGGAATTCCCGGGCCAGTTGCTGCTCCTAGCTGTTGTCGGTGACGTGGTCGACTCCCGTGACTGCGATGCCGAGTGGGGCGAACCATTGCAGTCCCAGTAGGCTTG
Source organism: Hydrophis major (assembly GCA_033807585.1). Taxonomy (NCBI): domain Eukaryota; kingdom Metazoa; phylum Chordata; class Lepidosauria; order Squamata; family Elapidae; genus Hydrophis; species Hydrophis major. The sequence goes on along the minus strand of CM066328.1, from coordinate 111,850,596 downwards.
GTCGGTCGTGGTTGACGATTGTCAGGGGAAGTCTTTCGGTGTGCCCTTTATATGTGATGTTGAAGTGTTTGGTTCCGACTACCGGGATGCGGTTTCCCTGGTAGTCCTTTACAATGAGTCTCTGGCTGTCTAGGTTCCTCCTTTGGAGGGTAGGCACCAACCGCTTTATTTCATGCCATGCTATCATGGAGAGGTAGGATCCGGAGTCCACCTCCATTTTGCATGGCTGGCCCTCGATGCCTACCTCCACGTGGATCTTCCGGGCGTCATTGGTTATGGCGTGGCCGGTGGTGACCGTCTGATGGGTCTCCTCTCTTCGCCGGTTATCGCCGCCTCGCAGGGGTCGTCCGTTCCAGTCCCATCTGTTGTCCGAGGGGCGATCTCTGGTCCGGGGTGGTGTGCTCTCTCTCCTCTGGTCGCTCTGGTCCCATCGTGCCAGGCTGCGGTTCTTCTTTAGGCGGCAGACACGGGCGATGTGTCCCTTCTTGTCGCAATGCCGGCAGATCGATTCGAAAAACCGGCATTCCGACCTGGGGTGGTTGCCGCCGCACCCGGCACAGTTGGTCCTCGACTTACGACCCCGCCGGTTCCGTGGGTCGCGGCCTGTCTGGAGGTGATGGATGTCCTCCTCGTCATCTGAAGTGCCCGATGCCAAGTGGAAGTCGCCCTGGTGGGTGGTCGTCTCGGGTTGGTCATCGGTCGACCTCGCCGGGTTGTTGTTTCCGCTGCGGTCCCCAATGTTCGGTCTGCGCATGCGGTCGGCGGAAGTTCGGGTTGCTTCGGTGGCTGCGGCTGCGGTGAGGGTGTCTGCTAGGCTGATGTTGCCCTTGGCCATCAGCCGGCTCTGGAGGACGTGGTCCCACAAACCGAGCACGATTCGGTCTCGCAGGGCATCGTTCAGGTTGTCGAATTCGCAGAGCCCCCCCTAGGCGCCGTAGCTCGGCGACGAAGTCACTGAAGCTCTCACCCAACCGTTGGTCCCGACGGTAGAATTTGTTGCATCGGATCAGGATGGGTACCTCTGGAGCGTAGTGCCGCCGAAGTATTGGCTCGAGGACATCCCAGTCCATCGCGGTCGCATCGGCGGGTTTGGCAAGCGCCTTGGCCATCTTGAAGACCTCAGTCCCGCAGTGGGTCAGGAAGACGGCGCGCTTCAGGGGGCCGGTGGCGTCCTTCAGGTCGCTGCATTCGAGGAACATGCGGAATCGGTTGGAGTACGATTCCCAGTCCTCGGTGGCGGGGTTGAAGGGTGCGGGGGGTGCGATTTTCGCCATCGTGGTGGTTCGTCTGGCTTCCGTCGGACACCTGGTTCGGTTCAGGGTCAGGATCCCACCTTCGTCGCCAGTGTTGTGTCTGCGAAATGATGCCAGGAGTCGGTGACTTCAAAACATTCTCTTTTATTTAAAATTGGAACCGAACTGGGGCAAAGGAAAAAGCTCGCGGCTTTTATTCCTTTAGCCGCGGCGGCCGCGGCCAATGGCACCACTTTGAATCTCCCGCGATTCGAATGGACCAATCGCGAGAGATTCTCAGCGAGCCAATCGGCGCGGCTCGCCTGACCAATCAGAGTGCCCCGCGCTTTGGCCAATCAAAGCGCGGGGATCTCAAGAATGCTAATTAGGGACAGAACACTATCATTATAAGTAAGGGTGTGTAATGTACAGTGAATAATCATTAGCTTTCTTGTTTTTCAATCCAAACTATCCAGTTCAATCTATTTTAAAATATTGGCTTAAGCTACTAGTATAATCAGTTCATAGATATAAACAACAGAAGTAACTTTGGAGATCAATCATGAAGAACAAAGTCTTTCAGAAACAGAGACCATACTAAGAATTTTTAACTCATTTAAGCATGAATATTTATATAAATGGCTGCTGGTGACTTAAGGTTTCTAAAGTCACATAGTCTCATTTATGAAAGGGTTTTTTTTAAGAGTAATGTTAATTCTACAAACATATCATGTAATTTATCTACATCAGTAACATTAAAACTAGCAAGAAATCAAATCACTACAATCATGCAAAGACAAAAAATTCTTGGAGAAGAACCTGATGCTTGGAACAGTTGAAGGAAACCAAAAGAGGCACTAAAACAGGACAAGCTATCTCATTATTGTTTCTGATGACAGAGGCAAGTACCTTACAAGAAATGGCAAAAGGTTCTTCACACAGTCACAAACAGTCAGAAGTAACAGAACAACTGAATAACAACACAATCAAACCACTAAACCTTTCATTAAAAATATATTAGAATATTCATGCATGTTCACAAACTATATAAATAAATGTGATAAAACAAATACATAAGAGCTCCATTGGAGAAACCACATAAGTACATTTTAAGTAGTATCAGCACCTGTGCAAAAGACTCTAGGGAGGGAGTGGAAAATAGCTAATTAGGATTTTATTTAGTATTTCCTATCTTGTCTCTTGAAGCCTTTCCAGAACTCCAGTCAGGCTGCCACCTGGTTGGCTTTTCTACCATCTGGGAAGTTTTCTTCAAATTCATCTTTTAGTGATTGTTGTTCAAATTTAGTATCAACCAAAAGTTTAAATATGACTTCATGCATAGCTCCTTTGTGTTACTATTCTTCATTTCTGAAAGCACAGTCACATTAAACTTAACTTCTGCTTGTTATTGTTTCCTGCAAGATTTGCCCTTCCTCATACCTGTCCCTGCTCATACTCCTTTAGCAGTACCCTGACTATCCTTTGGGACTTGAAGATTTCAGAAAGCTTGCCTTTTTGGCTGCTAAGCTTGGCAAGCAAGTTTCCGCACCTGTGCTTTTGATCCTTCGTGAATCTAGCTTGCTTGATGTCTTTTGTAGAATCCACATTGTGTCATTGGAAATGGCCTGTTTATACTAACTCAACTGATCAAGAGACCCAGGTGTTTCTCTCAAAATCTAGGGCTGCTATAGTACCAGGTGTAGCACAGAGACTACAGATGAAGGAGAAGATTCAGTAGATCAGCTTCATCTTGACGTTCTCCTTTTCCTCTCTGATTTTCTTGCACATACCTAGTGTACTGTAACAACAATCATTTGCACCTTCATCTAAATGTAATAATAGCAATAGCAGTTAGATTTATGTATCACTTTACAGAGCTTTACAGGCCTCTAAGCAGTTTACGTAGTCAGCATATTGCCCCCAACAATTTTGGGTCCTCATTTTACACACTCGGAAGGATGGAAGGATGAGTTAACCTTGAGCCTGGTGAGATTTGAACTGCCAAATTGCAGGCAGCCGGCAGGCAGCAGAATTAGCCTGCAGTACGGCATTCTAACCACTGCGCTATCGTGGTTCATTAATGAAGAGTCAATCTGGTGCAATAGGTTTTATGAATTTCTGGCTTCTTTTGGCTGACTTCTGGCAAAAAAACAACTGATTTGGATTTATGATCATATGATTTTCTTAACAACTATCATAAAAAGATTATAAAATCCAGTTTGGTCACATGAGTAGCTCAATGTACAACTATTAGGATTTATGACCAAAATTCCAGTCCTGATTGTTGTAAGTCAAGGACTACCTGTACAGGGAATTCATCGAATCCTAGTGTTTTACCACCAGTCACTTTTTAAAATATTTGTCTCCACCTCAGACAGTGAGACAAATAAAAGTTATTTTTGTTACCACAATCTAAGTGTGATAGGTGTATAATATTTAGAAAGGCCTCTATATCCTCATCTGATATATTCTTTGCTTTGCTGTGCAGTTCTGAATAGAATTTTAAAAATTGACCGTTTATATCATTTGATATAAATATAAATAATATATCATTTAATACATTTCATCTTTTTTCTCTGATTGCAATAATTTCCTTTTTTTCCCTTTTGCTTTAAACAATTAGCCAAAATCTTACTAGGTTTTTCACTGTTTTCCCAATATCCCTATAAAAAAATATTTTAGCTTGAATTTTGTCTTCTCTGATATTATAGTATTTAGTTCATATTTCTTTTTATGTATTTGTCTATACAAAGTAGCTGATGGAATCTAACATCAGTGCCCATAAACTGAAATTCATATTTCAAATTATTTTTATTTTTAATCTTATTTTTGTATGATGCATAAGTCTTAACTATAAGATTTATATACATTGAATTAAAAAATTCAAGCGCTTGAATTGATGTTTCTCAGTTCAAATCTCAGCACTGTAAAGTCTCTACCTGCATTTGTTTACCAATTCTTTAACATTCATAATGATTCAAATCCCATTTTTCAATACCTTAATAAGTATCTGAAACACACAATTCAAAATAATTGCACTATGATTTAATACATAACTGTATCAATATTTGATTCTTTAATAATATATTAATGTTTAAATTTTGATTAGAAACTTAATATTTAATTTTAGCTGAAAACATCAAATGCAAAGGATCTATCAAATTTAGTTCTTCCATGTACTTCTTAATTTTTTTCCTCACAAGGTTTTTTTTTTTTCATACTAATGTATTTCTATCCAGGTCAGGATCCAATATTTTATTAAAATCACCTTCTATTTCCAATTTATCATATTCATTTAAGTGTTGAAAACAATAATAAACATAAAAGGAGAATCTAAATTAGATCCATCAACATTAACCATAGCTACTACAATCCTTGTTATTTTAACACATAAAATTATATAACACTAATTTACATCACTAATAACTTGTTGCACATCAGTTGGGAACCTTTTTTGTACCAAAACTGCCACTTTTTAAGCTTTTGTCAAAGTATCTGTAAGGTGAAGCTGTCCCTCATTAATCCCTCATTAATAGACATTTATCTTATTCAGTGGTGGGATTCAAAAAATTTTACTACCTGTTCTGAGGACGTGGCTTGGTGGGCGTGGCAGGGGAAGGATTCTGTAAAATCTCCAGTCAGAGGTGGTATTTGCTGATTCTCCGAACTACACAAAATTTCCACTACTGGTTCTCCAGAACTGGTCAGAACCTGCTGAATACCATGTCTGATTCTATTCTATTAAAATAATCTCCTATAGATAAGCAACTGTCATTGTGTCCTTAACTATTTTAAATATGCAAACAAAATTGTGTTCTTTTTTTTTAGATTCTCTTAACCCTTTTATATTAATTTTACACTAACTTCATCCAATAATTTTATTTGGCCCTATTATTGGTGTTTTCCAAAAACCATTCAGTTTGTAATACTGAATGTATTGTATTGTAACAAATACAACACATAGTAATAAACTTTACCATATTGAAACACAATATTATATTTTCTAATGTTGCTTACAGATGTAGAACATCATAGAAACTCAAATTAATATTCAAATAGCATTGTATTACATATATATATAAAATCAAACTTAAAGGAAAAAAGAAAAAGTATGTGAGTATGTGTAAGATAACAAAACAGCAAGCAAATTACATTCTTATAGAAATGGAAAGAACCCTTTAAAAAAAACCCAAAGAAATAGAAAGCAATGCATGACTTTTCAGTGAGATAGCGCTATAGTTCATCTCTCTTATTACAAGTAAATATACAGAACAGTTTGCAAACCAATCATTTAAATTTGGATGCTAAGTGTAAAAATAAAGACTTAAATTGGCAATATGCCCAGACTCATTATTGAAGTTTAACAAGAGTACACACTAAAGGGAAAACATGAATACTTTTACAATGAGACTTTGCCCTCAGCATCACACAGTTTGGGGCTGATTCAAACTTCTCCCTTAACAATTGCTATGAAATAAAACACCATTAAACTTATCCCTCAGCCTATTTCAACTGCAAGATAAAGGCCTCTGCATTTGTGGGATTATCAGATTTGTGGATCTTCTCTTGATAATTAATACAGAATATAACTGGAAAGTACATAAGATATTGTAGTCCTGCTGAACGAGCAAGACTTGACTTTTGTAAACATTTTTTCTCTCCAAAAACTTTGTGATGAAATCTGGATAGATTAATATTTTACTTTTGTCTTGTTAGAGAAATTTTAAGCAATGTTTAGTCTCTACTGGAAAGTCTGTTCAGAAAGAGAGTACTTTATTAAAAATTCCTCCTTAAATGTAACCAGGTTTGATTGATTGGGGTGCGTGGATGTTGAATACCAATCATACAAAGTTTTGTCTTCCACAATTGTGATCCTGCTAATTCATTTATCCACAATATTATGATCGGGTTCAATTATGGTCTTATAGGCTTGTAATATTCTAGCCATTTTTTGTATCTGTTTTACCCTTAAGCTCAGTCAGAACTTATTGGATCAGTTCCAAGTCTTGTACTTCAGCCAGGAACTCTTTTAACAAGTTAGTAGAACTCTGCTCTGCCATCTTTTCTGGCTCAACAGATAGTGACACCAATGGAATTAAGCTTGCAGTAGACCATTGGAGTCTAGCTGCCCTGCCAATAGCAAAAGTTAAAAAGTTAAGTACCCAAGGATCAAATCTTTATCTGGAGTCCAACAATACCCTTTAATCACGAATGAAGCAAGATACATATATACACCACCATCCTAAACCATAAGTCAAGGGTGGGGAGGAATCTAGATGCTACACTGCAGCATTGGTTTAAATATAAGCTTTGACTGTTGTGAACTGCAACAAACAGTGTTCTGTATGGCTTCAATTTGTCTGCAATAAAGTTTCAAAACTAGCCTAGCAATGACCATTTGTGATCTGTTGAGGAATCAGTTCCTGAAATAGAATAGAATGACAAGAGAGCAGAGGTATTCATGGGGGGTGAGAATTTTTATGACATCAAACTGGTGGGTATGATTGATGATCAAAGCCCCACCCCTTTTCAATGTATATTGGATGCATTGCATACAAACAAAAAGGGGACAGGGTTGCTTGGTTACACTCAACATTTTGACATCATCGAGTCTTTCCCCCCACCCCCAGAACCCCTTCTGAAGAAATAAGATTTTCAGCTATGCTTGCAGAAGACCTGATAAACTATGATATGGAACTAGTTTGCTGTTGCCTTCTTAGCTTTTAATTTAGCTACAGTCCTGTATTTCCAAATGGATAGCTAAAAAGTGAAAGTAGTAAATAGTTTTGTTTTCTTGACCTCAAGAATAGATAGATTTATGTGATGGAGAAGTAACTAGGAGATTAATCTTAAGATATACCAGGGAGGGGGATTTTTGTGAGAAGACCAGAGTAATTAAAGCAATGATGTTTCAAATAGTAAGCTGTGACTGAGAAGACTAGATATTTAGAAAGAACAAAGCAATTAAGATAAACATCTTTGAGTTAAGTATTTGGAGAATTTTATTAAAAATATAAGGATTGTAAGAAAAAACCATCAACTGCTTTTGGATTTAATAAAATCTGACTTCAAGCCAATGGTCAGCAAATATAGTTTGGGCATGTAATATGACCAAATGAAACATTTATGTTTAGCTATGCTTGAGGTAAAAAAGAAGAATGAAAGGACAATAGATAATGGAGTCATGGTGATGCAGTAGTTAGAATGCAGTATTACAGGCTGACTCTGCCCACAGCCCGGAGATCATTCCTGACTGGCTCAAGGTTGACTTAGCCTTCCATCCTTCCTAGGTTGATAAACTGAGGACCCGATTGTTGAGGGCAATATATTGACTCTGTAAACTGCTTAGAGAGTGCTGTAAAGCACTATGAAGTGGTATATAAGTGTAAGTGCTATTACTATTTATGGGCAGGATCAGGAGTTCTTGGGAAAACTACAGATTGTTGCCAGATGAGATTGAGATGCAGATGTTTACCTAAAGAGTTAGTAGGCATTCAATAGCATTTAGCTAATTAATTATCTAAGGTTGGGATGCTGATCTGGCTATGCAAAAGTTCCCAAGAGCAACAATTCTGAGAAGTCCTAGATAAATCCAAAAAATCAAATGAGTATAAAGATTTATTGCAAGCTGAAGCTTTCTACAAGAAAATAAATAACAAGAAAAAAATCAAGGAAACAGTTAGTCCACTAAAGAGAGAAGATGGCAAGGAAGTAACAGGCAACAAAGAGAAAGCAGAACTGCTTAACTCATTTTTTGCATCTGTCTTCACACTAAAAAAAAGTATAGCTCAACCCGCCAAAAAAATAACTGTAAAAGACAGACCAGAAATAAAAGTTAAAATAAGCAAAAAAATAGTAAGAGAACACCTGTCTGATCTTGATGAAAACAAATCACTGGGGCCTGATGGATTACATCCCAGAGTTTTAAAAGAGCTGGCAGAGGTCATCTCAGAACCACTGCATCAAATCTTTCAAAAATCCTGGAGCACCGGGGAACTACCAGAGGACTGGAAAAGAGCTGATGTGGTTCCCATCTTCAAAAAAGGAAAAAAAACAGACCCAGGAAACTATAGACCAATCAGGCTGACATCAATACCCGGGAAGATACTGGAAAAGATAATAAAAAAACAGATCTGCCAACATCTAAAAACAAGTAAAATAACAACTAGCAGCATGGGTTTGTTAAAAACAGATCATGCCAAACCAATCTTATTTCATTCTTCAACATAGTGATTAAATTAGTAGACCAGCAAAATACTATAGACATAATATATTTAGATTTCAGCAAGGCATTTGATAAAGTAGACCACAACCTACTTCTTAGTAAGCTAGAAAAAAGTGGAATAGATAGCACCACCACTAGATGGATTCGCAACTAGCTGGCAAACCGTACTCAATGAGTAGTCCTTAATGGGTCTAAGTCTACATGGAGGGAAGAAAGCAATGGGGTGCCACAAGGTTCCATCTTAGGCCAGTACTCTTCAATATCTTCATTAATGACTTAGATGAGGGAATAGAAGGGGAACTTACCAAATTGCAGTTGATACTAAGCTGGCAGGAATAGCTAAGACCCAAGAAGATAGGCTCAAGATCCAGATGGATCTTGACAGACTAGAACACTGGGCCATATCTAACAAAATGAAATTCAATGTAGAGAAAAGTAAAGTAGGCAAGAAAAACCAAAAGTACACATATAGACTGGGTGAAACTAGGCTCAATAGCAGTAACTGTGAGAGGGATCTTGGAGTCTTAGTGGACAACCAGCTAAATATGAGCCAGCAGTGTGCAGCAGCAGCCAAAAAAGCTTATGCAATCCTAAATTGTATTAACAAAGGGATACAATCAAGATCAAGGGAAGTACTAATACCACTCTATAAAGCCTTAGTAAGACCACACCTAGAGTACTTCATCCAGTTTTTTTCACCACATTATAAAAAAGATGTTGAGACTGTAGAAAAAGTAAAGAGAAAAGCAACCAGGATGATTAGGAGACTGGAGGCTAAAACATACAATGAACGGTTGCAGGAATTGGGCTTGGCTAGTCTCGTAAAGAAAAGGACCAGGGGACACATGATAGCAGTCTTCCAATATTTGAGGGGCTGCCACAGGGAGGAAGGGGTCAAGCTATTTTCTAAAGCTTCTGTAGGCCAGACAAGGAATAATGGATGGAAACTGAACAAGGAGAGATTTAATCTGGAAATAAGGAGAAACTTTCTGACAGTAAGAACAATCAACCAATGGAATAGCTTGCCCTTGGAAGTTGTGGGAGTGCCATCACTGGAGACTTTCAAGAAGAGATTGGACTGCCATTTGTCAGAAATGGTGTAGGGTCTCCCGCTTGGGCAGGGTTGGATTAGATGACCTATAAGGTCCCTTCCAACTCTGATTATCTGTTATTACAAGAACCTGAACTATTAATATACAAAGCAAATTGGCGGTAGATAAGAGTAAAAGGAAATCAAGATGGGCTGGATTTAGATCTCATATGGGTGAGGAGGGACTCATGAATGATGATGCATTTGATCCCTCCCTCGGGCTAAAAAATAAAAATTCAGAGATTTGGGGACCTTCCCTAAATATCTAAACTGCAACTCAGTGTTACATCTGAAATAATTCCTAGAGTGTCTATCAGTGGCTGCTTCTTTGTTGCTATTACAACCTGAATCCCAAGAAGAAAAGAGATGAAAAAAAGGACTGCAGTGGAGGTAGAGTTCACATTGTATAGGCAGGATGCAATGTTTCATTTTGGCAATACTTTCCATTTTTATTATATTTCATCAGCATAAGTCATTTTACTTGAATTTTATTTCTCAGATCCCAAAATACCTTGGGCCACCTCCACCAATATAATTCACATTAAGCGGCCCAGCCCAAGTACAAGTACTTTCAAGGCTACTGCTTCATCCCTGTTATACTCTGTCTTATGTAATAGTAATTGCTCCTTGGACTATTCAGGATTAAGTCATGAGGAAGGTGGCATAAAAGCATTTCTGCTCCTCCCTTCAGTTTTGTCAAGTGCAAATCAGATACAATTTAGGACCAGGCACTGAATTCAAAACATTCAACAGCTCTAATTTCTAAGCTTTTATGCCTGGAAAATGAGATAAAGTCACTGGAAAGGCCACATGCTGTTAACTTGGCATTTTATAGGGAGTGGGAAGTTTTAAAATTGTCACTTCTACTCCTTCATCCCTCTCACCCTGTCACCCCTCACTCCCACACAGCTGCCTTTCCTCATTCCCCACAGCCACGGGGAGCCTTTATTATCTGTGTCCCCCATTAACTTTCCACTTTCTTCTGTTTAACATAATGGGCATAGGAATTGTTTGTTTTACATCTCCATGATGAGGTTCCAGCTGTGTTCCTTTGAGTGCTGTCATGCAGCTGTGAGATCATCAAAATGGACCGAAGTGGTCGAGAGCAGTATTGTTCTGGACAAGTAGTATTATTCTTTTTTCCTGCAATGTAGCCACTGTTGGCTTAAGATAAGCCAATCGATACTTTATAGAGGAACAGCATATATTGGACATTCAGGTCAGAAAGACAGCTTGGAAATCTAGGGTGACAATCCAACACAAAACCCACTTATGTCCGCCTAAAACCACGGGGATTCAGTTTTATGAAACTGGATGCTGGGTTGCCTCTTAAATACTTTCACTGAAACATCTATGCCGAGTTGTCTTTTGCTACATTTTCTTCCTTGAAGATATTTGAAAATAATACTTCATTAAAATATGCATGGAAAACAGAACCTCCATAAGGATTTTAAATCTTCAAGTATGTTCTTCTACTTATATTACTCTTCATGAATAAATGTTGAGCAAAACTTAAAGAAAAATAAAGCTTTAGAAATAAGCAACAATATATGTTGTTGACTCATCTGGAACAATCCTTCATTTTTATCCCACTTGGGCTTAGAGCATATGCATATGCAAGCTTGTGTATATTACAAAACAGGGCACAATATTTATTATTATTCAGGGATTCTATAATTTATATACTTGTTATTTGTTTTCTGTTTTATAGCAAAAACAAGAATCAATCCATTATTTTTAACTAGTAATCCAGGAAGGAAGGAAATACAGGTTTGGTAAGATAATGGCTAAGGATTTTGCGTCTTCTATGTTTGTACCAAGGATCTAGCCTAATTGAAAACACCAGGTATTTATGACCAACACATTTTCTAAACTGAAGGAAAACTGGAGGAAAAAAAACCTGTGTACACAAATAGTTACCACAATATAATGGAAGTGTTACATATGCATCAAACATTTTAAATTATTTTTTAAAATACTGTCTCCCTCTTTAATTACCATTTGCTTCCAATCGCAAGAAATTATTTCACAACTGTTCATTATATGTATCATTTTCTTCTTTTTCCAAGTAATAGAGATAGAGATTTCTAATTTTATTTTATCTATCTGGGTTTTTAAATGGAAAATACAATAGATAAAAGGAACCCCAATTTCATAACACTACAAAACTTATAGTGAGCATAAGAATTATACATAGTTGAGAAATGATTTTGAAGAGATGCTTCAGAATGGTGTTAGTGCAACCCCTTTGTGCAATTCACTAAAGCAACCCAATTGTTTTCAGGCTTTTCCCTGAGTTTGAAACAAGGCTAAAGGGTTACATTAACTTGAAATGAAGGGGTTCCTCCAAATAATTTATATTCTGAGGTTCTTGAATAAGCCTAAACACAAAAGGGCTACTTTGATAAATACCTGAAAGGTACTGTATTATGCTTCTCAGATTCATTTCATCCAAATCATTTTCAAAGCATGTTCAACTTAATGAGGAGAGAAATAACTATATATCAATGAAATGCAACGAAAGAGAACCACTATTATAGTAAAAGAGACGTGCTGTAAATAGATAACCGATGGCTTGGTTAGTCATTGTTACTTGTCTTTCCTTTTTAACTCTTGGAGATCTATTTTATTCATGATCTCAGTTAAAGGGTTCAGAGGATCATTATTGAATTGTACATGAGGCAAAACTAGTAAAAGCGAGTAAGACTTTAGAAGACAGTGGAGACTTAATAAAATTAAGACTGGTTTTAATCGTAGTGACACGTAGACCAAAACAAAAAGGATGATATTTAATAGGAATTAATGTAAATTCCTGTAACTAAGGAGAAGAAAGAAAGAAAGGTGTGTGGAAGGTATGATCTCCAAACACTACTTGTGAAAAGCATCTGAGTATTGTAGCAGATCATGGATTTCAATATGATCCAGCTGCTTAAAAAGCAAATGCTATTTTGAAAAGTATAAATATGAGCGTTCAAATCACAAAAAGTTTTTGCTCATTCTACTCAGCATTGTTGACATCCCAGCTGGATTAATGCCTTTACTTCTGGACATTAATGTCAGGTAAGGACATCCACAAAACAAGTTTACATCAAGGAGTGCTATGAAGAGGTGGAAGGTAATACAGGTAGTCCTCAACTCAGAACCAAAATTGAGCCCAGAATTTCTGTTGCTAAATGAGACAGTTGATTTTTGCCTCACTTTATGACCTTTCTTGACACAAGTGAATCACTGCAGTTGTTAAGTTAGCAACATGGTTGTTAAGTGAGTCTAGCTTCCCCCTTGACTTTACTTGTCAAAAAGTCACAAAAGGTGATCACAGGACTCCAGGATACTGCATAAATATGAGTTAAGTTGCCTAGTATCTGAATTTTGATCATATGATGCTGCAATGGTTGTAAGTGTGAAAAATGGTCATAGGACATTTTTTCAATGTTGTTGTAACTTCAAAGGGCCACTAAATGAACTGTTGTAAGTCAAGGAATACCTGTACAAACCAAGCTCTATAAGAAACATTACAGTACTGAGAATTATGAAAATAGACGTTTAGTGGAATGGTGAAGAAAAATAGGTATGGATGAGATGAATGCGTGTAAAAGGGTTACTACAAAAATGAAGATGGAAAAATTCATAATGCATATAATTAAAAAAAAATCAGCAGCAAAAAAATTAGTTAGGCAGCAAGGAACAGTTTGCTCTAAAGAAGCAGAAAATACAGGCAGTAATTTTGTTGGAAATGGGTGAATAGTGAATGGAAATTATAGTGTTGAAGAATAGAACTGAAACAAATTCTATGAATTTTGAAGACAGCATGTGACAAAAATCAACCATTCAGGGCAACTGGAGACATGTGAAAAATATTTAAGAGCTTTATTATGAAGCTTTTGCAAAAGGGAATTCTGCCCTTGGGCAGAAGACATGGTTCCCAGGAAGGCTGGGGTTTATATACAGGTTCAAATATATAGTCTGCCCCTTTCCAGGTTCACAATCTATCCAGATAATGTATTTCCCTACACAACACCCTATTATTATTGTAGCATAACATCTGTTTCCTCGTCTTGTTTACCCGTTGCCATTTCCAGTAATCTCCATCAATATCATGATATTGGACAGCGTAACCCGCCAAATATATAACCTTTATACAAAACAATAGAGAATTCTTGCATAATATTCCAGCAAATTATCTTAGGTTAACACAGAGGTTAGAAATGGCATTACCATTGCTTTATATTTTTACAGGTATAATTCTACGTATCACATAGAATTATGAAAATAACACCATAACTGCTGTGAGAAGCTTGAAAAATATAACACCACCTGTTTCTTTTTGAACAGAACATTGAAAATGTATCAATATAAGAAAGGGAGTTTCCTGGACATTCTTTGATTTAGAAAAAGCATGATAAAGTAAATAGTTCTGAATTATGGAATGTTCTATATGAATATAGCATTGAAGATTGGTTGTTAAACATAAGAGCAATCTATAAGGGATGAAAAGAATAAATGAGGATCAGGAATCTATAAAATCCTGTATGTTTGCAACACTGAAATTCAACCAGAGGCTACACATAGATGTTTCTTGTGGTACAGGAAAGTAATTTGTGTTCCTCTGGGCACTGATGAAAATAAATATTCAGTTTTCCTAATACAGGTGACTATAATCTTACAATTCTTCTAAATTAATAAGGGAAAAATTGTCTGGGTCAACATGGTTGTTTTCTCTGCTGCAGTGTGTAGAAGGAAAGGGCCACTGTATGCAATTAACAACTTTGCCCATTGAATGCCAAGCTACCTGAAGGGTTTCCTTTCTCTCATTTATCTTTTCAGTTTGTGTACATTGTCTTTTATTAACAATGGAAAAATGAATGGAGAATTTTAAAACATGCAAATTCTGATAGAAAGGTAGTGGACATATGGTTAAAAAGAATGAATATTTCTTGAAAGAAGAAAAATGACTGTATATAATAGTGTGATTCTTTATTATATGTCATATAATAATGATGTGTGACAACTTTATTATATGATAGTGAAAGCTGGTTATGTCAAGAAAATATACAGGTAAATTAAATTCAGCAGAATGGCTTACAAAGAAGACCACAAAATAAGTTAAAAATGAATGGATGCTGAATAAATTTAGTCTGAACTAAAGTTAGCGATCAGACTAAAGAGAATGTGCTGAGAAGGTTTGATCACAGCGACAGAATGATTAAGGATCAAAATCCAAAGCATATATATGAAGGACAAGCAGATGGGTCAAGAGGAATGAGAAGACTGAGAAAAGTCATGGATGACTGGGGTTGATGAGGTCCTTAAGAGAAAGAAAAGTTTAAAAACTTCCCTGTGTATGAAACACTATGTGGATGTATGTCAAAGGAAGAATAAAAGGTAGTGGGAAGTATAGTGAATGTCATTGATACAAACAAATTTTACTAATATTTCCTTTGTCTTATCTCTCTCTTTTAGTTTCATTTGGAGCTTTTTTCTATGTTTAGTATAATGCCACTGGTGTGGAAAGTGTGTGTGTGTGTGTGTGTGTGTGTGTGTGTGTGTGTGTGTGTGTAAAAAATTAGAACATATGTAACCATGTTCTGTGTTCAGAAATGTAACTGTGCAAAATGTAACAGGTAGGCTGCTAATCAAAACAAAATATATACCACAACTAAAACACCTTTGCTAGTTGCTAATAGCTTGGGTACAATTTAAAGCATTATCCCTTCAAATTTTAAATGGCTTAAGGTTTAAGTCACGACCTAAATTTTCCACTATGATGCTGCTTAGTTATGAAGGCCAGGAAAAGATGCACCCAATTTCAGAGATTTATTTATTTATCACATTTAGAACATAGGAGAGAGAACATAAGAGAAAGCCTTCTTCATTGTTCTCAGCCTATTCCTCAAATATCACACAAACTGTTATGTCCTGGGCATGGGTGCAAGGAACGAAGACGAGACATCGAACGGTGACTTCAACTCTTTATTGTAAAATAAGAACAGAGCAAATACTTGGGCAGCCGCAGCTCTTTTATAGAGCTGACTCCTGTCAAAACAACCAATGGTTTGAGTTTACCGCTTTCGCAAGTGTCCAATCAGAGGGGCCCGTTAACAGCCAATCAGACTGGCCAAAAACGACCAATCACGACTCGCTATTTGCGGGCCAATGAGAAGTGCAGGATTACAAGCCTGCTGTAAAATAAAAGCTGTTTAGGGTTGTATCGCTGTGTTGGCTTAGTCCATAACACAAACCCCACTCCAGAACAATCAAAAGATATATTTTTCTTCAAGCTTTTGACAGTAGAACAGAATAGGATGGCATGGCATGGCATGGAATAGAATAGAATAGAATAGTTAGAAGAAACCTTGGAGCTCTTCATCAATTCAATCCAGAAACTCTATATCATTTCAGACAAATGTTTGTCCAATCTCTTCTTTAAAATCTCCAATGTTGGAGCTCCCACAACTTCTGGAGGCAGGTTATTCCACTGATTAATTGTTCTAATTATTAATATAACTAATGTCTGCATTGATTCTAATTCATATCTCAGGCATTTTTTATACTTTATTCTTGTCCACTTTAACAACTCAAATAAGTAGTGAGAAGGATATAAACCAAGAAATAGTAACTGTTCATGGTCTAGCATAGATATGGCTGAAATTCACATTTAATTCTAGCCTTATATTACATGCTTAAAATATCCACTTTCACTCAAAATACTAGTACTGCAAATTAGCTTCTGTAGCCAGACAACACAAATTTTGCTTTGAGAAAGATGAACTCTTCCATATGAACAATTAATGGATACGTAGTGTGTGTCTTTTTTATTTCAATTTTAAAATGTGTGCTAGGGCTGTGCATTACCATGACAAGAACTCCAAATGAAGAAATTTTAAGTATTATTAGCAGAACTTGTGAGTCTCGTATTTCCTCCCCAAATTCAAAGTCATCCATAGTGTTTGGAAGGTTGCATGAAAAGGAAGACAAAATCACTTCCTAAGAGGTAAAATAAAAGTCTTTGAGCAAATTTAAGTGTTTAAGTTAAGTAATGCTTCAATCAAAAATGAACTTAGGCAAGAAAAACCAAAAATACACATATAGATTGGGAAAAACCAGGCTTAATAGCAGTAACTCTGAGAGGAATCTTGGAGTCTTAGTGAACAATCAATTAAATATGAACCAATACAGTGCAGTGGCAGCCATTTCCCCCTATGGTGATATATACTACATTTCCATTTGTATAATAGCAATCATCTTAACATTTCTGTCTCTCTATCTAAAGTAGCACAATATGCAACTTAAAATAAAATAAAAACAAAAATCTGCATTTCCTTTATTTTCCTTTCCTTTCCCATTTCTGGTAGTATACATAGAGTAAAACCAATATTACCATGCTCTCAAAGTGGGATATTTTGAAGAGGACAAAATTATAGAAATGACGTTATTGTGATATTCTTATCAATAGGACACTTTGGTCACCCATAATTGCATCTCCTCTGACATAGCCATCTAATAGGTGGGGTCATAAATGCAAAAGGCAGCTCATTTTCTTGCCTTGAGAAACAACTTTAGAGTGTTGACTGGTAATGTTATGCAGCTTTGAATCATTTCAAGTAGCAACTTCTTTGCCTCTTAAAAATTTACTAGCCATGATCTTTTCACTGCTTATTTTATTAACCTTCTTTTATGTATCTGTGGATGTAAGGAACAGGGCCCTCTGGCCGGTGCAGTTCAGAGTCAATTTCCCCTGTGACATTCATAGAAGGAACTAAAATCCAGGGCCTCAGAATCTTCTGGAATCCCATGCAACACTGTAAGTGATCTTTTTTTTTTTTCTCCGGACATTTGAGGCCTTCCCTCCTTGCTTCCTTGTCTCTCCCCACCCCCCAGTATGCAAAAAGGTTGACAGTAGGGTAACAAATTCTGCTGTGAGAATAGAGAGCTTGACATTGACGATAGTTTATAGCTGCTTAAATAAATCGGTATTCCTTGCTTATTCTCCAAATACATCAGAACAGTTTTCACCAGCTTGATGGGATCTGACAACTTTAACTTGAACGTTCTTGTGAAGCCAAGCCCTGTTGCATGGACAAATTGGACGAGTTAAGAAACAAAACATTTAAATGTTACCATTTTGGCTTCTCCTCAAGTGGTGCTGAGCACAGATGCTTGAAGGGGCCCTCATGTCCCAATAAGAATGAGGGTATTGTGTGAATAACCTTACAAAAGGCAGAATAGTCCTGTTCTGCTGCCAGGCACAGGATCATCCTATCTTTATGTGTTGATTTATTAGGCCAGGGATGAATGAGAACGTAATTAATATTACCAGAGCATTAGAGTCTATTTAATTTAAATGCCACTGAATATTTCACTTTCAGTTGGGAGTGACAATGTGTTCGGGGATGTTGGTGAAAGCCTCAGCCATCTGTTACCCTGACTAAGACAGCAGAGACACTGGAAGACAGAGAGCATTCTGCTTTGTGGCTTTTCGAAGGGTCTAGCATCATCATTTAACTCAAGGATAGCCAAGGAGCATTCCTATGCATGGACCCTCTGTGTTTAGGAAGAGAAAAATAAGTTCAGGAACAATGCTTTAGAAATCAAGTGCCATGAAAACAGAACAAGGCAGTATCAAGAAGCAAGCCAATTTGCAGCTGAAGTATTTTTTATTTTTCACTGTTGTTATATACATGACAATGTGAATCAAGTTCTTCTCAAAAATCTAAAATGCATGTTAATATATCGGCATACTATATGTGCAGATCTAATAATGTGGCTCTTTGTAATTGACAGGTGGAAATGTTGCCAAAGTGCATATTTTCTACGTTCCATCTAAGGGTTTTTGATGTAACATCCAGTGTGTCAATAACCACTGAGACCACCATGGCCAGTTTACACCATAATCTTTCAATTTTGATTTTCAGATCTTGATGCTTCACGACCTTCTCTTCTATTCTACTATCACCTGTACTACACTTTCTTCTTTTCAACCACCATTAAAAATACCATCTGGTGCATTATGAACCAAGACTTTATTAATTTGTATTGGGAAATCCCACAATATTTTAACTAGCTCATTTTTTACTACTTTTTAAACACTTTTAACTTCTCACTTATTTTTCTGTACTGGCACAGGAGAGTTTACAGATGTTCCCTTTTGAACAACCCTTTTGGTGAGTGTGTTGTATCACTGTTTATAATCAATTTATGTGATCTTCTTGCATGAGCTGAATCCATGACCTACTGTTTCTTCTGTCTCTTTGCATAATCTTGCACTTTGAATCATTTTATGGTTTTTCAATCCTGACCAAAATTATACTTGTTATTTAGGCTTGTTCCAAAGCAATCAATATTGATGCTAAGATTCATATATTGGAAAGTGTGATAAAATTGGATGTATAGCCTCAGAACTGTGCAGCAGGATATTCCTATTGGCCTAGTAAACAATAACAAAAATTGCTTCTACTATAATTGGGAACAAAGTTAGGAGTCCCTGCTCAGGTTTATTTAATTCCCACTTACAACTTGGTCAGGATGCTCACTAGAGTAGTTCTGACTTACTAGAATTATAAGCAAAATGAGGGTAAATGGGAAAGACTAGTGCAAGGGGGAAGGGAGTAGACTCCAGCGTTTGTGGGAGGATAATTAGCACAGTAGGTTTTCTTATAATTGGGATCATTTGTTCTCCCAGTTTTTCCTCTACAAACTGATTTCATGCCAGAGAGAAGCTGTGTGACTCACACCTTGCCATGCCAATTAGCTGATAAACATCAAATGAAAACAAAGATGGTTTAATTAAGACTAGTCACCAAACCTCTCCATGCAGCTTGTCAAAAACAGCACTAACATCTTTGCATCCTTAAATATCACATTTCAGTTCTTACTATGTTACAGAGCCCCTGATTATGACATCGAACATGTAAACAAGATAAATACACTATCAACATGGGCAGCATCCTGCCCACAGTGACTTCAATCTACTTCATATTAACTGGACCCTAAACGAATGTACAACTGAACCCATACATGTAACCTTCTACAATGCTGTAACAAATCTGCGACTGGAATAACTAGTAACCAACAATACTAGGCTTAACAACTGCCTTGGTCTCATCTTCTACAATAGTTTGAATTCAATTTACAGAATACAAATTAAAGAACCCTTTTCCAACAGTGACACCAACATGATTGACTTTTGTCTCAACATACATCGACACAAAAATCATCACAATGACAAAATCCCCAATTATAACTTTTAAAAAGGCAGCTATGATCTTATAATCAATGATCTCTCTTCCCTTGATTGGCAATTTCTATTCTCTGGATGCAATACTGTTGAAGACCATTACAACATATTCTTACTAGAAATCAAAAGAGTCATCAAACTATATGTACCAATAACAACTCCCAAAACCAGGAAAAACAGATTACCCATGACAATAAGGAAGCTTCAATCCAAAAAGAGATCACTTTGGTGAAAAAACAAATCTGGTCACATTGCCAACTTCAAAAGCCGATACAAAAATCTATGTCACCAGATAAAAACTGAATGCACTAATTATCACATTAAACAAGAGGAAAACCTTCTATGCACCAACTCCACCCGTGCTTTTTACAATTCTGTAAACAACAAACTAAAAGACTCAAGGTCCATCCCACCCCTGAAAGGACCTAATGGTAAAGACTGCAACGACGACACTATTAAAGCCAACCTCTTTAACACATTCTTTGGCTCAGTGTTTGTAAACAGCAATGCATCATGCCCAGTATTTCCTAGTCGAACCACAGACAACTACAATGATCTAATACATATTGGTTTTACAGTAGACAATGTTGAAAAAGCACTGCACAATCTAAAACCATCCCGATCTATTGGACCAGACAGAATACGTGCCTACTTCTTAAAAAAGCTATCCACTGCCATAGCCTAACCTCTAAACATAATCTTTGAAAAATCTTTCAGGACCACCTCCTTGCCAAAACTATGGTCACAAGCCACGGTCATCCACATCTTCAAAAAGGAAGACCCCAGCTTGGTTAAAAATTACAGACCAATCTCCTTATGCTGCATCACCTGTAAAGTCATGGAATCAATTATTAACCAATCTATTATCCTCCATTTAGAGACAAACAACCTACTCTCTAATAAACAATTTGGTTTCAGAAAAAAACTATCCTGTAATCTGCAAC
The DNA here is from genome assembly GCA_033807585.1 of Hydrophis major. Taxonomy (NCBI): domain Eukaryota; kingdom Metazoa; phylum Chordata; class Lepidosauria; order Squamata; family Elapidae; genus Hydrophis; species Hydrophis major. The sequence goes on along the minus strand of CM066328.1, from coordinate 111,829,871 downwards.
TCTTACACTGCAAAAACATATGGACTACACAACTCGATCAGGGCAAAGCAATAGACGCAATCTACATAAACTTTTGTAAAACCTTTGATTCAGTGGTACACGACAAACTACTACTAAAAGTAAAATCTTATGGTATCTCTGGACACCTACATAACTGGATAGAAGCATTCCTGTTCTTATGTAAGTCCTTCTGTTTCTCATGATTCTGATCAGGCTCTCATGGAAAATCTCCTCCATTTGTTCTTCCTAAGGAATAGATTCTTAAGAAGTAAGACTTTCTGTGTATAATCTCTTGTTTATAAAAATGCCAGTTGGGAGAATCTCTGGTTTATAATAACGCCAGGGTGACTAGGAAGATTTTATGAATGCCTCTTTGCAAGGGAGTGTTAATCCGTTGGCTATTCCAAAGAGATGATGGGGAGAAATATGCTTTTCTGGGGAGGGGGCGTTCTTTCCACCACTCCTGACCTGCCTGCAGTGTCTCACTCTAGGACAAGATAGTGGGCTTTGTTATAGCATGTCACTTCCTGAAATTTCTGGAAATGATACATGAGGAAGGAAGGAAGGAAGGAAGGAAGGAAGGAAGGAAGGAAGGAAGGAAGGAAGGAAGGAAGGAAGGAAGGAAGGAAGGAAGGAGGGAATATGTATAGTATGGAACTTGTTTTTAGGAAGAAGAGTCGGTTCTTATTCATTGAATATAAAGATAATAAGCTAAATTATGAACCATTCACATACTTTAACTTTGTAAGTTACCCAGAGTCACTTTGTAGCAAAATGGGTGGCAAATACATTTAATAATTAAATAAAATTAATATCTTCCTATACCTTAATCAAAGGCATGGGTTCCTCATATTTCTAACATTCTTTTCCACCTTTCCTTGGAACAGATTGGCCTACGGAAACATGGAAGCTTGCAAAAAAAATTGAGCTAGCAGCTCAGATTGGAAAAAATATACTAAGGAGATTAGAGGTCGTTCTTATTAATCTGTATCCACTAGTTCACAGTGTTTTGAAGAATTGATCTTTGTGCCATATACAGTATCCTTTTTCCACTTCTAATTATGATGATCCAAAGCATCAAATCACTCAAAATACAATTTGCTTTGTTTCTTGAATCTACAAAACTATTATTGAGATGATGCCATGTTTGCATGAAGTTTAAAAGATTCGTATAAGTTTATCTTGTTTTCTTTCAAAGCCCATTTCAAGAAGTACAAATATTTATTGCATATATTGGATGTCACCCAAAAGAATTTGTTTACATTGGTTGGAGTTTAGATGATAGCTTAATCACAAGTGCTAGAACCTGTACAAACATTATCTGATTCTTTCTATAAGTAAATATAAGTTTTTCCATGAACTGTTTATGCTAAACTTCATCAAACAATACCATTCTTAGTATAGTTATCTAATGTATATGGCTCAGCCTTCATTTGTAACTTTAGTCTTTACATTAATTTATTTCTTAGTTGCAATGAATTTTCATGCCTTGTTGATGAAAATTTATTTTTGAGAACTGTAATCTGATTTTTTGAAGGCAAGCCAAGCCTTGCAATATGCTTGTGTATGTGTGTATGTAGTCACATAAATTGCTTCCCTCAGCAATTTCATATCAGTCGGAAATTATATAGCAGAGAACTGAACCATGATACATCACAAGCGAATGGTCACAACCCAGACCTGTCTTTCTCATTATCACTGACTGAAACCTATTGCTAAGGGAAGAATGGATCCACTGTAGAACAGTGTCTCCAGTCCCCAAAGCTGCAGATGCTCAAGAATAATGTTCTGGTGGATGGCATCAAATGATACTTGAAACATCCAAAATGACTAGAAGGAAGCACTACTCCCATCTAAATAATAACAAAGCACATCCACAAGAGCAATCAATGCTCCCACTAACCCATGCCCAGATCTGAATTCTGGCTGAAAAAAATCCCAGAGATCTACTTCCTCCAGAGCACACTGTAACTGCCTTCTTGCTGCTCCCTCAACCATCTCCCCAAAGGACAAACTTGGCAACTGGGCAGTCATAGCTTTCTTGAAGGCTTTAGGCAAGATATCAGTCAAGCCTGCCCAATAGACCCTATCCATAAGACTCAAGACTGTGTCACATTGGAGCAACTTTGTCAGCAAAATGTTGTGCAAGCAATTTATTAAAGCTAGGCAAGAAATCTACTTGCTCACTCCTAATCCCAAAACAAAAGCCACAATTCTAAAAAAGGGCTCTGTCCAATATCCCACTGATAGCATAAAGGTAAAGAAGTAAGGAGACTTCACTTTCTTGGTAGTTGGGCTTATATCCATGCTTAATTAGATTCACTTTTTGCTTTTCTCCACCAGCACTGTAGGCATCTAGTTTACTGCTTCATCTCTTGGAGCTCTTCAGTAAACCAGAGAGCCAGAGAGACCATTTAAGAAAAAATCACATAAAGACCTAAGATCACTCAAAATTGCTTACAGTTTTATCAGGTACTCATGGAACTCTCTATAGCAGGGGTGTCAAACTCAAGTTGTCACGGTGGCATCATGTCATGATCGGGACTTTTTCTCCTTTGCTAAACTGGGCAGGGGCACAGCCAGAACGTGATCCATCTGGCCTGCAGGCCTGGAGTTTAACAGCCCTGTTCTACATGTTCGTCAAAAATCTTCCAACTCTTTGTTGGAATCAATCGGGATCCATGACTCACCTGGGAAGATCATTCTAATTGGCAGCTAATACTTGGGAGGAGTTGGAGGAAAAATTCAAATGATTTAGGCTAGAATAGTGAGCAGAAAAAAAAATGGAATGAAAATTAACAGGAAGAAATGTGAAGTTGTGCATTTAAGTAAGAAAAACAAAAGAAACATGTACTGAAGAGGAAAATCTGGCTCAAGAGCAACACGCTTATAAAGGATTTGGGAATACTAATGTGTTATGCCTCACCTGTATGTACAGGTGAGCAATCACAATTCGGAAGTTCCAAAAATATAAGCAACCAAAAACAAACCCCAACCAAGATAACTGCTGAAGTTTTTTCAGTACTCAGCAGCAATTCCAATATCTATTTGGCAAACCTGAAGTGCTTATAAATCACAATCCTTCAGAGAATCTTCACAGGACTTTCACTCTAATAAGACACTTTGCTTCTGGCAAATTTCTCAAGCCAAACTGTTTCCTTTTATCCCCTAAAGGGGCGTGTTAGTCTCATTAATTAATCATTGGCTCAACGCCTCTTTCCCAATTGAGATTGACGTCTCAATCTCCGTCTATTTCTCACATCAAGCCAGGATCCCTCAAAGTTCTCCTCCTTGCCTGAAACCTCTCGCACATTTTCCTGATTATCTGCCACCGGCTGCTGCATAATCAGAGAGGGAGACTTGGGGGAGGCAGAAGACTCTGACAGCTCCAATAAATTAGGTTCGTCTCTGTTGTGTATGTACCATAGTTAATAAGTATGAGCTTGAGGTAAAGTGCAGGGTTCTGGCCCTGCACTTCTGATTGGCTGTTAGGCGGCCAGATCAGATTGGTTAGTTCTGAGGAATCCGATTGGCCCTTAACAGAGGATTCTTATTGGTTAAAAGAGCCAGCGTTCATAGCTCACTATTGGACAATTCTTACAAGGGTTGCCTATATAAGGCAGAGTTCACTGTTGTTGTTTTGAGAAGTCACTATGCTAATAAAGAGCTGAAAGTCACTATTCAGAGGCTGTCTCCATTTACTCCGAGCCATGTCCAAGTACTTAACACTGGCGACGAGGATGGGATGTGGAGACGTCTGAACCGAAGAAGCCAGGAAGCAACACTGAGCCTGTGATAGACGACGCCAACAATGGAACCATGTCCGGCGGCATCGTACCACCCGCTCCGTTCAATCCGAACCAAGAGGATTGAGAATCCTACATGGATTGCTTCCAAATGTTTCTCGAGACGAATAACTTGAAGGACGCCACACCAGCAAAGAAGCGGGCACTGTTCCTGACGCATTGTGGCCCAGCTGTATTTAAGATGGCTAAAGCACTCGCCAAATCTCGAGAAGTGAAAGCCATGAGCTGGGACGACCTCGAACCCATCCTGAGAGACCATTATGCGCCAACCGTGCCTACACTCGTGAGACGCCACGAGTTTTATCAGAGAAACCAACGAAAAGGGGAGAGCGTGTCCGATTTCGTGGTGGACCTTCAAAATTTAGGGGGTCTCTGCGGGTTCGCAGATTTAGAAGAGGCACTAAGAGATCGAGTAATTCTGGGATTAGATGCACTAGGCGTGCAAAGCAAGCTGATGGCGAAAGGCGACATCAGCCTTGCTGACACCATCGCCGAAGCCACGGCTGGGGAGGCGACTAAAAAGTCGGCTGCACAATTATGGCGAAGCCGCACTCTGGCAACACCACCGACCAGCGAAATCTTACCGAACTCAGAAGGGCAGCTCTCGACAACGCACCACAAGGACCTCTCTTCGTCGTCAGACAGCGATGAAGAAGGGGTCCATCGACTGCGGTCCAACCGGGACCCTCGCCCAAAGCCCTTATGCCCTTGTGCTGGCTGTGGAGCAAACCATGCCAGGGCCGAATGCAAATTCCGCGACGCACTCTGCCATGAGTGCGGGAAACGAGGCCACATCGGCCTGGGTCTGCCACAGCTTACCAGGACCCAGCCAGGCCTCAAAAGGGGCCAACTATCGCCAATCGACAGGAAACCATCCTGTAAGGCGAGAGCCAGTAAACCACTCCTACAGAAATCGAGCTTTGCAAAAAGAAGAGGCTCACCATAGTATCACTATAAGTCACGCCTCAGTTTTGGACACTAAGAAAATCCAAGTCACGGTAGCCATCGAGAACCAGCCTTGCCACATGGAGGTCAACTCGGGATCGTCCCTCTCGATGGTGTCTTGGAAGACACTAAAGCAGCTCATCCCCACAATTCAACGCCAAGACCTCCAATTTCAACGCCTCATCCTCAACAACTACCAAGGAAATCGAATCCCCGTTGTCAGGTCCTGCCGAGTCCGAGTCTCCTTCAAGAAGCATACAGCATACTTACCTCTAACGATCATCGATAGAGATAGGCCTAGTCTATTGGACCTCCAGTGGTTCGTGCCACTCGGCATTGAAGTGGCCGGCGTGAACCGAGTCAGTGGTTGTGAGTGGGAGGAAGACCTTATCTCTGAGTTCAGTGACGTCTTCGCGGACAGCTTAGGTGAGTATAAGGGGACCCCAATCTCGTTTAGTCTAGATCAAAAGGTAGCGCCCATTCACTTGAAGCCCCGTCGAGTTCCATTTGCTCTTAAAGCAAAAATCGACGAACAATTCGACAAACTAATTGCTCAAGGGATGTTGAAGCCCATCGATCACTCTCCATGGGAAACCCCTATTGTAACACCCATTAAGCCAGATGGGTCAATTCAAATTAGTGGGGACTACCGGGCCACTTTAAACCACGGCCTACAGCAGAATGCATATCCAGTTCCGGTGGTGCAGCACTTCCTCCATTCCTTGGGGGTGGAAAGGTTTTCGCTAAATTAGATTTAGCTCAAGCTTATCAACAACTACCAGTGGATGAAAAAACGGCCCAAGCCCAAACAATTGTAACGCACAGAGGTACCTTTAAATGTACCCGATTGCAATTTGGAGTTAGTGTAGCCCCAGGGATCTTCCAGAGCCTCATGGAAAGGTTATTACAGGGAATCAAGGGCGTGGTTCCTTATTTTGATGACGTACTAATTGCAGCCCCTACCAAAAAAATCTTGCAGGATCATTTGAAATGCGTTCTTAAAAAATTCCAAGAGGCTGGTCTTCAGGTGAAAAAAAATAAATGTCACTTATATACTGACAATGTTGAGTTTCTAGGATACCGAATTGATAGCCAGGGCATTCATCCTACCGAGAGTAAATTAAAAGCGATCAAAAACGCTCCCAGGCCACGCAACAAGGCCGATCTCCAGGCATTCTTAGGCCTCATTAATTTCTATAATGTGTTTTTACCGCACAAAGCAACTGTCGCTGAACCGTTACACCGATTATTAGATAAGTAAGCATTGTGGGTGTGGGGTTACCGGGAAGAGCAAGCATTCCGGAATGTTAAAAAACTGCTCACATCTGACTCTGTACTTATGCAGTATAACGAGACTTTGCCGTTAGTTATAACCTGCGATGCATCGCCTTTCGGGGTGGGCGCCATTTTGAGCCATGTACTGCCTAATGGGAACGAAGCCTCTGTTGCATACTTTTCGAAGACTCTTTCACAAGCAGAGCGGAACTATGGACAAATTGATAAAGAAGCTCTCGCAATTGTTTCAGCTGTAAAGAAATTTCATGAATATGTGTATGGAAGGACATTTACCATTATAACTGACCACAAACCATTGTTAGGGATAATAGCCGGGGACAAGCCAACCCCCTATATATTATCCCCTAGAATGACCCAATGGTCAGAATTCCTAGCTGCTTATAATTATCGCCTGCAATATTGCCCGGGGAAAGCCATTCCCCACGCCGATGCATTAAGCCGAACACCGCTTCCAGAGACTCTCGACGATCTGGCACCAACGGCAACTACGTTGCAGATCGAAACACTCAACTCGCCGCTTATGACTGCCCAAGACATTGTGAGAGAAACCAAACAAGACCACACCCTAACTCGAGTCCTAGGCTGGGTAGAATGCGGATGGCCATTGGACCAAGTACGAGATGACTTCGCACCATTTAAAGCAAGACAGACTGAACTTTTTTCCCAAAAAGGCTGTATCAGCTGGGGCGATAGAGTCATTGTCCCAGAAAGACTCCGGAAGATTCTGCTACGAGTTCTGCACAAGGGCCACCCCGGCATCGTGCGGATGAAACCGCTTACATGAAGCTACGCATGGTGGCCGGGCATGGACCGGCAAATCGAGCAGTGGGTTAAAGCGTGTGCCAATTGCCAACAAGTCAGCAACGCCCCACCAAAAGCCATGCCTACTGAATGGGAGACGCCACGTGGACCCTGGTCCAGAATCCACCTGGATTTCGCGGGGCCAACCAAGGGCTATACCTTCCTGCTGACAGTCGATGCATACTCCAATTGGTTAGAAATTCATCGTATGACGGCTACAACTTCCGAGGCAGTGATCAAGATCCTAAACAGACTCTTTGCAACCCACGGATTACCTGACGTCCTGGTGTCCGATAATGGGCCACAGTTTACAGCACTAATGTTCGAGCAGTACCTCGCTGACCGCAGCATCCGCCATGCACTCACCTCGCCTGCGCACCCTGCGACCAATGGCTGAGCGGAACGCATGGTCCAATTTGTTAAAAAGACCTTGCAAAAAGTGGACTATGACAATATCGATGACAAGGTCAACCAAATTCTCTTTTTGCAACACATAACTCCACATAGTGTCACCGGCAGAACTCCTGCCAAACTACTGATGGGACGAAGACTCCGCTCCCACCTCGACCGGTTGCACCCTGTTTACGAACCGGAAAAACCAATAGGATCCAGTAGCCGCTGTCGCACCTTCCAGGTAGGAGACCTCGTTTACGTACGAAACTTATCGGGCGATCAGTTATGGATAGAGGCAACGGTAGTACGAGTGACCGGCCCCAAATCCTACGTAGTGAAATGCTGTGACAATAGACTGTGGAAACGGCATATCGACCAATTACGGTCACGACTCCCAATGGCCAGTCAACTACTCCCCCATGACCAAACCGAGGGGGGGAGGTACAGAAGAGGATGATGTTCCAGGGAACCTGTTCGAAGGGAGCGACGAACTAAGTGATACTCAGGAAATGGAGCAGGAAGGAGAATCGTTTGCACCGCAAGAAATTGCACCTGAGCAAATAGCAGATCCACTGCCAAACAACAATCTACCTCAACAGGATTGCAACCAACCAGTTCAACGAAAATCCGAAAGACTTAAAAGACAACCGTCCTATTTAAAGGACTATATAACTACACCGTAATTAAGAAGCCAGGGGGAAGGGGTGTTGTGTCTGTACCATAGTTAATAAGTATGAGCTTGAGGTAAAGTGCAGGGTTCTGGCCCTGCACTTCTGATTGGCTGTTAGGCGGCCAGATCGGATTGGTTAGTTCTGAGGAATCCGATTGGCCCTTAACAGAGGATTATTATTGGTTAAAAGAGCTAGCGTTCATAGCTCACTGTTGGACAATTCTTACAAGGGTTGCCTATATAAGGCAGAGTTCACTGTTGTTGTTTTGAGAAGTCACTATGCTAATAAAGAGCTGAAAGTCACTATTCAGAGGCTGTCTCCATTTACTCCGACCCATGTCCAAGTACTTAACAGTCTCTCATAGCTAAGTCCACTTCCTCATCCTGGCTACCCTCAAAATCACTCAGCAATGCAGGCTCAAATCTCACTGCCAGATCCTTTTCACTCGAGCTCACATCCACCAACGGAACAGATTCAAATCCCGGAATCACAACACTAATGTATCATAGTCTCAGAATGTCCCAACAGTGTAGTGCAGCTGAAAACAAGGAGAACATCTTCAGAAGCATCAAGAGTTCAGATTGGGGGAAGTAACTATTTGACTTTACTCTGCCTTGGTCAGGCCTCACTTACAGTATTGTCTCCAATTCTGTACAACCCAGTTTTAAAAAGACATTGATAAAATAGAACAAGTCCAGACACTGACTATCAAGATAATGAAAGATCTGGAAACCAAGTCTTATGAGGAACAGTTTAAAAACCTAAATATTGCAGAAGAGAAGATCCAGAGGGGACATGATAGTGGCCTTCAACTATATGAAGGGATGTCACATTATAGACTTGTGTGTAGGGTAAAATAAGAAATAATGGAGTAAAATTTCAAGGATGTAGATACAGATGAGAATTTAAGGGTAACTTGTAAGAGCTGTCAATCAGTGGAGCAAATTACTGCATATAATGGTTTCTTCCCTTTCAGTGCATGTTTTCAAATAAAGGTTATCAAGGATGGTCACCTCTAGGCAAGATGGGCAGCAAACAAATCTAACAAATGAACAAATGGTGTAATGAATCCTGCAGTATGCAGGGGATTGGCCTTGACCTTTTAGGTCTGTTCCAATGCAATGAAATGATCCCATTCTTTGTTTGTTCCACTGACAGTCAATCTTGTCTGCACCAGAAAATAATATGACCACAGCATCACTTGACCTCCACATTACAGCTTGAAGTCAAATTCAGATCCAAAGTTTGACCTGTCCATATTTGTTAGATCTGAAATTACCTGGAATAAATCCATGATCTTCATGAAGGTCCTAAAATCTTTAGGGCACTGAGATTGAAGCCATCCAATGCCAGGATTCCAAAATCAGCACTAAGATCAAATTCAGGAGCCAGATATGATTCCCTTTGGAAGGGAGTTCAGCCTGAACTTGAATAATCTTTATAGCTTGTCTCTGTAGTTCAAGTTAGCCAACAAACACTCATACAATGAAATTTGAGACAAAATCAGAAGTGGTATTCAGCAGATTCTAACCAGTTCTGGAGAACCGGTAGCAGAAATTTTGAGTAGAGAACCGGCAAATACTACTTCTGACTGGAGATTTTACAGTATCCTTCCCCTGCAATGCCCACCAAGCCATGTCCACAGAACCGATAGTAAAAAAATATTGAATCCCACCACTAGACAAAATATTTTTATGGATCAATAACACCTCATCACCATCTTGTTGAGATTCTAAAATTCAGAAGGGCAGTTTCTGAAATGTAATATTTCTTCTCTTACCCAACCAGATTTTGGTAATACTTATCAGGTCTATTCCTTCCGCTATTATCAATCATGGATGAACAGGTTTTCTTCATCTGACTTGTTCAGATAGATCTAGTATTTGGCATTAACAGCTAAAGGACATTAGGTCACCAGCAATCTTGCCACAGGATCTAAATTTGGAGTCACAGGGAGAAGTAGGAAACAGCATTAAAACTGTTGGTTTATCCTTCTCTAGGAAAAGGAGCAGTAGTAGAGAAGGAGGAGGAGGAGGAAGATGAAGGGGAAGGATCTAATTTCTAATCCAACAGATTCAAATATCCTTCCCTCTTTTTGTGTAATAAATAACAGATAACAGATTTTATGCCTGATGTACATTCAAAACAATTGGAAATTATTTTAGCATCTGGCTTCCATTTATACATGTTTTCAGGTAGCTGTTCTAATGACAGCATCATTTATAACACCTCTATTTATTTACTTTGTGAACAGCAATGGATATTAGCTTTATGCTGAACGCTTATCTTAATCTCTGTTTATTTCTTTGCATTTTGAAATCTAAGATGAGTTTTTTGTCACTAATTAGTCAGATAACAAGCTGAATCGAGCAATTTGAATCTTGTGGCACAATAGGACATTTTTTAAAAAATGAAAATAGAAATGCAAACTACGTCCAGGGTGTACAACCACTCTAGGGTATGGTGACCAACTTTTTTACAATGAGAAGGAAGACACAAATAAATTGAAGAAAAAAACCCAAAGCCACTTTTGTGCAGCGCACTTTTGCATGTGGCGCATGTTTGCACACGGCACACTCTTGTGCATGGTACACTCTCTCAAAACAATTCTCCTGTGTGGAGCACATGTGTTTCATAATCGTGTCTCGCCGCACTGTACCGAGCCTTGACAAATCGCCATGTCAAATACAAATACATCAATCACATCACACACAATGGATTGGATCGGCATCGATCAAATACGGAGATTTACAGATTAGTCTTCAAATATCAAAAAGGAGGACATGTAGGAGGACACTTTTTGAGAGAGGACAGAACTTACAAAAGAAGGACTGTCCTCCCTAAAGGAGGACAGTTGGTCACCTTATCTAGGGGTCAGTGCATGAGTGTGAAAGGAAGTGTACAATTTCATGAAGCTGCCTAGTGCATTAGTTTGCAGCTCTTACCATCAGGAAGATTTTCCTAATATCCAAATGGAATTTTCCCTGTGGTTTCAACCAAGTGATTCTGGTTCTATCTACCAGAGGACAACAGAGAATAAGTTCACCATCTCTGCTGCATGTTAACTTTTTAAATACTTCCCCATTCAGTAGTGTTCTGTCCTGCAAGCTAACCATACACTTTTCCTTTACTTAATCCTCACAGGATTTGAATCCTAGTCTCTTGTCAGGCCCCAAACCAAAAATATCTTATGGTGGTTCTTCCAAGAGAGCTGCTCTTATTCCTGTGGAATATAACCTTTCTTTCCTGGGAATCCAACCTGTTATATTCCATCACATCTTCTCCTCATCTTTCACCATCTTGATAGTCATCCTCTGAACTCACTTTAATTTGCTAATGTCCTTTTTAATGTTTGGTGCCCAGAACTGAATATAATGCTCCAGGCACAGCATGATCAAGGTGTAGGTGTGGCAACTACTTTTTGCCATCTGACTCTACAAATAATATCAAAATAGCATTAATTATATCACATTGTTGGCTCAAGTTCAATTTATTATCTACTAAAATACCCAGATCATGTGTACTACTGCCAAGTTAAGCTTTCCCATACCATAGTGTTTCTTTCATATTTTCTCCTGAGACACAAGACTTTATATTTTTCCATATTAAATTTCGTTGTGTTTGTTTTGGCTTCCTGTTCAAACCTCTCTATTTTTTTTTTAATGTTCTCCTTTTGCTGTGAAGGATTAAGTCACCCTTCCAACTTTGTGTCACCTGCTAAGTTGATAAGCAACAACTTCACCAAAATCTCTCATCCAAGGCAATGATCAAAATGCTAAACAGCATAGAGCCCAGAGAAGCACCGCTATGCACTCCACTGAGTGTTGCTCTCCAAGTTGAGCTAGTGCCATGTATTTGTGCTCCCTGGTGTGAACACAGAGCCATTTGTGAATTCATATAACCGTTTATCATCTAGCCTTTATTTTACAGTTTTTATGAATGAGAATATTTTGGGAGGCTTTTGTTATGAACTAATAAAAACGTTTAAATAAAGTTTATCAAAGCTTAAAGAAAAAGCAGGGTTCCAATCCTTCGCTTCTGATTGGCCGATAATAGCAATATCGGATTGGTCCGTTCTGGGGAATCTGATTGGCTGTTGATGAGCCACTCTCTTTGGTTCAAGGGTTTAATGCTTCCATGTTCTCATTGGTTAATAGGTCAGCAGTCCGCTCTATAAAAGGGCTGCTGCTGCCCCAGGTTTTTGCTCTGTTCACGATGGTTAATAAAGAGTTGAAGTTCACTGTTCACTGCCTCGTCTCCATTCCTTGCACCCATGCGCAGAACATAACACTGGCGACGAAGGTGGGATGCGGAGACATCAGAGCTGACTGAACACTACAGAGCACCAAACAGAGCACGTGGCTGAAGGCACATCGACAACGGAACCATGTACGGAGGCGCCATACCATCCGCTCCATTTGACCTGGCACAAGAAGACTGAGACGTGTACATAGACCAGTTCCAGATGTTTCTGGAAACCAATAACTTGAAGGATGCTACTACGGGGAAAAAGCAAGCAGTGTTCCTGACCCATTGCGGGCCTGCCGTCTTTAAGATGGCCAAGGCACTAGCGAAACCGGCTGAGGTGAAAACCATGGACTGGGACGTCCTCAAGCCCCTTCTACGGGCCCACTATGCACCCACCGTTCCAACGCTTGTCCGAAGACATGAATTTTACCAGAGGGACCAGCAGAAAGGAGAGAGTGTTGCAGATTTCATTGCGGATCTCCAGAACCTGGGAGGCCTCTGTGGGTTTACAGACCTCGAAGAAGCTCTGAGAAACCGAATAATTCTGGGATTAGATGACCAGAGGGTGCAGAGCAAGATCATGGCAAAAGGGGACATCAACCTTGCTGATGTCATCAAGGATGCTACTGCAGCAGAGGCAACCAGGAAGTCAGCCGCCTCAATGCATCACACCAACGCGCCACTCCGTCAACTCGCCAGCAATAGCTCACCTCGCCTAGAGAGGTACACAACAGCAACCCACCATGAGGACCCCGAATCGCCATCAGAAAGTGATGAGGAGGACGTCAACCAGCTCCGGTCTGAACGTGACCAACGCCATCAGCGAAATCAAAGACTACCGCACCAATGCGCGGGTTGTGGGGCAAACCACCTTGATCAGACTGCAAATTCCTCGACGCGCTCTGCCATTTCTGTGGGAAAAGAGGCCACATCGGAAAGGTCTGTAGAAGCAAGCAAGGATCCAGCCCATTTCAGAGGGGAAACAACGACCGCCAGACCACAGAGAATCGCCCTGTGAGTCGGGAACATTTGAACTGCCAATGGAACAACCATTCCTACAGAAATAAAACACCGGCCATTTTATCAAGAAGAGAAGAGGCACATCAAACCATCACAATCGGTCACGCCTCATCGCTAGACGCAAAGAAGATCCGAGTGAAGGTCGCCATAGAAAACCAGCCTTTAGTGATGGAAGTGGATTCAGGATTGTCCCTCTCAATGGTTTCCTGGAAGACTATTAAACAACTAATCCCTGCCATCCGGTGTCAATACCTCAGAGCCCAAAGAATCATACTCAAGGATTATCAGGGGAACCGAATTCCGATCGTTGGATCCAGCCAAGTCCAAGTATCATTCAAAAATCGTACTGCGTCATTACCACTGACCGTCATCGACCATGACCGGCCTAGCTTGTTAGGCCTTCAATGGTTTGCCCCACTCGGGATCGAGGTAGCTGGCATTCACCAAACCAGAAGTGACGACTGGGAGGAGGCCATCGTCCAGGAATTCCAAGATGTTTTCGCAGAGAAACTAGGAGAGTACAAGGGGACCCTGATATCATTTAACCTTAACCCTGAAGTAGCCCCCATCCACCTTAAGCCTAGTTGGGTACCTTTTGCCCTTCAACCAAAAATTGATGAGCAGCTCGATAAGTTAATAGCCCAGGGTGTTTTAGAACCAACTGACCACGCTCGTTGGGAAACCCCAATTGTAACACCCATCAAACCGGATGGTACGTTAAGGATTTGTGGGGACTACCGGGCTACCCTTAATCACGCTCTTCAACAGAACGCTTACCCGGTATCGGTGGTACAACACCTTCTCCATTTCCTGGGGAGCGGAAAAGTCTTTGCTCAATTGGATTTAGCACAGGCCTACCAACAACTGCCTGTAGATAAAACAACCGCAGAGGCACAGACAATCGTTACGCACTGAGGCGCCTTTAAGTGCAGCCAACTCCAATTCGGAGTGAGCGTAGCCCCAGGGATTTTTCAAAGTCTGATGGAGGGACTCTTGCAAGGGATCAAGGGGGTCGTGCCATATTTTGATGACGTTTTAATTGCTGCCCTGAATAGAGAAATACTAGAATAGCGGCTTAAACTGGTTCTCCAGAAATTTAAAGACTCTGGCCTTAAGGTTAAAAAAAATAAATGTCAACTGTGTACAGACAAAGTAGAGTTCCTGGGATACCTAATCGATAAACAGGGCATCCACCCCACTAACAGCAAACAGAGCAATCAAAAACACCCCAAGACCCAGAAATAGAACTGATCTCCAAGCTTTCCTGGGGTTCATTAACTTTTATAACATCTTCTTGCCCCAGAAAGTGACCACAGCTGAGCCCCTCCATGGACTTCTCGACAAAAAAGCAATCTGGGTCTGGGGACACCGCGAGGAGCATGCATTCCAACAAGTGAAAAACTTACTAACCTCAGATGCTGTTTTAATGCAGTATAACGAGACTCTCCCTTTAACAATTACATGTGATGCGTCACCATTTGGAGTAGGAGCCATTTTGAGTCATGTGTTACCAAATGGTAGTGAGGCCCCTATTACCTATTTTTCAAGGACCTTGTCAAAGGCTGAACGTAATTATAGCCAGATCAACAAAGAGGCTCCTGCTGTTGTATTTGCTGTGAAACGGTTTCATGAATATGTGTATGGACGAGTTTTTACTATTGTTACTGACCACAAACTGTTGTTAGGGATTATAGCGGGAGACAAGCCAACCCCCCTATATATTGTCACCGAGAATGACTCACTGGTCGGAGTTTTTAGCTGCGTACAACTATAAATTACAACACCGCCCGGGGAAAGCCATTTCCCACGCTGATGCATTGAGCCGCGCCCCACTTCCAGAAACCGTCGACGACCCAGCTCCAACCCTTACGACACTCCAGATTGAAACGCTATAGTCACCACCACTAACAGCCAGAGACATTGCAATTGAAACAAACCAAGATCCTGTCTTATTGCAAGTTCTTAGCTGGGTCGAAAGAGGATGGCCAATAGAACAAACCTCTGATGATTTCACCCCTTTCAGAAACTGGCAAACAGAACTGTTTTCTCAAAAAGGCTATGTCCTATGGGGAGACAGAGTCATCGTCCCAGAGCAGTTACAACGAGCAGTATTGAAAACATTGCATGACGGTCACCCCAGCATCGTGCGTATGAAAGCGCTCGCACGAAGCTACGCGCGGTGGCCAGGCATCGACAGACAAATCGAAGCCTAGGTAAAGACTTGCTTAAAGTGCCAAGAAGTCAGCAGTGCCCCACCTAGAGCAACTCCAACAGAATGGGAACCCCCCCCCCGGGGGCCATGGTCCCGCATCCACGTTGATTTTGCGGGACCTACTAAAGGACATACATTCCTCCTAACAGTGGATGCCTATTCCAACTGGCTCGAGATCCACGAAATGAAGAATACTACAACGGAGTCCGTCATCCGAAAATTGAACAGGCTATTCACAACGCACAGACTGCCAGACGTCCTGGTCTCCAACAACGGACCCCAGTTCACCGCCCTGGCGTTTGAACAATACTTAGCAGAATGGGGCATCTGCCATGCGCTAACTTCACCTGCGCACCCTGCGGCTAATGGCAGGGCCGAGTGCATGGTACAATTTGTTAAAAAAAACTCTCCATAAAATGGACTATGGGACATTGATGAAAAAATAAACAGAATGCTCCTACTCCAACACATCACTCCGCACAGCGTCACCAACAAGACGCCAGCTGAACTATTGATGGGACGCAAGCTCCATTCCCACCTTGACCGGCTTCACCCTTCCTACGAGCCAGAGAAACCTTGCGAATCCAGTGGGAAATGCCATGAGTTCAAGGTAGGTGACTTAGTTTTCGCTAAAAACTTCTCCAGCAAACCATTATGGATCGAAGCTACCGTAATTCAAACCACCGGGCCCAGATCGTACCGTGTGCAAACCTGCGATGGAAAAATATGGAAACACCATATAGATATCTTCGCTCTAGGCTACAACCCAGTTCCCGCAACTCCTGGGACTCCCAAACTGAGGGGGGAGGGGATGTTGAAGAAACCGAATTCAAGATGGGGGAGAGCAGAAGCGAAGGAAGTCAATGAGCAGGCGCGATTAATGAAGAAGAATCAGGGAGGGGTGTGGCCTCTCCACAGAGGAATACCTCAACAGAGGCTAGCCCACTAAGATCAGAGGACAACAACAACGACAGAATTAGCGGCACCAAGTCGTCCAGTGAGAATGAGGAACTGCTGGTACCAGATATGTCCAAAAATGTCCCACCGAAGCTGGACTGCAGACAGGAACCGGTGGGACAGTGCAAATCTAATAGACAGTTAAAACAACCCACATATCTTAGAGATTACATCACCGCACCCCTCAAATGGAACCCGGGGGGAAGGGGTGTTATGAACTAATAAAAACACTTAAATAAAGTTTATCAAAGCTTAAAGAAAAAGCAGGGTTCCAATCCTGCACTTCTGATTGGCCGATAATAGCGATATCGGATTGGTCCGTTCTGGGGAATCTGATTGGCTGTTGACGAGCCACTCTCATTGGTTCAAGGGTTTAATGCTTCCATGTTCTCATTGGTTAATAGGTCAGCAGCCCACTCTATAAAAGGGCTGCTGCTGCCCCAGGTTTTTTGCTCTGTTCACGATGGTTTATAAAGAGTTGAAGTTCACTGTTCACTGCCTCGTCTCCGTTCCTTGAACCCATGCGCAGAACATAACAGTTTTGCTGACGTCAAGGTGCAGTACATCTGTGGCATTCATTCAGTCTACTAAACTAGCAAGGTAACCCTAAAAAAAAAAAAAGACAAGGTTAGTCTGGCCGAGCTTATGTGTGACATACTCATGCTGCTCTTGTTAATTAATTAATTAATCTTGCATTCCTACCCAAGGCCCCCCAAATATGATAATTAATAAACTGCTGTAGGTTCCTATCCAGGATATACATCAAGTTGATAGTTCTGTAATTTCCCAGGACCTCCTTCTTCCCCCCTTTTTCTTAAAAAAAAAAAATAAGGACAGCATTTGTTCTCTTCCAGCTTTCTGGGACCTTGCCAGACAGGCCTTCAAGAGCAGCTCTGTGATCATCTGTGCAAGTTCCTTCAGTGCACTGGGAGATAATTTATCTGATCAGGGAGACTTGAATTAAGTAAGGAGTTTTTTTAACCTTCTCTGGTCTATCTTGTGCTGTAGCTCCCTCCTTACATTAGTGGCACAGCAAGAACTGACTAAAGTTTCATTTTCCTTCTGAGGAATCTTTCTGAGTTTTAATATCTTTTATTCATATAAAAATTATGTCTCTTTTCCTAGATCAGCACTTGATGGCGATGGCCAGAGAGGACATTCTAAACATATAACATGTGTAGGATTTCTCTTGATTTGTTATTTTAATGATGCTGTACTTAGTAAGTTTACTCACAGGAAGTTTCATTGGGTTATATCAGGCCTACATTCAAGTAACTAAATACAGCACTGAAAACCTGTCATAAACTGGAGCCCTTTTACTATCTTTTTTTTTTTCAGTATGGAATTAGAGATCTGTCAGAGAGTGAGCAGAACTTTTTTGCTAGGATGAATCATTGACATAGAAGAAGAAGAATGGTGGGAAGCACCAGAAAGTTTCAAAAATAGCATCCACAAATCTTGCATTTATTCGTAAACAATTCAATGAAAGGTGATAAATAAATGATGATGACAGATGATATTTAAATAGACAGACAGACAAATGGATCATATTAATGAGAGATATCATAGTAATGGATCATTTATCACTGGATACAAAGCCCCATTAAACTTCCAAGCTACTGTACTACAGATATTTTGGAACTACAGCTCATGTCACTGTGATGGTGAAGAATTCTGGGCATCATAATGTCAATATATTTGATTGAAAACAATTTGAAAAAGATTTCATCAATGACTAGGTGAGTGAACATTTGTCTTTCCTTATCTGACCTGACTTTTGTCATTATTAATGCTTTTTAATGACTCAAAATACATATAAAATTAAACTATTTAGACTCTTTACATTAGCCCAACACGTGTGTGTGTGTGTGTGTGTGTGTGCATATTTGTAAGTAATGTTTACTAAATATATTACAATACACAATATGTCTGGACTTGGACTTAACTCACCCCACCCTTTCAGTTTGCATAACACTGTATGCTCTTTTATCCCTCTGCTCAATACAGTTTTCCCTAATTGACTCAAAGCAAACACATGATCATTCCAAAAAATGGGGGCGGGGGAAGTCATTCCAGGTATTTTCTAATGTTATATTTATTGACTGGATTCTATTTAGCTGACTCCTTTTTGAGTAAAAACCTGTGCTTGAAAGTTCAGGCAATTTTTGGTGAATACTGTAATACTAACAAGAGTGTTTCCATCTCACTTTAGTTGAAAATTAGTTCCCTTGGAATTCTCCTTTGGAATTTGGGCCCAAAGGAAAAGATGGGGAAGGCAATACTAAATAGATGCCTGATTCCTTTGTATAAAACAATCCCATTTGCAGCACGCTCTGAAATGTTTTCAGATCTGATGCTTCTTCAAAAAGCCATCCTAGCATATCACATGTTTTTAAAACTACTTTCAGGATGTTGGATTTCGAATGTCTAATTAGTGACCTAGCAATAAACTATTGAAATAGTAGGAATGTTAACGGTTGACTCCAGTTGAGGAGGATCAAAACCTCAATAATTTTATTGTCACTAATGATGAGCCATTTTTCACAAATGAGTGGGCCCCATCCTGAACTCTGGCCTCCTGAGTATAAACAGTTCCTCTTTATTGTTGGATTGTGCCCCAAGTAAGATATTTTGTGCATGGTTAACTTAGCCAGAGCTTTAAATGCTTTCCAAGTGGTTTTAATAACAGGATGTTGTTTAAAAAGATTGGGAAGGATTGTAGGTAGTCACAGAGATAATTGCTGAGGAGGGAGAACCCACTTGGCTACATCACTGGGCCAGGAGGGAAGATCCAGAAAATCCCCTTCTTGAAGCATAAATGCATAATGATGGTTTTGAGCCTGACGAAGCTGGCAGCTTGCTAGATTCTTAGATCAAAACATCTTGTAAAGGATCAAAACATAGACAGGCTTCACATTTCTATAAAAGGCCATTTCCTTTCATTTGCGTGCAGAGCTGAAGTTTACAAAAAAAATTTAAAAAACATATCCATTTAGGGTAGATAGACAGATCGATGTTGCAGTTTCATGGCAGGTGCATTGTAAGGGAATATTTCTTCTCTCCAAAGGGAAAAAGGGTATTGTAGCAGCCCAGGGTTTCTTTTAGGAAAGGGTGTTGCAAGAAAGAATTTTAATGATAATAAAGAGCTAAAGATGCTCATATTGCTACTCGACATATTAATTCTCAGCCTGCAAATTGCAGTGTGTCCTTCAACTTGATCAAAGCAATCTAATCAACTTTCATAGCAGACAATTTTAATCCTAATCTTTACCCAGAGATAGGCTTCAAACAGGAAAATCGTCTAAGATGCATATATTTTCATTAGTTGCAACCCAGTTAAGAACAGACAGGTGCATTTCATGGCCATAATTTTGAGGACCAGTCAAAAGTCTCTTTTTTCAACACTCTCATAACTTTGAACATTTGCTGAATGAATGGTGGGTAAATACTCTGTATGACTATTGTGTTCAGTACCATCACTGTACAAGTTCTTTATTGATAACATTCAAACTATGAAAAGACATAATATCCCCAAGGCAAATGATTTATTCATTCATTCATTCATTTAATTTATATGTTGCCCATCTCCCTGAAAGGAGGACTCCATTATCCACTATGCTTTTTCATCCAGGATCGAGTTCAAAGAAAGATGGCTCTTGTAGCAAAAGAAAGCCATTTGGAATTTCTGAAATGAAGAAAATATAACAATAAAGTAAATATTAATAAACTTTGTTTCAATAAGATTCCAATGTTACAGGCCTCACCTGCAGATTTTCAAGAATATTGGTCTAGGTTGGTGTTCTGGGTCAGAAACATCTCCTTGAAATATTTCTTGCTTTACCCTACTGATTCATCCTACATGTACTCCTGCCAGAAACATTTCTTGGTAGTAGTCATGCAAGCATACAAGTGGCCTGGGCACAGGTATTTACCAAAGTGCAGGAGATTATTCTTTTAACTATTATATTCCCCACAGGGAACACTGACACAGATAAGGGTTTGTCAGTCATTTGTATGTGCAGCTTTCACCCTTGAATGAGAACATGCTAGCTGAACAGGGAGAAATCTTTAAAATATAGTGTTAACTCCATTTCACAGATACTAGAATTGAAATACATCTCATTGTGCATTCTCTCTCACTCTCCCTTTTTCTCTCTCTGTCTCTTTCTCTCTTTTTTCCTCTCTCTCTTTCTGTCTCTCTCTGTCTTTGTCTGTCTTTCTCTCTGTGTGTCTCCTCCCTCTCATTTTCTCTCTTTCTGTCTCTCTGTCTTTCTCTCTTTCTGTCTCTTTCCATCTCTCTCTCTCTCTTACTCTTAGACTTCATGGTCCCTCAGGGTTCTGTTCACAACCCACTTCCCTTTATCTCTGGCATGCTCACACTTGGTAGTGCTATTCAGAGATCTGAATTTGATTATCAGATTTATATGATGACACCCAGACTTGCTTGTCTATTCCTGCAAATTCTAGTGAAATGTTGTCATACCTAATTACTTTCTACCTGGAGTTCAAGACCAGGCAGTAGATCATCCATATAATGAAAAGACAGACATGGAGAGAAAAGAGAGCAGTAGGTTTAAGAAGCAGCTCGTATCTTCCTGCTAAATGCTAATTGGAAAAAATTATATCTTGACCCAAAGTCTTTGTAGTGCTCATTTTTTGACTATGATTACCATTTCACTTATCATGATCTGTATACTGAACAAGTAGTGTTTTGCCCTAATCCAAATTTAACTGTAGTGTCTAACTGATAGCTGGAAATCTTTTCAGCTGTTGCAAAATTCAACTCTTAATGTCATAACAAGAATTAAACTGTCTCATCACATTGCACCCTTCTCATCTGGCTTTTCACTGGTTATTAGGGTGAAATGCCTTGACTGAAATTCATGTGCATTGTTTACAAATCAATGCTTAATCTTCCTTCAGGTCCATAAATTGTTTTTACTTTGCACAATATCTGGATTGAAAAACAACCCACCATTTTGCTCTCTCATCTCATCTCCATTGGCATTTGATCTGGGGAAAATATTGATAACAACCATAAGGAGCTTCAGAATTAAAAGCATTGAGAATGTTTTCCCCACCTCCACCCCCAATGATTCAAAATTAATGGTCCCAAATCCTGCAAAAAGGATACAAGTGCAAACTCTGCCTTGTGAGCTCACTGTCCACAGATATGAGTAGACATGTCCCCCCTTCCTCATCAGTATGCATATGATCTCATGGGAAAAGAAATGCCATGTATTTTTCTTGTAATAATTATTGTGTTGAATTACTTGTCAATAATCTGCAACTGGTTGATAGCCAGTATTTTCAGGATCAGCCCGACATCTTTTACAGCTTGGGCCCTGTGCTATGTCCAAAAACTGACTGGAATGGCATTTGAACCTTCACTCCATATGGGCAAGAGGTACTGAGAAAGCATACTTCATCACTATGAAGATTCTCAGTCATCCAAGTCATAGTTGTCACAAAGGCGCTTTTTCAAAAGATGACTGGACTTTCTTAATTTTTCCTCAAAGACACTTTGCTTCTCATCCAAGAAGCTTCTTCGATTCTCATTCAAGGAATCTTTAAGGAAAGATCTTCAAGGAAAAACGAAGAAAGTCCAGTTGCTTTTTGAAAAACACCTTTGGGATATACTTCATTGAGTTGTGTGGCATCCCCAAATGCAATTAGAGCAGCATGATTACCACAACTAGTAATAGCAGAAAAACACTTGGATTCAGCTCCTGCACATGCAGCTTCTTAGAGTTTGAACATCCTTAATGTTAGATATCCAGGTTTCTTCAAAACCACCAGATTCTAAAGAGCAAACTATGGGCAGATATATATTTGCACATGAAGTTTGCTCTAGAGCAATGTTGCTGGCTAGGAAATTGTGGGAGTTGAAGTCCACACATCTTAAATTAGCCAAAGTTCAGAAACACCATTCTAGAGTGTGACAAAAGCCCAATATAAAGTCTTTAAAGTATCATATGAACTCCTAGAACCATTTTCTATGCTCACTGCAAAGTCAGAAAAGAACTGACTTTTTAAAAATATAATTTCCTTGCAACATAGCTTTCTTCTCATTTTTATTTTGCACAAAATTAATGGCATTTCTGTTGCTAGCATTGAGAACTGTGAGAAAAGTAAAGTGCCCCACCATTATCAAAAACCATTTAATTAGAAAAAAAAAATCACAAATGATAGCAGAAATGTGCCATTTGTTTTATAAGTCACACCTATGCTTTTTCAGTCCATTTATGGCTGTCTTTTTCCCACACTGCTCTCTTTTAGCTGGTGCATTCAAGCATTGATGGATTCTAATCCAGAGAGGGATATATTTTAATATCTCCTGCAAATGGTTTTTCCTTTGATCTGAGTAATAGACAGATAAAAGAGAGGGAGAATCATTTAGGAAATATAATTAGAAAATACCGTATGTTAAACCTTTACCTTTTAAAAAGGAAAGCTTAAAATTTCTGCTATGTTCTGCTGAAGAAGATTGCCTTATATAGTTATATCAACTACTACCATTTTTAATTATGTGAATCATAAATTTACTGCTAAAGTAAGGCTTAGTCCGATATCAGGATATAAACACATAAGCAAAAATGCCCGTGGGCCAGATCTGGTCATTGGGGTGCTTAGATCTGGCCCATGGGGCCACCCTTGAAACAGTGGCAGAGGTCTGTGGTGCCTCTGCCAGTGAAAACGGAGCTTGGGAGGGCCACACGTTTTTGTTATCCATTACTAAAAACAATCTATGGTTGTTGTTATTGTCTTTCCTTTTCTTCCAGTTAAATCTTCAGTATGTTTGAGAACTAATTTTCAAACCTTATTTTGAGTTTTTCAGAGAGAAGAAGGGAGAGACTGCTTCTCTACCAAGACCAAAAATGCCATCCGTGATCTCTTCTGAACAAATTATTTTATAACCTGACAACAGTGGTACAGGTAATCCTTAGCTTAGAACCACAATTGGGATCCAAATTTCCATTCCTAAGCAAATCAGTTGTTAAATGAGTCGTGTCCTGTTTCACAACCTTTTTTTTTTTTGCCACAATTGTTAAGAGAATCACTATGGTGGCTAAGTGAATTATGCAACAATTAAACAATAATTAATTAACAGCTTCCCCCAATGACTTGGCTTGGCTTGGCAGAAACCCACTGGCAAGGTCACAAATGAGCAATCACGTGACTCCAGGACACCGCAACCATCAACCATCATAAATATATGTCCAACTATTGATCACATGACCATGAGGATGTGTTGACTGTCGTAAATGCAAGGGCAAGTTGCAAGCCCTCAATGAAATTGAGTTTGAGACCCCTGACCTAGAGCAGTTCTCCAACAGCAACTCTAGAACATCAAAAAACATAAATAGTATGTAACATAATTAAGCTTGCACTATGGTGCAAATGCAAATACAATCATCAGGAGGAGAAATGATCAGGTGTATTTTTCTAAGCCTAAGATCCATCTGTTCTGTACTCAAAATATCAGCACCAAATAAGAATACGCCCAATCCCCCACCACACCAAACACACAGCAATATCACAGAATAGTAGTGTATTTTTTAAACTGCCTCTGCCAGCACAACAACCCTTCTCCAGAAAGCTCAGTGGCCTTTTTTTGTTTTGCAGAAAACAAGACATCAACATAGTTTCCGAGGTGCTACATTATTTCCTTCTGCCAGAAGACAGGGGTCTTTCATCTTCTGGGAAATGCAAAAAAGTACAATTTAGAGATAGTTTTAATTGCTTGCTGGCTAACCATCATGAGCCTGCTTTTTGCACTTGTGTAAAATGTCGCAGGGTTTTGAAATTCCCATGAGTTTGTGATGTGGTTGTCTCAGTATATTTAAGAATAACTTAATTTCATTTCTTTTAAAATTCCTCCATGATTTGTCAGGTATGACAGTAGGTAGTAAAGTTATTGTATGAACAATTCATTTGCAAGGTCTGCAAACAATAAAGGTTGCATGACTCAGAAGAATGAGCTTTAATGAATGCTTGAAAGGTGGGGCAATTTACCATTTATGAAAGATATTTGGATTGAAATACCACTCAGACTTCAATCTATAATGATTTGATGGATATCACAAAGCAAATCAAGGGTAAGAGTTTCCCCACCCCCACTCCCAAGTTCTGTTTTATATTTTGAAGCTACATGTAAAGGAGTTATCTTTCCAGGTCACTAGCTATTTTGGTTTTCATTCACTTCGAAATCTGAATTCTTATAAACAAAGTCTTTGTCTTTACTTGAAGTTTTACAAATAATGTATAGTTCAGTCCACAAACTGGTTAAGCAAGTCCTTGAATTTTAGTCTGTAAAACTTTTTGAAGTATTAAATGCATTGTTTCAGTACAAACTCAAACACAGTGATTTCAAAGAATTCCGGCATCAAACTATAACTTTGCCAATAAAACAATATTAACAACCGGCTTTATACTATCTGAACAATATCTTGGTTATACTGGAATATGTGGTAAGTTGCTAGAAGGAAAATAATCTTTGTCACTACAGATGGTTCTTGACTAATGGAACCAGAACTTCCACTGCTAGGTGAGATGGTTGTTAAGTAAATTGGCTCCAATTGTACAACCTTTGTTCTGTGACTACTAAGCAAATCATGTAATTGTTAAGCTAATCCAGTTTTCTCCTTTAACTTTGCTTGTCTGAAGCTGATTGGGAAGGTGACGAATAGCAATAAATACATGCCAGTTACCAAGTGCCTGGATTATGATCATGTGGATGCTGTGATGGTTATAAGTGCAAGGATCAGTCATAAGTCACTTTTTTCAGCATCGTCATAACTTCAAACAGTCACTAAATAAATAATTCTCATAAATCGAGAACTACCTGTAGTGAGAAAGGCACCAATGTCGGCCATCAAAGGAACCCAGATCAGATATGCTAAATTTGCAGCATAATGTGCTAAGGCGGTCAAATGGAGCATCTCACACTCCTTCGTGGGAGACTCATTTGTTTGAAAATAAGGAAGGAGCCAAAAGAGACTTAAATAACACAGGGAAGTAGAATGTCGGCTCTCTTGAAACCTAATGTTATGGTTCACTTGAACCAGCAAATGTGGGTGTGGGGAGATGTAGAGTCTTGAGAAATTATTCTGTTATGACTTTTCATTTTTTACATTCCATCTTCTTTTCTAGTGAAGTTTGAATTAAGTTAAGAAAAGGGAACAGAGGAAGGAAGAATATACCCAAGGTTTCTCTGTACATAACTTAGCAAAGCGGGTAGAGGGCATTCATAACTTTGTGTAATTGGACACAAAGATAGATGGCTGGGACTAAGTTTTCTTTCTGCCTGTTGTATATTTTCTCAGTGAGACCTTAGAAATGTTTTTTTTTTGTAACTGGTCTCATTTTCTTTTGAATTTCCAGTGAACATTAGATGTTAATATATCCTTCTTCTTTTTTTTCAGAACAGTTTGAAGTCCTACATTGTACTAATACTGTATATTTAATATTTAATAGATCCGAACCATATCACTGAAGTTAAGCTCCATCTGAAAACCACCCATCAATTATTCTGGATCAGAATAAACGTAATGAATTGAATGGAAATAGTAGGTATCACTTCTTTAAGATTTCCATCAACTACTTATGTATCTGGTGAGACTCCATTTGTTTCCATCCACTATTTGTCATCTCTGACCTAGGAGTGGAAGTGAAAGACACAATCAAATTCAAGATCACATCTCTTTTACCTTTCTGGTAGGCAGACTGAAACTGGGACCTCTTTCCCATTCTGGACTGGTAGCAAAAGTCAGGTGTGTGTGTGACTCCTCCCAGTTCATTTAATGGTGGTTCCTAGCCTAGTTTATGAGACTTTATGAGCCATTATGAGATAGATTGTCCTTTGGATTTCAACTTTAGCAGGATAATGGACGCTGTCTTCATCCCTTTCAACTGCATAAACATCCTTCCCATTCTTGACTCCTTAAAGCAGGGATCTTCAAACTTGACAGCTTTAAGACTTTTGGATTTCAATTCCCAGAATTCCTCCTCCAATCATGTTAGCGCAGGAATTCTGGGAATTGAAGTCTACAAGTCTTAAACTTGCCTGAAAGCATAGATGGACAATGAGCAACACCTATCACCTTATTATAGAAGGCATAAGGAATGGACTTAAAGGATGGGAAGTAGAGCTGCTGCCAAGGCAACAATCAGATTAAAAAGTTTGAGCCCGTTTTGAGGAACTAGGTTGAATAAACCTCAGACAGGCCTCTCCCTAGTTCACGCTAAAAGAAGAGTTGAAAGATTTTATTACTATAAATAAAATGTATTATTATAGCTGCTAAAATAGCTATATTATCCTATAATATACAAAAACTATACTATGACTGTGTTATCCTTTGTTGCATTGGTTTCTTAGTCTGTTCTACCTAAAAGAGCTGTACTCTCTAGTCAAATCAACAGGTCCTTTGTTGCAATTTTCTAGTACTCCAAAAAAAATATTGTTTTTCTTTTTTTCTCCTTATTTTTATTGGGACTTCTTTGTTCTTCCTATCCACGTTTTTGGACCACTTTGTTTTTCTTCTTTGATTATTGAGACTTCTCAACTAGATTAAGGTGTGAAGAACCTGAAGGAATTTTTTTTCTTTTTTCTTTTTTTTTTTTTTTTTGCTCTAAATCAATATTATTATTTTTGGGTTTGTTTGGTTTTTTTTTCCTTTCTATTTTTCCTTTTTTATGGTGAACTACTTCCAAATTAGATTAGGGTCTAGAAGAACCTGAAGATCTTTCTTCTTCCTTTTTTCCTTTTTCTTCTTTGGTTTTGGGCCTTTTACCATTGGATTTTTCCATTTTGGATTATAATTGGCTACTCTACCAGTTGGATTAAAAGTTAAAAAGAATTTGAAGCTTTGGAAGCATTAAAATGAGCAGGAAACCAATACCATCTGGCATTTCTACTTCTACTTCTGCTTCCCCACCAACTGGAGGACAACATTTGATTCAGACAAAGTTAAAGCAAGATAAAGAACAAGAAAAAGTAACTTTACAGATGATTATGCAAGGAATCCAAGATCTCAAGACAAAATCAGACACCATTGAACAAAGAATAGAGAACATTGAACAAAGAACAGAGAAGACTGATGAAAAAGTGGAAAATATTAAACAAATGATGGGGAAGTATGAGGAGAGATTTCAAAAAATTGAGGAAGAAGGAAAACAAAGAGAGGAGAAGATTGGAAATATTGACAGTAGACTAACAGTGGTTGAACAAGAAAAAAGTGGGATGTTGAAGTGGGAGATGGAAAGGTCAGAATTTTATCTCAGATTTCAAAATATAGAAGAGGAAAAAGGAGAAAATTTGGCTGCGATAATGATAGAAATTTTGGCAGATGCTTTGGAAATTCCAGAGGAAAAGATGATGGATGGAGGAGATGAGGTATATCGAGTTTATACAAGATATGCGATGAGAAATAAATTACCAAAGGAAGTTCATATTAGATTTACCAAAAAATCCATTAAAACACAAATATTACAAGTGGTAAGAGAGAAAACATTGAAATACAAAGGTAAAGAGATTGTGGTTTTAAAACAAATACCCAGAAGAGTTAAAGAGACGAGAAGAGAATATCGATTTCTGACCAAAATGCTACTGGAAAACGAAGTGAATTATAGATGGCTGATTCCAGAAGGATTAATGTTTACGTGGCAAGAGCAGAGACATAGAATTGATTCAATTGAGAAAGCAGAACTTTTCCATGCAGAATTTTTTGGAAGAAGAAGAGAGGAGGCAGAGAAAGAGGTCTCATTAATTGAGTTTCAAGAGGAACAACTGGAGACTGAAAAAGAGAAAGGAGCTGT
Source organism: Hydrophis major (assembly GCA_033807585.1). Lineage (NCBI taxonomy): Eukaryota > Metazoa > Chordata > Lepidosauria > Squamata > Elapidae > Hydrophis > Hydrophis major. The sequence continues at coordinate 111,801,705 of CM066328.1, read as the reverse complement.
AAGTGGACAGGTGGATAGTAAAGAACAACGTGAAGTGAGATCCACGAGAGCTGTTAGACCTAAATATAAAGCATAATCATGGAAGAAAAAAAACTGATTACAATGAATATAAATGGACTTAATTCAGCTGTTAAAAGAAGGAAAACTTTTCATAAATTAGAGAAATTAAAATTGATATAATTTGTCTACAAGAAGTTCATATTAAAAAACAACATGAACAATTGTTAGTACAGCCAAAATTGGGGAAAATATTTACTTCTTTGACTCAATGTAAGAAAAGAGGAATGGTTCTATACATTAAAGAGGCTATCCCAGCAAAACTGATCTACATGGATGAAGACGGAAGAGTATTAATGGTGGAAATAATGGACAATATAAAATAAAAATACTCTTGATTGCAATTTATGCTCCGAATGATAAACAAGAAGAGTTTTATAAAAAGCTACACATGAAAATAATTGGACTGGACTATGTTAATATAATTATGATGGGAGACTTTAATGGAATTGTGGACAATAAATTGGACTACACAGCAACAACAACAAAGCAAAATAGAAAGGCTCTCCCTAAATCTTTTTTTAAAATGACAGACGAACTAACTTTAAAAGATATTTGGAGAGAAAGAAATGTTAAAGCTAAACAATATACTTTTTATTCAAATAGACATTTATCATGGTCCAGATTAGATATGATTTGGATTTCAACAGAATTAATATCCAATATTCAAGAAACAAATATTGAAACAAGTACTTGGGCAGATCATAGCCCAATGACAATTAAATGGAAGGGACAAAAAAAAAGATTGAGATGGACATTAAATAATACTATTTTAAAGGAGAAAGATTTTATACAATGGATGGAGAAGGAATTGGCTTTTTTCTTCAGAGAAAATAAAAAAGAAGATACTTCAATGCAGAATGTTTGGGATACAATGAAGGCATATGCTAGAGGTCTGATAATAGATTATACAAGAAAAAAGAATATTAGGAAAAGGCAAGCTTCTAAGGCCTTGGAAGACGAGTATAAAAGACTTGAAAAAGAATTACAGAAAATGCCACAGAAAAAAGATATTAAATTGAAGCTGGATGTAATTAAACATAAAATGGAATTAATAGGGAAAGAAGAATTGGCACAGAAAATCAGAAATTCTAAACAGAATTACTTTGAAGATGCAAATAAACCAGGTAGATGGCTAGCATATAAATTGAGAAAGGAGAAGGAATCAAGAAAAATATTGAAGCTAATAGATGATCAAGGCCAAGTTTGTTATGGTAATAAGGAGAAAAAGAAAATTATTCGAGATTTTTATGGGCAACTATATAAACAAGAGAATATTGATGAGGAAAAAGTCAAACAGTATTTTCAGAATGCTAATTTACCGAAGATACCTAAAGAGACTGAAGAAATGCTAGAAAGCAATATAACAATGATGGAATTAAATGAAGCATTTAAGAGACAAAACAATGGGAAAGCACCGGGTCCAGATGGGCTTCCGGCAGAATTCTATAAAACATTTCAAGAATCATTGAGCATCCCATTGTTAGAAGTCATGAATGAAGTTATGTTAAAGAAGATGATACCCAAAACATGGTCAGAGGCTTATATCACACTTATTCCAAAAGAAGAGGCTGACCCACTGCAAATTAAGAACTATAGACCTATTTCCTTATTGAATGCAGACTATAAAATCTTTGCTTCAATTTTAGCAGAAAGACTTTAAAAATATTTAAATAATTTTATTCACCCAGATCAAAATGGATTTCTGCCAAAGAGACAAATTAGAGACAATATGAGAGTAATTTTAGATACTTTGGAATACTATGAGGCTCATCCTGAAAATCAAATGGCTTTGATATTTCTAGATGCTCAAAAGGCATTTGACAACGTGAACTGGAGATTTATGTTATTACTATTGGAACAGGTGGGTTTTGCTAAAAAATTTACTCAAGCAATAGAAGCCATATATAATAAATAGACAGCAAAGGTAATGATGGAGGGGGAACTTACAGATCTTATTAATATAAGAAAAGGCACAAGACAAGGGTGTCCCCTATCTCCTTTGCTATTTGTGTTGACCTTGGAAGTGTTGAATAGAAATATTAGGGATGATAAAAGCATAAAAGGAATGAAAATTAAGAAGGAAGAATTTAAACTACAAGCTTTTGCTGATGATTTAGTTTTTATTCTGGAAGACCCGTTAGAAACAGCTCTAAGGTTATTGGAAAAGATAGAGACATATGGTGAGATGGCTGGTTTGAAAATAAATAAAGATAAAACAAAGATTTTGACAAAGAACATGCTATTGAGACAGAAAGAAGAACTGGTAGATCTTTTGAAAATCCAAGTTACAAATAAGGTTAAGTATCTGGGGATATTTGACAGCAAGATGTAGCACATTAAAAGAGAATAATTATATTAAACTCAAGCAACAGATAACTACAGATTTGAAGAAATGGGAAAACTTGCAATTGTCATTAATAGGGAGAATTTCAACAATCAATATGAATATTTTACCCAGAATTTTATTTTTGTTCCAAACAATACCAATTAGGCTTGGAAAAGACTATTTTGAAGATTTAAATAAAATCATGCTGAAGTTTATATGGCAAGGTAAAAAAGCGAGAATAAAGCTAAAGCTTTTGCAAGACGCTAGAACTAGAGGAGGTTTTGGCCTGCCTAATTGGGAATTGTATTATCAAGCTGCAAGTTTGATGTGGGTCAAAGAATGGATAACATTAAGAAAGCAATAGATTGTTGACATTAGAAGGGCATGATCTGCTGTTGGGCTGGCATGCTTTTTTATGGTATAAGGGAACTAAAACACAGGGTTATTTTAGAAGACATTATATACGGGAGTCTTTGTGGTTAAACTGGGAGAAGATAAAAAGACAATGTTATTTGAAAATTCCAGTTTGGTTATCGACTATTGAAGCATTTTCCTATCCTATAATTTATAAGAAGGAACAAACAGTTAGATATGGGGAACTATTGGATGAAAAGGGTGAACTTAAATCGATCCAAAACTTAGAGGAACAAGGTATAAGGATGAATTGGTTTTCATATGCTCAAATACATTCAAGGTATGATGAAGATTCTAAAATGGAGGGATTCTATGATAAGCAGACTGATTTAGATAAGACCTTGATGGGTACTGATGAGAAGGTGATTAAAAAAATTTATAGTTATTTACTGGGAATTAAATTAGAGGAAGAACAAGTCAAAGAAACTATGATTGCTTGGGGGAAGAATTTTGGATATGGGATTGATCTAGAGAAATGGCAAAAATTGTGGTCTCAAAATTATAAAATGACAATGTCAACAGCATATAAAGAAAACTTGTATAAGATGTTTTACAGGTGGCACTTTCCCCGACAAGAATAGCAAGAATGTTTAAGAACAAATCTGAAAAATGCTGGAAATGTCATCAGATACCCAGCTCGTATTACCATATGTGGTGGACTTGTGAGGATGCTAGAAAATATTGGACTAAAATTCTCATGTGGTTGGAAAAAATGACAAAGAAACACATAGACTTGAAACCAGAGATCTTCTTATTGGGAATTTTACCTGATATATATATAGTAAAGATTTAAAATACCTGATTGTGAATGTATTGACAGCGGCTAGGATTGTATTTGCTAAAAATTGGAAGAATAAGAAAATACCATTACAGGAGGAAATTATTAAGAAAATATTGGAATGTGCTGAGATGAGTAGATTGACATTTGAAATTAGAGAGCAAGAGGATAAACAATTTTATGAAATTTGGGATCTTTTTTATCAATGGCTAGATGATAAAATACGATAATAGAATATTTAGAATGCTAGATAGTAAGGAATATCTTTATTTTGATGTTTTGTTATTACTTTGTTATTTGACATTATATTTATAAAGGGTTTTTTAGGATTGATTTAGTATGATTATATGATTTGTTACAGAATAAACTGGTTAAAGTATTGTTATCTCATAAAGCATGAATGATTAAAAGTATAGTCAAAAATTTCTTTTTTCTTAGTGATATTAGGATATATAAGTTCGGATGACAATATGAGTTGTTATGTAACATAATTGTAATTGAGACTACAAAAGGAATGCACAAAACTGATGAACCAACTGACATACTGGATGTACATATGAGAGTTAAGGTTTTATGTTTTGTTTGTCTTGTTTGTTTGTAGAAAATTAATAAAATCTCTTTCAAAAAGAAATAATAATAAACAGGTGATTAATCAGACATTTCTATCTGTTTCCCTTCAAGACAAAGCCCTATTAATAACCATGAACCTTGCCTCAAGATTTGTATTGTCTTAATTCAATTCAGTACAAGTAGTAAAGGTGTCGGAGTATAACAAGGGAGATCCATATCCACTATCCAGAGGGGGGGTTTTTTGTCTTTCTTATGAACAACTGTTAAGTTTTGGAGATTATGTGGTAGATATTCCTCTGTTTGAATTCTAAAGTCCCAGAGTACTTTAGCTTCTTCATTTTCTGTTACTTTCTCTATTTTACAGTTCTTGCTTGCAAACAAAAGGTATTTCTTGCAGATCTTCCAATGCACCATTGTTACCACTTTGTCATGCTGTTGTTTGTAATCAGTCTGTGCAATCTTCTTGCAGCAGCTAAACAGATGATCCACTGTTTTTCAGTGTCTTTGCAGAGGCAACATTTGCTGTCTCTTGCTGTCTTCTCAATTTGAGATTTGTGCCTATTTGTTCTTAAGGCTTGGTCTTGTGCAGCCAGAATTAGTCCCTCCTCAATTTTCATGCTGTTAGCAATTGCCAGGCCTTGTAATCTGCTTTGCCTGCTTCTTTTTTGTGTATTGGCTATATAATACTTTGCCTTGTCATGTTTCATTTCTATTCTTCATGTGGTCTTTCTTCTAAGCCAATTTGATCTCTCCAATACTCAGTAAGCTTTAATGGTATACTAGCTTCAGAACATCCTCTTCACTAGCCTTTAAATATTCTTCCAATGCCTTTTTTTTTTTTTTTTGCTTCTTCAACTGTTTGGTGTACTTGCAATAGTCCATGCCCATCTATTTTCCTTGGTAAGTAAAGTCTGTCAACATGGCAACATAGATGAAGGAGATGATTTGTTGTCATTATTTTTCTGGTCTTTGTACCAAGGGCTTTTAGTTCTGCTTCAATCTAGACAATTATTCCAGCTGTGTATCTAATGACTGGAACAAGTGTTAACTGCCTTGGTGGTATTTCCTCCACCAAATTTGGACTTTAAGGTCTTGAAGTATCCACTTCTAATCTTCTTCTTGACTTCAGTGTGCTTGATGCTGTCACCTTAAAGGATGTCTACGTATTTGTAGTAATCATCATGTTATTTAAAGCAACTCTTCTTAATTCCTTCAGTTTTCACTATTTTCTCTTGTAAGGATGACACATTTGTTTAATCCAAACTCAATTGCAATATATTGGCAGCGTTGAGCATCAATTCTATCTCAGATACTGTTTTTTCTATATAGCTTCAGATCATCCAGGAAGTGGGACTGGCTGGGAGATGTTTGTGATGTTTGATAGCCATGGCCTGACTTGTTAATCTGAAACTTTATTTCTCACCAAGAAACTTTATTTCTCACCAAGTTTTTTTTGGGGGGAGGGGGATGTTTCTATAGAAATTAAGCAATACAATTCTTCCATATTTTTTTCCTTTTCTCAGATAATAATATCCATTAGTATTATTGAGATGGCTGACATGAAGATAATGGCTGCAATGATCGAGAAATATTTATGTATTTGTCAATAAATTCTGTTGGTCCCTACTTCTAAGTGACTTTAGATTCAAGAGAAGGCCAAAACTATTGTACGTGAATATTCAAAAGTTTGTTATCCTCCTGGCACATTTTAGTAGACTCAATAGCCTGTCATAATTATTCCAGCCAATTGGATATCTGTTATGTAAAAAAAAATTCCATAGCAAATACTGTTAAAATGCCTTCACCTGAGCAGCAGAGATAATGTAGAATCAAAACATTTTCTCTCAGTTCATATTGAGATCAAAGTTTTCCAAGATTCAAAGGAGAATGGAATTTATACTAATGTATTCTGAAGGTTTGGTTTGGTGAGGTGTGGCTTGTTTTGTTTTGGATCTGGATGAAACAATGGAATTGGGAGAAACCCAACTGCTACTTTTAGGCTCCCTTGATACCCTTTGAGATGAGCACATTTCAGTATTTATTTCCCATTTCTTCGTCTAAGTAAGTAGCAATGTGTTGCAGCCCAGGCAAGATATAATGAAGAATCTAAATTCTTTTATAAGGAACAGCAAAGATCCAAAGATGTGTGTCCAAGTCAGAATCTGTTCCAGATCTGAAATCAAGAGTAGCCAAGAGTCCCTTTTCAGGATAAGAGCCCAATGAGCATGAAGGACCCAAACTAACACCTGCTTCTGGATAATACCCATGCTGACTTTCTGTCAGGCCAGGTCAGCCATACCTTTGCCTCCATTTGACTCCTGAACATCCTCAAACCCTCTGGGCCCCTTTGGCCTAGAGCTCTGATCACTTGGGAGTCAGGAGGGTGGCGAGCTCTGAGTCGAAGGCTCTCATCGCTTCTGCCCGGGAGCCCCTGCACCTGTGTTGGGGGGCGGAGGGGAGGGACATGTGCAAACAAGGTCAGGCCGCCGTTCGCCGCCGCCGCCGCCCCGTTGCCCAAAGCGAGCAGCGGCAAACAGCCGCTTAGCGAAAAGTAAACGCCTCTCAGCTTGATCTGGAGACGCCGCACCTCGCCTGGGCTTAATCAAGTTGGACAGCAATGCCCTGCCGCCCATGCCAAGCGCTGGCGCTCCAGGGGCAAGGTGGAGACGATCCAATCCGGCCGGAACGATCCAATCCGAAGAGAAAACCGGGGTGTAGAGTTTGGATTGGGGGAGGGGGGGAAGTTGGATTGGGGGCAAAGGAGGAGGGGTCCCTCCCTCCCTCCCCTCCGAGATTAAGCACAATGCGCGCTTCCCCTCCCGCCCGCCTTCGTCCCTCTCGCTTGCGATGAGTCTGATCCCCTTGCCTAAACCTGCTCGAAATCTACGGGCGAGGTAATGTGTTTGGAGCTGCAGAAGGAAGCAGAGGAGACACTTTGAAATAAAGATAAACTGGGGGGTGGCGGGATGAGAAAACAGATCGAGAAATCCTGGGGTGCGGTTCAGCGGGTCTGCCCATTGACCCAGAAGAAGACTGCAGAAGGGCTCGTACTGTTTGTATCCATACTTTCTCGCATCCCGGGTTTTTTTTCCCCCCCGGTCAGGTAGAAGTCAGGCAGGTAAAGCAGAGCAGCCCAAGTTTACATGGAAATCAATGAAACCCAAGGCTTAAATCCTCAACGTGAACCTGTCCACCTCTTGGAAATCAAAAGGGTCTTCTTTGTAAATTGCTCGGATGTGTCAAGTGATTTGTGTTCGCCTCTCTTTATTTTAGCATCACAAAACGTTATTGAATAAATTTAAAGACTTTTTTCCCCCTTAAGGATTAACCTATACAGAGTTTACTTGCTCTGAGTTAAGAAACCTTAACGGGGATCCCTACAAACTCTCGAACTGGGATTCGAATTAATGTATAAAAGACGATCTGGAGTTCAAATCCAGCACTCGATCGAGTGAAAGCGGTGTATCTGAACTCTAAACACTCCTGGGTTACTTCTTTAAGATCAAAGTAGGATTTGACAATGCAAAACCATTTCCCGTTTGGATTTCACTAAAATAACGTCAATGAACATTTTTCTCTCCGGGACGTCCTTTTCCGAATAGCTTAGTGAAGTGGTGGGGGGGAGATAGCGTGGGGCGGGGGAGAGACAAATTCTGTGATAGCCCCCCTCTAAGACAGAAAACTTAATTCCGCAATAAAAATTAAGCCGTAAGAAAATTGGCGGGGGGGGGCGGGGGGGGCGGGGCGGGGCGGGGCGAAGAGGCTTATATTGTAGTGTAGTGTTGGTTCATTAAACAGTGTGTTGCTCCTATCGCCTTGGTCATTTTCTTCTCAAGATAGACACATATACACGTGTGTGTGTGTGTGTGGTGTTTGTTAGAAGAAGCCCACAACCCAAAGTCACGTGTCCGCCGTCGTGCTTCCTCTGGTCCTCCGTCTTTTGAGTTTTGCTGTCAAGCTAATATATTGTGACGGCTCTTCTCTCTTGTGACAAAGCCTCGCAGCTGCCTCTGAATCAATAGATGTCAAAGAAATATGAAAATAATCGTGACAGAGAACTTAAATCCTGGCGAGAGTCTGCATAATAAAAATAATGTTTAAAATGTGCTTCTGTTCTCAGGGCACCGGATTACTTCCCCCCCTCCAAGTTCAGCCCATATTATATCCCTGTACTTTCCTCTTCGCTTCCCCCCACCACAACCCAATATGGACTCAAACACTCTCTCCCAGCAGATACATCTGCATCTGTTGAATTTGTAATGTAATTTGTAATTACTGCCCTTCATGTGGTCCAATGCCTTGAACCATCTTTAATTAAAAGCATAATTAAGGGAAGATCTAAAGAAAGACAATTACCAGATGGTCCTCTCTCTCTCTCTCTCTCTCTCTCTCTCTCTCTCTCTCTCTTAGGCTGTTCAAGGATGTCCTTCTTTAATTTGGACCCGTTGCCCCAGACCTAGTTTGCAAATGTGACAGGGAAAAAAGAACATGTATATGCTTACGCTCCTCTCAAGGGGGGGCAGGGAGGCGGCTGAAGGAAGGGACCAAGATTGTGGTCTGGTCGCTAAGTCTTCCTTATCGCTAATCTTCCTAACACTTAGATTTTCTCCATAACTAACTTAAATGATCTCTTTAATGGTGGAATAAAGTAAAACAGCCAGAGGATAACGACTGTTTCATTTCTTAAACTTCCCTTCTTTTTCTAATAAGTAATGTGGGCGCAGAGTTCACGACCTCTTGAATTTTGTGCTCAAGTAAATGTCCGCGAAGTCTTACTAAAGCAACACACAGTCAAAACAAAGCAGGGGCGACCCCCCCCAAACAAGACACCTTTCTTTCTTTCTTTCTTTCTTTCTTTCTTTCTTTCTTTCTTTCTTTCTTTCTTTCTTTCTTTTTCTTTCTTTTTCTTTTTCTTTTTTTCTTTCTTTCTTTCATCTTCCTTTCTCTCTCTCTTCCTCTCCTTCCTTCTCATCTGATTTCAATATATTTATACACTTTTTATGCTTTCTTTCTTTGACTTTCTTTCTTTTTCTTTCTTTCTTTCTTTCTTTCTTTCTTTCTTTCTTTCTTTCTTTCTTGTCTTCCTTTCTCTCTCTCTTCCTCTCCTTCCTTCTCATCTGATTTGTATACACTTTTTATGCTTTCTTTCTTTGTCTTTCTTTTTTCCTTCCTTCCTTCCATCCATCCATTCTTCCTTCTCATATGATTCATTCATACTGCACACACTTTCTTATGCCTTAAAACTATATATCTCCAAGCTGTCATCCTGTGCATAGGTGATACAGAATAAAAGCCATGTCCCAGAGGTAATTAAAAAAAGTATGAATTTCTTCGTTCTATCCACATTTATTATACAAATGATTCGGAAAACCTATGAAGAACAATACCGGAATAGTTATTTTGCTCGCCTTCCGGGCATTTATCAATTGCTGTTAAGATTCTGGCAGCCGTTTTTAGACTGTGGAAGTGTCCTCAATACCAGAAAGAATAACTCTTCTCCCCCAGTTTTTCAAGTTAGTTATTCGACGGCTAATCGCCAAGAACGGTATTCTCTTTTTTTCCCTTTCCCTTTTGAAAAATAGGATACCTTTCCTCGAAGGGGGTTCTTTCAGCGAGATCAAAGCGAAGCTGGTTTTGAAACGACTTCTCTCCGCCTAAGAGAGCTTCGCTTTAAAGAGAGACAAGCAAGAAGACGCTGGGAGGAGGTTAAACATTTGTGCGCCCCCATCCCTACATCTCCGAAACTGCTCTTTTACTCGTTGTTCATTTCCATCCACGTTTCGAAGTTTCAGAGAATGCCATTTACTGGGAGAGAAAAACAGGAGAACATACGCCTCCTTTCCTCTCCCACCCCATCGCCTCATATGAATAATGCAATGACTTACACAACTGGATATTAGCGCAAAATTTCTAGGGAAAGCTATAGACATAAAAGAGGAGCTAGAACAATGCCCCGACATAAATTAAGTTTGGGCTGTGTGGCTGAAATTTTATTATTTGAACGCCCGTATTCAAAGTAATGTAGACATGAATTGTAATAATTCTGATTATCTTCAAGATAGTTTCTGCAAGGACGCAAATTGTCAAAGACATTTACTGGGAGGGGGGGCAGTATATTCTTGCTGCTCCGTAAGTCCATTTTCCAGACGGTTTGTCCTTCTTGCTGCATGATTTAGTTTAGGGGCTTTTTTTTCATACATGGATTCGTTTACATTTACTTCAACGAAAGCTTTCAGACAGTCTTTTTTTTTTTAATGCAGATTGGGGGGGGGGGGAGTGCCAAATTCACCAATGGCCATTGGGTTGACACCTTGGGACACACACACACACACACACCTCCCCATAGTTGTGTTTTCGCAGGGATTTCTTCCCTAATAAAATGGAAAGATTCGTTTTAGTTTTCTAAATTTCTAATTGTTGTGATTTTCTTCAGGAGTACCCAGCCAAATTTTAGCAGTAGTGATTCCTTCGGTTCAACTAGGAGATACTAAAAGGACAAGATAGTACTCAGGGTGCTTAAATTGGGCTGGATTTTATATATAAAGCTGGATTATATAAAAAGTTCCATTGCTTTCCAAAGCGTTTCAGATAAGGATACAAGTGTTTGTGTTTATTGGTTTTTCTTTCTCTTTTCTTTCATGGGGTGTCTGTGTGTTTGTGTGTTGAAAGAACCTATGAAAAAAAGAATATTTTTTTTAAGGGCGATTTATCCTCCAAAATTGCTTCCCTCCCGCTCCTGCCCTGCCCATTTGAAACTTCCTGTGCCTGGACTCTTATGCCAAGAATCTTTTCCGTCGCCAGTCGCTTCCACAGCGGTCCAGCACTCAGCACCCCTCTGTTCAAGGCGCTTTGCAATGAAGCGGGCGGGGTTGCTCCAATTCATGCTAAGATGACTCCCGCCTTCTGCCTGAAGAGCCTATAAACTTCCGAAGCAGCCTTTTTCCCCCTTCGCTTTGGCATTCTTTGCTTTTCTGTGACAGTTGTAATGATTTAAGATTAAAGGTTATGAAGTGAGGTATCTCGGCAGATTCTTTTCTTGCGCTGATTTTCTCTTTCGATCAAAAAGCCAGCTCCTGACATGTTAAATGCATCCTCCTACATAAAACTCTTGCTTCCATTTCCAAAAGGCTCAAATTTACCATCTAAGTATATTATGTTTGTGAAATGTCTCCCTTTGTTGGAGCTTTTAACACCTTCTTATAACGAATCATTTATTCTTTTCTCTTTAATTTTGATAGGCAATTAGCCATCAGATATACACCAGTTGACTGTAGCCGAGCATTAAACTCCCCTTTATTTAACGCTAATTTAGCATAGCTGCTTTGTTTAACTTTGCCTTATAAGAACCAGGTTTTGTAGCAAAACAAAAACAAAACCAAAAAACCCCACCAAATAGGTATAATTTTATGGGGGGTTCCATTTCTTTTGGCCTTCTCCACAGCAAGCTCTTTCCTCTTTGTAAAGCGTTCTGCTGGGCAAGCACACCATTTCCTAGTGCCTGGCACCTGGAGTCTAGGGGGAAAAAATTAGCATTGATATAGATTTAGTTGCAATGTAATCTCTTAAATCTGTCCAAGATTCAGGGAGATAATTACACTTTCACTGAATTGCCAGGGGTCAACGTCTCTGTGGACCTGAGGAGTTGATTTACTAACAATAGTGTTACATAAAAAACGGTGTTTGAGATTATAATGCTAATAGATGCAGTCACTGGGGAAAGCAGGCAAGCTAAACTAATTTGATGGAACTTCTGTTTTGTCAGTTTTCTCCTCATATTTTCCTCCTGTTGCTTCTTTATCCTAATTCAAATCACTTTCAGTATTCAAATTTTAGAAATGAGATATACAGCTATCCTCTCTCTTCCCCCCCCCCCCCAAACTGAAGTTTGGCTAAATTAGGAAACAAGGCAATTATTTTGAAAAGGAAAAGGAAAGGAGACCATAGTATACATTATTCTGAGATGTGGTTCATATCTTGACAGAAATGTGATGGACTGTGGGCTGGAACTGACCTGTTTATGATGATTTTCAATTGCAAATTTTGTTCTTTCCTGTGGAGAATTGAAAATCCACAAACCTTTTGCTAAAATGCTGTGCAATTACTTTCCAATACTTGCTCTCAAATAAACACTGTTGTGATTTACACTTTTAGTCCTGATTATAAGAATGAAATATCCAGAAAACCAGTGAACCAGTTTTACAGTGAGTCAAATCACAGGCAGGTTTTCTATTTTAAATTATTAATAGTTCTAACAGAGCTGCTGTCGCCATATGCTAAGATTTTGTTTATTGTTCTCCTGGCTCTCTCTTCTCCCCACCCCCCATTTTTTATCACCAAGAGAACTCAAATGATTCCACCTCTGTGACTGGGCCACTAGATGCATAACACTAAAAGCAGATCCTAACCCAACCGTTCTGGAAAGAGCCCAGATTAAAAAAAGACACCTGCTTGAAATTCTTCTCACCCTTCCAGACCTACAACTCTCAACATTCCCAGTAATGTAACCAACAACCATGCTGCTGGGGCATTTGGGGAACTGTAACCCATATATGTTGGATGTCACTAGATTAGAAGTTAAGGTGCAGCTTTGGGCATGCTGTGGTAAGTGCTAGTGGATGGCTAAATTATTATATATTGGCCCAGTTTAAGGGCCTGCTTTTCTCAGCTGTTTCCTGGAAACAGCCCCATTGGTGTCAGTGGGCTTTCCTCTAAAACTGCAGCTCAAGCTAAGATTTTGCCAGATGCTCACCGGTCCACGACCTGCCTACATGTCTTCTCCCTCTGTGATTGCTGACTAGAGATAAGATGCCTTTTTTCCTTGGATTGTCCTCACAGCCACAAGAACATTCTTTGTCCTACTTACCAAATAGGAACATAACTCATCTGACCAGCTCTCTTTTGCAGTGCCTCCAGGTAATTCCCTCTTTATTGAACTATTGCATAAGTTATTCTGTTGCACTTTTACACCACCCCTCCTTCTGCCCTCTTTACTGTCTCTCGGCTGCCAAAAATGGGAGGAGGAGTATATAAATTCCTACTCCATACTGATGAAAGCTCATGCTCTGGATCTCTGACAAAACAGGCTGTATTCCACAGAAAGCTTGCATCCTTGTAAATGAGTTTGCCTTTATTGTGTCTCCAGATTCTTTGATAGCTTCACTACAATAAACCTACCTCTCTGAAACCTGTTAGGATCTTTTTCTTTCAGAATCGTCCATTAGACTGGACAACAGATCAGCCATTGCATTGAAAAAATATGGCTTCCATTGATTTTTTTAAATTCCATTTTATTGAGGATGGAGAAAGCTCCTCCTCCCTCAAGCTGGGTATTGGATGAAGGCCAAATGTTATGGACCTTGCTTTTTCATTCGACTTTTAATTGCTCCCTTTCTCTTATCTCTCTAGCCATTTCCTCACTAGTGATCCCCAGCACTCTAGAGTTATCCAGCCATGTACTGGGAATATCATTATTGTTACTACCGGTATTATTGCAGCACTTGTGTGTTGTGTATGTGTGTGTATGTGTGTGTGTATGTGTTGTGTGTGTATTGTGCAAACAAGTCACAAAAATGTGAAGGATTATTCAACAAAGACTCAAAGCTCACAAGGAAACTAGAGTCCAATAATCCAAAGTACAGGAAAATCTGGGAGGTTGGTAAAATAAGCCTTTGTATGCTTATCCAGAAGTAATTCCAACAGGCAGTGAGTGTCCAAGTTGGTTGATGGGTTGTGCTGCTGCATCCCCCATGCAATCTTTTGCATCCCTGTTCAGAAGTAGGTCAATGGAATTTACTTTCAATTTTGAATTAACTACAGGCCTGCTTGGTCCCTGAAAAAAATGCAAAATACTTCTGGTCGTTAAGAATTTTCCTTGAACTGGTTTGTGGACTGCCTTACAGGAGCTCTGTCCTTAGAGCATTAAGTGGATAGATCATGGCACAGGGGACAAAGGCTCGAGAAACGCATCTTTTCCTCTGAGAGAAGCAGACTGAGTCAGGGAAGTCGTCCTTTTGCAACTGAGTGGCTCCAGAAAAAAGGCCTGTGATGAATGGGGCCTTTCATTCCTAAGAGCCTGACCTCCCTCTTTTCACCCAAACTAGTTTGCAAGGTGGAAAGTCTGAGTCAAGACAGAGGAGATAAGGCCAGCTGATCTCCCGCCCCAAGCAGTAGGTCAGCAAATGCAACAGGGATATTCAGGAGAAATTCTCAGACAAGCGATTAAAACCCTTGGCCACCCTTTTTTTTTCTTCTATATGCACACCTGAAGCTTGGCTGCAAAAGTAGATGGCTTTGGCAGTTGGAAAGTATGGGTGACAAGCTGTTTTTTCTGGGCACATGGGACACACATACCCCGGGCACAACGGAGCCCGAGGCAGCTTCTCTTTAAGGATAAGGGCGCCTCTCTCACACACACACACACACCCGCCCAGGACTCGCAATTAGAAAGGACGGCAGAGAAAAGGACGGCGGGATTCCCTCGACTAAAGCGAGGCATCGCGGAAGGAGGCTCGAAGGAGAAAATGCTGACAGGCGAAAGGAAAATAATCGGGGCAGAGTTCCCCTAAACGCTGCAAACGAGGTTGCTTTCTCTCCCTCCCCTCCCCCCTTTAAAACAAACGGCGGGATCAGCTGCCCTGGAGACTCCTTGGGGAAAGGCAGCCAGGAGAAACACCCGCTGACCGCCCCGAGGGGCTTCCAAGTTCGGGAGGGCGTGGCCTGAGGGGAGGCGCCTCGGCCTTCGGAATCTTCCAGTTTGGCTATTAGTGGGGCGGTGGAGGTGCGGCTTTTTTTTCCTCCCACCCCTCCCCCCATGCTAGAGGGGAACCAGCGCTGCTTTCTTCTTGTCCCCGCCTTCTAAATAATAATAATAATAATAATAATAATAATAATAATAATAATAATAATAATAATAATAATAATAATAATAATAATAATAAATAATAATAATAATAATAATAATAATAATAATAATAATAATAATAATAATAATAATAATAATAATAATAATGTATTTCTTGTTTATTATTATTCGCCAAGGTCAAATGGCGGCTTTGAGCTTGAACTCCTCCCAAAGCCTCGTGGCGATGAGGCCCAGGCTTTTTGAGGCCTGCGCGAACTTCACCTCTTCCTAGCGCACAGAGCCGAGCCTATCTGGGTGGCGCCTCTACGGGAACTCGAGAGTTCTGGGCTCGCGCGTGGCTTTTTACCCCCTTCTTTTGCTTCTCTCGGCAGAGCAATCTATATGTTAGTTGACAAACTTGAAGATTTAAGAAGGTTGTGACAAGTTATCATTTGTCCTGTCAGCGATGTGGCCTCCTTGGTTGTAATTCTTTTAAACGCTCCCGCTCGGGTATCGGGGCTATCAGCAAACAGCTTGCCAGCACCTTTATCTTATGGCACGGAAATGACAAACGCGCTGCTTTATCCATACAATTTATTTCATTATTGTTGCCAGCACGAAGCATCACAATCAATCATAAGGAAGCCCAGTTGGCAGATGTCAATCTTGGTCTGGTTTGTACGTCTCAGTTTATATTTAATCCAATTACAAGGGTCAAGGAGTAAGCGCAAATCCCCTTGTTGCAACTCACATTCAAGATTTAAAGGTTGTTGTTTTTTAAAGTCAACTGGGTCACATGGACGCTTTGGGAAAAGTTCTGATAGTTTCGGAGAAAACAGACTCCTGCACCTCTTCCTTTTATTTTTATTTTTTAATTTTTTTACTTTATTTCCCTCCTGCCTGGTTGCAAATGACGCGGCAAGAGGTTCTAATTGTTAGACTCGCTGAGGGCATTTTTCTCCTATTCTTTTTAAAGGTGTGTGTGTGTGTGTGCACGCGCGCGAGCGCGTGTGTGCAAATGAAGTATCTTGTTATTTTGCTAAAGGAGAGGAGAAGCATTAATAATAGGGAGATCTTTCCGCTCGCTGCCCTTTCAAATGCAATTGTAGATCGAACTCAGTCTTGTCACGTCGAGGAAAAGTGAATTTCTAACATCCAGGACGTGCCTGTCGACTTTCAGCGAATTGCATCCAATCACCCCCGGGGAATTTAGCTAATGTCTCAGTCCGGGGAGGGGAAAAAAAGGAGGGGGCACAAATGCTTGGGGACGTGAAGTAGAAAAACAAATCAAGCAACATTTGCCAGCATCATGTTTATTAAGAAATTGGGGGAAGGGTTTGGGGAGGGGGTGTTGGAAGGAGAGAATGCCAGATAAGCCTACATCTCTTCAGAGCCAAATTAAGAATCCTGAAGGAGGTAGGAGCAAAGCTCAGAGTGGGGAATCTGACTTTTCTTCTTCCCTTAGCTTGACTCCACCTTCCCCCCAAATAAACCTTAAACTAAGGATGTAACCCTCTGTATTTGCTGACTCTTAAGACTTCATAGAAATTATTCTAATTTTTCTTTTTTAGAAAGGTATCTCTCTGTTTTCCATCCTTTCATCTTTCCTTTTTTCATCTTTCCTTTTTTCCATCTTTTCTGAATAGCTGACAAACCAGAAGGTGGGAATTCCAGAGTTTTAAGCAGCTTTTTGCAGAATGGTGTTCCTACCTGTACGTTTTTTGCACTACAGCTGCGTAACCACGAGTTTTGCACTGTCTGCTCATATCTAGGTTGCCCTGAATATTATTCTTCCTTTTGCTAATTTTCTTTAATAATCAGCAGCACATACCTCCAAAAACAACAACCCCCAAAAGACACAATTAGAAAGGAATCCCATTTTTCACTTCCAGAAGACTGCTTTTATCTACAAAGGGAGCCAGGTATATTTCTCCAAAAATCCAAACCAATTCAACAGGACCCTTTATTCTAACAAGGGCTCTTAGGCCCCAAAGCTTTACACTCACAGCCTTTACACCTCATCAGGATGCTGAACACCTATAATCAGATCTCTCAAGCTTCAGAAAGAGTTATTTTTATGAAAAGTGTGCTTAGGACAGGAATGAGACCAATGCCAAGATTTGCCAATATTATAAAATTATACCAGGCAGTGGTAAAATTGGGGAGGGGGTTATTGACTAACAACATGCAAAGGGAATAGAACTATGGATCGAAGTCTCTTGCAGTTTTATAAATGGAGGGTTGGACTAAGACATTAATACAGCTGTATTAATACAGCTATTCTGACCAATTACAGCTGATGAAAGTTTTGCAGTTGATTTTAATCCAAATTGGATTATATATTAATCCCATATGTTTTATGTCTCCGAAAACAGTAGTTTCTTCCTTTTGTTACTTGACTCTACTTTAAGTCTTGTAATTCATCCGAAAAATTAATCTGCAAGGTAAATAGGGAAGGTGTATAGACTATTAAATATACAAAACAGATATAGACCTCTAGGTATCAAAATATAAAGGTTGCGGTGACAGTTGGGAGTATTTCTGCTTTGAAGTTAGTCTTACTCCTATGGGGAAAAATAATTTTAAAAAAACACATACCTTGGACATAGCCACCAGAGTCCTTTTACTGGAACATCACCTTTGTGCCTTCTACAGTATTCAAACCTTGTGTCTCCTCGGATTTTCTCCCTCTCTCTGACTCGCTGGAAGTCATTTTTCCCCCGCTTTAAACTGTTTCGTGCAGCCAGTCTTTCTCGGACCTTATTTTGCCGTCTGTTCGATGCCAGTAAACAAATTGTTCTGATGGGCTTATTATTATTGCTCAAGTTCTGCTTGGTTAGAGAATTAAACCTCATTATTACAGCTTGTATGTGCGCGTGTGTGCGTGCGTGTGTGCGCTGAGAATTGCTCTATCTAAGTGAACACGCGAGGGGGGGGATGCTGCAGAAAGAAAGAAGAGAAAGGGGGGGACTATCGCAGTGTAAATCAAATATGTAGAGTGCTTATAAATTTGTAACACATTACTGTTGCTCCTTGCTTGCATGCCATTCAAGTCTTCTGTCCATCAGAAATCCGGAGCAGCAAAACGCCCCCATTGAAAGCAGCGCTTGCTTTTCTCTCCCTGCTTCCCCCCTCCTCTTTCCGGGCTCAGTGTCCTCATTAGCGCTTTATCTACCTAGACGGCCTGTTAATTTCCCCGCTAATGTCACCCTGGAAAGGGGAAGCTTTCACGGCGCCAGCTTTGGAGAGCTATAAATGGTGTGCAATAAAGTCAGTTGAAAAGAGGAAAAAGAACAAGACTCAACCTGCAAACGGGGGGTGGGGGGGAAAAAGAAAGAAAAAGAGAGAGGGAAGGAGAACGGGAGAGCGCAGGGTTCTTCCGCCAAGCCCACAAATTCTATTTAAGGTGATTCCCCTGATGCTGATTGGGGAAAGTTTGGAGAGTCCTTCCACCTCGCACCTAAGCTGCTAGGGAAAGAGTGGAGAGTCCCGCGCCCTCCTTGGTTGGCTTTAGATTGGAAGAGGCCACAGAGGTTTTCCAACGGGAGCCTTAAGGGGATTGGGAGTGTGAGCGCTTTCGCGCGCCGAGAGAGAGGGGTTTTCACTTCCAATTGCCTGTCACCCAGCACTAGGGAGACGCAGAGTGAAAATCGCCTGAAAATGTGTTGCGGGAGGGGCAAACGGGAGCGGGAGGGAGAGAAAAGCAACGGGTAATTAAATTGCTATCTGATCCAATGGAGGTGGCTGAAACAGTCCGAAAGATCAGGAGGGCGGCCCTCTTTGAGCCCTCAGCCCTGCCTGCCCCCCCCGCCCCCCAACCTTTTAGGGACTGCCGTTTCATTTGCTGTTCAGTCCAGATCAGATCAGGATCCGGCAAGGCCTAAGCGAAGGGTTGTCCACCAGTCCCCTTTCCGTCCCCGCACCTAGGGTCCGGGCCGGCCTGGGCCGGCGTTTCTTTGGTTGGTGTTTAATTCGAAGCCAGCCCGGCGCGCTCCCTGGAGCAATCCCCCGAGGCGAGCCGAAGCGAGCGGCACTCAGGCGTTGGCCGGGGAACTGTTTGCTCGCTGCGAAGGCCAGGCCAAGCAGCCTTGGCTTCACGCCTGATCGGTTTCTGAAGAGCCGCGCCGCTTGGCGCGAAGGCAAAGCAGCACCTGGCCCTGCTTTTCGGAGCCATCTCCTTTATTGACAGCCAGATAAAGCAGGCGGGAGCGTGGCGTTTCCAGCGCTTCTTTGGAGAACCCTGCTGGGTTGCAGGGAGCCCGAGTCTTAATGGCAGCAACTCCAAACAACCCGGGCAAACACGCTGCCTGATAAAGTCGTGGATCAGCGCGCTCGCCTGCCCGCCCCTCCGCAGGGAGGAAGCCTTCCGGGGGCAGCGTAACCCTCTTCGCCCCCTTGCAAAGAGCTGGTGGCCTAGAAAGCGCCGTCGACAAACAGGCAAGAGGAAAGCTGGGCATTCGGCGAGAACCAGAGAAGACCACGGATTGTCTTCCTCCCGGAGGCCTTTAGTGGTTCTGCTAGGAGGGACAACCTGAGCCCTTTGACACTCTATTTCCCTTTCTCGAGCCTTTCCCCCCCCCCCCCCTCCGTAGAATTTCTTTCCCCCAGGTTTCTCTCAGGCCACTGATGTCCAGGGCTCTGTAAATGTGTTCGTGGGAGACAACCCACTTAACGAACTAATATTTGGAGTAGAATGAAAAGAACCCTTCCGCCTCATCCTGTACTGAAGGTTACTTCACCTGGAGCCCTGTCTGTGGGAGGGCAACCCCCCCCCTCCCACCTCATCCAGCATGGTCTCTTTCAGAGATTCTTTTCATTCCATTCAGGGACTTTAAGGCTGGATCCTAAGCAGGTGCAGGAAAGGTAAGTTCCAAAGTTTTTTAGAGTTAGACTTCCTCTTAGCTAGAGGCCCAAGAGATGGACTGAGTTACCTTTCTGGTTCTTTCAGCATTTTCATTTCTCTGTGTGCTCACACCTTCAGCCCCGAACATACAAGACCTCCAGAAACCTTTGCTTTCAGTTGGGATTGAGATAGATCTCCAAGACATCCTCAACCTGGGGCTTCAGGATCTTGGGATCTGTGAATGTTCATGCAGTCAAGCTGCCATCAAAATCTCTACAAGAAAGGATGTCCCAGGATTCCTCAGCGGAATATTCTCCAAAGTTAAGATCCTGAGAATCCTATCCTAAAGAGAATATGTGTGGGAGGGAATGGGGCCACAATAGACTGGGCTCCCATTCTTGCCAGTTGGAGTCTCTCCACAAAAGAGAGGCCCCGTGGGAAAGCATATTACCTAGATTTGAGGTCTTTGATAGATCAGGGATAGTTTTCATGTAGTTCTAAAAATATGTTTGGACAAATGAGAGAACCGCCCAAGAAAGCACTTGGCAAAATAAACAGTTATGCTCACCATATTCTTTGAAGAACAACTCAGAGAGCATCTTATTTTAATACGTTTATTTATGTTAATCCAATATAATGGGGAAAGAACTGAGAAATGACTAAAGGGAATGTCTGTGCCTTGATTTTAAAATAGCTCCAATATTTTGCAATGGGGTGCAGCCTGCAAAATCAATTGCCCACCTGGGGCCTGCTTCTGAGTAATATTAGCTTGTACTGCAAGTGTGTCAAAGGCAAGAGTCAAGAAAGGAAGTAAGATGTGGGGAATAAGGGAAGAATATTGTTTAAAGAAGACAGCAACCTATTCTTTTGATAGTTTTTTTCTTCCAGGGCTTTTCAGAAACCCATTCCAGATGTCCTCGCCCCCAATCTTCCTAAAATACAATTAAATCACATCTGAAACTTTCCACCATGGCCCGGTTTCTTGACCAAAGAACTCGATATTGTCAATGTGTGAAGAAGGGGAACCCACAATAAAATGGAACCAGACTTTCCCAATAAATAGTAGATGGCAATTCTCATTGACGTTAGTGAACAATGTTCAGGAGACTATTTCTGAACAGTGCCTTAATTGGAAAAAGATTATCATTGCTTCCCAGAAAATAAAAATCCCTCGTGGTTCAAAATAAAGGAACAATCATGTTTTTAAGCTAGTGGGATCCAATACCATGTATTTAAATGCATCTCTCCACCACCATCCCACACACAAAACCAAACACTAACCAGACTTGATGCAGAAGACATGAGCTTAGAATAGAAGCTGGTGGTCTCGGGAAATTATTTTGATTACCAGAACCGAAGCGAGTTCACTGCCCTTTTGTACAAGGCTTCTCTTCTGGACTATCTCACCAATATCAATTGAGAGAGCAATAAAGTTCTTGCTATTTAAAAAAAAAAAGGGGGGGGTGAGTCATCAAATTTAATCAAACTATTACAAATAATCCTGTAACTCCCGTTCTCCTCCTTCCACTAAATCTACTCTCCCAGGAAATGCCCCTCAGAAAAACGTATATCGGGAGGGACAATGCAGTGAAAAGACATGACCCCACCCTATGGACGAGTGTTTTAAAGATAGAGAAGTGGGTTGGGGGAGGGGGATATCCCTGAAACAGCGTGTTCGCTTCCTGAAAGGAACTTTGGTTTCCCAGGATCAGCCTCCTAAAAAAAAAAGAACATTATCGGTCTATTTGTTCTCTTTTAAATTTATTGAGACCTGGAGTGGAGGAAGTCAAAGAAATATAAGAATTAGTCCAGTTGTCTCCATTCGACATTTCTCTCTCCGCGCGCGTGCCAGCTTTTTTTTTTTTTTTTTAAGCTGGCCAATTTTATACACCAATCGTTGTCAGGCCCTGCCCCCCCCCCTTGCTGCAACCGAGGTCGCCAACTATAAGCCCCAATTATATTTGAACTGTTCCAGAAGATAAGAGTCGGACTGTTCCAGAAGCAGAAACCTGGGAGCCAAGGTGGCTTTTCCCTACGGCTGAGTCGTGGGAGGAGAGAGGTGCACAGATTTGTGTGTGTGTCTTAGAGACTCCGGGAAGAAAAGCCACTTCCTCTCCTTGGCTCCCTTGACGGGCCCGTTGATCTCCAGCCTAAGTAACCTGTCCAGGGGACTTTTCGATAGTCCTTGGCCGAAAATACCAAATACTGGGAGCACAGTGGACTTTCCAGTGCGGTAGACAAAGAAAGAAAGAAAGAAAGAAAGAAAGAAAGAAAGAAAGAAAGAAAGAAGAAAGAAAGAAAGAAAGAAAGAAAGAAAGAAAGAAAGAAAGAAAGAAAGAAAGAAAGAAAGAAAGAAAGAAAGAAAGAAAAGGAGGAGGAGGAGGAGGAGGAAGAGCAAGAGGAGGAGGAGGAGAGTGGAATTAAAAACTGGGGATGGAGGC
The DNA here is from genome assembly GCA_033807585.1 of Hydrophis major. Classification (NCBI taxonomy): domain Eukaryota; kingdom Metazoa; phylum Chordata; class Lepidosauria; order Squamata; family Elapidae; genus Hydrophis; species Hydrophis major. Next base: position 111,779,433 of record CM066328.1, on the reverse strand, counting down.
GGGGAGGGCAAAGGAATGACCTCGAAAAAAGGGACCCCAAAGCAAAGGGAGTCAAAAAAAGATTCGGGATCCTTTTGAAGAGGAGGAAGAGAGGGGTCTTCCTTTCCCCCACCCTCCGCCCCAGTCTGTCCGTGGCGAAGCGGAGCAAAGAGCCCTTGGTGCAACACGGATCGAGTGCAAGAGGCTGGAGACTCAGGCCGGCCGCCTCCACGTGCGCCTCGCCTGGCCTCGAAGTTTCAGCAATGGCCGCCGGAAGGTGAGCGAGCCCGGCGCTGGGAGCTCCTGCCTTCTGGGGGGGTGGGGGGGTGGCTTATAAGCTGAGCCGCTCTAACTGCTCTCCGCCGTGACGTCACGGGGGCGGCCCAGCCAATGAGGGAAGCGCTGGCGCTGATATTAAGGGAAAGTTAGTGCAAAGCTAAACGCCCTGGCTTGCTTGTTTTTTTTATATTGCCATTGACATTTAAACTGTGTGGCAGATTCTTATGTAGAAAATTGGCGATCTGACTTGCCAGGGACCGACTCGCAGAGGCGGAACTGGGAATCCGAGGACCATGCGCCGCCGCCTGCCTTTCCGCTAACAGGTAAACATTTGTCACTCCTTTTATTCCGTCGTTCTCCAGAATTTGCAGAGCGGCTTCGAAAGCTGGAGCCTCCCGCAATTGGATTTGTTTGGGTTTCTCCTCCCCCCCCCCGAATTTTCTGCCCGTCCTGGATATTTGCTTTTTCTTTCTTTTTCTTTTTTACGCGTCTGGACGCTTTCTCCCTCTCACGCAGACGTCTTCACGTGCATGAGGTGTTAGTGCGCCAAGATTTATTTGGCTCTCCTCTTCTGCCCGACGGCTGATCTCAAAGCTCTGTTCAATCTTTATGGTGGGAAAAGGGTGAGGGGAGTTGTCGTTGCTGCGACCCTTATTTGACGTCTGGGCTGAGCTGGGCGTCGTCGGCTAGCCAACTTCTGGGCTGCATGCATGCCCATGGCTAGTGAAGAAGAGTGTCATGATTTTTTTTCCCCACCGTGAAGCACCGTATCGTTAACCGGACAGGTGTAACTAATCCAAGCCGTGGGAAACGGATAGGAAGAGCCAGGGAAAATGGCTTGCAATGGTGAAGCGAGGCCAAAGGGAGGTGGGGAAGACCGCGAGTCCTTTCCCCGCCAAAGCACCACGGGTGTTGGGGAAGGGAGGTAGGGTTTCACACACACCAAAAAAAAAAAGAGAGAGAACTGGAGGGGGTTTGGTACTGGAGCGAGCCCGGAGCCGCGGCCCTCCTCGCCTTGGGTGCTCTGAAGTTCAGGCAGGCAACGAAAGAATGCGGCGCGCATTGTTGGGTAGCATTTTCGATCCCCCCCCCCCCCCCAGTCCCAGTGATTTGAGCTTTCCTGGGGGGGGGGGGGAAACACCTAACAATTAACCATGCTCACTGAGGGAGAAAGAAAAAGCGTTTCGGGTTACGCGGGGACTCCGGCACACCCTGCTTGCCTTTGGGCAAGCTTCAAGGGCTGCGCCGTCGGAGCCGCTGGGGAGTTTGACGCTCATTTCGGGGAAACGTCAAGAGAGACCCTCGCCTGGCAGGGGAAGCTTTTTGGCGGTGGGTTATTTGCTTTGAATCAATCCGAACGGGAGCCTCGTCCTCTTTTTTTTTTTTTTTTTCCTTCCCGCCGTTTGCCAACCCATCAGCAGCCACGTGTCACTTCGGTCTCACTTCGGTCCATTTTCTCTCCGTTCTGGATAGGTTCCGTTTGGGGCGGTTGCTGCTCCAGAGCAAGGCAAAGGAATACATTCGAGGACACCCCCCCCCCCGCCCGAAAGTTTCAAGCAAGGTGACACGCCCCTTAGGTGGAAGCCTCCTGGCCTCTTTTTGCAAGGCTTCCAACTACTGCTTGCTTTCCACGACCAGCCATATCAAAAGCCTAAGGAAGAAAGCGGGGGGGGGGAGGGGGGAGGGGGGGAAGGGAAGAGAGAGAGCAAAATACCAGGCGTCAGGGGGACGCTTTTTCAGACCCTGGTCCACAAGTGATTTCAGCCTCAAATCCACCCCTCGAAGTTCTGCGTTCTGTTGGAAGTTAGCACCGGCAGGGAAGAACACACAGGAGAAGAACACACGACTTTCTCCGGAAGAATTCCTTTAGCTCTGGCTCTGAAAGGCCTACGATCTCGTATTGCAAATTCTACCGCTCTGCCTTGTTTCTCGCGCCACCGACTTAATTATCCCGGCTTGCAAGAAAACCCAGGTGGTGCGTTAGGGTGGGAGAAAAGGTGGATGGGGGAGCCTAGATATCGGCTCTGATTTCACTTTTCAACTGTTGCCATCCGGCTAAGTTTTCTCGAAGTTTCTGGTCCGATGAATTGGCCGTGGAATCCCGAAGTTGAACGAGTAGTAAAAAAAAAAAAAAAAGGCTGGGTATAGAATGGCTGAGGAACTTCTTCCCCAAAAGGTAGCGTGAAGTCAGGGAGTAAAAAATGTATACAGGTAGGTCAGAGGCGAGCAGGAGGGCGTGTTTGGTTTTTATTTTGCCTTTTCTGTTTTGCTGTGGGCGGCGGAGGCGGCAGCTGCAAAAGGGAAGGATAAGAGTGAAAGAAACCAAAGAAATAGATGAGAAAAAAGAAGGAACTGTTGGAGAATTGTTGTGTTGAGTTGCCGCCTTAAGCCGTACAGAAGATAGCCCTACTGAAACAAATCAAATTGCTTTTTTGGATAACCCCACTTATCTGAAAATCAGTTTGATTTGTACAGGAGGGCTATTTTCAGAACGGGTTTGGCTTAAGCCGAACATAGAGAAAGCTGCCCCATCCCTGAGAATAAATCCCAACAAGGCTTCAGATCGTTTGTTTAGGATTGTAGCCCAAGGCAGGTGAGCTGTGTTTCGAAATCCAGATGATTGGGTGAGGGTACTTAATTAGGGGAAAAAAGGATTAGTGGGATAATGGCTTTTTTTTCCCCCTCTCCTCCCCCTTCCCCCATTTTTCTTTCATTCACTCTCTTGGATGAAGTCTGCAGCCTTTCAGTTCTTACTACCTCTTAAGGTGCTTTGGAACCAAAAAAAAAAAAAAATTAAAAAGGAGGGGGAAAGTCCACTTTAATCTTCTCCAGTAAATGGACATTCTGGATGGGTAATAAATCAAACACCCAGCCTCGCAGGTCCTCCTCCCTAATTAGAGATGTTTATTGGAGATTGTGTTTATCCAGCTGTCACGACGAGAAAAAGCTGTGACATAATTACCTCTGACCACCATAGTCTTTTATATGCATATCTCGTTGACATCCAGCGCCATCCGATCACATTAAAAACGACAAGATCAAAATGTTGATCTTCACAGATGGAAAGTTTTCTCCACCTTTACCTTAATTGAAACTAGCTCTGGAGAAACGGGCCCGACTCATTTCCCACTCACTCCCGCGCGCGCACACACACATAAAACCTACCCATCCCCTGCCGCGCACCTATATGCACTGGTAAATATCGGCGAATATAAAGTAATTTGTAGAATATCTTCAGGACTCCTGGCGTTTCCTCCCCTCCCCCCCCCTTCCCCCCAGCACCAGCACCACTCCCTAGGACGCAAATACAAACCCACGGAAAGCTGTCCTTTTCTAAATCGACGCAGAGAAGGGTGGGGGGAAACACACACACTCAGACGGTCTTTGGGATTGATAAACGTAGGGCTGTCCAGCTGATACTGTTCTCCGAACCACCCAAGCGATTCCTAGAAAGGAGGTGGAACAGAAGAAGAAGGGAGAGAAAAAGCCAAAGAAGACGACGAGGGTGTATTTATCTTTGCTCCGGCGGAATGTTCCCTTTCTTTTCTCCTCCTTGCAGCGCCCAGCTCTGGGGTGGAAAGCCTGAGAACCCGAGATGGCTGCAGCTCTGGCGAAGTCTACCTCCGCCTTTTTGAGCCGGCTCTTCTCTTCTGGCAGCGTTTGGGGGGAAACCATCTGCGTGTTTCTCTTACGCGGCGATGATAAGCTAAGAATTGCTCTGTAATTGAAATTTTTTTTTTTTTTTTTTGCGGGGAGGCTGGCTTGACAAATATCAAGGGGGCGAGTCTTTTGATCCTTTCTGCCGCTCCGTTCTCCAGTCTCTAATAAAAGTCGCATTGAGCTCCTTAGTGCCTTGATTAACAGGCAGATTAAGGGCTTCGGGGAGGGGGGGCAGCTGAACAGCTTGTTCCAATCAATAGTGTTTAGAAAAGCTCGTCAGGATGCGCTTTGCTGAGGTGATTTCTCGCGCGCCCCCCCCCTCTCTCTCCCTCTGTTTTCACTTTTGGGAAGAAGTTTCCGGGGTGATTATAGGTCGACTTTCTTCCCGGCAGTATAAAATATTAAACTGTCTTTATGGTGGAACAAAAACAACAACGCCACGGCGGTGGCTACCGCCTATTTTCAGAGTTCCCCAAGGCCGAGTCTTATCTCCATCCTACCACACCACCCACTCCGCCTTCCATTTTTCTCTAATCCTGGCACGTAAAGGTGCCTTCCTGCAAAACGCCTAATGGAAAAAAACAAAAAAAAAAGTTTAAATCGATTCCAAACTTTTTTTTTTTTTTTTTTGCAGATTGTTGGTATAAACTCGCCAAAGCTCAGTTTAACTCGGTATCCGGCGCATTAAGTGGTTTTTCAAGGGCTTCTCCCCCAATCGAAGTCGGCAGCCGGTGTCCTGAAGGCTGAGGCGTTGTGGAGCGACCAGTCAGTGCGGGTGAATCTCTTCAGTCTGAGACTGAAGTGGACAAGAGGACTTTAAGCCCTTTTCGGGGTATTTATAAAAGAGTGCTTCACCAGGCAGATCTTAATGCAAGGAGACGATCCACAGAGCAGCTTAATTCAGTGATTCCTTCTGAGGGGGGCACACCCCGCTCCCTTTCCCACTCTTTATATATATTTATATATATTTATATTTCATACATAGATTGCACTTCCTGGGATCAAATGACAGCACTGCAACAATCTGTATGGGTTATTCACACTTCTGTCTTTATTTAGCATTCGGGAGATAAACAAAGATGCTAGTCTTTCAGAGAGCTGCCAAAGCTCTGAGCGATTCTCGGTTTTTAGTAGCATTTCTTTTCAATTCCCCGCTTTGCTTTGTGTGGGTGAGTTTTAAAAGGGGGAAACAAAAACACGGGAAAATCTAGCGACCGAGCATTTGTCCCCCACACATAACAGACGTAAAGTGCTGCAAAAAGGGAGCAACGGTCGATCCCCCGACCGCGACTGCTTTCCTTGATAAGGCCAGGGGAACCTTCCTCCGTACCCCGGACTCGCAAATTCCTCAGACTAGCTCGCACATCTGTATGTTTTAGCCATTAACGTGCAGCCATTTCTGACCGACCAGCTTGGAATTCGCCTAACACTGTACTTCACATCCAGACACTGCTATCACGACAGCAAAGCGAACCTACGATTCATTCCTTTATTGTTATTATTATTTTGCTGAACACGCAGACAGCCGCTGGCGGGCTTTGGAGGCGTTGCGGCTGGCTTTCTCAGGCGCGAGAAGCCTTGGGCCCAAATGTTCCCTGCCGAAGCCGAGTCTGGCCCACTGAGCAGCTGACTCGCAGGAAATCGGTGACCCTGGGAGGCTCTTGCCGCTCCAGGCTCCACGAAGCAACGCCTCCCCTCCAAGGCCCGCTTGTTAGTACCGGCAGCCGGGTGAGATGGGCAAGAGCCCACGCTGCGATCCTAGGCGCGTTTTTCACACACACACACACACACCCCGGGAACAAACCCTTCTGGATTCCTGGCACCGCCTCCGCTTCAAGCGCATTGAGCGCCTCGGAAGAAACCCGCCCGATTTTTGGAGAGCTGTTCTCGGCGGCCGGCCTACCAGATCCGGCGGGATGGATTGGGCTATCAGCCTGGTGGATCGGGCACGCGGTTGCCCTCCAAGCGCTTTCACCTTTCTTGATCCAACGGGATCTCTGAGGAAGGAGGAAGGGGAAAGGAGGAGGAGAAGAGGAAGAAGAAGAAGGAGGCCTATTCTCTCCCGGTCCGCCCCTCGCGCGCCCCATTTCCGAGACGGACCGGTCGGTAATAAACACTTCTCCACCCCTCCCTTCGGAACCCAGTCCGTCCGTCCGTCCGCCCGCTCCTCGCTCCGTCGGTCCTCTTCGTCCCTGGCAGAAGGGCCGCCTGGGAAAGAGACCCCGGAGGACGGCTGCCACTTCGACGAGCCTCAAGTTTTGGGCCAGCCCAGGCGCCCACCTGCCCGGACGGCCTCGGCCCGACTGAGTGAAGCGGGAAGGGAGTCTCGCTTCTTCTACCCTCCAGCGTCCTGTCCTGATTTTGTCTCTCCCCGCCCCCACCCCTCTTCTTCTTCTTCTTTTGGGGGGGGGGGCGGGGGGTTGTTTTAAATGCTCCTTCCCCCTCTCAGGAACCGGAGTAAGCCCGACTTAAAATGGCGTCTCCGGTCCAGGCCTCCTCCGTCTCCTCTGCCTCCGGTGGCAGGTAGCGTCTCCCACCTTCCTAGGTTGCCCTTGGCAGCCGGGCGCCGGCCTGGGGGGGGGTGTTCCTCGCTGCTGTCGCCCCCCCCCACTCCCCACGGGGCAGCCCTTCCAGCCCAGGCGAGAACCGTCCCAGAGCCCACCTGCCACCACCTGCCACACCTGCAGATCTCAACCCACGCGGCCTCCCACGGACCGGACCCGACCCGACCCCCCCCCCCGAGCCCTTCACTCACGCGCAAGCACGCCCGGATCCCAGCGACTCCTCGCCCTCCGATCCCTGAAATGCCGGGCTTCGGGCTTAAGCTCGCTCCCGAGGACGTCGACGCCACGTCTATTCCCCCCGCCTTGTGGAGGGGACCTTCCTTGCGAGAAAGCGAGGCTAAGGAGGGCGGCCTGTATTCAGAGCCCCATCAACTGAGTTCCCTTCTCACGCCCATTCCTCCTCTCCCGCCCCTCCCTTCCCCACTTTCTTGAACCCTCTTGTAAGGCATCCGGGCCCGCTGGACCTAAGGCTGATCTGTCCGATAGTCCCTCTTTTTCTCCCTCTCTCTCCCTTCTTTTCACATAAATCCTGCTTTGCTTTCTCACGCCCACATTCTACACGCCGGGTGCTCTTCCTTTTCCCATTCTCTTTCACACATGCACATTTTAATGCAGGCCCTTCTTCGCTCTTGTTCTTTCCTCTCCTCCTCTCCACCCTCCCTCTCTTTCAACTTTTGCTTTCTTAGTTTCAGAGGCTCCTCCGCCTTCCCTCGTCCTCTTGTCCTCCAAGTCCTGCGGCCATCCCAGGCGCCCACTCTTTTTTTTTTTTTTAATCGATCTTTTGTGGCCCTTCTCTTTTTTTCTTTTTATTCAGATTTGCTTCTTCAGTTCTTCCAGTCCCTTTTCTGCAATGACGTCAGATTATTCACTATTTCCCTCTCGTTGTTTTTTTGTTCTCCCTGTGTGTGTGTTTTTTAAATCATCAACTAAGAAGGGGAGGCACACAAGGCCTACTGTGCCCTGGGGGAAAATAGCAACAAGATTATGGCTTCTTTCTTTTGGACATGAAGCATATAAGTAGGTGCTAATCCAAAGAATGGCTAATTGAATGGTTGTAAAAATGATATTTGCCTGAAGATCTGGGGAAAGAGCTTGTGGCTTCTCCCCCTCTCACTTTCCTTTTTTTTCCCCTCTCCCTTCTTTGTCATTGCTGTGGTTGTTATAATATTTCTCAAAAAAGTTAAACTTTTTAAACTAAAAGAGATAGAGAAACAGGGAAGCATAATTCATAAGACTAGAATAGTCTAAATAAATCACACACTCACCAAACAGCATGGTAATCCCACTTTATACTTTATTTTATTATTTTATTACAACACTATCTATTCTAGAAGGACTTTCAAACCACTTGCTGACTTAACAAAAGTTTTGGAAGGAGCAAAAAAAAAAAAAAAGTCCAGGTTTTCTTAATCTAGATTTTCTTTTCTTTTCCACCTTTCTACCAAGATCCTTGTTGAGAAGCTCATTCTAAAGTTTTCCTGAAGCTGGATTGAAAAAAAAATATGAATAATTTAACTGTGAATATTAAATTGTCTGGAGGGGGTTATCACCCTCACATTAAAGGGATTCAAATTTACTGAGGCTGATTCAAGAAGAAGAGTGGGGCGTACTAAGAGGGGAGGGGAAACTAGTTCCTTGTAAATAGATCTAAACTAGCAACCCGAACAGCCTTTCAGCACACACCAGCAACTCAACCCAGGAAATTCTCAAGTTCCTACTTACCTTTACGGAAGTCCTGTTCGACTCTTCCCGGGTTCCGCCCACCCCCTCGTCCCCACCATTATATTCAGGTCCGATTACAAACTTAGCTCCCACTTTCCAGTTCAATGGGGGAAAATACAGATTGCCTTAGGCCTATCTAGGGTGGCCAAAGGACAAGGGTTGGTCCAGCCTGCTTGGCCCTCTCTTTTCTTCAGCAACTGAGGGGGACAGGTGTTACCCCCAGGAAAGGCTGTAAGAAGAAAGAAAGAGAGAAAGAAAGAAAAAAGACCTGAGCGGGAGAGCTGAAAGGGGAGGGGGGGGAAACAACCCTAGACCTGCAAATGAAAGGAAAACAGCCAGGTTCCTCTTCTGCAACCTCTCTTTTTTTTTTTAAAGCTTTGCAGGTTTCCACCATCTCACCTCGCCCACCTAGGTCGCAGAAGGACAGGCAGCCCCGGCCTGCACCAAAAGTTTTGTCACCGAGAGAAAATCCTGAGTTTCAATTCTAGCCTCTTCCATTTCTCCCTTTTCCTTCTTTTTCTTCAACCTCCTCACCACCTTCCCACTACCCCGGGCAAGGCGAAGTGGGGGGAAAAACCAACCACAGCCCATCCATAGCCTTAAACAGAAGCAGAGTCCCACTGTTTAGTGGCCCTCCGCTTCGAGGCACATTGGCAGGAGGAAAGGAAGGAGGCTGGAACGAGGAAAAGGAAGGGAGACCCCGCTGGCTGGCTGGCTGGCCTCGGGCGGGGGCCCACCCTCGGAAGGAATTGCCCATTGGTCTTTCCAGCCAGTTTTGTGCTTTTTAGGGGCCGCCGCAGTTTCTCTGCCGGGCTGCAGATGACAGTCAGTGCGTGACGGCCTGGCAGACCATTATCCAGCTCCCATTGAGGCGTCTTTTCACTCCCATGCTAACTCCTTGGCAGAGTCGTTTGTCTCCTCATTGTACTTTCTGGAAGAATGCGATGCTTGTCAGGGCCCTCATTCAATCGCCAGCTACTTTATTGATGAGCTCTGACTTTTAGCACTTTTCACATGTCAAGAGAAGTCAAGTGTATGCGGGGCTACGACTTCATTTTATGCTTGGCGCGTTCGTTGTCATCGTCGCCCCCCCCCTTTTTTTTCAGCCTCCTGGAATTGTGAAGAGGGGGGGAGGGCGCGCCTTCCTCCTCCCTCCCTCTCTCTCTTCCTCCCTGCCCCCCTTTCCCTTTATGCAAGAGGAAGTGCCTTCCCCCCTCCCCACCGCGCCCTCACCCCCGACCGCTCGCCATCAACGATCGAAACACCCTGAGCTCGAACTGGTACTGCCGGTGTCACCTTAAATGCAGGCGCGGAGGGGTTGCTTTGGAGTGTACTGAGGTGTATCCTAATACTCCGCCATTCAACAAATGAACTTGTGGTAGTGTGTGTGGTCAGAAGTTTGCCTGCCTTCGGCCCTCGGTTTTTCTGCCTGGGTGCAGACAGAAGAAACGGCCCGGAGGTGAGATGCAAGAATGAGCCAAAGCTGGTGGAAGCAAAAGACACCATCACACACAAAACACCCATATTCACCCATTGGGGTGGGGTGGGGGAGGAATTTAGTACTCCCCCTTCCTCCATTCGCCTTGTCTTTTTTTATTTTTTGTAATGTCTGCAGCGGAGGTGGGGCGCGAGGTCGAGGGAACCTTACAGCTTTTAGTCAACAAACGGCACGTGGAAGAAGTTTAGGCAAGGGCTCTTCAGGCCCTTTTCACGAGAGCCCTCAACACACAAAGTAAATTGTGTATTTGCTCTGCACTTTTCAGGCAGAGGGGAGAGAGAGAGAGAGGACAGAAATTCCTTTCTCCATCACACTTGGAAAAAAAGGGAGGGAATGAATACCCACACATCCAACTGTAGACTTGGCTACCTCCAGGCGATTTCCCCCCCCCCCCAAGCGCCTGTCTCCCAAATATTTATGTCGTTACCATCTGAATGTTATTTTTTTCCTTATCTCCATTGTCTGGTGGAAGCTAACTGTTTAAATGCAAATGGGTCGTCTCTCTCTCTCTCTCTCTCTCTCTCTCTCTCTCTCTCTCTCTCTCCCCCTCCCTCTCCTCTCCCGCCCGCACCAACCACGGCCGCTTTGGAAAGAAAAGGGCACTCGTTTTTCAAGCGACATTATTTATTTACTCCGGGCCCTAACTCAGAGGCGAGGGGGCGGGTGTGAGCAGAGTTGATATTTTAGTTGCAGGCACTTTGGCTCTGGTAAATGAAAAAAAAAAGGGGGGGGGAGGGAAGGAAGCAAAGGAAAGGGGAGGGGAGGTGGGAAAGACAGGGAGAGAAACTTCAGGAAGGCCCCAGTGGTATTATTTTGGATAACTTGAGAACAAACCAAGAAAACACCTCTCCAAAGCCAAAACGGTTCAGCTTGGCAATTGCCCGGCCGCTCATCCTTGTGGTCCCCAAAGTTTCGGATTTGAGCTAGGAAAAGATAGAAAAGGAACCCAGGGCAAATGGGGGAGGGCGGGGGGGGATCCAAGCGAGGAGGAGCGGGAAGGCGGGGTGGGGAGAGCGAGAGAGCGAGAGAGCGAGAGCGAGAAGCCGGTGCATTCATATTCAAACAAATGGGCCAATTGAACCAGGCAGTGTGAGTGAACATCCAATCGGCAGCTGGGAGGCAATGGCGTTGCTTTGCATAAAGCAATATTTTGTGTGGGAGCGAGCCGAGCATTTGCATGCGTGGAATGATTAGTGGGTTTGAAAAGCGAACCCTGGCTCAGCCTCATTTCCCGCTCTGGTTAAGGCGCGGGGAGGAAGTGTTTTGCTGGAAGATGATGACAGAGGTCAGCCTTTGCTAATGGGCCGATGGAGGCGAGGCAGAGACTAGGCGCACACGCACATTCATACCCTTGAACCATCACCAATCAGCCTAGGTGTGCTCTGGCTCTCTCCCTCTCCCCCCTCCCTCTCCGCCCCCCCCTCCCTCCTCTCACATCCTCTTTCTTCTTCCCTCTCCAGTCAGTGTCATCCCATTTTATTGTCAATCTCTGTCGCCTTCCCAGGAACTCAAGATCACACAACCAGCAGCGTCACTGGAGAAAAACTCTTTTACTGGCAATCCTTTTTTAAAGACACCACCCTTTCAAATCACCGGCGCTTTTTAAAACTGTTGACAAGAGCTTTGACAACAAGACAGGATGCCTCCAAAAGGTGAGTCAACTTGCTTCTTCTCCTTAGGGCTGCATGCTGCCTCCCACCTCCTATCTGCCTCCTTTCTCTTTTGCCCATTCTCTCTCTCTCTCTCTCTCTCTCTCTCTCTCTCTCTCTCACACACACACACACACACATCCCCTCCCTCTCTTCTTATCTCCACTTTTATATGCCGGAGATGATCCTGGGAGATGCACCAGTCTCAAAGGTAGCTTGCTTCCTCCTCTTCTTTCCTGCATCCTTCCCTCCCAGCAAACAGTATTGCCTGAGGAAGCAATGGCTGCAATAGGGCGGCTAGACTGCCTTTGACTGGACAGAACCCTCCTCCCAAAGACTAGCCTCTTCTGACTAAGGGCGACAAGCTGGCTCGAGGCTTGTAGGGACTCCCAGAACGTGCGTGGGGGGGGGGGGGGGGCGACCAGGTTTTTCTGTTGTTGTTCTACTGAGCCCGCCTGGATCAATCCGAGTGTGGATCTCTCTCTCTCTTTCTTCCCCACATCCAGCTCTTTTTCCCCCTCACTTTTCTTGCTTTGTATTCCAAAGAGGCAGGCGCCTGGGTGTTGTTTGGATGAGGAAGGAGTCCCGTTTGGGGGAATCCTGGGGGCTTTATTTATGGATCTTTTATTCATGTGCCTGGTGATAAGCAAATGGGGGGGGGTGAAAGAAGGGGGGTTGTTGGTGATTGTAGCGTCACCTTCTAGGCCAAGTCAGCTCTTGAGTAGTTGCTAGGTCCGGGATGGTCTGAGCGAGCCTAAAGGACTGTCACTCTCAATCAAGCAGCCTCGAGATCTCCCCAAACTTATCCACCGCAAAAGAAAAGGAACCAACATAACTTTCTAACTTGACCATCACCTGGCTATAAGCGCCAACAGTTTAAACAAAAACAAAGGGCAGGCGGGGGGGGGAGGAAAAAAAGGAAACCGGATCCCCGCTCCCTCCAAAAATAGCAGGAAAGAATCGAGTCGCCTTTCTGCACCCCTTTCACTACCGGCTCTGTGAAAACGGAAATCTCCTAAATTTTTGCACAGAACTTGCGATCAAGTTTCGAAATGAAACAAGAGTTTCTGTTTCTATTTCATGCAAGCAAAGGAAACCCTTGGATTTTTCAAATTAATATTTCCTCTTTGTATGCCTGGATGCCTCGCCCCACTCCGCTTTTTTTTTTGTTTTAATTGTTCTCCCAGCTCCAGTGAAAATTCAGGGCAGTTGTTAGGACCCTGGAAAAGTTTTCTGCCACCTCCCTCCGCAGCACCTTAAGGCTGTGTAGCTTCATGCCCGGCCAACATGGATAAGGAAAAACATCCCATCAAAGTAAATGGCGCTTACTTTTGAGCCAACCTGCACGCGGAAATGCTGCCTGCCGGGGTCACTGAAAAAGAGTGAAGGAAGAAGCAATTTTTCTCTGCGATCTCTTTAAGGTCTCTCAAGGGAGCGGCAAATCCACTGACCTTTGCTAAAACGCCTTCAGACCCGCCGCTTCCAAACAACAACGGCAACAGCAACAAGGGACCAACCAGTAGCAGCACCCATGGGAGCAGAGAAAGGCGAAGAAAGTTTTCAGCCTGGTTCGAGTTCTTTCAAAACAGGGAAGCTTTTTCAAAGTGGCTCCTGCGGGCTATCGTAGGCCTAAAATAATCATCATCACAATAACCGGGAGGCTTTGGCAATATTTTCTTTTCATAGCTGGTGACCTTTGCAACCGTCTCCGCGCCGTTGGATGAGCGTTTCTCTTTGGGCTCATTTTGTCACGGGATTGTAAACATTGATCGCCTAAAGAGCTAACTCGGCTGGCAGCAAAGGGAAGAAGACCCGGCATCCTAAATCGACCCGGTTAGGTCCACGGTTTGGAGGTGGTTTTCAAGAAAGGCGGCGCAAGTTTTTAGGCCTTTAGCCGTCTGGAAGGGGAGGAAAAACAAAAAAAAATGGACCTGGAAAGCGATAGCAGGACGACCCTTGGACCGGCTGAGGGATGGGCGGCACCGGCCGCTACAGCGGGCGCCTCTCCGCAAACATAAAACGCAACGCGAGCAACTGGGCTGCTTCGTGGCAAAGTGGGACTACCGGGCGGGCGTGGGTGGATGTGGATCTGTGGGGGTCGTGTTTTTCTCGCGGACGCCCTCTGGCCTTTGGCTAAGCCCCGGCCTCCCTTTTCCCCAGGTCCTGAGGGGGCGCGGCCGAAGAGCCAAGCAGCTCCGAGAAGGCAAAGTTTCCGCGTGGAGAAAGGCGGCGGGCTACCAAACGAGCAAAGCCTCCCCCACGCCCCAACCGCGGCCGGCAGCAGGCTTAACAGACTGTCCGGGCAGAGTTGTTGGAACGGGGCTCCTGCAGCTCCAGCTTCGCCTCTAGATGGGCCAGGCCGCTAATCGGTGCCTCACGGCAGCCGAGTCAATATTTACCCCCTGGAAGGTCCTTCACGCTGCGGGGAAAGCCCCGGGTGTCGCCGGTTCGCTTTCTTGTTTTTAATGGCTTGGGGAAAGCCGTCCAAACCGGGCCCAGTTTGGACTCCGGCCGTCTGCCCGCCTTGGCCTCTTTTTTCTTCCCCGGAGAAAAAACACAATGAATCTCTGTGAACAAACCAGGAATGAAACCAAAAAAAAAAAAAAAAAGAGGGGGAAGGCTTTCTTGAAAACAAAATCAGAAAGCTTTCTAAATAAACAAGTAAAGAGAACGTGGGAGGAGATGAAGGAATTGAAAGCGAGCGCCGTTTCATTATTTTATCTCCTTTACTTCTCTCGGTTTTCTCCCCCCCTCCCCTTTCGCTGTTTTTTAAAAGAAAACCTCTCTTGAATAGCTTCTTTATTGTAATTGTCTCACCCCAATTGAGCACCCCACTGCGCTGTTGTATCTTTTTACAACCCTTAACAACTCGCACCAGTAACATAATTACCTCCAGATATTTATAACGAGAAATTACTTCTCTATTTTCCTCCTGCTAGGCTGGGAACCTAAAATAAAAGGGCTGGGATAAAATGCAGACACATCAGAACTTTAAAAGAAAAAAAAAATGGATGGAAGGAAGGGAGGGAGGGAGGGAGGAAGGAAGGGAGGGAGGGAGGGAGGAAGGAAGGAAGGAAGGAAGGAAGGAAGGAAGGAAGGAAGGAAGGAAGGAAGGAAGGAAGGAAGGAAGGAAGGGACTGTAGGAATGAACACCCACCAAAGTCAGGCGTTGGGGTTGCCCCGGTCCTGGGCCAAGGCAGGCCTAAGGCTGGGAGGAGAGGATATTTCCTTGTTCTTTATACATGGAAAGGCTGTTGGTGCCTTAAGCTGGAAGCTGCCTTGCCCCGAGCAGGAGGAGGCTAGATGGTTCTTGCGCTCTAGGTTTGGGGAGGGGAATAAAATGGAAGCCATTGTCTGCCTTCCATAAGCTTTGTGCTCGCAGTTCTCACCCCCTCCTGATCTTACTTTTTAAAGCAGTGAGGCGAGGTAGGCAGCGTGTGTCACAGAACAGTGAAAGGGGGCAAGATCTAAAGACCAGAAAGAAGTTAACCAGAAAGAGCGGATTTCTCTCTTCTTTTGCTTCCTTTCTGGCTGCTCCCTTTTCTCTCAGAGGAAAAAATAAAAAAAAAGGGGGGGGGGTTTTTGCAATTTTTAGTGCCTCTTATAAAATTGTTGGTGATTGTTAGTGCCACTTGGGGAAAACAGACTTTTGGTGTTTTGTTTTTTTTTCCACCAAAACTAATATCCAACCATTTAAAAATGCCTCAAGGTGAGAGATTTGCAAATAACCAGAAAAAAAAAATGTCTTTCTTCTCCTGCTATAGTATTATTGTGGTTGTTCTTATATATGTGGGTGTGGGTGTGTGGCAGCAAGCGTTCCTTGGCCCATAAAGTTCTGTTAGACCAAAGAAAGAATGTGTTATATTCGCCTCCGTAAAAATCAACTCAAAGTTAAGTTGTCCGAGGGTTTATTTATTTTTAAATACATATAGTGTGACAAAATTCTGCATTCTTGCATTCACTCCAATATTTTTAAAGAATGGGGGTATTTCTGAGAGTTTCAAAAGTGGAGAAAAGCTGGACATGGAGTCTTTTGAACTGTTTTTCTTCCCAATCCATGCCCCGGAAGAAAAACAGTTCAAAAGCTCCTGTGTCCACCTTTTCTTCACTTCTAAACTCTCAAGAATACCCCCATTCTTTAATGAGGGGTGGGGCAAGTGGGGGAGGAAAGGATGCAAATTAAAAGTCTTTAATTTTATTTTTTCATGCACTTTTCTTCTCCATCCTAGTGGAAGACTTTAACCAGCACTACACAGATGTGTGATTCCTTAAATTGCATGAGAGGAGAGTCCACCCATAAATCAGGCAAGTTTCAAGCCCCTCCTCTCTCCTCCTCCTCCTCCTCCTCCTCCTCCTCCTCCTCCTCCTCCTCCTCCTCCTCTCCTCCTCCTCCTCCTGTGTTCCCCTATAGCACAAGAATGTGAATGAGTCCATATTAGGGGTTAAAAGTGACTGGCCAGCCTCTCTGCTCACATGGTAGCTGAAGTGCTGAGAGAGCTCAAGAGTTACTCCCTAATGTGATTTATCTTGTATGGTTGCATGAAAGATTCAGTGATTTGTTATTAAAGATATCAGGGTTGGGAGAAAACAAACAAACAATAAATTAATAAGTTTTGGGGCCTTCATTGAGAGGCCGTAGGATGAATGACTTCTTAGTCATAATAATACTGGAACTGCTAACCTGCTTCATTACCTGGGTTAATATTGATTTATCAGCTAACAGTGCCCTCTTCCCGAGCCACGTGGGATCTTGGTTCATCAGTCCACCATGCAGAACAGTAAGTGCTCTTCCTGTCTTTTGGAGGTGCCAGCTTGAGCATGTCTAGTTGAAAAGGCGTTTTGGTTTAGTTCGGCTTGTCTTGGTGGTAAGGTGGCTGGGAAGAGAGAAAGTGACTCCTTTGAAAATATTCTTAAGCATGGAAGAGAAAGAGTGAAAGAGATTGGATGAATGAGGTTCTTTGGATTCTTCCACCAAGAGATGGGGCTTTGAACTTGGAAGCACCCTGTGAAGATTCTCCTTTTGTCTTAAGGAACTTTTATCCTTTGGAGGAAGGAAATCCATCCAGCTCGAAGAAGTTTCTTCCTTGAAATTGCACCTAATGGAGATGGCGGGGAAAGAATACATTTGTGTGGACTGACAACCCATTGGTTGTAGATAGGCCCACTCTAAAATTCATCTGCTCCTGATTCCTGGGCAAATTTTCAAATATGCAAGTTATTTCTGAGTGTTGTGGAGGGACATAATGTGAGAATAATGCTCTACATGAGGCGGGGAGCTGATATCCCCACACAAGCAATTTTCTAGAAGTCTGATTCCTTTTCCTTGGCTCTCAGTGCTATGGATTCCTGTCCACTTCACATCACCCCTTTCCCCAAGTATTTCCCAGTGATGAGCATGACAGCCTCTCTGGCAGGAAATAGTGGAGCACTGAGGCCTGTGTAACTTTTGCACATCTTAAAACTAGAAAAAGGAGGGTTGGAGGGCAGGGAGGGAAGGAAGGAAGGAAGGAAGGAAGGAAGGAAGGAAGGAAGGAAGAAGGAAGGAAGGAAGGAAGGAAGGAAGGAAGGAAGGAAGGAAGGAAGGAAGGAAGGAAAGAAACTGGATCATTGCATTATAGCATGGCTCTCTGTTTGTTGTGGTGTACTAAAAATAAAGAAGGTGAGATAGTTGAAATCCTCAATCTGACCGTGCAACTTAACCTGAAGGAAATCCCTTAGCATGCAAGGTATTTGTCCAAGAAGGCGTGGTGCTAGGGCGATGCCTGGCCAGTCGGGGTAAAGCAAAAGAGACCCACCTGAACCTCAGTTGTGGTATATTGTCATAAAAAGCCGCAGCAACCCTCCAAAAAAAGTAAAGTAGAATCCCTAAAACCGTGCCCAGAAATAACAGCGCTTGTTCTTTACTAATGCCCTAGCAATGATTTTATTTCGAAATCCAAGCAATTTCTCCTGGCATTAGGAATTCCCGAACCGTCCATTTAAAACAAAAAACAAAAAAACAAAAAAGCCAGCTATCATCTTTGGCGCCTAGGCACAGAATCATAATACAAACAGTTAAGGGATGTTAGCACGCTGCCAGACTGAAGGACTGGACAGGGTGGGACGATTTCCACGCAAGACGGAAGGCATTAACTGAGAAAAAGAGGATCCTGGTTTGGAATTCCTGATTTATTAAGTGTCTTTTAGGCACAGCGTTGGAAGCCTTGGAGATAGCCTCCAAGTGCGGTGGGACGGAGGAAGAAAAAGGCGTCCGGATCTCTAGAGGGCCGTTCCCAGCGGCAGCTGAAAGGGCTTAGTAGTTAGTGCCTTCCTTCCGGGACTCTCGGATCTGGATGGGATGCCCTTCCAAAGCCTTGTCTCTGCCTCTACCTTCGCCAGGCCTTTCCGCACGCTGGAGGGAATCCCGAGTGACATTGACAGAAGGGGGGGGGGGAGAGAACCGAATTATGGGAAAGAGGTGCCAGGAGTCACCCGAATATTTCCCTCCCTCCCTCCCTCCCCAAATCTGGCCACAATTTACTCCCAGCCAACCCCAGCCGCATCGTTTCCTGGGGAATTGGTGGAGCACAGGTGGCTTTCAGCCCGAGAATGAAGAATCAAATCCCTACTTAAAATCCGCTCCGGTTTCCGCAGGAGGCCGTGATTTCGCGCCGCAGCTCCGCACCTTGGCGAGGGGACTCAAGTACACCCACCCACGCACCCACCCTCAAAAAATGGTTGGACTCTCTTTAAGACCGACCGCGCTGTTTATTTACTGATAAACACGCTTTAAGCCTAACAGGAAAGTCAGCCTTGGGGGCAGCAAGTCGCGCTAAGCATAAAGCGACTGGTTTCTTGGGGAGGTCGATATGGCCAAGCTGGACAGTCCCCTAAGCCTTATCTTGGTGGGAAAGTTGCTCTCCCCGATGTTCATGGACTTGGAATTCATGGTTTGGTTTTGAAAACAAAACCTTCCCCCGTTGTGCAGGGTGCAGGGCAGGCGAATTAGCTGGCAGGTTACTCTGAGATCAAGGTAGGTTTGATCCGTTGAGATGGACGGTGCCCTAATTTTCCCAAAAGTTATGCCGGTAAAAAATAATCTTTGCAAGCGATTCCGATGTTTAAAAAAAAAACAAAAGGGCATATTGTTTGTTTGTTTTTAAATTTATTGTAAATCCGCACCCCCCTCCCTGACCGGTAGTTGTTGTTCGGTGGAGCTTTGAAATCCTAAAGATAGCTCGTTAATATGCCAACTCCGTCGGGATTGCCTTGGAGAGAGAAAGTGCAAGTCGAGCCTCGGTTGCGGAATCCGGCTCTCAATAGCTTTGGCTTCCCTCTCTTCTCTGCTCTCTTCTTGCGCGGGACTCGCTCGCCTCTTGCCCGGAACCCCGGGGTCTGTTTCCATCTCCTTGCCTTTCGGAAGCTGGCTTGGAAGGCAGCCCCCCTTTGAGCACAGCGTAGCTTTTCTTCGCTTTTGAAGGAGTCCGGCAAAAAGCTCCGGCCGGTTCTGCGCCGGCCCTTAGGCGATTCCGATCCGGAGCCCCTCCGGATAAAAACCCGAGATTCAACCCCTTTCGACTCGCGGCCTCGGCTTTCCTGGATCCGGGGTGGGCTGGGTGGGTTTGTGTCCCATTTTCTCTGAGCTCCAGACTCGCTTGGGGGAGGGGAGAGGCTGTAGTTTCCCGACTGGGGGGGGACACTTTCTCCCCCCCCAACCGCGGGGTCTCTTTCTGTGCTAATACGCCCCGAGGCCCGTGGCGCTGAGTTGATCGTCGGGCCCCTTTCGGGAGTCCCCTCCGTGGCTGGGACTGAGGTAGCGTTGATGAAGGTTTCCTGCCTCCAGGTTTGCCTTGTCCCGGAGAAATGGCTGAGGCGGCCTTCTTGAGAGGGCGCCGTCCTTCTGCGCCCGAGCCTCCCTACCCAAGGCGAGCGTCTTTCCTGGGAATGGCAAATGCCTGTTGCACTAGATTTCCTCCATCCTACCCGCAGGAGATAGATAGAAAAGGGGGGGGGGAGAGAAAGAAAGGCCGCCGTGGTGATGATTTGGGTGGAGGTCGCGGCCAGTTTTTTCCCGCTTTGTGTGGAGATCTGCATGTCTGCATCCCCGCGCATCCAAATTGGGACCATATGTTTTCCTCTTAGATGGCTCGCCCGAGAAGCCGAGGCGCATAGTCATTGCCACTGGGCTCGAACTGCCGGCGTTCTCCTGGGAAATTAAGGCATTGATTAAGGCTTAACCTTTTTTAAACAAAACAAAAAACAAAAAACACGGAATTTGGGAGTTGGGCTGCCTTCCTTGAGGCGCGGAGGAGGAAAGGCGTCTCTTGCCTCTCCGGTAGGCCAACGAATGGCCTCCGTGGGCTTCTGTGAGGTGGGTGGGAAGAGAGTGGGGACGTGGAGGCCGAGGAAGAAGAGCTCGCCTCTGTGCACCTCACAGGCCCTAGAGCTCCGAGGACCCGCCCTCCCCGGCTTACGGGGAGCAGAAGAACTCAGCTACAGGCTTAAGATGCGCTGCCTTCAGGCCGGGTCTGGCCTCAGGCCTCCGTAGGACGTGGGTGGGGGGAAGGACGACCGAGATTTCTCTGCAGTCCAGGCCAATGTGGGTGGGGAGGGAGAGAGAGAGAGGAGAAAGGGAGGCCCTGGGTGCCGGTGTTGAGCATAAAAGCTCTCCAGGAAACAAGCGCTTGGTGGAGGGAGGGCGAAAGGAGGGGGGGGGAAGTGGGCCTCGGATCCCGCCCCCTCCCCAGGCTGCCTTTCCCGAGCTCCTTCCTGGTCAGCAACTCCATCTAAAAGCAAAGAGGGCTTGCTGTTTCCCCGTTTAGACGCCTTGCAGCCATGGCTAGTCAGTTCTCCAGTGGCCTTTACGTGAAGCCCTCTCTCCTCCTCCTCCTCCTCCTCCTCCTCCTCTCCCCACTGCTCTCTCCAACTCTTGTCACTTCGGATTTATCACGGAGGCAGCGCGCCCCTTCGGTGGTGTCCGGATTGACCCTGTGGGCTCCCTTCAAAAGTCGCTTCTCCTGGAAGGGATAGCTAGGCGAGTTCACTCTCGTCGAAGTGATACCCAAATCCGGACGGAAAGGGTCGTTTTTATCCTGCTCCCGTTTGTCGTGGCGACGCAATATCCAAGAGCGGAGCACTGTCACAAAGTGACAGGTCTGCTACAAGTGCTCCAACTGATCTTTTCAATTAGCCTTCCATGCATGATCCGGCCCGACTTCCGCCTATTTCCAGAAATTAAGCTCAAACTTGACGTGCAGCTAGTTTTATTTTAAAGACAAATGTCAGAGAGACTCATCATATTTTCCTGCTCTTCTATATTTGGAGCTTATTTATTGCTAAGGAGCCGAGGCTCCTGGAGTCAATTTAGCAGAAGGCTCCAAAGAGAGAAGGCGAGCAGAGCAGAAGCAGAGACGGAGAGAAAGAGGGGAAGAGAGAAAGAAAAAAAGAAAGAAAGAAAGAGAGAGGCCAGATCTTCTCCAGGGAACCTTTTTTTTTTCTCCAAAGCTTAACGCTGCAGGTCGGGGGATCCTTTTCAAGCCCCTTTTTGGAAGTCTTGCCTTTGGTCGGGTGGGGCGGGGCCGGGAGCTGTGCGGAGAGGATGCAGACCAAGTTCGTGGCTTTTCCTGAATAACCCCGGCGTCCCTTCTCACCCCCGCTCCAGCTTTTTCCTCCAACGTGTGTGTGTGGGTATGAGAGGGGGGGGGGGATGGGGGAAAGGCGACTTTCTGGGGGTGGCCCAATTTGGAAGAGGGGGAGAACCAAGCAGCCCGGGCTGCTTCTCCTGCTTTGCGGAGGGTGGGAAGGGAAGGGAAGGGAAGGTGAGGGAGGACAGTGCACCCTGGCCGGGCCCAAGCTGCCCTGTGTGTGGAGCCAAGCGCCTGGCTTCCGAGGCTACCGCTCAATCCGAGAAACGGGCGGCTCTTTTTTTTTTTTTTTTTGCTGTTTCCCCCCCCCCCACACACACACACTTTCTTCCCATCCCCCCCTCTCCCCCCTCCAGCCGCCGCTGCTGCTTTTCCTTGCTCGGCTCTTGCCAAAACTGCTGAAAAGATGACGGCTGAGTAGGAAGGGTGTAAAGCAAATGTTGTTCTTCTGGACAGAGCCAATGGATTCGGCATTCCGCCTAGAATTGGGGAAGAGGGACGAAGAGAGAAGCTGGGGCGGTGAGACAGGAGAGCCGATAGCGGAGCAATAACCTCCCCCTCCCCCCCCCTCCCAACCTCCCCCCCCCCCCAATCCCCTCCCCATCACCACCACCCGGGAGTTGTCGAGCTGGGCTTTCCTGAAGGAGAATGAGAGATGTGTGTCGGGTTTGAACTGACGACGGCGGTTCCCTTTTCTGTGCCTCTAAACCTAGACGGCTCCTGGAGAGGCCGCGGCGGCGGCGGCGAGGAGGCTTGGTTTGAAACGCTTCTTTCCTTGAAGGAAGGCTCTTCTTCTCCCCCTGTGGTTCTGCCAGGCCCAGCTGGTGGGACTAGAGCTGCTTGTGCTCCATCGGCTCTCACCTCCCCCGCCCCCGTATCCCTGTCTCCCCTGCCTCCCTCCACTGCCCCCGACCCCACCCCAGCCCGCCACCCTTGCCTTCCCCGTGACCCCGGAGGGAGCTGCGGGGCTCTTGCAGGTGACCCTCAGGTGACCGAGACTTCCATTGTCCTTCTTTTCCTTCGTCCACTTCGCAGGTCACAGCGGCGTGAATCAGCTCGGCGGTGTGTTTGTCAACGGGCGGCCGCTGCCAGATTCAACCCGGCAAAAAATCGTGGAACTGGCCCACAGCGGGGCTCGGCCGTGCGACATCTCCCGAATCCTGCAGGTGAAAACGCTAGTCGCCTCCCCAGTTGGAGCCAGCCCAGGGCTTCTTGCCTTCTTGGAAAACAAGAGAGGAAGAGGAAGAGGAGGAGGAAGAGGAGGAGGAGGAGGAAGAGGGGGGGGCTTTCCACGGCTGTTCAAATTTCCCCGTCCAGCTTTGGGGGGGGGGGGTGAAAAGAAATAATGGATTCTGCTCAGTCCAGCGGTTTCTCCAAATCATGGGAAATATATTTATTTATTTATTTATATATATATATATATATATATATATATATATATATATATATATATATATATATATATATATATATATATATATATATATATATATATATACACACACACATACATACACACATGTATATGTGTATGTGTATATGTATATGTATACATATATACACACATGTATATGTGTGTGTGTGTGTGTGTGTATATATATGTATGTACTATCTATTGCTTGATCAGTCTGCCTATGCCTTATTTGTATGTGGTCATCTAGTGCTTCAAGTGGTTGCCTTAGTTGGCTCTGGGAATGAACTGGGAGGGGGAGAAGAGATAGCCAAATCCCCAATGCCCTTCTTGGAAATGTCTCCATTGCATTGGGGAGGGGGAGGGAGGGGGGGGAGCTAAGGTGGCCTCTCCGCCAGGATGTAGTAGCTTCCGTTTTCTGCATGCATATATTAAGCGAAGGCTGAAAAACCAGCAATGTTCAAAGAATCGCCTTTGCTTTGGCAATCCTTACCCCCTCGAGAAGTTTTGGCCAGGTATTTGGCTTTAGGAAGGCAGTCCAATTCGTCTCTGATAGGTCAACTCTACAATCCTAATATCCTTTCCTCAGGAATGTGCCTATTTTGAAAACTGGTCTGAAGATGCCGCTTATCTACTAAACATCTTATCCATATTTGCCATCTTTCTTCAGTTTTTCTCTCCCTTCCCCTGTTGTCAAAAGATGTTTTTTTTTTTTTTAGAACAAACATTTCACCTTTGTAGCATGTAGGGTCCCAAATGTGATCTTTTTTTTTAAAGAAAAGAAAAAGAAAAGAAACTTCTCTAAGTAAGTTCTCATACCATTGAAGGTATATTTTTGTGTTTATAGACCCATGCAGATGCAAAAGTCCAAGTGCTGGACAATCAAAACGTAAGCTTGTCATTGTTTAATGCATACTTAAACAATTTTATTTTTGTCTTGAAATTATTAATAATGTGATTTTCTGTCCACTTCCCTGATGCAGGTGTCGAATGGCTGTGTGAGTAAAATTCTGGGCAGGTATTACGAAACTGGCTCCATTCGACCGCGGGCAATCGGAGGTAGCAAGCCAAGAGTAGCGACTCCAGAAGTTGTAAGCAAAATAGCGCAGTATAAGCGAGAGTGCCCCTCCATCTTTGCTTGGGAGATCCGAGACAGATTACTATCGGAGGGGGTCTGTACCAACGATAATATACCCAGCGTAAGTTTCTGGAGAATCTCCTTTCTGTCTGACCTAGAACCTAGAGTTGTAGATAACCGTTGCCACCTTGTCTTTTAACTCCATAGTCCTCCCTTGTCTGTCTCACTGTCCTTCCTTCTATAGGGGCAAAACTTGCAGGAGCACTTTGGAAAAAAAAAAAAAAAAAAGTAACTCACTCTTGGCTTTTAAACTCTTGGGGACTGAAAGAATAGAAATAGGCTGCTTTTGAATATCCCAAATGTAATCTATGTATACCTGAAACTCATATATTTAGAATAGTTTCTAACATTACATATGTATTTATATAACTTAAGAATAACTTATATTAAGACGTGGGAAAATACCCGAAGAAACCTAAATACCATACATATAAATACCCTTGAAAACAAAACAAAACAAAAAAAACGTGTGTGTGTGTGTGTGTGCACATGAGGGGTGGGAAATGGGAAATCTTTCTGTGCAAATAAGCTGGGCATTTCTTTCTAATTGGAAGAGGATCTTTCTAATTGGAAGAGGATGAGGCATTTTTGCCTCAGGCTATTCGCTTCCCAAAGAAGTGATTGCCCTATGAAAGGAAAGTACTCAAGCTAACCCACCGAGGCCCTGCCAAAAGGGATCTAAATTTGCCTGCCTCTGCCTTGGTGCCAAATATGTTTGAAGGCGCAGCTGAACCCAGAGGTCTCTTTTGCTGCCCGGCTTGCTTTTCGCCAGGATCTCGGAGTCTCAGGCTCCGTAGCACATGCCTTGCCTCCTGAATGCATCTCCCATTCCTCACCCCCCACCCCACAGTCCTGGGATGGCAGCCTAGCTCTGCATCTTTGGGTGGGGTGGGGGGCATTGATTAGAGTGGCCCTACTGAAAGCCAGGGAGCTTGCAATGAATGGAGCACAGAGGGCCAAGGAAGACCTGTGTCTTAAAGGGGGCTGCTTGTCAAGAACTCTTGGTGAAATGAATGGTGGGCCCAATCCCAAGGAAGCCGAGTGAGTTTGGCTTCATTTCTGGCTTTAAATTCTCTGGGTGGACAGTCGATCTGTGGCTGGGATGGGAAGGGGGAAGATGGGAAGGGAAGGGGTTGGTGAGGTTCCGTCCCACTGTGGCTGCCATTTGGTGGAATGCCATTTCCCTTCCAGGTCTCTTCGATCAACCGAGTCCTACGCAACCTGGCTAGCGAAAAGCAACAGATGGGAGCAGATGGAATGTACGACAAGCTGAGAATGCTGAATGGGCAGACAGGGACGTGGGGCACCAGGCCTGGATGGTACCCAGGGACGTCCGTCCCAGGACAACCAACCCAAGGTAGGCAGGGAAGAGAAGTCAGTTCAACTGCTCTTTCCTTTCTCCTCCTCCTCTCCTTGCAGACCAATCAGATTTCTCAAATGATCCTTCAGACTAGAGCCTAAAGGGGCAACTCGACCCGAGGTCTACCTGACTCTTTCTTCCTCCATTTTCAACTCCCTTCTCACTCTCTACTCTGCCTCCCTGGGAACGCCCACTTAAAAAGGATGTTTTTATCAAAGCAGAGGTTAACAGATAATAGATAATCAGAGTTGGAAGGGACCTTGTAGGTCATCTAGTCCAACCCCCCACCCCCCAAGCAGAAGACCCTACATCATTTCTGACAAATGGCAGTCCAATCTCTTCTTGAAAGTCTCAAGTGATGGCGCTCCCACAACTTCCGAGGGCAAGTTTCTCCTTATTTCCAGATTAAATCTCTCCTTGTTCAGTTTCCATCCATTATTCCTTGTCTGGCCTACAGGCACTTTAGAAAATAGCTTGACCCCTTCCTGTCTGTGGCAGTCCCCTCAAATATTGGAAGACTGCTATCATGTCTCACCTGGTCCTTCTCTTCACTAGACTAGCCAAGCCCAGTTCTGTAATTGTTCTTCATATGCCTTAGCCTCCAGTCCCCTAATCATCCTGGTTGCTCTTCTCTGCACTTTTTCTAGAGTCTCAACATCTTTTTTATCATGTGGTGACCAAACCCACTTCCCTGAATACCACCCTTTATCTAGGGAGACCTCCAGACACTGCCAGGATAGAGGGTAGACTAGGCAGTTCAGAAAAACAACAACACTGGAGAAGGAGAGCCAGTGGATGAAGGGTTAAACAATGGAAAGACTGGACCCTAATCCATCTCCAACCACAGAAACACCCTGGGTGAATTCCTGAGCCCCGCGTTTCTCTCAGTCCCAATGTCCTTCACAGGGTTTAGGTAAGAACAAAATGGAAGAGAAAGCACTACGGGTGTCCTATATTTGCTTTAAAAAAAAAAAAAAAACCTTCCCAAGAGCAGCGGAGTTTCAGGGTGGTTTCAAACCAAGTCCCCATACAAGGAAACTCCCTTACAGTCCCTTTCTCCCAATTAAAAGGCATCAGACACTAACTCTAACTCGCTGATAGACTGGGAGCAAAATCCTCACTTGTTTTGGAAGCATAATTAACAAATGGTGAAGCTCTGGGAAGACAATGATGGGCAGGCTAAAATGCAGTTCTTCATCTTTCAGGATCTGATGGGTCAACATAAGAATTAAGGTCCCTGTCTCTTGTAGAATCTTGCTTTTCTTTGGCAGAAAATAAGTATTGAAGGGAAGGGAACAAACCCTGCTGTTGTGGGTTGCTTATACTTGTTCCCTTTTAGATAAGGCTTTGGCATTTTGAAACCCAGGCTGGAGTACATTTGGATTTGTTTTTTTTCAGGGGATTCCAAACTCAGGTGTTGATCACTGCTGGCAGGCTCTGATGCCAGCTATGCCTGGGCATTGCTCGTGGTTGGGGAAGAGGCCTGTTTTCACATCCCCTTGGCTTGAGTTCGCTCCCTTGAGGATCGGCGCTTCTCTAGCTTGTTTGCCTGTCCTCTCTTGGGGTGGCTCTGGTTAGCTTTCCCAGCATCCAATAGCCAACACCCTACTGTCTGGGAAAGGAGAAAGAAGAGAGGAAGTAAGAAGAGAAAGACAGAGGAAAGCGACCACGCGAGAGAGGGAGAGAAGGAAAGAAAGAAAATCAGTAACAATATGCAGAATATCTGGTACAAAGGATGTTTCTGTCACACACAAGAATTTGTTATGGGAACAATTCTGTCGCTATGTAATTGCTCATTAGAGATCGTTTTGTTTCTCATTAAGGCGACATGAATAAGCATCTAGTTGAAGGAGACAGCTGTAGAAATGTTCCACAGGAGACCTCTGGACACAATATGGCACCGTTTGCCAATTAGACATGTCAATTTTAAGAGAAGGGGGCTTTCTAGGAGGGACCCTCAGAAGACCAGGCCCCAGGCCTCATCTCTCTCTATGTGTGTGTGTGTGTGCATTGGTGGCTGAAGCTAGTGGAGGACCGAGTCCAATACCACCCCCCTCCATCCCACTACTCCTTTGGACCTCAACACTTTGAATTCCCTTTGGGAGGAAGCAAAATAGATATCTATCAGCTTTGTGCATTTTGTGTAGACATTGTGGCAGGGGCGGTGGGATCCAGGAAGTGAAATATGTGCTGCAGCAAAAGCAAGAAGGACTCTCGTCACACCTTCACGGCTACTGGCTCTTTCAAGACAGATCTCCAGCTATTCCCGTGTCACTTCTTTCATGAGCCAGAGCAAGCTCCTTCCTGTAAAATGTCCTGCGGCAATAAATCTGCCTTGAAAGAACTACCAGCTCAAAGTTTTCCATTGCTTTTTCCAAAGCTTCCACTGAAAAGCATCTGGCATTAAAGTATCCAGGCACTGGGCATTGCTGTTCTCTCAGGACTGCAGCCTGGGACAGCCAAAACCAAAACTCAGAGGAGGGGGTGACCCATCAAAGGAGCCTCTTGGGTTTATTTGTAAGAGCCTCTTCTAGACTCTGGAGTTGCTACCTGTCTGTCAGGTTAAGGATGGGAAAGTCGGGGAAGGTATGGTCAAAGCTTCGAATTGCCACAAACAGGGCATTCAGATGGGAAGAGAAGGGGCCAACGCTTGGACCAGGGGGAGTTGTGTGAATATAAAAAAAAAGGAAGGAACCCCTTCATCATACCTAATGCCAGGTGTGTTGGCAAACCCTTCCCTGGGGTTTAACTGCACCCTAGCCAATTGGGGCTGGGGAAATTGAGCAGTTGTTCTTTAGTTCATGGGCATGACACCAGCTGGAGAATGTGGTGCAGAGAAAAGAGGCCAGGGAGGCAAAGGGGTTTTCAGAGTCTTTTCAGAGCCGAATTTCAGCCAGTTCAACAGTTAAGCCTGAAAAATCAGAAGCATTCTGGTCGCTCAGGTGAAGGGGAGAAGGATTTGCCCGGAATGAAAGCCACACACTCAACTCCCACATATCATGAACTGTGAGACCAAACAGTCTGAGCAGATATGAATCTGGCACCACCGACTTTAGGTTTTAATAGGAAGCAACACTCTGTGCTCAGGGGAAGATTTTGCAGTTCTATCCTACTGACACCTGTGGTTTAACTCTTTTTCCAATCCTTTAGCTGGGCCCTTCCGATTCGAAATGCCTATGCACCGCCCGCCCGATCCTCAACTGAAATTCCAAGAAAAGGGCCTAATTTAATTCCAGACTAAATTTCATCCATCTCTTAATCGGAAGTAATTTACTTGTATTTAGTATTTAAGGCTGGCCTCTGCTCACCCATTCTCAGGATGGCAAAGTGAGTCAGGCGGAGAGAAAGAAAATATCTTTGGATCGGGCGCTCTTCCTCTTTTCAAAGACCTCGCTTTAAGGTTGCCGGCATTAAGCAGGTTCTTTCCCTTCTCCGAAAGTTACGCGTCGGGTTGTAGCCTTCCTTTCCTGAGGCTTTGAGGATCGGGCTATCCTCAGTCAGAGTAAGGGAGCTCTCGGTGTGTGTATGTGGGCGGGGGAGGAGGGGTATTGGCCGGAGAAGCCTGCTTCTCTCTCGTTTGCACTACTGGAGCCTGAGGAGAGCGCAGAGAAGCGGAGAGCTGGGTCTCCCCAGCAGGGCTTTAGCAAAGGTCTTCCGAGAGAGAAGAGAGGCCAACCGGAGCCGCTGCGCTGGGCTAAGTTCTAGCGACTCAACCGGAGCGAGACTCCAGAGAGCTCGCCCAAATGTGGGAAAAGATTCCCGCGGGGGGGGGGGGTATGAATGAGGTGGGCGAAAATCCGACACACACCCCCTTTCGGTCAACGGGCAATCGGCCTCTCGGTTGCCATTAACAGGGTCCTCTCTGCCTGCCCTCTTCCGCCCCCCCCCCTCCGCCTCCGCTTCCAGGATGCGCATCTTTGCAGTAGGTCGTAGCCTTTCGAGGACGGTCGGTCCCTTCGACAGGATGCATCCGTCTTTTGATTTAGTTTGTTCTGCGTGGCCTTTAACCCAAGAGCACCTGTTCATTCTGCTACTCGGAGGGGAGTTAGTGCTTCCTCTCTTCGCCTCGTTGGAGAAGAGCAACGGGGAGGGCGGGGGGGGGGGACTTCGGCTGACCCTCTCCTGAAAAGGCGCAGGACCCTCTTTCCCTCCCAAGGCGCTTGATGAGCTCAGGCGGTCCCGAAAGAGCAACCTTGCCCTCCCACCACCTCGAAAGTCTTCAAAGTGCGCGCAGGCCTCAAGGGAAAGCGAGGCGGTTCTTGGGAAGCCGCCTGTGTGTGTGTGTGTGCTTGCGGGGTTGTTGGACTTTGTGTCGGGTTGGCTTCCAGCCGGACCTTGGCTGGGAGTCGCTTCCTGAAGAAGCTGGGGCCTTAGCCTGCGGTTTTTGTGTGTGTGTGTGTGTGTGTGTGTGTGTGTGAGAGAGAGAGAGAGAGAGAGAGAGAGAGAGAGAGAGAGAGAGAGAGAAACGGGGCAGGATGATTCCAAAATTATTCCCCCAAAAGGAACACCAGTTGCTCGCTCACTAGAAGTCCCCAGGCACGGAGCTCTCCATTTTGGACGGAGGGGCTTCCTTGCCTAGGCCAGGAATTTTTTTTTTTAATTGTTTGGAATTCCAATCTTAAAAAACGCTCGCCCTGAGCTCGATCGATCTCTCCCCCCCCCCCCCCCCCCAAGCTGGCGAAGTCCGTCCTCTACAAGTTGAGCCTAATTCGTTCTGAAATCGTTTGAAGCGAGCCTGTTTGGGATGGGGACGCCCGGCTTCTCAATGTTTCTCTCTCTCTCTCCTCACCCCGGGACCCTCCCAACAACCCCAGCCCGCCAGCCCGCTGCTCTTCTTAATCATCTGTCCCACTTCAAACCAAAGCTTGGTTGGGGTAAAAAAAAAAGAAAGAAAGAAAGAAAGAAAGTTGGATGGGAGCTTATTTATTGGTCTCGACTTCACCGCATAAAATGCGGAGGGTATATAGGAAATGAGGGGAGGGGGGGGCTTCGAATGGCGGAGGCGGGGAGGTGGAAGAGGATTTTCAAAGGCTTCCAAGGTGGTTGGGGTTTTTTGTTGTTGTTGTTTGTTTTTTGCCCTGGAACAGTCATGCCAATCTCCGATGTTCTCCCCACCCCCCTTGCAGGGCTGCCTCTGTGTGCCTGGATTTTAAGAGCCCATTACTCCCAAAGCATAAGGCAAGGTTAGGTCTCAGAGGGGGACAAATACGGTCTCAATCTGATAAACGCCAGGCAGCAGCAAATAAAATAATGGCTACACGAGGGCTTGACAGAACAAAAAAGAGACCATCTCTCTCTCTCTCTCTCCCTCCCACCCTCTCTTTCGGGTAATTGAGTGGTTTTAGGCATCCCCGAGACACCGTTTCTTATCGTTCACCCCGCCCGGCTCCCTTCTCCCCTCCAAATAAGACTAAAGCCTTTCTATAGGATTTAGACACTTTCTCTTTCAACAGATGCTACAATGTTTTGATCCCAGCTCCAACAGCTGAAAGGTGCCGCAATCGGTTTGCTATCTTTCTTGCTTGCTCGGTTTCTTTTCTCTTTTTCCCTCTGCTGGTTTTCCGCCTCACTGATTAAGACACTAAGAAACTAAGGAATGATTTTATTTCCCAGCGTCTTTTATCCACACACCCCCCCCGCCCCCCACTTTTTTTTTTTTTCTTTCCTGGAAACAAATCCTTATACCCAGCGTCAGATGGTCTAGCTTTTAGATAATAGGGGCAGCATATTCACTCGCTTTCTTACGGATTAGGTCCAGAGAAGGTGGAATGGGACTATTGAGTGCTTTAGAAAGCTGCTTTTTCGCGCGCCCCCTCTTAAAGTCTCTCTTTTAAAAGAAAGCAAGATATCTTAATTGTCTGTCGTTTCTTTTTCTTTTTCTTTTTAAAAACATATCTGTCTGTCTTCTCCGATCAAAACTTCGGAGTTAACAGGCGTCGGGGCGGGGTGGGGTGGGGTGGAGGTTTTGAGGCGGAGAGGAGCGGGAGGGAAGACAAGAGATGAAAGGGGACGAAAAAGTCGCCGTAACCGTTATTGGAAGCAAAATTTGAATTAGGGCGAATCTACATCGTATTCTGAAGTCAGTGGAGAGGGTCCCGTTGATGTTAATAGAGTTGGATCCTAACCTTTGTGGTCTTTAATGCCGGTTCAGCGAAGACAGCCTTCTGGAGGATGCATTTGTGGATTTCTTTTCAAGCTTCTCTAACCTTTGAGCTGAAAAGCCGCCAATTTTTCTTGTTACTCCCAAAACACACACACACACACACACACACGAGAGAGAGAGAGAGACACACACACCTAGGCTTGAGGGCGTTTTACTTCTTACCCTTCAGCTGTAAACCGAGCTGCCTAACTTGTCCCCCTCCGCCCGCCCTCCCCTTTGGCCAGCTGACAAACAGACACTGCGCCACTTCCAGCGCTTGGATCCCCATCTGGCTGAAGGGAGAATAGCCGAGCTAGCCAAGGGACCTCGCTGGAGAGATTGGCCCTTTCCTGGCGTAGCAGCCCAGCGATAAGGAAGCCGACCTGATGGGATCCAAAGGGTCTCGGGAAGCTCTAGCTCGGGGCTTGAGGCGGCTGGTTTTCCGCCAGATCCACCCGCGGGTTCAGCTGAATTTCCGTCCCTTTCTGTTCCCCTTTTCCCCGCCTGGCCTTCCTTTGACTTGGATCCTTGGTGGTCTCGGAGTTTGGTTGTTTTCTTGCAGACGTTTCATTACCCAAACTAGATAACATCATCACTGATGTAGCACTGATGGTGTTACCTAGTTTGGGGAGAGATTCGACCTAGCAACAAGGAGACGTTTTCTGACAGCGAGAACAATCAACCAATGAAATAGCTTTGCCTTCGGAAATTGTGGGAGCACCATCACTGGAGACCTTCCAGAAGAGATTGGGCTGCCTTAGGTCAGAAATTGGGTGGGTGGGGGGAGTTGGACTAGATGACTTACAAGGTCCCCTTCCAACTCTGTTATTCTGTGAATGAAATGTCTGCAAGAAAACAAGTGAGTTCAGAAAGCAGGAAGGAACTCTCTTTGAGGTCTCTTTGGAAGCTTCATCCAGAACAAGCCTATAGGATGGTTCCCCCCTCCCTCCCCCCCACCCCATCCCCCCCCACCCCCGTCTTTGGTTTCCCCCAGTTTAGGAAAGCAGCTGAAGGCCCAGACCTTGCCTTCCAAACCTGGAGAGTGTCTAGAGTCCCCTCTCCTACCCCCTGAAGCTTCTTCAACCGTGGGGCACAGGGCACCTCTCCCACAAGTCAATCTGCTGGTGGATCTATGACAGGCCTGGAAACGCATCTAAGCCTATCACCCAGTTCTCACTCAGCGCCCCCCCCCACCTGTTGAGTTGCTTGGACATCCATGTGCCCATGCAAGAGAAAGGAGGGAGGCCTCCCGTCAGCCGCCAGCATCATAAGTTTGGATGGCGTTGCACCCCAAGCACCTTGGACACACAGTGGCCCTTTATCCCCGGGCTGGAGGTTCATGGTGTGTGGAGCTAAGGGGGCCAAACATTTGGGTAAAGGCCGGTCTAGAATCCAGCAGCTTTGTTTAGTGGCTGTGGGGCAACAAAGTGTCTGCTTCTTTCCACAAAAATATCAACCTAGAAGCCCTTTAAAAGCTTTAAAAGGCAGCAATCACCTTTGGTTAATGTGTAGAAGTAGGGCCCTTGTCTTAGACCCTTCTCTGCCAATTGAAGCTTACTTAATCTAAGCTAAGTAGTTCTCTCTTTTCCCCTCCTCCTCCCCCTCCCTCCCGTGTTGAGTAAACAGGCTGAATGTGTGGAGCTGGTCTATTCACCAGTTTAGGGGTGTTCTTTCTTTCTTCTCCAGCTCCTATAGAAGGGGGGAAAAAACCCCTAAAGAGCATTGAGTAGCCCAGCCTAGGGGACAGTGATTAATGATAGTAGTGCCTAAAGGTTAACATACTTCACTGAAAAGTCTGTTGACTGGGATCCTTGTGATACAATGTGGCCCACTGCACGCCTCAAGAGAATCCTTTTGTTGGGCCGGCCTGATTGTGTCCTCAAAATTCTGCCCACGAAAGTTTGCCAACCCTCCTCCTTGCCCTAAGAGTTTAATAGTTTCCTTTACTCTGCTGGCATTGTGTCCTGGTGAAAAGCAGGGGCCCCCCCCTGGCTATTCAAGTGGTGGTGGTCATCTCAATAGATCTCCAAACCTCCATATGGTGACCACTGGAGATGAATCCAACTGTTTAAATGGGGGAGAAAGTTGGGGTTTTAAAACATTTCAAAGTGTTTGAAAAGATCTCTACCAGGATCCTGTCACAATTCTCTTTTAGGGCTTTGAAAGTTAGATGCCATTGTTGGCTGATTATAACCGATATATTGCTCTAAAGTTGATTTCCCACCCCCCAAAAAAAAATCTGTTTTCCAGGCTGGGGG